>ML663563.1:8615277-9212038 GCA_007570785.1 Antilocapra americana | reverse complement strand
CAATCGCCAGCCCAGGATTGATTCTCGGGGCTGGTGATTGATTAGACATATGATAATTAACTTGTTTCAATGCCCTTCTTCCATATCATTCCACCCTTACCCTCATCCACAAAGTCCACGAGTCTATTCTATACATCTGCGTTCCTTTTGCTGTCTCGCATGTTGGGTTCTCCTTACCATCTTTCTAAATTCCATATATATGTGTTAATATACTGTATTGTTGTTTTAGCTTCTGGCTTACTTCACTCTGGATAATGGGCTCCAGTTTTGTCCATCTGAGTAGAATTGCTTCAAATGAATTTTTTTTTAATGCTGAGTAATATTCCATTGTGTATATGTACCACAGCTTTCTTATCCATTCGTCAGTTGATGGGCATCTAGGTTGCTTCCATGTCCTGGCTATTGTAAACAAAGCAGCGATGAACATTGGGGTACATGTGGCTCTTTCAATTCTGGTTTCCTCGGTGTATATGCCCAGCAGTGGGATTGCTGGGTCATATGGCAGGTCTATTTGCAGTTTTTTAAGGAATCTCCACACTGTTTTCCATAGTGGCTGTACTAGTTTGCAATCCCACCAACAGTGTAAGAGAGTTCCCTTTTCTCCACATCCTCTCCAGCATTTATTACTTGTAGATTTTTGGACTGCAGCCATTCTGAGTGGTGTAAAGTGATATCTCATTGTGGTTTTGATTTGCATTTCTCTGATGAGTGATGTTGAGCATCTTTTCATGTGTTTGTTAGCCATTTTTATGTCTTCTTTGGAGAAATGTCTGTTAAGTTCTTTGGCCCACTTTTTGATTGGGTCGTTTATTTTTCTAGAATGGAGCTGCAGGAGTTGCTTGTATATTTTTGAGATTAATTGTTTGTCCGTTGCTTCATTGGCTATTATTTTCTCCCATTCTGAAGGCTGTCTTTTCACCTTGCTTATAGTTTCCTTTGCTGTGCAGAAGCTTTTAATTTTAATTAGGTCCCATTTGTTTATTCGTGCTTTTATTTCCAATATTCTGGGAGGTGAGTCATGTAGGATCCCGCTTTGGTTTATGTCAGAGAGTGTTTTCCCAATGTTATCCTCTAGGAGTTTTATAGTTTCTGGTCTTATGCTTAGATCTTTGATCCATTTTGAGTTTATCTTTTTGTATGGTGTTAGAAAGTGTTCTAGTTTCATTCTTTTACAAGTGGCTGTCCAGTTTTCCCAGCACCACTTGTTAAAGAGGTTGTCTTTTCTCCATTGTGTATTCTTGCCTCCTTTGTCAAAGATAAGGTGTCCATAGATGTGTGGATTTATCTCTGGGCTTTCTATTTTGTTCCATTGATCTATATTTCTGTCTTTGTGCCAGTACCATACTGCCTTCATGACTGTGGATTTGTAGTATAACCTAAAGTCAGGTAGGTTGATTCCTCCAATTCCAATCTTCTTTCTCAAGATTGCTTTGGCTATACGAGGTTTTTTGTATTTCCATACAAATTGTGAAATTATTTGTTCTAATTCTCTGAAAAGGACCTCTGGTAGCTTGATACAGAATAGACTTGAGGCTCAGTTGACATCCATGTCCAGTTGAAACGCTGACATGCAACCAATCACAGCAGATAGAGATAGATGGACATGTGTTATCCAGTATGTTTCACCTTACAAACTCAGTTTTTAAATTTATTCAGATTTGGTGACCTATATGTTTTCATTTTGAATATAGTTCTTTGAGCATTTGATGGAGAAAAAAAGGATCTATAAGACACTAATATTATTTTTTTAATTTTTTAAAAAATTTTTTGGCTGTGTGGGTCTTTCTTGCTGCTCAGGTTTTTCTGTAGTTGCAGCAAGCTGAGGCTGCTCTCTAGTTGCAGTGCCTGGGCTTCTCCTTGCAGAGGCTTTTCTTGCTGCAGAGCACAGGCTGTAGGCTCAGGGGCTTCTGTGGCTGCAGCACATGGGTTCAGTAGCTGTGGCTCCTGGGCTCCAGAGCACAGGCTCAACAGTTGTGGCACAGGGGTTTAGCTGCTTTGTGGCATGTGGGATCTTCCGCGATCTGGGATCGAACCCGTGTCTCCTGCACTGACAGGTGGATTCTTCACCACTGAGTTGCCAGGGAAGCTGTGAATGTTATTTTGATCAATTTTCTTCTCTGCTCTAGCAGCATTTGCTTACTCTACATCTACTCTATGTAGAGGGATGATAAGATAATCCCTTTCCACTCCTTGTGGGATTTATATAAGACTACAACTTTGTGGAGTTGGCAGAGACTCGCTGAGAATTTCTTAGCCTTTGGATTATGTTTAACTCTTGGACCTAGTAAACAAACTCATTCATAACTCATATGTATACAATTTAATAGGACTTCCAAGGACTGCTTGCCTGGTTATGAATTTATATGTACAAATGACAGGTGCATAACATGTCTTTTTAAAGAAGGAAAAGGCACTTTGAAAATTTTCTGTTTTCACATGCCTGGCAAGCAGGGGGAAGCATCTGAAAGGGAAATAGCCAAAAAATAGTAACATACGTTGTGAAGTAAATTCTCACTGAAACACTGTTAACCAATGGATACTATTAATTCACCTGTAATGCATGCATTTGTCAAGGACATTCGCTCTTGTCTCTGCCCGGAATACTCCTCCAAGCCCTCTTGTATGGCTGTTTTGTTCTCATCCTTCACTCGATGGCTTAAAGTCCACCTGCTTAGAAACGCTTTCCCTGGCCACCCTGTCTAAGTTGTCTCCCCTGATTACTCTATATCTCACTTGTTTTATTTCCATCATAAAATGTATCACAGTCTATAACAGTCTTACTTATTTACATTTTTACTTATTTAATACCTGTCTTCCTGAGAAAAATTGAGCCTTATGAGGATAGAGAATGTTTTTAATCTTGTTCCTTTCTTAATTTACAGTCTAGCATAGAGTCAAGTATCTGGAATGGTCTCAGTTAAATATATATAGTTGGATATGTTATAGGAGTGAAACATACAGCTAGCTGCTACTCTGTGCAGGCTTTACTGAGCCAAGTGCCCTTGATATACTCAAAGTCTTACAAGTAAAGAAGGGCTTGTAAACAGTAAATATCAACAATATAATAATAGATTCTCAAAACATCTTGCATGTACCCCAAGCCTACTTAGAAGTTTGCTACCATGTCATCTGTGAGTAAACACCGTTACACTTCTTCCTTTCCAAACTGCACAACTTGATTTTTTCTTCCTCTTGCTTTATGGCTCTGGCTAAGAACTCCAGCGCAATGTTGATTACAAATGTGGAAATGAATATATTTACCTTGTTCCAACTACTGTCACAATGGTTCATAATAATAAAAACATGAACAATGATTTTATTTCAACATTTTATCGAGCCTTTGCAATGTGCCCAGCAGGCATTCTTCTGTGTACTTTTGTAATCAGTCCCCACAACAACTCCTTATGTGTCACGATCATTTCCATCTTACAAATAGAGAAATCAGGCTGCAGAGAGATGCACTTATTTGCTCAAGATTACAGAGTGAATAAGTGGGGGTGGAGTGTGTGTTATAATTTGGATACCAAGGATTTGGGTTGACTCCAGAACTGGTTTTTACCTCTGCATTTCATAGCCATAGAGTAGCCGAACAGTAGGACATAGAGCAAAGACCTTCGCAAGAGAAAACTTGGGTTTGAATTCTGTCTCTGTATTAGTTTACTTCAGGTCCCTCACATTTAAAAAGGGCAATAATACTTATATCACACAGAGTTTTTGGGAGACTTGAGTTTTACATAAGAAAGTATGCAACACATCATTGATGCTAAATTTCTTTTTTTTTAAACCCTTTTATCTATTTTAGGCTTAGTGATGTTTTTCTCTGACAGAGTAAAAGATGCACAATATTTTTGATGTGTATCCTCTCTTCTATCTTTTGGCATCTTCCCCATCCAAATATAATATTATTTAATATGAACGAGCAGGCAGTGCACATGACAGAAAGGACTACTATGAGAAGAACACAGTCATCAGTTTTGCTATGTCCATCAGAGCTACTAATAGTTCAGGTGTTTTGTGGCGATTCTGTATAAGACACTTACAAGTACATTTTAGTTATCTTGATAAAAGGTCTTCCCAGTACTTTATAATAATAGTTTCAGGAATGTTATGTATAGCAGAGGGAAGAGAGGCCAAATGTCCAAAAGTAAAAAGAGTGGGCTCTGAAAGCAGAAGGTCTGTGTTCAAGCCCTTCCCTGGCCTCATTTGTTAGCTATGGAAATTTGAACAAGCTACTCAATCTGTCTATAGTTTGTTTCCTCCTCAACTAGTGGGGATATTAGTAGCTCTTAACCCTTTGGATTTTTGTGAGAATTAATTGTAGTATATAATAAGTGCTCATTAAGAGTTGATTTTGAGACCTGAATAGACATTTCTCCAAAGAAGATGTAGAGATGGCCCATAGGCATGTGAAAAGATGCTCAACATTGCTAGTTATTAGAGAAATGTAAATCAAAGCTACAATGAAGTATCACCTCACACTGGTAAGATTTGCCATCAATTAAAAAGTCTACAAAGAACAAATGCTGGAAAAGGCATGGAGAAAAGGGAACCCTCATACACTGTTGATGGGAATGTTAAGTTGGTACAGCCAGTGTGGAAAACAGAATGGGGATTCCTCAAAAAACTAAAACTAGAGTTGCCATATAATCCAGTGATCCCACTGCTGCATTACCAGATAAAACTATATTTCAAAAAGACATGTTCACTCCTGTGTTCATAGCAGCACTGTTCACAATAGCCCGTAGGTACCAATAACCTAAATATCCACTGACCAATAAATGGATAAAGAAGATGTGGTACACATACACAATGGAATATTACTCAACCTTAAAAAGAATTAAATATTGCCATTTGCAGCAACACAGATAGACCTAGAGATTATAATATTACATGAAAGAAGTTAGAGAAAGACAAATACCACATGGTATTACTTATATGTGGGATCTAAAATATGATACAAATGAAAATATCTATGAAACAGAATCAGACTCACAGACATAAAGAATAAATTTGTGTTTGTGAACAGGTAGGGGGAGAAAAGGATTGGAAGTTGCAGATTAGCAGATGCAAACTAGTATATATAGGTTGAATAAACATGGTCCTGTTATATAGAACAGAGATCTATATTCAATATCCTGTGATAAACCATAATGGAAAAATATGAAAAAGAATATGTATATTATAATCAGATCATGCTGTTGTACCAAAAACCAACACAACATTGTATTAATAAATCAACTATACTTCAATAAAAAGATAAAAGTTAACATTTGCCACTTTTTAAAACTCATAGAACTCATTTTGAAAATTTGAAATGTATGTTGATGTTTTAAAAGTTGTCTTGTTATTTAATGTTTTTGTTTAGCCACTAAATCATGTCTGACTCTTTGCAACCCCAAGGACTGTAGACCTCCAGGTTCCTCTCTCTCCATGGGATTTCCCAGGCAAGAATACTGGAGTAGGTTGCCATTTTCTCCTCCAGGGGATCTTTCTGACCCAGGGATTGAAACCAGCATAGGCAGGTGGATTCTTTGCCACTGAACCACCAGGGAAGCATCACAATATTTCTACTTAAACAGTAATATTACTCTCAGTGCTAACAGAGTGTTCTCTGCTTGTTTTTTTCCAAGCATTTCTTAGTTTTACTTGAGTTAATTATATAATTTTGTCCAGGACTTTTTAACCTTCAGATTGTGAAGCAGCTGGGAAATTTGCCTTGGACTTTCCTGGTGGCTCAGATGGTAAAGTGTCTCTCTACAATGTGGAAGACCCAGGACTGATCCCTGGGTCTAGAAGATCCCCTGGAGAAGGAAATGGCAGCCCACTCCAATACTCTTGCCTGGAAAATCCCATGGACAGAGGAGCCTGGTATGCTACAGTCCATGGGGTCACAAAGTGTCGGACATGACTGAGCGACTTCACTTTAAAAGTAAGGATAATACAAGGCTGATGTTGTCTATAAGCCTACACACTGTAAAAAAAAAAAAAAAGATGACACTATTTGGGTTGACTAAAGATTTAGGTCAGCAATGGAAAGAGAGAATTCACGTTGACTTCATGAAGTTACAAATCCAGGAATTTTTTTTTACTTATTCTTCCCTTAAAACAAGTTCACTGACTGGTACGGTAGAAGTAGTAAACATTCTACATTCCTATTTCTAAGCCCTCAAAGTGTTACTATCCTTGAAAAAAAGTCTTTCTTTCTTCAATTTTTCCTTCCCTAATTCCTTCTATGCATGTCTCTGTAAATCCTGAACATTTGTTGGTCCAAGTACTATGTTTCTTAGCAATTTGATTTTATCTGTTAATTTGGGACAAAGAAGCAAACACCTTTCAGTACTGCAATGGCATACCAAACTATTTTTAGGAAACAATTAAAAAATCTGTAAAATAAAGAGGAGTGACAGCAGTATTTCCACGACTCAAAAATCTCTCGATTAGAGAGAGGAATGCAGAAAGCTGTTTTCACTGTATCAGTGCCCACCTGGATGTTCTTGATAAGTAATTCACAGCTGATTTGCTTGTTTGAAAGATTAAAAATGGATTTGAAGGGCTGTTTTCACTCAATCTGCCTGGTGTTGATCTAAGCAGTAAAGACAATAATGAAAAATCTCTCAAGAGATTACACTCCAAAGGAGGCATTTTGGGAGCCTGCATGAAGCCAGTTTTTGTCCAGGACTATGAAAAGCGTTTCTGAAACTAAGCACTGAGAGTCTTTGCAACCATTCCCAATTTCTCTCTTGATGTGTTTGGTATAACGTTGATCTATGTATTTTCAGCCAAAAAGATGTGTCCATCTGCCTCTCAAAGATTAAACCATGGCTGCTGACAAGAAATAGGCATTGGGGAAACATATTTGTTGTTAAAAAGACATGTTTTCTTTACACGAAGAGTTGAGGGAATGACAATAAATTAGCATTCTCCTGCTTTGTATTAAGCTATAGAGTACATTTTTTGCTATACAACGTTAATCTCAGGAGACAGAATGTCTTGATTAATACAGGAGGGCATAACTATTGGCAGCAACATGAACCTAGAGATTATCATGTTAAGTGAAGGAATCCAGACAGAGAAAGACAAATGCCTTATGATATCACTTGTACATGGAATCTAAAATATGCCACAAATGAACCTATCTACAAAACAGAAACAGACTCACAGACATAGAGAATAGAGTTGCGGTTGCCAAGGGGAAGGGAGGGTGGGAGAAGGATGGTTTGGAAGTTTGGAATTAGAAGATACAATTATAAATAGAATGGATAAACAACACAGTCCTACTATATAGCACAGGAAACTATATTCAATATCATCTGAGAAACTATAATGGAAAAAACTATGAAAAAAATGTTTGTATAACTGGATCACTTTGCTGTAAGTAAAAATCAACACTTTGTAAATCAACTACACTTCAATAAAATATATTTTTTTAAATATCAGAGGGCATAAGATCAAGAGAAAATCAAGAGAAAGTCCAGTAACCTACTTAGAATTATAATAGTCATAAAAGAATATTTAATCCAAAATCATATACTGACTGCAAACAATTATAGACCTCTTATTATAGACACATTACTCGAGGAATATATATATATATTTTCTTTCTTTCCAATACCAGCTAGAATTCCTATGTCATCTAAATCAAAAAAGGCAAAAAACATAAAAATTAACATTTCAATCAATAATTATTTTTACATCAGGTATGGTTTTTAAATTATTCAAATGATATACACAGTTTGAATTGTCTTGACTTTGGGTTTCCTTCTATTTGTAATTATTTGTCACCTTGATTTTTTTCTTCATTTTAACTACAGGGGGAAAGATAAATAGTAGAAGAACTATCTTGAATGTTTAATTTAGTTTTCAAGCATAAGAATTGAGATATAATTTGTTAATTACATATAACAAAGGTCCATCTAATCAAGGCTATGGTTTTTCCATTAGTCATGTAAGGATGTGAGAGTTGGACTATAAAGAAAGCTGAGCGCCGAAGAATTGATGCTTTTGAACTGTGGTGTTGGAGAAGACACTTGAGAGTCCCTTGGACTACACGGAGATCCAACCAGTTCATCCTAAAGGATATGAGTCCTGGGTGTTCATTGGAAGGTCTGATGCTGAAACTAAAACTCCAGTATTTTGGCCACCTGATGCAAAGAACTGACTCATCTGAGAAGACCCTGATGCTGGGAAAGATTGAAAGCAGGAGAAAAAGGGGATGACAGAGGATAAGATGGTTGGATGGCATCACCAACTCAATGGACATGAGTTTGGGTGGGCTCTGGGAGTTGGTGTTGGACAGAGAAGCCTCACGTGCTGCAGCTCATGGGGTTGCAAAGAGTCAGACAAAACTGAGCGACTGAACTGAACTGAACTACATAAAAGCATTACAGTGGTGCTAGTGGTAAATAATCTACCTGCCAATGCAGGAGATGCAAGAGACATGAGTTCCATCCCAGGGTTGGGTAGATCCCTGGAGAAGGAAATGGCAACTCACTCCAGTATTCTTGCCTGGAAAATTTCATGGACAGAGGAGCTTGGTGGGCTAGAGTCCATGGAGTCACAAAGAGTCAGATACAACTGAGCAATCGAGTATATTAATAAACACAATTTAAAATTTCAGCAAAATCATGATTAAAGGTAACTCTAATGTCCTCCTACTGAGGGGAGAAAACAAAAACAGACTAAAGGGCAAGAGATACTTACATATAAAAATAGAGCTACTTTTGAATAGATGCACTGAAATACTATCTCCAGTTCAGTTCAGTTGCTCAGTTGTATCTGATTCATTGCGACCCCATGAATCAGAGCACACCAGGCCTCCCTGTCCATCACCAACTCCCAAAGTCCACACAAAGCCATGGACATCGAGTCAGTGATGCCATCCAGCTATCTCATCCTCTGTCTTCCTCTTCTCCTCCTGCCCCCAATCCATCCCAGCATTAGGGTCTTTTCCAATGAGTCAGCTCTTCATATCAGGTGGCCAAAGTATTGGAGGTTCAGCTTCAACATCAGTCCTTCTAATGAACACCCGGGACTGATCTCCTTTAGGATGGACTGGTTGGATCTTCTATCAAGAGTCTTCTCCATCACCACAATACAAAAGTGTCAATTCTGCGGCGCTCAGCTTCTTTATAGTCCAACTCTCACATCCATACATGACTACTGGAAAAACCATAGCCTTGACTAGATGGACCTTTGTTGGCAAAGTAATGTCTCTGCTTTTCAATATGCTATCCAAGTTGGTCATAACTTTCCTTCCAAGGAGTAAGCGTCTTTTAATTTCACAGCTGCAATCACCAATTGCAGTGATTTTGGGACCCACTGTTTCTCCATCTATTTGCCATGAAGTGATGGGACCAGATGCCATGATCTTAGTTTTCTGAATGTTGAGGCTTAAGCCAACTTTTTCATTCTCCTCTTTCACTTTCATCAAGAGGCTCTTTAGTTCCTCTTCACTTTCTGCCATAAGGGTGGTGTCATCTGCATATCTGAACTTATTGATATTTCTCCCAGCAATCTTGATTCCAGCTTGTGCTTTTTTTTTCCCAGCCCAGTGTTTCTCATGATGTACTCTGCATATAAGTTAAATAAACAGGGTGACAATATACAACCTTGATGTACTCTTTTTCCTATTTGAAACCAGTCTGTTGTTCCATGTCTACTTCTAACTGTTGCTTCCCCACCTGCATACAGGTTTCTCAAGAGACAGGTCAGATGGTCTGCTATTCCCATCGCTTTCAGAATTTTCCACAGTTTATTGTGATCCACACACTCAAAGGCTTTGGCATAGTCAATAAAGCAGAAGTAGATGTTTTTCTGGAACTCTCTTGCTTTTTCAATGATCCAGCGGATGGTGGCAATTTGATCTCTGGTTCCTCTGCCTTTTCTAAAACCAGCTTGAATATCTGGAAGTTCACGGTTCACGTATTGCTGAAGCCTGGCTTGGAGAATTTTAAGCATTACTTTACTAGTGTGTGAGATGAGTACAATTGTGTGGTAGTTCAAGCATTCTTTGGCATTGCCTTTCTTCGGGATTGAAATGAAAACTGACCTTTTCCAGTCCTGTGGCCACTACTGAGTTTTTCAAATTTGCTGGCATATTGAGTCAGCACTTTCACAGCATCATCTTTCAGGATTTGAAATAGCTCAACTGGAATTCCATCACCTCCACTAGCTTTGTTCTTAGTGATGCTTCCTAAGGCCCATTTGACTTTACATTCCAGGATGTGAATACAACTATCTAGATACTTGTATTTCAGAATTATGCAGAGAAGAAGAATATTCCTAAAATTTATAACATATAATTCAATGAAATCCTGGAGATCCAGGAGCAAATTCTGAAGAGAACATGATCAAAGTGTGAAGGGTTTCTCAGGTAATACCTTTTTTGTTTGATTTAATTGAAAAATATAGGCATCATTTATGTATTTTCACTATCATCATTAAAAATTGTGTTATTATTCCTGTTTTTGTTGTTTAGTCACTCAGTCATGTCCACCTCTTTTGCAAACCTATAGACTGCAGTCCACTAGGCTGCTCTGTTCATGGGCTTTTTTAGGCAAGAATACTGGAGTGGTTGTCATTTCCTTTGCCAGTTATTATTTTTAAAATGCTTTTACAACTGAATACCAAAGATCTAACAAATTAATCACTCAATTAAGTTTGGGATCATAGGGTGGATAGTTTAGAGAATACATCTGGATCTTAGTTTTTTGTTTGGTGGAATTATTCCTTTTACTAGTAGTAGTATCTTTTTTTTTAACCCTTTCAATATTGTTCACTAAGCTATTCTATTTTTATGATTTGTACATTGCTATGTAAGTTTCTTGATCTTGATATTTGTCAAAATATTTTCTTTCTTATCCAATTTATCTATTTCTGAGTAATTCTGGGAACAGCACAAGATGGATTTACTAATTCTGAGAGTCTCTATCTTTTAGAAGATAAGTTTGATGCTCATTGCATGATTGCTAATATGTTTGTTCTTGTGTCTGCCATACTGTTTTGTTTTTAATCTATCATCCCTTTCCTTTGCTTGTTTTTTCTTATTTCTTTTTCCTATCTCTTCAATTGATTAGTTCTCCCTTTCCCATCCACATATTTGCATATTATGTATTCCTTTCCTTTCTCCAATTTTCTTCCTTTCTTTTTCTTTTACTGTTGACTATTAAAAATTTTAACATTCGTACATATTTATATTTTCTTAAAGTTCAAAGTTAATTGGCATCTCTCTCCCCTTCTGAAGAAGACAATAATCTTAGCATATTTTACTTTTCTTCAAGCTTTTCTCCAACTGCTATATGCTTTTTACTTAAACTTTTTACTAAAAATAAAAATATGATTTTTTTTGTTTACAACCAGCATTCATTTTAGTTTTTCATTATGGTTTTCTGATTCTTTGCCCATTTTTAATTCTTGTACATCCCTGTATATTTAGTTAGTTGAAAAATAGACCTTCAAAATTTTCCTAATGATGGTCATTGTCTTAGAGGTCTAAGTTTGCTTTAAAATACATTCATGTATTATAGGTTGGTTGTAGAACTATGGTACAGTTACTTTATTTATCTTTTTTTTCAGAAAGCTTGCAGATAATCTATTTTCTTAGGCAACATTTTTTTTTTTCTTTTTTGCCCCACCTTGAGGCATGCAGGATCTTAGTTCTCTGACCAGGGATGGAACCCATGCCCTTTTCAGTGGAAGCGCAATCTTTACCTCTGGACCACCAGGGCGGTCTTTTTAGGCATCTATTTTTACTAAGAAAAAGCTATAGAATTAATCTGATTTTTATTTTTCTTTTGCAAGGTTTTCTCTTTATCTTAATATTCTGCAATATTGCTATCATATGTCTAGAAGTTAATTTTTAAAGTATATTTACCAGTGTGACACATGGTGGAATCCATCAGTCCAAGGACCCTAATCTTTTTTTCTTTCTTCTTCTATTTTTATTGAGATATAATTTACACACAGTATTGTGTAAGTTTAAGGTGTAGTTTATAATAACTTGATAAACATACATCATGAAATGAGTTAATAAACATCAATCATCTCATATAGATACAACCCCTTGTCCTTCATTCTGAGAAATTCTGGGCATTCTCTCCTGTTATGTTGCTTTGGGCCCATTTTCTCTGTCCCTCCTTTTGTAGCTCCTGTTAGATTATGCCAATCCCTCAGCTTCAGTTGCCTGAACCAAACATGTTTCTGTTTGATTTTGTTTTGTTTTGCCGTTTTTATGGTAATATCTTGGTTTCTGGACCACATATTTCCCCTCCTCATTTTTAGGTGTGTCCATGTGCTTTTTAATTTATAAAATCTAGTTTACCAAGCTATCCTATTTTTAGCTGAAGATGGGAGTTTCAGCATTGGTTTCATTCACCATCTTGACCTGGAAGTCACCAGAACTTATTAAAAAGAGACAAAATAAATAACATACCATGGGTACATAAAAATACAGTATGCTAAACTTATGCATCCACTTACTTAACCCCAATCAATATTGCTTTCTCTGCCATAAAATAAGAAGACTAAATTTTAGCTGAGTCACTCTAGCAGTTATGATTGAGTTACAAGAGGATAATTTCATAGCCTCTTATCTACTTTTAACTGAAGAAAAAGACTTCTTCCTTCTAATTCGCTAAGCAAATAGTTGCCATGACTCAAACCCTGTTTCCCCTGCAGTTCATATTCCTTCTAGATCTTCAAGGAAGAGAAAGACCATTATCCCAGGTATTTGGCCAATGAAGCCATACAGTTCTGCAATAAAGAAAGGCAGAGCAAGAAATGGCCTCTGATGCAGCAGAAAGTGAGAAATGGGAACAGAGGAAGAAAATATTTGCCATTTTATAAGTCATAGTCAGGAGAAAGACTTTTGAATTATTACATTTGGATCCTTCCAGGTAGGCTGGTAATAGCAGTAGCTGTTCCCATGACAACCTACAGATGACGTTAAAGTTCTCCAAATCATGAGACATTTATATTGTCAATAACAAAGCCTAAAGGAAGCAACCTTCAGTTTTTTGCTTACTTTTAAATATTTAGCGTTATTCTGACATTGTGCATGAGCACATGCGCCCAAATGATTATGCTCCACAGTTTTCTAAAGTAAGCTTAAATAAATGAATAAGTCTCCCCTAGAAACAAAGATGTTCAGGTACAAAGATCAGAGATGACCAGCGTGATCTCCAGAGAGGGGTCAGTGACAGACCTCATATGTATGAATGCACTGACTCTATGGCTCATAGTACTTAAGTCTTCCCCATCTCCAGACCCCAAGATAGAAGTTCTGATACACACACACACACACACACACACACACACACACACACACACACACAATCCCTGAAGTCAGTAAAGCCCAATCTCTAAATGCCATCTTTCTTGGCAGAAGAAAATGCATAATTTGTTATCTGATTTTTTATTTAGATTATCTTCCAAGTGATAATTAAATTAATGTCCCAAACTGCACTGAATGCAGTACACATATAAAATTCTAGAAAAATTTCAGAAAGATAATTCTTGTTAGGATTGGGGAAGCTATGGGATGAAATATAAAATGCAAGAAGCTATTTTAATCTAATGTCTATACAGATGAGACATTAAAAATCAGAGAGTTTAAACAACTTATTTAAGGTCACACAATTTGTGGGCAGAATCAAGAAGAGAAAACTTGTTTTCTTAACTTCCAGAGCAGGGCTTTTTCTATTGTATCACACTGAATATGATTATTTCCTCCCTTAACACAACTGACAGAGTCTGACAGATTACTAGGCAGGTGGGAGTCAGTAATTTGCTGTGGTAGTCATCCTTTTCCTGTTATTTTCATAGGTGGAACAGAAAATCTAACTTTTATTGTGCTAAAAGTAGCATGCGTGTGTGCATGCTAAGTCACTTAAGTCGTGTCCGACTGATTGCTACCCTATGGACTGTAGCCTGCCAGACTCCTATGTCCATGGGATTCTCCAGGCAAGAATACTGAGGTGGGTTGCCATGCCCTATAAATGAACTTTCAGTTAACATTCTACGCAGGCCTGATTTCTCTGTGGCAAGTAATTGTATATCTTAAAATTCAGACTGTTAGGGAAATAGAGAATCAGATATTAGAGTGAATTTGAACACTGTTTCTGATAGTGAAAAGAGAAAATTCATGATCACTGCTAAAATTACTACCTCTATGTGACCTTCCACAGTAGCAGAGCGATCAGCCCCACTTGGGAAGTGCTTGTTTGGCTGCAGCAGCTCAGCCTTGCCTTAGTCCAAGCCTTCGGTCTGGCTCAGTTTCTAGTGATGTTTCCTGATAGCAAATATTCTATCTTTTGAAGACTATCAATGGTTAAAAGACACACAGCCCATCAGAGGCATTTACCATCTCAGCCACAATTGTTTTTTTCCACTGCTCATTTTCAATAAACATTTTAAAGAAACAGACTTAACTTTTACCTTCCACTGGGATCACCTGATGAGTCATGGCACGTTGAGAAAGGAAAGATGTCAAGAATGTTTAATCAGCAGTGATTTAAACAAGGGACATATTTGAGGAAATTAACAAAATCAGCATGCACATGGCTCCAGGGTGATTTTTCTTGCTGGTAAGACTAAATGAAAATCAGAACCCAAAGCAGTAGAAGGCTTTCAGGTCCAATTCATGCTGCCAAAGTTAAAAGACTGCCAGGATGGAAGACTGAATCACTCCCTATGCCAGTTACAGCTGTGTTTTTCATATTTATAATGAATTTCTTGATTCCAACGTTAAAAAAACTCACTCATCTTCCAAAGTTTTATTCTTATCTCACACCCTCCATCCCTTCCCTTTCCCCCATGCCCACTCCATCCCTGGAAATTGATTGCAGAGCAGTTAAAGGCATTTAGTATCACACCAGTTCAGGATGTCCTGATTTAGCTTGATGTAAACATCCTGAGGTAAAATATTCAGAAGCAGGACTGAATGGGTGACCGGTGATTCTTCTTCTTAGTGAGGCCATCAAAGACAAGTGGGCCAGACAAAGTGCTGAAAACTAGTAAGATAGAATATATTTGGGAACCAATATAAACTGTAAGTTTAAAAAAAAATCAATGGTAAAAGTGCAGGATGTGGAATTGATTTAACAACCGTCCATGGAAGAAAAGCTGTGAGATTTTATTGACTGAAAGTTCAGTAGGAGCCAGAGAAGTGGCGTGGCAAATGCTTGTTGAATTCTGAGAACCATGGTTTCCAAGACTAGCTTGGGAAAGATTTAATTTCACCTTGCAGTAGTTCTATGCTACCTGGATCATCATCCAGAGCTCTGGTAGCCAGATTTTCAAGGAATGTTTCTGGCTGGTGTTTTTGGTCACTTCCATGTGACGTTTAATTTTCATAATGCATGCCTGTGTTCTGAGCCCATCTACTGAGAATTAGTAGCTCTTAATACTTAGGAGGGGGGGAAGTGTCAAATAATTTATGAAGAAGAATCAAGTGACAACCAGTGGGCCTCTGAATACCCAGTCACAAATTAGAGACGGATTATTGCCTCACAATCAAATGCTTTCTTCAAATAACATTAAGTAAGATCCCGATGAAGATGAAATTAATCTTTACTGTTCTGCCTAGGACTTCAGATCTCATGGATGCAAAATAAGTAATATGTTTGCTTATTATAATGGAAACCAAGTGGGAATATCAAAGCACTATATCACAGATGCAGAACCGATTAACTAGAAACCTGATCTCTTTCAGTATGTGTGGGAATCACGACCATGTTTGTATTGTGCTAAATAAATTGTAATATCCAGGTGTTTATCCAAACCACTTGTTCTACTAAAAGGTGATAAGCTTGATTAATTATTGCTCAACCTGAGTTGTTTAGCTTGGGAGAGAAGGTAAGCTATCCCATGGCAGTAGTTAAGAGTCATTTTCTTCAGATATGTCTATTGCTTGCTTTGTATGATCCAGGTCCTTCAGAAAGAAAACAGAGGACAAGCTAAGGTGACTTGGCAACATCAGGAAAGTGATTCAGGTTTATAGCACCATCTTTTGAGCAGGTATAGAAGGACAAGCTGACGTGGTCACTGCCAGTGGCAGTACAGACAACTCACACAGACCATGGCAAACAAAGGAGCAGTTGTTAATGGTGCACGATTATCCCCCTAAGGCTCAGCACAAAGGGAGCAGGCAAATTCACCAGCTTCCCAGTCTCTCATAGAAAGGGGTCCATCTGTACACTTGGAAAGCTGCTGCCTGAGGCTCAGACATGTATTCTAGCATAACATGTAGAGGCTGCCTGCAATCCTCCCTGGAGACCTGGGAAATGTGGAGGAACCAGGAGGGCATTATGCTAAGTGAAAAGAATCAGATAGAGAAAGACAAATACTGAATGGGATCGCTTCTATACAGTATCTAAAAAAATGGAACTGAAGGAAACAGAGAATTAAAAAGTGGTTGCCAAGAGCTGGGGGTAGGGGTGGAGGAAAACAGAGGTTGGTAAAAGGTACAAACTCAGTTATAAGGTGAATAAGAACTGAGGATCTAGCGTATAATACAATGGCGATAGTTGATACTACTGTTATTGTACAACTTAAACTTACTAAGAGAGTAGAATTTAAATGTTCTCACCCAAAAGATGGGTAATATATGATGTAGTGGGTGTGGTGATTAACTTGATGCAGGCAATACTTTCCCAATGTATACATATATATAATTATCATGTTACCTCAATCAAGCTGAAAAAGAAAATAAATAGATTATATCTGGATCCAGAAACAGTGATCTAAATAAACTCAGTAAACAGCCTTCTACAGAGGAAACTTCTACCATAGTTAACACGATTAAATCATAAGGAAACTTACTGATCTTAAAAGTGACCTTTTCTAAGGTGAACTGCTCAATTTAGGAAGGGGAGAAGTTCCTTTGAAACTGCATATTTTTTTTCTTCCAGTTTTATTGAGATATAATTGACACACCGCACTGTTTAAGTTTAAGGTATACTGTATAATGATATGATTTAAATACATCATGAAGTATTACAGTAAGTTTAGTGAACACCTCATTTAATATAAATACCAAATTAAAGAAATAAAAAACTTTCCTTGTGATGAGAACTCTGGATTTACTCTCTTAACAGCTTTCATATATAATATACAGCAGTGTCACATTTATCATGTTGTATGTTACATCCCTTCCATCATTCTTTTTTAAAAGTTAATTTATTGTGCTGGGCTAGGTCTTAGTTGTGGCATTCAGGATCTTCGATCATTAGTTGTGGCATGCAGACCCTTAGTTGTGGCCTTCCATCCTTCTTAAACGCCACTCTGTATAACTTAATTAAAGGTGGTGAGAGTGAATGTCACATTTGGAAAATTTCACATGGTTTGGAATGGTGGTGATGAGAAAGTAAGTGACACGGGATGAGGCTAAACAGGAAAGGGGCTGCCATAAAGAGCTTGCTGGCCTCACTGCTGTTGCTGCTGCTGCTAAGTCGCTTCAGTCATGTCCAACTCTGTGCGACCCCATAGACAGCAGCCCACCAGGCTCCCCCGTCCCTGGGATTCTCCAGGCAAGAACACTGGAGTGGGTTGCCATTTCCTTCTCCAATGCATGAAAGTGAAAATTGAAAGTGAAGCCACTCGGTCATGTCCGACTCTGCAACCCCATGGACTGCAGCCCCCCAGGCTCCTCCATCCATGGGATTTTCCAGGCAAGCATACTGGAGTGGGGTGCCATTGCCTTCTCTGCTGCCCTCACTGAGGAAAATGAATTTCTGAGGGTTAGGAAGATTAATTTGTGTGGTTCAGCAGCTGTGAGTGTCTTCAATCAGATATACAATTTAGAAAGACCACTTTCACTACAATACAGAGAATGGGGCACTGCTAGGCAAGCCAGCATCTTGTAAGGAGACCAGGAGAGAATAGAAAGTTATTCCAATAATTCAGCAAAAATTTGGTGGGTGTTGACCAAGTTGGTAGTAGGGATGACACAAAGAAGTGAAAAGAATCAAGGAAATCTTTGAGAGGCAGAACTCATAGGGACTGGAGTCTAGTTTGATTTGGGGGCAAAAGAGATAGGGTTAAGGATAACTCCCTGTCTTGGGCAGTGATGGAGGTGGAGGAATCTTCTTGTAGAGAGACTTCAGGAAGAGAGATCAAGTCCTAGGAGGGAAAGACAAAGATACTAGGTTTCATTTTGGAGATGCTGAGTTGAAGTGCCTGTGGGACATGTAAGTGGAGGTGTCTAATAGCACTTAAATGCATGTACCTGGAGGTCTGAAGTGAGAATGTGCTGGAGCTCCAGACATGGGAATTATTGGTATATATGAATGTTAGTTGGAGTCAATGGAGCAGATGAAGTAATATTGGATGCATCTGTAGAATGAAGAGAGAAGCAAGTTGATCCCTGAAGAACATCAGCTTCAAAAATGCTGTCAGAAAAAAGGGACCCATGAAGGAATACGAGCAGGTGCAGCTTGAGATAGGAGAACTAGCTGAGTACAGGATCACAGAAACCAAGGACATTTCAAAAAGGAAGATGTGGTAACCACTAATAGACACATCTGAGAGGTCACGGAAGCTAAGGGCTCAAAGAAGCACATTGTATTTAGCAATGATTAAAATAACAATGAGCTAGCCTTCAAGTTTCTTACAATTTACATGGAATTGGCAAGGAAATGGCATAGCAAATACATGGGAAAACACAATAAAAGCATAAGAACATGTAAATTATGCTATAAGCATATATAAACAGAAGAACTTATAAGGTCTGAATCACATTCCATATAATATAGAAAGGCTTAAAAATAGAATTTAAATGAAGTTTTACAAGAGAGAGAAATTTGGCTTGATAAGGAACTTCCCATAGGAGAAACAGAAAATTGATTGCATTTCTATAAACTCATTGGAGTGCTCTTAATGCTCTTCTCATGTTTCATGTGTTCCAGGTAACTTTCCAAACTGTGACTATTTTACAGTAGCAATATATCATATTTGTGACACTTGGATTCATTGACATATAGTACGTAAAAGTTTTCTCCCTATGGCCACTGTTGGTTTCATTTCATATATTGTTTCCAAGCTTAAATTTTTTCCTTTTTTTCCACAGGAAAGAATAAAGAAAAAAGATTTACTGAGCTAGAGGGCTAAGTCTCAGCATAGCAAGTGAAGAAGTTGAGCCTTAGAGGGGTTCAGTAACTTGCTTACCATGAAGCTGAATTCTTTCTAACAGATGTTATTCTGCTGCCTCTTCCCTTTGTCATTCTTCATATTTTGCAAAGCTGTCACTAAAGTAATGGCAAGATTCCCATTCTTTCCTCCTAATAGGTTTCTGATAATATTTCTTCATTCAAATGCTGCCTTATATGTCTAGATTAAAAATCTTTGCAGGTACATACTGCTCTGAAAGAAAATGAAATGCAGAGCTCTTTTCCTGATGACACTCTAAGCAATTAGGATAATTATAATTGTTACCTCCACCATCACCGCTGTTACTATCTCACTGGCAGTTTACTCAGACACCAATAAAACATTTTAAAAGACCTTACAAGGTGGTTCAAAATCAAGTGATTTAAGGTGCATTCAGTTAATATGCTGTAATCTCAGTGGTCCAAGAAAGCAGGTTTATTTCTCAGATATCATCCCCTCACCCACATGTATATTTGCTGATGTTTAAATTTCTATGAACTTTCATGTTTAAGATTTTATTAACAGGAGTAAAGACTTTCATTTCACAAGAGAGATGAGACTTAAGGACGGTCTTTTGGAGAAGGGAAACTGGTTGAATAGAATGGACTTCTAGATGTAAATTACTATTTTAATTAGATCTGAATGGTAGAGAATAGAGAACAGAAGTTACTTCCTGACTGAAGTGTCAGAAGTTAGAGGATGCCCTGAAGGGGAGGTAGGGAATAGGCTGAGGTGAACAAAATTTGCAGCATCATGTTTTTGCTTACAAGCATCCTATAGAAGGCTGCCATGCTTTTAACTCATTCTCTTCATATTTTATAAAAGAAATTGCAAAATGTTTCTTTTAAATTTTAAATAGATATTGCTTTCTTTCGAAGCTTGTCTCTGCCTTCTACCTCTAGATTTATTATGCAGCTCCTTGCTTGTTGACACGTGCTTTGGAATGTTTATCCTTATTGATGATTTTAAATTATAAATGTCTTGAGGCCAGGATCAAACTACTTTGCTTACTATAGCAGAATACTATTGGTACATACCTGCTAAACAAATAGCAAATATCATTTGGCTTAGTATGTGAAAATTTAGGAGTATTTGTCCTCTGATTACCTCCCATAGATGCTTCAAAGTTTGGGAATGTATTGCAACTGTTCTAGGTTCATGCAAAAAAGGGCATCATCTAAACTTAAGAAAAGAGAGACAAAAGAGGGAAGAAGTCAAGAAAGAGCCCAGATAGTTGTAACAAGTGTTGTGTCACCCAAATTGCTTCTAAGTAGGTGATATACATTAAAAAAATTTTTTTTAATCTCTTGAATTCACAAAGGTATGGACTTTGTCTATTTAAAAATTTTTAATTTCTTGAATCCTTGATGTTTGCACTTTTCTATATTGCCTTCTGAGTAGTGAGTAGTGAGCACTTTTATTGATCCTTTGGACATTCCCTTTCTCAGCAATTAATTCAAAATTTTCATTTGAAATGCCTCTGAATGTAAGTCACCGAATGTTGCAAGCAATCATTTTTGATCAGAACATATCAGAAAGTGTTTTTATATTTTTAAAAACCTAGAAATACCTTAATAGAACATTTTTAGGTTTCTGACAAAGTACTTGGACTATCTCCATGCGTCTTTGTCAGATGAACTCAACTACCAGGGTTGATCAGCCATATAAAGTGAGAGATTTATTTGAAAGGGCAACAAAGCAAGATGGTGCCTTGTTAGGGACTTTTTTATGCTCTTAATTGGTCCAAGCACATTTTTTGGTAAAGATCCCAAAAACGACTGTCAAAGAAATTTCATATAGAGTACATAGAATATAATGAAGACCACATGGTGGCCCTGTTTCAAAACATACTGGCAGTCTCCCTTTTCTGCTTTTTGTTCCTCACCATCTTTTCATGCCTCCCATTTTCCTTTCTTATGTCTTCACTCAAGTTGGTACAAGAGATTAGTATTGAATGTGGTAAGAAGGAACCACATTCTCATTCTCTTGATGGAGAATGAGATGAGTGAGTAGTTTAAGGCTGTGTGAGAGGTGAGAGAAGGACTTTAAACCCTTAAGGATTTCAACTCAATCCAATGTTGTTTGATACATCCTAGAAGAGAAAGGAGTCTCTACCAATATTCCAGTGGCCAATTCATTGTCGATAAGACCAGCTTAAGTCAGTAAAATACTGAATGATGGTTTGAAATCTTTTCCTTGTGGATTTAAATATAATTCCTGATTATTTTCTTTCTGTTTTTAGCCTTATTTTTAAATCAGAAATCACCGTATTGAACATTTCGTGAACTCAGATTATAACTTAACCTATAAAACATCTAAGTTAAGAATCAGAGATCATATTTTAATAAAATCCCAATTCAGTTCAGTTCAGTCACTCAGTCATGTCTGACTCTTTGCGATCCCATGAATAGCAGCATGCTAGGCCTCCCTGTCTATCACTGACTCCCTGAGTCCACCCAAACCCATGTCCATTGAGTCAGTGATGCCTTCCAGCCATCTCATCTGTCGTCCCCTTCTCCTCCTGCCTTCAATCTTTCCCAGCATCAGGGTCTTTTCCAATGAGTCAGCTCTTCACATCAGGTGGCCAAAGTATTGCAGTTTTAGCTTCAACATCAGTCCTTCCAATGAACACCCAGGACTGAGCTCCTTTAAGATGCACTGGTTGGATCTCCTTGCAGTCGAAGGGACTCTCAAGAGTCTTCTCCAACACCACAGTTCAAGAGCATCAATTCTTCAGTGCTCAGCTTTCTTTATAGTCCAACTCTCACATCCACCATTACCACTGAAAAAGCCATAGCCTTGACTAGACGGACCTTTGTTGGCAAAGTAATGTCTCTGCTTTTTAATATGCTGTATAGGTTGGTCATAACTTTCCTTCCAAGGAGTAAGCGTCTTTTCATTTCATGGCTGCAATCACCATCTGCAGTAATTTTGGAGCCCGAAATAATAAAGTCTGACACAGTTTCCACTGTTTCCCCATCTATCTGCCATGGAGTGATGGGACCAGATGCCATGATCTTAGTTTTCTGAATGTTGAGCTTTAAGCCAACTTTTTCACTCTCCTCTTTCACTTTCATCAAGAGGCTCTTTAGTTCTTCTTTACTTTCTGCCATAAGGGTGGTGTCATCTGCATACCTGAGGTTATCGATATTTCTTCTGGCAATCTTGATTCCAGCTTGTGCTTCCTCCAGCTCAGCATTTCTCATGATGTACTCTGCATATAAATTAAATAAGCAGGGTGACAATATACAGCCTTGACGTACTCCTTTCCCTATTTGGAACCAATCTGTTGTTCTATGTCAAGTTAACCTCACAGAATTTAAAGTCTCCTGCAGCAAGTACAATCTTTGGGACAGAGGAGGGTGAAATAAAATGGTGATTTGAACATGGGCACGGAGCTCACAGAAATACAAACTGACCCGATACCAGAAGTATAACAAATTGAGGCTAACAAGTGTTTTCATCAAGAATAAGACCAAAACTAAGAGAGATGAGAGAGAAGATAAAACACAGAAGGTCATTTGGGTCATCTAAAGAATATAATTCTTTTTGAGGAAAACATTCTAATAAGACACTGCAAAAAAATTCATGAATTGAACAGCTGTGCTTTACTTCTAAAAGATTCTAAGGAGAATTTATTAGTATGCATCACATCTAAAAGACTGAAGTTTAATTACACAAAATTATTAAAAAGAGAAAACTTGTGTCTCTCTTTCTTTCCATGATAGAGCAAAATAAGTGCTTAACTGGATACCTTCAGGCTTTTTCACAAATTGAATTGGAAACATCTTTTCTTTTATAGTCTTGGGCTCTGCTCATATCAATCTCTACATTTGAGGAGAGAAAATGCATGCTGGCAAGAGACAATAGTGTATAAAGATAGCGTACAATCTATCACCACTCTATTCCATAGTTAATACAGTATGATTCCATGTTGCTAAAGCCTCAAGCCAGAAACCCACAGTGGATATGAAAGGTCGATGAAATTCATTTCCTATTCTCCCATCTCAAAAAAGGAAAGAGTCTAAAATATTAAGACCATGACATTAAAGTTCCACAGATTAGTCCAATTCAAAGTCAATGAATGAGATGGCTCCATGTTTCTGAACGCTGACAAGAAGAGAAGTCCCCCTTTAAATCAAGATGAGTAGATCTGTCCAGGGTCCTGACCCCATTCAGCAACATTTCTGGCCCTCTGTCTCCTCTGTCTCTATGTTTTCAACACTAATCATCCTGACCTTCAGCGTCCTTTTCAGAAATGCTGCCAACTCTTACCTATTACTTCAGATCACCTCAATACCTTCTTGTGCAAATCAATTGTAGAAAATCTTAGTAGATGTGGCTTTCTTGTTCCCTCAACCTGTGGAGATCAAGGATAGGGAGCCTGGTGGTTGTTGTTCAGTTGCTCAGTCATGTCTGATTCCTTGTGACCCCATAGGCTGTAGCACATCATGCTTCACTGTCCTTCATCATCTCCCATAGCTTGCTCAAACTCATGTCCATTGAGTTTGTGATACCATCCAACCATCATATCCTCTTTTGTCCCCTTCTCTTCCTACCTTTGATCTTTCCCAGCATCAAGGTCTTTTCTAATGAGTTGGCTCTTTGCATCAGGTGGCCAAAGTCCTGGCACTTCAGCTTTAGCGTCAGTCCTTCTAATGAATACTCAGGACTGATTTCCTTTAGGACTGACTGGTTTGATCTCCTTGCAGTCCGAGGGACTCTCAAGAGTCTTCTCCAAACCACAAAACATGGTCCACTGGAGAAGGGAATGGCAAACCATTTCAGCATGCTTGCCTTGAGAACCCCATGAACAGTTTGACAAGGGAGCCTAGAACTCCCTGGATTAGGTGCATGCTTTGATGACCCTGGAAAGACTAAGATCACTCATTTTTTCTTAAGAACAAAGTAATTTATTTACATTTCAAATTTATTTCCTAGGTTGAACTTCTGGATTTTAAAAACATCCATGATTTGATATTCTTGTGCCCCAGTGCCTACCAGCATAATTAGTTATTAAAAGATAAAGTATGAAAACATACTCATGGTCATGGAATCAAAGTCAAGATTAAATGGCCAATATAGCCACGGTCACCATTCATCAGGCACATGTTCCTACACTAGAGCAAACACTGCTAACAGGGAAAAACAGCCAGATATTATTACATAACACAGTCTAGTAACCAGGAGGTATTACTGCCACATTTTCTGTCTAAAGAAATAATAGCGGGAGGGAGGAGGGAGGGGGGTTCTGGAGGGGGAGCGTATGTACACCCATGGCGATATCATGTCATTGTATGGCAAAACCAATAAAAATAAATAAATAAAAAAATAAAATCACTCTGTCATTGTCCCCCCCCCCCCCCCAAAAAAAGAAATAATAGGAGAGACCAAAGAAAGTGTTCTGAAACTTTATTAGGTAAGAATATTCAATTATCTACTGTGATTTAATGTCATCATTTATAAATTTATCTTAAGTCTTTCTCTTGAAGCCATAAATGTTTGAAACCCCTCATGTTCATGTAATTGACATGATGGTTTGTGGTTGGATGCTATTTTCTTCTACTATGGAGATCTAGATCATTATTGAAAATAATATAAATCAACATGGCTAATTTTCCAAAAGCTTCTTTTAAAATCCAGTAAATTTATTCTTAAATAATGCAACTTCTGACCTGCTTAGTATTCAAAACCAAAAACTGAAATTCTGCCACACTCTTTGCAGTCTATTGATTTGAGAACTACAGCTGCTGAAATTAAACTGTATTGTTAGCACAGAGCTTTCAGCTGAGGAAGCAATTTCAAATTGGTTTCTTTTCTAGCCCAGCCTAATATTAAGTAAATATGTGTCTGTAAGTGTCTCTAGCAGATTATCACCTAAAGGGGTATATGCAACTCTGAAGGTGCAGCTCTGAGAAAGTAAAATCTACTTTGGTGGTGAGTCTTACTACCCAATGGATGAACGTTAATATTGACACTGAATACACAGTTACCCTCAGAGCTCTAAGAGTGATTGCAAGCTAGACATTTCTTCATTTAACATACTTTTAAATTTAGTACTCTAAGATAAATTTAGTACAGCAAGGAAATGGCCACAGTTCCTGTCCTTGGGGAGTGCCCCATCTAGAAAGAAGACAGAAACAGAAATACATATAACGTAGCGTGTCAATAAAGAGAGGTTTGTACTTTATACAATGGGGAAGGCTTCTCACTTATTTAGGGGGTAGTTTTAGGGAATGGGGAAGATTCTTGAAAGGAAATCAAGTAAAGATTGATGAGAAACATGTCTTTGCTTTATTTCTCTAAAATAGCAAGATCAATTTCCTGTTTTAAGAAATAGCTCTTATTCTCTAAAAATAATAAAATAATGTTTCCCTGCTGGCATAAACACTAACTGAAGTAGCAGAAATAATAACCCATCATTTTATAGACATTCTGAAAGACAACAGGGAAAATGATGAATAGAAAAATAAGATGAAGAGTTGTGAATTTTAAATAACAAGATCAGTAAAGATACCACCTATTTTGATCTCAAATCTATAGGCAGCAAAATTTTGGGAACTAGAGGAAAGAAACACAATGCTTTTTGTGAATGCCCTATTTTTTAAAAGAATGCCCTGCTTTTTCAAAGTTATGCCTTGAAATATGATGAACAAAAATCTCTCAAAAACTTGTCTTGGAAATCAATAAAATTTGACTTAGTTTGATATTGTACCAATTTAAACTTACATCTGAATTCTATCAGACTTCCTTTCTCAGTAGAGAAAGCCATGGCTGCTATTCTAAGCAAAGATAAATCTCTACCTCAAAAATTCTCATGCCAATTTACCTGCTGTGATACATTTTCTATGTCATTAAAAGATGAGGCTGAGAGTATTGAGTGAAACTATTTGTAAAACCCACTTTTATCAATTGACTGTAAAAAACAAGGAAAGATGGTACAAGCTATACCTTGTGTCTTTATAACACAAAGATGAGTGATAATTTGTCACCTTGCTACATGATTTGAACAAAAGAAAAAATTAATCTGTATTATTCAATCCAAGTGTATTTGGGTACAATGTTCAGGAATGAGGAATAAGAATGGAAAACCAGTATATGTGGCCCACAAATCAAAGGGACAAAGGTATAAATGGCAATGAAGTCCAGGGACAACTTCATCTCCCTGTAAGAGTACATGGGCCAAGCCATACACACATTCTTATTTATATGCAGTTTAACCATCATTACCACCACCATACCAACTAATGTCTACTCAGCATTTGTGTATTTTGTGCCAGGCACTATTCTGAATGACACATCTTTATTAGTTTATTATCTCTCTGCAATAACAACATGAAAGTTGTATTTCCACCTTCATAGAATCTAAGATATCACTGACAGTGAGATAATGCCACTGTTTTATATGCATCCTGTTAGGAGAATGAAAACAAACTATGATTTACTTTCCATTTAAGCCACATTTAGACTTTTAAATACAAAATAATGTGTACTTGGGAATCAACAAAATTCAATGCTCTGCTCTTTATTTTACAATAAAGCAAACGAATGCCAAGAAGGTTAAGGTAAGTTTCCCAAGGTCATATTCAAAGAAAGAAAGAAAGTGGAGTAGCCAGAGTATTAGCCTGGAAATTAGGAGCCTCAAGCAGGAGCACTATTTCTGTGATCCTGAATGATCAGCACCTCCTTGTGCCTCAGCCTCTCTTGAAGCAGAATTTTTAGTCTTGAACTAGATTATTTCTAATATCCCATTCAACTCTCACATCTTGGATCTTTATCTTTACAAACAATCAGTAGTTTGGAATTTAATAGGAGGAAAAAAAAAGGATCATGCACAGCATAATTTCATGACCATGGAAATGAGAATGTGTCCTTGGAAAGAAATCAGACTTTGGGGCAACGAAGCATAGTAGAAGCAGCAATGGCCTTTGATCCAGAAAAAAACTGACTTCCAGCACAAAGACCAGTCTTCTTTTAGCTATGTGACACAGAGATGCTTAATATTTATGAGCTGAAGTTTCTTCATCTAAAATATAAGAATATGCCTACTTCAAAGGGCTATTGCAAAGATGAACTATTACAGCGAAAGTGAATCCCTTGACATGGGACATCTGCTCCAAATAGGTCAGCTCCCCATACTCTCAGAGAAGCAGTCTAAACTAACAGTATAGTCTAGGCACAGGGTATTTTGGGGCTATATGTATTGTCTTCTTACAAATGTCATATGACAATGGTACCGGAAAGTTGAAAAGCATGGGGGAAATCATGTAGTGTATTATTGGTAGATGGACATTTCGGGAAGTGACGGTTCTAGTCATTCGTTACTCCCTGCTCCAGCCACAGTGTCCACTTCTCCTTCTTCTGGTGATAGTACCATGGTCACCACTCTTGTCCAGGCTCAAGCCATGTGCTTTGAATGTAGTTGGCTGAAACTTCATGGAGGGGCATGAGACTCGGGCTTGGAAAATGAAATATCTCGTCAGATCTGAAGAGATACAACATGGAAAGTTGTGCCACAACTATTGGGAGGAAGTATGTGCTCTTTCCCCTGGACTTGAAACTTGAATTTGATGGTGGCCATCTTACTAGCGTGGGAGTTTAAAAAGTAACACAGTGCCGTTGAGAACAGAGTTGAGAGTTAGAGATGCACAGTGTCTTGATGGCATCGCTAGTGGCCACACTAACCCCATGTGTGACTCCTGTCTTAGTTCAGGCTGTTCTATAAAAAGTACAATAGACTGAGCAACTTTTAAACAAAAATTTGTTTCTTACAGTACTGGAGGCTGGGAGTTTGAGATGAGAGTGACAGCATGGTAAGGTTTTGTTATTCTCTCTGTATAACAGACTTCTCATTGTACCCTCAAATAGCAGGAAGAGGGTGAGGGAACTCTCTGGGGTCTCTTTTTTGAGGCACTAATTCCATCATGGGGGCTCCACTTTCACGACATAATTACCTTCTAAAGGCCCTACCTCCTAATGTCATCGCATTGGGGGTTAGATTTCAACATATGAATTTTGGGAGGGACTCATTCAGTCCATTGTAACCATGTGAACTAATAAGTTCATTTCTAGCTTAAGCCTTTTTGGGTTAGGTTGTCTGTTACTTATTGCTTGAAGGAATTTGTCTCCTGGAAAGAGGAACTGCTACTACTAATTTCCTTACCTAATTCTCTTACTAGGACTGGACGGAATCAGGACTACCAGTATCATTTTGCAAAATTCACTTGCAAGCATCGCTAACAGGAAGTCAAGTGGGATTCTAAAGAAGAGCCATGGTACCTCCCTGGTTCCAGTGTGTGGACAACCTGTACTACATGGCTTCTAGCATCATCACTCCTTTATCTTCTTAGATACAATCATGTCATAATCATAGGCCATATTCTAGAGACTGCTTTCAGGTTTGTTTGTTTGTTTTTCCTAAACCTTTTAGTTAAACAGGCAAAATTCAACTTCTGTAAAATGGATTGGAGTCAGTTCCATCTTCTCTTACTTGGTACAAGCACTAAGAGGCCTGGTACAGATGACAGGCAGCCTGCAAGAGAAGGAGGAGAGGCTGTGGGGCCTGCACCAGCTCAGAACAGGTGAGAAAAAGAACACTCAGTGTGGGGAAAATGGGTTATTTGAAACATTGTTCACACAGACTTGGAGTTACTCCTTTTATTTTTTAAAATTGAAGTATAATTGATTTACAGTATTCTGTTCATTGTAGGCATATCATAAAGTGGTTCAGTTCTAAATATATACATATATATGTATATTCAGGTTATTTTCCATTATAGTTTATTACAAGATACTGAATATGGCTCCCTGTGTTAGACAGTAAATCCTGCTGCTCATCTATTTTATGTAGAGTAGTGTGTATCTGTTAATCCCATACTCCTAATTTGTCCCTCCCTCCCCCTTTCCCCTTTGGTAGCCATAAGTTTGTTTTCTCTGCCCCCACTCTGTTTCTGTTTTGCATATAGATTCATTTGTATTATTTTTAAGTAGGAATTTTCATTAAGTGCTGGTCTAAATCCTATATGTAATTTAGATGAAATCCAAAGGCACATCTAGCCACATGCCTTATCCAGCTCTTAAGACACTCTGCTCTGACCCCAGCTTCTCCCCCCATTTCCATACTAACCGACTATCTTAGCCAGACCCATCCACTCCCATCTCTTGAATCAGTGGTCTCCTATTGCTATGACTTCTGTGTTCCCACCCAAAGAAACTTCTCATTTCTTTTTAGATCTCCTAACTTTCACAAGGATCAAATCAATTTCTTCTTGTCTCATCAAGCTTTCCCTGACCTCCTCAACCAAAAGAGATTTTTCTTTCCCCTCAACACTTGGAAGATTCATCTTCTCTTGTTTGACCTGCACTTATATGCTGCCAGGCACCATGGGTTGCCATTGAATGTGTATATATTTCATTTCGATTGCTTACTTTCTGAGTTCAATCAAGTCAATCGTGATTATATTTTATGTTTCACAATAAGCTCAGTAGTGCCTGGCACAGTGATTTGTATACAGGAAATGTTCAAAAAATAAGTTACAGGGGTGTAATGTACAGGAACTACTTCATAATATTTCATAATAACTTTATATGGAGTACTTACTGTCTATTAAAAATCAAATTACTATATTATATTCCTGAAACTAGTGCAATATTGTAAGTCAACTATATTTCAAATTTTTAAAAATATTAAAAATAAGCATTTTAGAAAATAAAAAAACAAGTGTAATAATAGGGCATAATCTGAGTTGCTGTGTCAAAGAAAGCCAAAAGAGTGACTCAAACTAGGTAGAAACATTTCTCTCTCATATAATGGATGAGAACCACCCAAGGCACATGGATATTTATGATTCAGGAGGGTGTTCAAGGATTTGTCTCCTTCTGTTTGATTGTTCCACTATTTTTCAGGGTGCTTCCCTTGTCCTTATGGACAAATCTATCTTATTAGCACCATATCTGTATTTAAGTCTATAGGAGTGGGAAAGAGAGAAGTGGGAATTCCCAATAAGAATGTGATTTGGAAGTTGCGATTACAGCTCCTATCCATTTTCCAATGGCCTAAATATAGTCATATAACAATACTTTGCTGCAAGTGAGGTTAGGAATACACTCCTTTACTAATTCAGGCCATTACTCCATCTGAAATTCATGAAGTTCTCTTTCTTAAAAAAGAGAGAGGGAGAGAATGATGCATACTAGTGAGCATCTAATACTTCCAAAATACTCAGACAAATTAACAACCCATGGACTAGAAATTTTGAAGAAGTAAGAAGATATAAAATCAGCAGGAGGAAAGTAAGGAATCTTATGGATGTTGTGAAGCTTCAACTCAGCATTTAGGATTGTAATACAAATTAGGACTACTGCTAGGCCATTTGTAAATCAGAGAAATGCCAAGTGGGGATCTGAACAGGTAGTGTCTTGTTTTTCCAGCTTGTGGGGAAAAAAACAAAAAAACAATACTGTTATTTAAGTAACTGTATAATCCTGTTAAACTGTTTTAATGTTTAACATTAAAAATAATAATAGTTAATGATAATAATAAATTGTAGAGTGAGAGCTGAGGTTGAGTAAAATGCTTCCCTGTACATGTTTTTGCTCACAGTCTCTTTCGATAAGGGAGTTGGTGATTGAGTATCAGATTTGAAAGAGGTAAAAAGGTGGCTGTTTGGGAGGGAATGATGAAAGGATAAATATTAAATGGGAGGAAATGAAGGGAAAGACAGGGTCAGCTGAAATGAAATACATATGACAGCAGACATGGTGTCTGCGTAGGCACTTCATACTCAAGACCCACAAACTGCACTTAACACAACCTCAAGTGCAGCAGAATTAACTGATATATACACAGGAAATTGTTCAGTCCAAGTTCCCCATCCTCTTAAGGATGCTGAAGCATCTCTTGGTGGAGAGAAAGTGATCAGTCCTGAGAGAGAATAACAGTTCACTATGTACACAAGAAAGATCAGCGTTAGGGAAACCAAGCCTAGAGTTTTAGGTACGTGCATTACAGAGGGTGGGAAGCGCTCAGGACCTGACTGAGGTCACAAACTGAGCACTTTGGAGATCTGGTTCCCTCGGCTGGAAGATGTAAGATTACTCTGAAAGAGACCACTACCAGCTTAGGTAATATACATTCTCCTCCCTCTTCTTACTAGTGGGAACTCTGTATTATTGGGGAGTAGAATATGATCAGCTAAAAGTATATTCCCCATGCTTCCTTGCAGACAGAGGTGAGATCATGGTTTAAAAATCACTGCATTGGGCTTTTTGGAAATCTCTTTAAAGAGAACATGGAACTTGAAATCTTTAAAGAGAGTTCGGGGGTGTTCCCTCCTAGCTTTCCAGCTTCCTTTCTTCGTCCTCCCACAGGGAACGTAAGATGTGATGGTCAGAGCTATAGTGGCCATCTTTGCAACCACGAAGCAATCATGAGACCAGAAGCCATTCACCAAGTCTAATGAACAGGGGAATGAAAGAAGCCAAACATGGGCCTCTAGAGTTGGACTGGGACTGACTATCTTTGGAGGTTTTTAATGGGAGAGAAAAATAATCCCTCTCTTGTTACAGTCACTGATTCCTATCTCTTTTACCAGTGGTAGTGGGTTTGTTGCTAAGTTGTGTCCAACTCTTGTGACCCCATGGACTAGAGCCTGCCAGGCTCCTCTGTCCATGGGATTCTCCAGGCAAGAATAATGGAGTGGTTTGCCATTTCCTTTTCCATGAGATCTTCCCAACCCAGGAATCAAACCAAGGTTTCCTGCATTGCAGGCTGATTCTTTTACCTACTGAGCTACAAGGGAAGCTCCCTTTTACCAGTAACCAAATGCAATTCCTACTTCAAAAAATTGATATAGAAATTAAATGATACTATATATGTAAAGAATCCATATATGTGCTATTGTTTTTTTCTTTATATCATGTATAAAAGACTTAATTTTGGAACAAATAATGTTTGGTACATGAACTTTAATTAAAATAGTTATTTAAGGGTGGTTTTTTTGGTCTATGTATCAGGTTGATGAATATTTTAAAATATTACTACTTCACATTCACACATTATAATAATAGCAAACTCTCCACTTCTACTTATCAACTGGTCAACTGCCCTTCTGTTTTTTTTTTTTTTTTTTTTTTGGCATTTGTGGATAGGTTCATAGGGTCACAGTACTTAATTATATTTATTTCCCTCTCTGTTCTAATCAGGCTGTGGACTCACTCTTTTTCTACCTGTCCATTTTCCCCTGTTGCTTCTCACACACAGAAAGTCCCTGACCAACTGTCTACTCAATGCCCATTCATTCTTCAAGCTCATCTGGTTTCCAGCTTATGGTAATCATGCTCTATCAAGGCTGCTCACAAATCCTTCCACACCTGAACTCTTCTATCAGTTAACTACAGCAAACTATTCACACTGAATAAGGTCCTTCTTACCTTGCCTTTTAGTTGTTTAAAATGTGGAATCCTTATCTTCGGCAGTAAACTGCGACTCCCTTGAGAGAGGAGACCACATTCTTTAATGACTGTCCAAAGGAGATTAATGCAAAAGAGACACACAAGTATATCATTTTTCTTGCTTCAGACTCCACACAACTTGGATTGTTTCTCCCATCCCCCAGTCTCACACAGTCTCCAGCACAGAACTTGGCACAGAGATGATGCTTGATAAATACATGCTTAATGAAACTGAAAACTCTTTGCTATGTTTAGGTCATGATGCCAGAGAGAAAAACATTCAAATTATGTTTAATCAAGAACTTTCATCTAAAAATTCAAAGTGCCTGCCCAATGAACTGGATGTACTAGGACAAATAAGCGCAATTGAAAAGAACACTAAGTTAGCCAGAGACGGACGGAAAAATACCAGGCTGGTCAAGAACCATTTCCAAGTTCTCTGGAACTTGGAAAAAAGATTATTTAATGCAATAAAAAAAAGTACTTCAGTTGAATGCCAGTGAGCTTCTTCCTACCTGGGAGAGGCAAAGGCTGAGTTTCTTATTTTAGGAGTAACCTACATGGGCATATTTAAAATTTTCTCTTAGAATGGCTGGCACTGAACAATTATCATTTCCACCTATCTCTTGTTTGGAGGAGGTATTTTTATGCTAAGTCAGAGATTAAGCATAACATTTAATTTTCATTTCATTTATAGCTTTGAAACAGAAATTACTTTTATTAAAAGTATGAATTGAAAAGTCCAAACAAAATGTGGTGATAGAGTTTGAAATTCAAGTGTATGAAAAAAGAGAGTCAAAAGGTAAGGACTTCATTCCCATGCTGAGAATTAGAGCAAGTTGCCTGTAAACTAAAATGTGATTAGTAAAAACTCAATGAATATTTTTAAAGGGCTCTAGCAACTGTTGGGCTTCCCTGGTAGCTAAGTTTTTTTTTTTTTTTTTTTGGATTTAGTGTAATTTATTTAACCACACATAATTCAGGATTGGCTATTATCCAGTTTTGTTATAATAAACAATACTACAGTGAACATTATATACATAAATCTTTATGTAGCTCAGCTTTTTAAGAATCCACCTGCAATATAGAGACCCCAGTTCAATTCCTGGGTCAGGAAGATCCCCTGGAAAGGGATAGGCTACCCATTCCAGTATTCTTGGGTTTCCCTGGTGGCTCAGAGGGTCAAGAATCCACCTACAGTGTGGGAGACTTGGATTCAACCCCTGGGTTGGGTTGATTCCCGGGAGGAGGGCATGGCAACCTATTCTTGCCTGGAGAATCCCCATGGAAAGAGGAGCATGGTGGGCTACAGTCTACAGGGTCCCAAAGAGTCAGACATGACTGAGCAACTAAGCACAGCACAGCAACTCTTAGCTAATACAGTAGAACATGTAGAGAAGTTTATTGATATTATACAGTGAATATGTAGTCATTAGGGGATTAGAAAATGTGGATGGAGAAAAAGAAAAACAAAAGAAAAAATATTTTAAAATCATCCAAGAGACTGCCAGCATAGAAGGGAAGAGCAATGGTAGAAATCTAGGAGCAGACCTATTAAGAATATGTGATAAGATAGATTCTTCCTGTTCTCACACAGTTGAGAACAAAGTCATTTGAGGATGAGCAGCAATCAGTACTTTACACTCCAGCCTCTAGGGCCAGCCTTCCTCCTGCATCCTTGCTGAGAAGTACCAGTAGCATGCCTGTTACCCCCACACATTTTACAGATGATGAAGAGGAAAGTCAGCAGGATCCTTCATGCTCTGCCTCCTGGAGATGAGGAGGCTGTTTTCTCCTCCTGACAGCCGGTGAGGCAAACTCACAAAGATTCACCCCTAAATATTAGAGGTGCTTGTGAGGTGGACACCAGCACCTCACTCTTTGGCTGGATGCTAGCTCAGGTTCAGACCCTTGTGTGTGCATCCTGTCTGGGAGCAGAAGATGGTGAGGGGGTTCTTGGGAAGGCCTTTGGGGCTCAGAACCTAAGAATAGGGTAGTGTGATTTTAGCAGATCTTTCCATCCATGAGGAAAGAAGTTTGCTTGCCATATGTCCCTTGAGGTTTGGAGATGCACTTGGTTTGGAGAGCTCTGGAAGTAGGAGACCCTCTTTGGAAGGCCCTGTTGGTAGTGCTTGAGTGTAAAGTACTTAGAGAGAAGAGTGGTCCAATGCCTTATTTTCCTAGGTGACTTAGAGGGCACAGAGACCCTGGTAATGATCCTGTGTGTGTGTGTGTGTGTGTGTGAGTCACTCAGTCATGTCCAACTCTTTGTGACCCCATCGGCTCTAGCCTGCCAGGTTCCTCTGTCCATGGAATTCTCCAGGCAAGAATACTGGGGTAGGTTGCCATTTCCTTCTCTAGGTAATGATCCTAACTGTACATAAAAAGGTATGGGAATTATATGACAATAACCTTGAGGCTGCCCAGATGTGTATTTGGAAGGTCAAGTGGTGAGGTATTCAATGTGAAGGAGGTATTAGGAATACATACAGCAGGTGGACAAAGAGGAGACACTCCTGGTCTCTGGAGGAAGCTCTTGAGCAGTGAAAAGTATCCAGGTGGAACCAATCTTCACCCCAAGAAAATCATACTCCCAGCCTGTGAGGACCTCTCCTCAATAGCTGAGATCCCCAATATCAGATCAAACCAGACTGAGCCAGAGCAAAAATAGGGGCTGGTTAACACATATGTGAGGAGGGCTCTGCACAATCTTTGGTCTGGCTCACCAAGACTGGAAGAATTAGTGCCTGGAAAAGAAAGGGGAGGGAGATGTCTTAGACTCTAACCATGGTCCCAACGCTTCCACTCCCTACCGGAAGCAAGCAGGGAGAAGGGGAGAGGCCAGGCTTTGACTCAAGAATTAAGCACTACATCTTAAACTCAGAAATAAGATTTTTCTAGAAACTGAAAGTGACTGAAAAGGTATAGAATCTAGCCCAGACTTCACAAGCAACCACACTCATTTATGTCCTATTGAGTTGCAAATTCTCAATAAGCCTGGTGTGTGTGTGTATGCACAAGTCCTGTGATAATATGTAGCACTCTGTTGAACCCTCCTGTTGAAAACTAAAAATGATAGATAAGGTTTTAAAACATAAACCTTTTAAAAATAAACCTCTTTAATAAACCTGAAGAGCATGGAAAAGACATGAATTATTACTAAATTAAAACTTAAGCATAAGAAACAACTCAGAATGGTAAGTCAAGGATAAAGTCCCTTTTTGTCTTAAGGATTTTTGCCTAAGCAGAAGAAAATGAACTGTAGTTTGCATGGCCTGGATGGCACGGGGAAGTAGGTGAGGGCCAAGAACTTATCCATAGCTTGTAAAACTTGGATCCCAAATAGCGACACACTCAGTGTTGAGATAAAACACAAGAGACTATCAAACAACTGTGTCCACCCCATTTAAAGAAATGAAAAAAAAAACTTTAAAATATCTGTAAGAAATAGATAATTGTGAAAAGTGATCTAGATTTTTTTTACTGTTTTTAAAAATTTATTTAATTAATGTATTTATTTTTGGCTGTTCTGGATCTTTGTTGCTGTGCACAGATTTTCTCTAGTTGGGGTGCATGGGTGTCTCAATTGTGGTGGCTTCTCTTGTTGCAGAGCACAGTTAAGAATCTGCTTACTAATGCCAGGAATATGGGTTTGATCCCTGATCCAGGAAGATTCCACATGCTGCAAGGCAGCTAAGCCTGTGTGTCACAACTACTGAAGCCTGTGTACTCTAGAGTCCTGTGCTCTGCAACAAAAATGGGTATTTTTAACAGCAAATCAGACACAGAGGAGAGAATTGGTGAACAGAAAGATAAATCAGAAGGAGTTATCCAAATGACTGAACAGAGAGAGCAAAAGATGAAAAATAAAGAAGAGAGATTAAGGGTCATGAAAAATAAATGGAGAAGTTTTCATATATATTTAGTTGAAGTTCTAGAGGAGAGAGTGAGACAGGGACATATCTGGATAGATTATGGGCAGAAATTTTTCTAGAGGTGGAAGTCACCAATCAATCCCTTCTAGAAATCCAGTGATTCCTAAGTAGGATAAGTAAGAAGAAATTCACATCTGAACACACTAGAGTAAAACTGCAGAAAGCAAAGTAAATCTTAAAACAGACCAAAAGAATTCTAAGTGGAATTACCCTCATACCAGCAAAACAGCATCAGTTACACTGACAGACTTCTCAAGAAATTCTGGAACCTGGAAAAGAGGAAAATGATCTACTAAATGTATTGGGGGAAAGAATGTCAACAGATTTTACACACAGAAAAATGCTCATTTAAGAATAAAGGAAAAATAAAGAACGTTTCAGTTGAATATACACTAAAAGAGCATGTGACCATTTGACCCTTTCCAAAGAAAATTCTTGAGAACTGCTTCAGGTAGGCAGGAAATAATTCCAGAGAAAACTTTTGAGGGGTAAGAATCGAAGAACAAAGAATGTGTTAAATAGGACATAAAACTAAGTGTCACTTAAATGTTATAAGCAATAGTAATAATGTGCTTAATGCTGGCATTAAAATACATTTAAAAAAAAACAAAATAAAATCAGATGGGGTTAAATAGAGTTTAAATATTTAAGTCAATAACAAGAGTAATTTATTGGCTTTACATATTTATAAGTTAAAGTATGCATGTTGCAAATCTAAAGTATCAACTAAATGAATAGAAATAAGGTAAAAATATCACAACTTTTGGGAGAGGGGAAGCAAGTTCAAATAAGGCAATAAAGAAAGAAAGATAAATACATAGAACAAATTTTTTAAATCACAAAATATATAAAAAAACTAAACTAGATAAATTTATTAGTAAGTGCTCAAAATAAAGGACAAAGTTGGTCCTGCAAAAAATTCCTTGTATTTTGTCCATATGTATAGGGATATGTTTGAAATACAGTAGCAAAGAAAGGTTAAAAATAAAATGATTTAAAATATATACCATATATAAACTACATATATACATACAAACTATAGTATATGTCATATAAAACTACAACTCCTTCCCTCCCACAAAATCTGGTGTTACAATATTACAAAAAACGGATTTCAAAACAAGAAAGCATTCCCAGAGAATCAGATAACAATAGACCAGAAATACTGTTTTTTCAAATTTGTATGAAATATATAATATTGTGGTAAAATTCATGAATCAAAAATTTATATACCCATAAGAAAAAATTAATGAATTCATGATTATAGTAGGAGCTTTAAGACACAATTCTTTTAGTTAACTGTTCAACATAGAGGCAAGAGTTTATTATAAAAACAAAAAAAAAGATCAGTATAATTAATGCATTTGACCTACTGGGCATATATCGAAAGCAGCACCAACATCTGCTGAATATATATTCTTCTGAAGGGCACAGGAAAGTTTGTGAAATTAATTACTGACCGATCAAAATTTAAATAATCGATATCTTTTGACCACACTGCAATTTAGCTAGAAATGAAAGTGAAAAAGAGAACGAGAAAATCCCCATATGTTTAGAAATTTTTAAAATATGTTTCTAAAACAACCAAATTATGTAAAGAAAATCATAATGGAAATCAGAAAATATTGTTAACTAAATGATAATAAAAATACCATATATCAAAGATTGTGGGATCTAGCCAAAGCAAGAAGAAAATTTATACTCTTACATGCAAACATTGGGCTTCCCTGATGGCTCAGAGGGTAAAGAATCTGCCTGCAATGTAGGAGACCAGGGCTGGATCCCTGGGTCAGGAAGATCCCCTGGAGAAGGAAATGGCTACCCACTCCAGTATTCTTGCCTAGAGAACTTCATGGACAGAGGAGTCTGGTGGCTTACAGTCCATGGGGTCACAAAGAGTCGGACTCGACTGAGTGACTAACACTTTCAAATCACTTTTCAACTATGCAAATATTAGAAAATAGGCAGATAATGAGCTAAGCACACATTTAAAGAGGTTTTGCTGCTGCTGCTGCTAAGCCACTTCAGTCGTGTCCAACTCTGTGCAGCCCCATAGAAGGCAGCCCGCCAGGCTCCCCCGTCCCTGGGATTCTCCAGGCAAGAACACTGGAGTGGGCTGCCATTGCCTTCTCATGAAATGAAAGCAAAAAGTGAAAGTGAAGTTGCTCAGTCGTGTCCAACTCTTGGCAACCCCATGGACTACAGCCTACCAAGCTCCTCCATCCATGGGATTTTCCAGGCAAGAGTACTGGAGTGGGGTGCCATTGCCTTCTCTGAAAGAGGTTTTAAAAAGACCAAAATAAACCCAAAGGAAAAAGAAAACAGAAGTAGAAGAAAGGTCAGAAATTAATGATAATGAAAATAAACATACAGGAGAAAGAATCAACAGAGCCAAAATTGATTTTCTGAAAAAATATTATTACATTACAAATTGTGGTGAAAATTATCAAGAATTTAAGATAGTAAGTCTTAAGTGAGTCATAGAGATGCTCACTCTCACTGCTTCTATCCCATGTGGTAACGAAGGTCTTTACCATCAAGGCCCCAGACTTGAAGGATAAAACCTAAGGCCATATCATCTTACCAGAGAATCTACTTAGAACTGGAATGGTACTGGCAATCATCTCATCTATTATTTAGAGAATTAATAGAGTGACTTGTTTATGGTCAGTTACATTGGATATTAAGTAACTTTAGTAAAGAACTCATATATCTGTTAATTCATCCATTTGTTTATATGTCCATCCCATTCGTTTATCCTCCCATCTCTTCTATTCATTATTTACCTGTTTCAAAATGCAATTTGAATCCATTTCCTGAAAGGACTCAATATTATTAAGATTTCAACCCTCCCTTAATTGATTTATAGATTTGATGTAATTCTAGTAAAATCTCAATAGATGTCTGTGGGAGGGCTGTATTAATATAAGCTATTGTTATATTTATATGAAAATATAAAGAGCTAAAAGTATCATGATCTCTTGAAAAAGAAAAATTAAGTAGGAGGACTTATTCTATCAGGTAGCAATACTTAATGTAAAAGGGTGGGAAAGATACTTAGACCAACAGGACAAATAGAGTCCAAAAAAAGCTGTAAGTATAAAAATAACTGTAAATATATAAAAGATGATAATGATTATATATAGGATGGATAAACCCACTGTATAGCACCGGGAACTATATCTAATATCCTATGATGAAATATAATAGAAAAGAATATGAAAAATAATATGTTTAACTGAGTCACTTTGCTGTACAGCAAAAATTATCACATTGTAAATAAACTATAATGAAAAATTTTAAAATAGCTGCAAGTATATATGTATTCTTGATATACAGTAAGAAGCACTGCCAATCACTGGGAATATTGCAATATTCAATCATGATGCTAAAAAATTGCTAAGAAAATTAATCCTTTACTTCACATCATACACAAAATTAAAGACCTATAGTTGAAGGAGAAACCCAATAACACTTTAAAATGTCAACATATTGCTGCTGCTCAGTTGCTTCAGTTGCATCCAACTCTGCCACCCCATGTACTGTAGCCCGCCAGGCTCCTCTGTCCATTGGATTCTTTAGGCAAGAATATTGAAGTGGGTTGCCATGCCCTCCTCCAGGGGATCTTCCCAACCCAGGGATTGAACCCATGTCTCCTGTGTCTCCTGCATTGCAGGAGGATTCTTTACCTGCCGAGCCACCAGGAAAACCCCAAAATGTTAACATAGAGTATCTTCATAGATTTGGAAGAGGGAAGGAATCATCTAACTATACACAATTATTAGTAATCCTAAAGGAAAATAATTAAATGCAACTACTGTTGACCCTTGAACAGCGAAGGGTTTAGGGATACCAACTCCCCATGCAGTAAAAAATCCACATATAATTTTACAGTCAGCTCTCTATACCTAGATTTCCTCCATCTAAGGAGGCAGCATTCAAGCAAACAGAGATCATGTAGTACTGCAGTACATTTTTTCCTTTTTGGCCGTGCCATGTGGCATGTGGGATCTTACATGCAGGGATAGAACCTGTATCCCCTGCAGTGGAAGCACAGAGTCTTAACCACTGGACTGCCAAGGAAGTCCCATAGTACATATTTACTGAAAAACATCTCTGTGTAAGTGGACTCCTGCAGTTCAAACCCATGTTGTCCCAGAGTTAACTGCATATTGAAATTAAGAACTTCTATTAACCAAAACCACCATAGAAACAGTGAAAAGATGAGTGCACAGTAGGAAAAAAATTGCAACACATATAACTGATAAAAGTATATATAAAAGTGAAGTAGTCATATAAATAATTTATTCAAAAGTCTAAGTATCTACCATATATGAGGCACTGGTCTAGACAATGGCAATATATTCCAGTAGGGACAGAGAAAATTAAGTAGATGGATAGATAAAATATGTGTCGTATGTTAAACAGTGATTACTGCCAATGAGAAATACAGCAAAAGGCATCATTTTTTCATTGTCAATAAATATATGAGTACATTGTCACTCATTCACAGGTGCCTGTTCTGAGTCTGGGGTAGGCTGGGCCAGCCCCGAGATTCACGCAGGCTTAGAGAAGTCGTCCACCTGCACCCTGTTTCCCCCTCCACACACTTCCCCGAGCACAGACACACCTCCTTCACTCTTCTGCTTGTGGGTCTATGCATCTCTGTAAAAAGAAACAAAGCTTTTACTTTGAAAATGCAAAGATGTGTTGTAAATATTTAAGTGCATTTGTATGATTTCTTTTTGGATTCCACCTATAAAGGATGTCATATGATATTTCTTTCTCTGTCTGACTTATTCACTCTAGGCCCATCATGTTACTGTTAACAGCATTGATTCAATGGCTGAATGATATTCCATTGTAAAAACAAACAGACTCACAGGCTTAGAGAATGAACTTATGGTTACCAGCCAGGAGGGAAGGGTAGAGAAAAAGGATAGTTAGGAAGTTTGTGATTGACATGTATACACTGCTATATTTTAAATGCATAACCAACAAGGGCCCACACAGGGAACTCTGCTTAATGTCATATGGCAGCCTGGATGTGAGGGGAGTTTGGGGAAGAATGAATACATGCATGTGTATGGCTGGACAACTTCGTTGAGCACGTGAAACTGTCACAACATTGTTATTTGGCTATTCTCCAATTTAAAATAGTTTTTAAAAATGCAAAGATGTGTTAGAGAGGTAACTCTCTATTGAATTTACTTTTGATTTCAAATTGCCCATTATAGACTATTTTCCATGAGAATACATGGAGAGAGACAAGGAAGAACTGATTTCTGGTGTTGCCATCAGCAGTGGAGGGGGATGAATAGGTGAGCTGTAGAAAACAATGATCATGCAATGTATCTTACAGTTTCTGGAGACTCAGCAAAAAAGTGTTTACCCCATTGTTGGGAATGTGTGATGTACATGATAGGACTGGAGTTGAACTGGCATCCAAGTATAATTTAAGATAATTTGAAATAAGGGTGTCAAAAGGAGCTGCAGGAAAAAAATGTCAGGGTGGAAGGAGTTACCTGCAGTGACTGAGCCTTTCTGCCCATTGATGTGTAAGTAGGAGAACACTTGACTGCCACCTTCTATCATGCACTCCCATATCCTAAGTGTGATCATCTGGGGGAAGACCCCCTGGAGAAGGGAACAGCTACCCACTCCAGTATTCTGGCCTGGAGAATTCCCTAGACTGTATAGTCTATGGGTCGCAAAGAGTCGGACATGACTTAGTGACTTTCACTTCTTTTCACTTCAAGGTGATCATACTCTCAATAATAAAGTTAGCTGTAATCTGGATCAGACTCAGCTATGCTGGGACTGCTGAATCTCTGACATAAGTTGGGAATAACTCAATTTTCATCCTTTTTATTTAATGTTTTGAGTAAAATAAGACATCCATAAAACAGACATTTTTCATCCATAAAACAGATATTTGCATATGCGTGTCTTTCCAAGTTCCTAGCAAACCAGAACACAGAGTTTGACCAAAAAATGGAGGGTAGGTTGAAAGAACGAGCACAAATACTCATGAAGCCCAAAAGGAGGGATCAAATATTATCAAGGCAAGAAAATGTCCGGTAGAGAAATCATAGGGGCTTGAAATAAACCTTCACTTATTACATCGTTTTCCTAGGTCCTGGCAATGTTCTCCATTTTTTTTGGCCTAGTCACTCTTTCCCTTCTATGATATTCTCTGAACAGCTTTGACTGATGACTTCCAAATGAAGGTAAATGTGTGGGGTGAGCCACATGGAAAGCTGAAATAATTGGGAGCATCCTGTGTCTCTTCCTACTGCTGCCAAATGCCTGTGTCATTTGACTCCATTCAAGCACAGAATTGAGATCTTTGAAATACATGCTGGCATCATTTGGGCTGAATATCTTGGATTTGGATAATTTCTCATAATAACTCCATTATTCCCCTAAAGCAAGAAAAATTGAAAATTTTCAGTCACGGCTATGATAACTTTGATTGCTGTTTAGTTCTGAAAAGTCAAAAAGCTTTGATAGTCTGGTATCCCTCTTCCATTAATGTGAACACACCAAGGTCATTGAAAGCCAACCACAGCATGCCTACATCTATTCCTTGGTACCACTGAGCTGATTTTGATTTGTTTTCATCAGTCTGTGAGACCATTACTATCCTGCTGTATAATTGAATCATTCTATATTAGCATCAAGTTTTCTCAAAATGCATTTACCAACAGGGAGTGGGACATTCAGTAGCAACAATTATCTGCGTGTATTTCTCCCTAGCAACTTTTCTTATGGAATGTTTGACTTATGCTGGAGAGTAGTCTTTTATTGACAGCTTTTTGCTAAATCCTCCTTTTCAATTCCCTCCCATCTCTCTATCATAGATACCAAAAATAAAAACCCAATTTTTGGAATGGATGAGTTAGCATATGGCAATTTTTCTGTGTATGATTGTCTCAAATCTTTGATCTCTGTAGTCCTTTCATTTGGGGTTTTTATATAAAATTGTCATTGACCTTGCAAGTACCAGCTGTCCTCTTGAAATATGAGGCCGGTAATGATGATACACAGTATTGATAATAACAAATGGTAGTTCATATTTCAGCTGAGTTGGACTTTTATGCTCTGCTATTAAACCCAAAGTATTCAGTATGAATAGAAAATATTAAAATGTAATACAACTGGCTGATATCTTCTTTTTGCTACTGAGCAGGACATCTGGAATTGAAACTTACGTTGAGTCTGCTCACGAATCAGGTCAGATCTAGCATTGGGGTTAGGTGACTCTCTTAAATAGAATATTTGAAGTTCTTATTTGGGGAGATTGGATTTTTATCTAAGATGGAGACCACTTTAACATGACTCTCAGCTCTGTCATAGATTGCAGGACAAATTTACAAAACCCTGGACTCTTTCACAGTTTAGAATGAAAATTAAGCCAAAGCAGGGCATTAGGAATAGCAAACTAGCAAATAAACAAAATAAAAGAAATTTGGATTCAAATTAAATTATTTTGACTAGGAAAAAGAATGTTTTTCTACTCTGTCTTGAAATACTGATCTCTGGTAAAGTTTTGCCTTTTAAAGCACATCCTTATATGGATCTTTCTTCTGGTCATGAAGAGATGCTCATAATGCCTTGATAAAATAAAATTATGGCATGGATATAAAAAGAAAGGATTTATAAATGTTTAGTTTTTCTTTTTTAACTAAAAAAAGACCTTTGATATGTGAAATTTAATTTAAATAAATGATACAATGAACTTATTTACAAAACACAAACAGACTTACAGATATCAAAAACAAACTTATGAGCTTGCAATTAACATATACACACTACTATATATAAGATAGATAGCCAATGGGAAAGATTTAGAATAGGAGGAGAAAGGGACAGCAGAGGATGAGATGGTTGGATGGCATCACTGACTCAATGGACATGAGTTTGAACAGCTCTGGAAGTTGGTGATGGACAGGGAAGCCTGGCGTGCTGCAGTGCATGGGATCGCAAAGAGTCAGACACGACTGAATGACTGAACTGAACTGAACCAAAAAGGACTTACTGTATAGCACAGAGAACTCTACTCAACATTATGTAATAACCTATATGAGAAAAGAATCTGAAAAATAATGAATATATGTATAACTCAGTCACTTTGCTGCACACCTGAAATGAACACAATGTTGGAAATCAACTATACTCCAAAAAATAAAGACCTTTGAGAAAGAGAAGTTCCTAAAGTGAGAGTGAAAGTGAAGTCGTGTCCGACTCTTTGCGAACCCATGGACTATAGCCTACTAGGTTCTACCATCCATGGGATTTTCCAGGCAAGAATACTGGAGTGGGTTGCCATTTCCTTCTCCAGGAGATCTTCCTGACCCTAAGGACATAGCAGGCAGGACTTGTGGTTCCTACAGCTGGAAGTGCTATGAGTTGAGAGCCTTCAGCTGTCAGCTCCTTCAGGAATTGCCTAGCGACAAAGAACTACCTCACTCAAGGTCACAACCTTTGCAAGACAGTTTACCCCGAAGGGTGGATTAAGGCAGGAGTACAATGATCTGCTCCTTTTGTCTCAATGCAGGACCCCTCCGACAAGCCATTTTAGATCCAGTTTCCCCTGTGGCACAAGGAAAGGCTGTCAGGTTACAAAGAAGCGTGTCTTCACTTTTGAGTCAAATCCCACCTCTCTCCCTCCTTGTCACAAGTATGGAGCCCAAAAGGACACACCTAACAAACATCCTGCACACAGTATCCAACCTGCAACAACTATAAAACAGAACACAGAGAGGAGTGAGAGGTAGATGATACTATCTCTGAACATTTCTGATGAGAGTTTCTTAGGGAAAGAGAGGAAAGCATGATGTGTGCTTGAGTGTGTTGGGGTGGGAGGAATAACGGCCTTAAAGAACCTCAGAGGTAAAATTACAAAGACTCTGAACTAGATGACCAGAGAGATTAAGTTCTGATATCAATCAAGCATGTGTAGGGTGGAAGTGGGGGTCTCCCACAGGATACCAAGCAATTTTCACACACCAACTGAGTGTATCAGAACTCATTTCAATTCTGACACCATCTACTGGGAGAGAACATCGGACTCCACAGATCAAGTGTTCAGTCTTACAAGACTGGCCCTCACCCCTGCATCGCGTGCCAGGTGTTACCTGTGCTTCTGACCTATCCTTCACAACATTCGCTACCGAATAAATATTTAATAATTCCTCAGAGATGTCTAGTCACTTTATGAAATATACCTGCAGTCTTCTTTTAGCAGCCTGCTAGTTGTTTCCATTCAACCCAACAAGCAATTATTTGTACCTGTGATGTAAAGGTGCTATGAACAGAAAAAAGACGTGGGAGATATGATTCTCTGCCAAGAGACCTGCAGTCAGCTGTAAAAAGAAAAGGCATAAACACATGGAATGGGCAGTGAATGACCCAAGAAGGGTATCATTAAATGGTACAGGGCTCTAGGACTTCTGATAAAGGAGAGACCAGTAAAAATTGGATCCAGAAGGGAAGACTGAGTTGAAGAGACTCGATCAGTGCCAGGGATAGATAATGGAGAAGAGGTACCTGAATACTCCAGAAGATAAAACATTGATGAGACCTGTATGGTTTGAGCACAGAATTTGCCCTTTCTGCCAAGATGAAAAATCTTTGTTGGGAATTCTAACTCTTCACTAAGCAGGACATCAGATAATTTAAAACAACAATTGATGTATTAATTATTGATCTTTTAAAACTATATAGTACACAGTGCCCCCCCATTTAAGAAAAAATATATAAATCTAGATTAACATTTTATGTTAGAATAATTCACTGATATTTGAATTAGTGAAGATACTGAAATAAAATTATTAAAAGTAATTTTTTTTTATTTCTGGGATTAGTAGCTCCCTTCTTTGGGCCTCCACAGCATTTTGTACTTAAATCTTTTTCACACTATATATTGTAAAAAAAAAAAAAAAAAAAAAACTGACTTCCATTTAACCAGGTTAAATGATACATGATGCTCTCTATTCTGTCTGTGAAACATGCTGACTGATGCTTATGACACTTACTGATTAAAAGATTCTACTCTTCAATTTGCCTTCACAATATTCACATCAGTTGAGCTATTTGCTTACCAAAAGTTAGTTGGGTTAATTCCCAAAGCCCCTTAATCTGTGAAAACTAATAAAAGTAAAGTTCACTAAAATGGAGTTGGGAGACCGGAATGGGAATCACTCAACATTAATACAGATCCCAACAGGAGGAGACATACTTTGCATGTTCTAGAGGACCAAGCTGGAGGAAGAAAAAAAATTTCTCTTTGCGTGGTAACAGCTCGGCCAATGAGACACTATTGCAACTCAGCCAACGAAAAGCCATTATAGTTCAAACTTCGAGTTTCCTGCCATGGACATTTTATTAATCATAACCCCTCCCAACTTATTCTTCTCCTTTATAAAAGATTTTCTTCTCTTTACTAGTTTTACCTAGACTTGCCTGTGGCTCACCATAGTTGTGTGTCTCTAGTTGAAATTCTGAAACTACTAATTTTTAATTAACCTGTTTTGCTGGTAAAAATAACTTGTTGGGTTTTTTTGCTTTTTTGTTTTAGGGTAGCAAGTCCAACTGTATTTGTTATCTCAATAATATATTTTAACTATTGGGTATGTTAATAAAATATAGGCACAAAAAGGTCATTTCTAAGGGGGAAAAACAGATGATTTAGAAACTATTAGTAAAACCAAGCCACTAAAAAGACCCTGTTGAAATGGAGGTGATATCATTATTTTTTAAAAACTGGGTAAGGGAATCAGGCATTATTTTGCACTCAGCTTGACGGAGGTTCATGACATTGTACAGGAAACAGGGATCAAGACCATCCCCAAGAAAAAGAAATGAAAAAAGCAAAATGGCTGCCTGAGGAGGCCTTACAAATAGCTGTGAAAAGAAAAGAAGCAAAACGCAAAGGAGAAAAGGAAGATATACCCATCTGAATGCAGAGTTCCAAAGAATAGCAAGGAGACATAAGAAAGCCTTCCTCAGTAATCAATGCAAAGAAATAGAGGAAAACAATAGAATAGGAAAGACTAGAGATCTCTTCAAGAAAATTAGAGATACCAACGGAATGTTTCATACAAAGATGGGCTCAATAAAGGAAAGAAATGGTAGGGACTTAACAGAAGAAAAGATATTAAGAAAAGGTGGCAAGAATACAGAGAACTATACAAAAAGATCTTCATGACCCAGATAATCACGGTATGATCACTCACCTAGAGCCAGTGGAGGTGATGGAATTCCAGTTGAGCTATTTCAAATCCTGAAAGATGATGCTGTGAAAGTGCTGCACTCAATATGCCAGAAAATTTGGAAAACTCAGTAGTGCCCACAGGACTAGAAAAGGTCAGTTTTCATTCCTATCCTAAAGAAAGGCAATGCCAAAGAATGCTCAAACTACCACACAATTTCACCCATCTCACACACTAGTAACGTAATGCTCAAATTCTCCAAGCCAGGCTTCAGCAATAAGTGAACTGTGAACTTCCAGATGTTCAACCTGGTTTTAGAAAAGGCAAAGGAACAGAGATCAAATTGCCAACATCCGCTGGATCATTGAAAAAGCAAGAGAGTTCCAGAAAAACATCCATTTCTGCTTTATTGACTATACCAAAGCCTTTGACTGTGTGGATCACAATAAACGGTGGAAAATTCTTAAAGAGATGGGAATACCAGACCACCTGATCTGTCTCTTGAGAAACCTGAATGCAGGTAGGAAGCAACAGTTAGAAGTGGACATGGAACAACAGACTGGTCCCAAATAGGAATGTCAAGGCTGTATATTGTCACCCTGCTTATTTAACTTATATGCAGAGTACACCAATAGAAATGCTGGGCTGGAGGAAGCACAAGCTGGAATCAAGATTGCCAGGAGAAATATCAATAACCTCACATATGCAGCCAACACCACCATTATGGCAGAAAGTGAAGAAGAATGAAAGAGCCTCTTGATGAAAGTGAAAGAGGAGAGTGATAAAGTTGGCTTAAAACTCAACATTCAGAAAACTAAGATCATGGCATCTGGTCCCATCACTTCATGGCAAATAGATGGAGATACAGTGGAAAGAGTGGCTGACTTTAATTTGGGGCTCCAAAATCATTGCAGATGGTGATTGCAGCCATGAAATGAAAAGACGCTTACTCCTTGGAAGGAAAGTTATGACCAACCTAGACAGTATATTGAAAAGCAGAAATATTACTTTGCCAACAAAGGTCCACCTAGTCAAGGCTATGGTTTTTCCAGCAGTCATGTATGGATGTGAGAGTTGGACGGTGAAGAAAGCTGAGCACCAAAGCATCGATACTTTTGAACTGTGGTGTTGGAGAAGACTCTTGAGAGTCCCTTGGACTGCAAGAAGATCTAACCAGTCCATCCTAAAGGAAATCAGTCCTGGGCGTTTTTTGGAAATACTGATGTTGAAGCTGAAACTCCAATATTTTGGCCACCTGATAAAAGAGCTGACTCATTTGAAAAGACCTTGATGTTCAGAAAGATTGAAGGTGGGAGGAGAAGGGGAAGACAGAGGATGAGATGGTTGGATGGCATTACCCACTCAATGGACATGAGTTTGGGTAACCTCCAGGAGTTGGTGAGGGACAGGGAGGCCTGGTGTGCTGTGGTTCATGGGGTTGCAAAGAGTCAGACATGACTAAGCAACTGAAGTGAACTGATGAAAAATGCCTTTAAATTCCTATTCCATTTTAAAGAATGTGAAACTGGATGTATTTATACACTAAGTGATGGGACCATACTTTTGGGACTCTACATCAAAATTTCTGTCCTTTATGCTAGTGATATGGATGGACCTAGAGATTATCATACTAAATTAAATCAGCAGAGAAAGACAAATATCATATCAGTTATACGTAGAATCCAAAATATAATACACTATATACAAAATAGATAACCAACAATGACCTACCAGAGAACTATGCTCAATGTTTTGTAATAACTACAGGAGACAAGAACATGGAAAAGAATATATACATATACATATATATATATATATATATATATATATTTTGGCTGTATACCTGAAAGTAACAACACTGTGAATCCACTGTACTTCAGTGTTAAAAAAGAAAAAAATGACACAAGTAAACTCATTTACACATCAGATATAAATTCACAGATATTAAAAAAATATGGTTGCTAAAAGGAAAAGAGGGCAGAGAGGGAATTAGGAGCATAGGATTAATAGATACACACTACTATATTTAGAATAGATAAATAACAAAGTTCTACTGTATAGCACAGAAAACTGTTTTCAATATCTTGTAATAACCTATAATAGAAAAGAATATATATGTATAACTGAATCTTTTTGCTATACACCAGAAACTAGCACAACATTGCAAACCAGCTATGCTTCAATTATAAACAAGGAAAAGATCCCAAATACTGGTGAATTAACATACATTATTTGTATTAAGTGAGAAAAAAATCACTATATGTGTATCATACTTTAAGTATCCCATTTTAATTTCTTTTGTTTCTATTAACTGACAAACTACTTTTCTCAGTTACAAGGGAATCCACTATCTCATAATCACTGGTTTATAAGCTCCTATGTGGTTGAGGCAGCCACCTAAGGTCAAAAGTTCTGAACTGAGTGAGTGGTCCCAGTGTCAGAACTCTAGAGACAGAGGATCAGAGATTACAGTGGGCTGCAGAGGACCAAGACAAGCAGGGATTCATTACTTTGAAACATCCTGAACTGGTACAATTTTACAGTAACGTTTTGTTAAGAAAAGCATTAAATAAGCCTATCACGTGTTACCATCAATATTTTATAAGAACAAGTTTAATCCTACAAAAAAGTAATAACATCAGTTAGCAGACATTCGTTTAAGTGGAATATTATTCTATTGTTGTTCAATCACTCAGTCATATCTGGCTCTTTGCAACCCCATGAACTGCAGCATGCCAGGCTTCCCTGTTCTTCACTATCTCCTGGAGATTGCTCAAACTCGGGTCCATTGAGTTGGTGATACCACCCAACCATCTCATTCCCTGCCATCCCCTTCTCCTCCTGTCCTCATTCTTTCTCAGCATCAGGGTCCTTCCCAATAAGTCAGTTTCAGCATTAGTCCTTCCAATGAATATTCTCAATATTGTCCTTATTCTGCCCATTTTGCCTCAACTACATCAAAACCTTCATTCACCGTCTGTGCTGATTCAAAGACTGGAATTCCTGAGGTCCTAAATGTGTTGGTTGTTTAATGCAGTGTTACTAAACTTGAAAAATGTGTATTCTCAATTTAAATGGAAAGGCATGCCTGCAGATACACCCCTCTCTGTGCTGCCTTACACTATTTTATTATAATGTAAAAAATATGCACATATTTTATGTGAATATAAAAGAAATACATGCTCATAGCTTTTATCCAACTAAAAACAAAAGCAAGTTTGCAAATTACATACTAACAAAACTGTAAAATCATTAAAATTCAAATTAACAGCACTAATTTAATATGATATATGAGGTTGTGTTTCTGCAACTACATTGCTAATGTGGGCTTTAATATACAAGGTTGCAGCCTCAGGTCAGGTTCTATATATAATTGACTTTCATATTTTGACTTCAACCATACTAATGCAAGATAAAATACACTTTCCCCTAAGTATGATTTTGTTTCCTAATTCAGAATAAACAATCTTCCTGTAGAATCAAAACTCTTCCAGTAAACAATGGTCCTAGAACAATTGTCATGGAGTGTCAGTTCTGTAAATTGTTCAAGATAATTTTAACATTGTAGCATTAAATGTGGATCTCTAAAAAGAAAAAAAAAGTGGATCTCTGCATGGGTACTTAATCCAGTCATTGAAATAATGAATACTTCATGACATATTTATTGTTAATGAATTTTTCCGGGTTAGTAACCAAACAATACATCCACTTATAAAATAAACATGATAGCAGATGCTACAGTACAGGTTATTTTCTTCTTTTGATTTTCTACATCCACACTTTCATATTTCACGTGACCCGAAGCTCTCACCACCTTCCTCTACTGTTATAACATTGAAACCTTCAGTCAGGCAGCCCTCCGTGATGCCATTTGATGCAAACACAGTCTTAAATACAAACACAAGCTCAGGCGCTTGGTTTACAAGGAACTGGTCAGTTAGAATGTCATCATTTTGATGTCAGAATATGCTTTCATTAATTTTTAAAATTGGAATAAAAACATTAACAACTTTTGCCAAAAACTGAGATTCCATAGACCATACCCAAGGCTCTCTCATGGTTCCAAAGACTGGTTTTTAAAATTCTGGTCCGAGGCATATAAGAAGGCCAATGAAATAAAAAGGATTGAGGGGTTTCGCAAACTTTTGAGAATAAAGCATCAATTGTCAATCACTTTTAAATTTAGAAAGAAAGGAATAAGGTTGGGTGATATAAGAATGGAAAATAAACTTAGAGTGAAAGATTCCTAGGACAAAGACTATAAACAAAGAGGAAGTAAAGAACTAAAGACAAAGGGTGTCTTCCAAAGGAAAGACCCAACTGATGGGAGAGTTTGACAGGCAAGCCCAGCAGGACCTAAGCACAATAGAGCCAGCAGGGCCTAGGGGCTCAGGCGCTCACCCTGAAAGCTGTCAGACAGGCTGGAATCACCATGGCTCTTCACTCTCTGCAGATCTCTCCAGTTCAGTGTTCCTACCCCCAGGTGTTAAGAAAAGACACTGACACCATGTCCGTTTTCCTCTTTAGATTGTAAACACCTCAAGAACTGGAGCATTGTTTTATTTATCTCTGTCCCTCCACCACCTCACACAGTCTCAGGTACACAGAACAGCTCCAGTAAAACATGTGGAATGAAAGCATTCCTGAATTGGAAAGAAACTTATATACCTCTAAACCAGGATTTCACAAATTCCCAGCTACCGATTAGGAGGTCAATTTTAACCTCTAGCAAGAGCTACTGTTTCATGAAGGCAAGAATATTTTGATAACATTTATTGAGCATTTACTCTTCAAAACCAGGTCCTTCAGATTCTAGAGACTGAATTGTTAACCATTTTTTTATAAAACCTCCAAACACATTTGACATCATTAGTCAAGTTACTAACGTTTTTAAAAATTTATTTTTAATTGAAGCATAATTGCTTTACAATATTGTGTTGGCTTCTGCCAACATGAATCAGCCATAGGTATGCATATGTCCTCTCTCTCTTGAAACTCTTCCCTAGTTACTAAAAGCTTACTTTTAGAATAATCCACAGGATTATTATGGGTATTATGGTAGGGTTGACCAGCCCTCCACCAACATTCTTACTCCCCTTTGTATAACATGGAGTTCTTGGAAAATGGCAAAGTGGCTGCCCAGCCACAGACTCCATTTCTCTATTCCACACACATCTAGATGAGGCCACTTGAGGATGGAATGTAAATGCAATTTCTGCCTGGTGTTTCTAGAACAGGGCTCTAGGAAGTACTGTACCTTCTCCACACTCACTTTCATCTTCTTCCAGCTGGATTCAGGTGACAATTGTTAGCTCCTAGGGCAGTGGCCAGCAAACATTTTCTGTACGAATTCAGAGAGCAAATAATTTAGGCTTTGCAGGGCATAATATCTCTGTTACAACCATTCAGCTCTACCATTATAATGTAGCCACAGACAATATGTAAATGACTGGGCATGGCTATGTCTTCATAATATTTCATTTACAGAAGCAGGCAGTAGTTCAGATTTGGCCCACTGGTTATAGTTTGCTTATTCCTGCTCTAGAGAATGGTGGAACAGCAATACTGAAAGCTGTGTATTTTCCATTCTTTTTTTTATCCAAATGAGAGCTTCAATGGCATATATCCTGTCCCTGCTCTGCCACTGTACATTTTCTTTTTCAGTTTTTAGACTGCCTGACCTAAAGAAGACCATGAGACCTGGTGAAGAGAAATATGCATCACCAAGAGATCATGGAGTTGAGGTGACTGCAGAAAGTGGATGGTACTGAGGCTCAACTTTTCTGGGGAGCAGTAGGCATGTCCTATGGGTGAGCACAGATATTTGGCATTAGAGGAGCAGATGGTGCAGAGAGCTAGATGAACATGAGTTTGAGTATCCTGTTCAGAGCATGGAGTTTTCCCCAGAAAGGGACAAATTTCTCTGCTGCTCTTACATCATAGTGTGGGTAGGTGACTAATTCTCACCAAACGAATGCTTGTGAAAATGACATGTAGCATTTCTGGGCCAAGGCTTATAAGAACTGGATTATTTCCTCATCTCCCCATCCTTCCCCCTTCTGTTGGCTAGATGCAGATAATAACAATGAGGACTGACAGAGGAACGACAAGATAGAAGAGCTGTCTGCTGATCAGGAATCTTGTATTGTATTGATATATGAGCAAGAAATTAACTTCTAACTTCTGTGGTATTTAAATCATTTTCAAGTTTTAAGTCTATTTCTTATGGTACCTAGTGTTACTCCAACTAATACAGAAATTAGAATAATTATTGGATTTTTTTTTTTGGCCTCACCATGAGGCTTGTGGGATTTTATTTCCTCAAGCAGGGATTGAACCTGGGGCTCAGGAGTGAAAGCGCTGAGTCCTAACCATTGGACTACCAGGGAATTCCTGGATTCTTTATTGTTGGGAGCATTAAATGAGGTAAAGCACTTACTACAGTCCTGGAACATTTTGATGATTAATTTTATGTGTCAACTTGACTGGGTCACTGGGTGCCTAGATATTTGGTCAAATGTTTTTCTTGCTGTGATTAACATTTGAATCAGTAGGCTGAGTAAAACAGATTGTCTTCCCTACAGTGGGTGGGCCTCATCAAATCAGTTGAAGGCTTGAGTAGGAAAAAAAGGCTGACCCTCCCAGGAGCATGAGGGAACTCCTAATGCCTGACTGCATAAGCTGGGGCTTTGATCTCTCCCTGCCTTTAGGCTTAAACATCAGCTCTTCTCAGATCTCAATCCTGTCAGCCTTTGGACTAGAATTTACACCATCAACTCTCCTGGTCCAGACCCCTCAGGCTGGGGCTGCAGTTGTGCCAGCGGCTGTCCTGGAGGTCTGACTGCAGATATTGGGGCCTCCCAGTCTGCATAGTCATGTAAGCCAATTTCTTGTAATAAATTTCTTTCTATATACATACATCCTGTTGGTTCTGTTTCTCTAGAGAACCCTGAGTAATACACATATATTAACTGTGCAATAACTATGTTGATGCTTTCATTCTATTTCTTAGTACAGCAATTAAATCCTATTTTCTCATCTACTACTTCATATCTACTTGCCTTTACTCCTCGTTTTTGTGGTAAAGGATATTTGCTTCATTCTGGCCTCTTTAAAGGGATCTTTCTTGCCCAAGTAAGCTTATACGCTTATAAAAGCTAGCCTTGGATATTAGCTGTGGTCTCTGGAAATCATCCAGAATGTATCTCGATGTATTTTATTCCCATGCATAAATCTTTGTCATCTTCCTTCATTTAACAACCTTCACTGGGCAGTCTACTGCCTCGATCCAGATTTTTACTTCAGAATCTGATCTTGCATACTGAAGAATATGCATCACACCTCTTGTGCTCCTGCACCACGCACCCACTACTGGGCTCTGTCCACCATCCCACTCCCATTTCCCATATCCATGTCCAGAATCTCTTGGGGGAAAAAAAGATTTTTGCACTCAGTGGATTTAAAAGTGGCTCCCTACTACATTTAGTAGAAGATAGATATGTCCAATAGAATCAAGGACATTGTGTAGCTTCATGGATCATGCTCTTATCCAGGAAACTTTGAAACTCGACCAAATGACTTTACTATGTAAACAAATAATTGTTACCTACCCCATGTTGGAAGCTTCATGTTGGAAAACCTATCAGGATATCAAAAAACAAATGGAGTCCCTTGCGTGCTGTGTGCTCAGTCCCTTCACCCGTTTCCAACTCTGTGTAACCCCATGGACTGTAGTCTCCCAGGCTCCTCTGTCCATGGGTAAGAATATTGAAGTGGGTTGCCATGCCCTCCTCCAGGGGGTCTTCCCCACCTGGGGATCAAACCTGTATCTCCTGTGTCTCCTACATTGCAGGTGAATTGTTTCCTTACTGAGCCACCGAGGAAGCCCCTTGGAGTCCTTTATCCATTACCCAAACTCCCCTTTATCTCCACCCTCTCCAGTTTAAAGATGTTAGCAACTTGAAGGCAGGAATCTTGGCTTGTTTGCTGATGTTTTCTCAGTCCCAGAAAAGCACATAAACATTTGTTAAATTAGTAACTGCAGATCCTTGCACCTCATATCCTTTTCTTCACCTGGAAATTTGGCCACCAGCACTACTTATATCTTCATTAAGTCTCCATTTCACTTCTGCCCCATTCACTAAAAGTTATCTAAGTTGGCAACAAATGAAGAAACAGGGGAACTACCCTTGTGTGAAACTGTTAGTCACTCAAGTCATGTCTGACTCTTTACAACCCTGTGGACTATAGACCACCAGGCTCCTTTATCCATGGGATTTTCCAGGCAAGAATACTGGAGTGGGTAGCCATTCCTTTCTCCAGGGGATCTTCCCAACCCAGGGTCTCTTGCATTGCTGGCAGATCCTTTACTGTCTGAGCCAGTGGATTGTTACCTTTGTGTAGTTAGTTCCAATGTGTGACTAAACAATGGATCTAGTACCTGATTCCAGCAAAGCAGACATATTTACTTTCATTGCTCAAAGCCAAGAATTTCTGCAAGTTCAAAGACACTAATTGTGGTGGTGGTCCCTCAGACCAGCTCCCACTAGTGCAGTGGGGTCCTGTTAGGATTACTAATGTAATCTGAGACAATTACTCTCATTAGTACTAGTCTAGAGAGTTGGTTATAGACCAACTCTATAACATTTTGATGGGCATGTAGACTTTCATGCAATCTACAGCTTTGGGCAAAGCAGAAAGAATAAGTGATGACAGCTTTGCAGAAACACCTCAACCAACTCATGTATTTGGTGACAACTATTCAGCTGGTCTAGCATCCCTGCCTTCCAATGAGTCATAAAGGGGATACTCCGTGACTTTCTGGAATGGAAGGTTTGTTTATGCACATGAATTTTAATGAGTACTTGGTTCAGTGTTATAGCTGGGTTATCCTATTCTGTCTAAAATAAATGAGTCAATGATATCTGAAAAAGCGACTGCTATTTTAACATGTTCTACAGAATCAAGAGTACCAGCTTATTCCAAGATTTTTGTGGCTATGAGATTTCTAGGGTTTTCTGGTGATCTGCCTCTCATATCTCAAAGCCAATGGTTCTCCAAGTGTATTTTCCACACTAGCACCAACATTTCAGAACCTGTTACAAATGTGCAAGTTCAGGCTCCATCTCAGACATACTTAATCAGAAACTCTGGTGGGCAAGCCCAGCAATGTGTGTTTAACAAGCCCTTCAGATAAATCTGATACTTGCTTAAATTTGAGAACCACTAAACTCTCTGGGAGTCGGACACAAATAAGCGACTTCATTTTCACTTTCCACTTTCTTGCATTACAGAAGGAAATGCCTGGAGAATCCCAGGGACGGGGGAGCCTGGTGGGCTGCCGTCTGTGGGGCCGCACAGAGTTGGACACAACTGAAGCAACTTAGCAGCAGCAGCAAACTAAGATCATGGCATCTGGTCCCATTATTTCATGAGAAATAGATGGGGAAACAGTGAAAACAATGTCAGACTTTATTTTTCTGGGCTCCAAAATCACTGCAGATGGTGATTGCAGCCATGAAATCAAAAGATGCTTACTCCTTGGAAGAAAAGTTATGACCAACCTAGATAGCATACTGAAAAGCAGAGACATTACTTTGCCAACAAGGGTTCATCTAGTCAAGGCTATGGTTTTTCCAGTAGTCATGTATGGATGTGAGAGTTGGACAGTGAAGAAAGCTGAGCGCCAAAGAATTGATGCTTTTGAATTGTGGTGTTGGAGAAGACTCTTGAGAGTCCATTGGACTATAAGAAGATCCAACCATTCCATTCTAAAAGAGACCAGTCCTGGGTGTTCATTGGAAGGACTGATGTTGAAGCTGAAACTCCAATACTTTGGCCACCTCATGCTAAGAGTTAACTCATTGGAAAAGACCCTGATGCTGGGAAGGACTTGGGGCAGGAGGAGAAGGGGATGACAGAGGATGAGATGGCTGGATGGCATCACCGACTTGATGAACATGGGTTTGGGTAGACTCCAGGAGTTGGTGATGGACAGGGAGGCCTAGTGTGCTGTGGTTCATGGGATCACAAAGACTCAGACATGACTGAGCGACTGAACTGAACTGAACTGATCTTGACTATACTTTGGAATTCTTTACAAGGAGCAAAGTGTTTTCTTGGCACCTAGACATGACTGTGACCTCACAGTCACTGAAAATCTCATCCTTTCAGCTCTAAACCTTACCTACTCTGGTTCTTCATTAGCTTTGATGATACATTATTGGAGAAAAGAACATTCTTTGAGAAGCAGAGCTAAGTTCTTGTGGCCTCTGCCCTGTGATTCTTCTAGAAGTTGATCTCAGCCTAGGCCAATTACTCTGTGTGGGAACAAGTAGTATTAGGGGTTACAGCTACCTTTAAAATGTGTGGGCACTCCCCTAAGGGCCCCTGAATGATGTCTGAGACAACCATGAGTAATGGAGGCAAATGTACACTGTTTATGCTGATTGGAATAGACCCATTCAAGCTGATACCTGCATCACATGCTCAGCAAACAGATCTGCCTGACTTTAGTATGAAAAATAGAATGTCAGGGGACAGAAGACTCAACCCTAGGAAACCCTCTGCCACCTTAAGATAATGTGCCTAGACAGCAGTGCTGGGCAGAAATCCAGTTCTACATTCTGATGGCCCTTCGGCCATGAACTATGGTAAACCTTTACATCCAGACCAAGTATGTCTAATGCACAAAAACCCTTTCAAATTTATAACACAATCCATCAGGATTTTTGATGGTATCTAACTTGATATGAAACCCTCTTTCTAATCCTTCCCTGTCATATCTATCACGAGTCAAGGGACCACTGGACAGGCTCACAAACTCAAATGTCCCTGCAATATCATCACCTTCACTTCTCCAACCTCCCCTTTTTACCCCAGCCACAATTTCATCCTATAGATGGGGCACCTTCTCCATGAAAATGACACATTTCCTTTTCTATAACAACCCCCACCCCAATAGGCCTGTCTCTGCACAATACTGTTGCTATTTTGTTCATCTTCTATCTTTTGTGCCTTAGTTGTCAGGTTCATATTTGTCATCCTTTGTCTGTCTTCTCAGTGCTAATTTATTGCAAATATTGGTTGAACACCTAATATGTATCTGGGGCTTCCCCAATGGCTCAGTGGGTAAAGAATCTGCCTGCAATGCAACAAACACAAGAGACACAGGTTAGAAGGAAATGGCAGCTCACTCCAGTATTCTTGCCTAGAAAATCCCATGGACTAGGGAGTCTGGTGGACTACAGTCCATGGCATTGCAAAGAGTTGGACATGACAGAGTATGATGCATGACAAGTATACATCCAGCATTAAGAACATAGAAATAAATAAGGTTATTTCTTCCTGTCCCACTCTAGTTTTGAACCCATTTATTGAATACTTGCTATACGCCAGGCCCTAGGATGATAGATTTATATACTTGTCCAACGTTGAACATGTTGGCCTTTGAACATAAGTCTACTTACACCAGAGTTTTTCTCAACTGTAAATACTACAGCACTCCACAATCCATGGTTGGTTGAATCTGTGGATGCCAAATGATGGCTAGGAGGAACCAAACAGGGTACGAAGGTCTGATTCTAAGTTATATGTGGATTTTCCAAGTGTGCAGAGGATCAGTGCCCCAACACCTGCATTATTCAAGGGTCAACTTCGTGATTTTTTCCTTTAACATATGAGGCATGTAAAATTAATGCTTTATTTTAGAGACAAGTCAATTAAGGCTCAGATAAGTGATTTTGTCTAGGTTATGTAGCTGGTAATTGGAAGGCTTTGGATGACGTCAAGGCTCAAAGTGTCATAAAATACATATTAGCTGCTCTAACATAGCCATTCCACTTCTTAGTGACAATTTGTTCAGCTTCTCTCCAAAATAGAGACTCCATCCTCTCACAAGCCCTTTAGATAAGTTCAAGTTAGCTAGGTAAACAAGTTTGAGAAGAGCAAGAAGAGCCCATTAGCTTATATGGATGGAACTAATGGGCTTGGTCTTATGTCATCTATTGGGATCAACAACTCAACTAATTTTGTTCTGCAGCTTCTGTTTCACTTCGTATCACCTAACAACACTTTTGAATAATCTAACTTGGAGAGACTAGCATTTTCACTCAGATCTTGACATTTGTCCTCAGGCACTTTGCATCTTGCCAGTGGCTAAGTTACATTTCCAGGCTGTTAGTACTACAGGAATAACTAGTTTTTGATCAACCTCACCACCAGGGAAAGAACTGGTTAGATGGAAAATTATACAACTTAAAAAATATTCAAATTTTAAAAATATTTTTATAGAAACCTAATTGTTCCGGAAAACTGTGAAGAAGTTCGACTTTGCTTGAATTTAACAAGATTACAATCCTATTAAGTTGTTCCTCCAAGACAAACTTTTACACAGCCAGTGTGGAATTGTGGACAACTCTTAGTTATATTGATTCTACTAAATCCAAACTGTGTTTTGCTTTGTGTTGTTTAATCCTTTGTGGTCATGTAGATCAAAACTATTCCTTTTTGCATAGTACTGTCAAATATTTTAATCATCTGTCATGTTCCTTGCTGTGCCAGGAAACCCTCTCACCCCCAAGCCTTCTCTATTTGGCTAAGCCTCCCCCAGTTCATTCCACCTTTCTTATACCAGTCTCATCCTTATATCAGGGTCACCTTCTAAATGTTCTCCTCAGTCTAAATCTCTGCCAAGTATAGCATCCAGATTACTACATGATCTTTTGGAATGATCTTTCTTTTAAATGTGATTATGAAGTATTCCAAACAACACACATAAAGAATAGTATAAATAACACCTATTTACCTATTAGCCAAGTTTAAATAGAGTATTATCAAATGGTGAAGCCGCCTAAATATTCTCCCCTTCAGCTTCCCCTTCTTATCTTCTAGAGGTAATCACTGGAGGTTATCATAACAAACAGAATGATAATCCATTCCAGGGTATTTTCTTATGCCATCAAAAATCATTTTATGTTGTCTTGCCATCTCAAGCTGATAACTATCAATCTTATTTTTTAATTAATTAATTTTAATTGGAGGCTAATTACAATATTGTGGTGAGTTTTGACATACATTTCAATCTTGTTTTTATAAACCTTCCAGAAGAGTTAGTGAAATAGCTCTTAATCTCTGTTTACAGTTTTTCATTATCATTCCTCTCAATGATTTTTTTAAATGTTTAACTTAAATTTTTACTATATTAATTAAGATGATTAAATCTAGAATGGACAATAATGAAGATGTGGACACTTCTTCCCCATCTTCTGATGTAATCCTTTCATATAACTTGAAGGCATGTTTTAAATGTTTTATGTAAATATCTCCTCACCAGTCTAGGTAGGTACTAAATATGATCACTTTGTGTTTTCTTTTCTGGAAGTTTGAGCCTTGAAAACTGTAATCTTTTCCCATTATCAGAAATGATATTAGTTTGGTAGTCTAAGCCTCTCTTGGGAAGATTAAATTTTCCCCCATATCTCTGTTGTCCTGGAAGTCTATTAAGAGGTTAATCTTCCAGTTGGATCTAGCAGATATCCATGTAAGCTTTCCTGAAGAGCTTTAAACTTATTGGACATATAACATATTGTCTGTTTCAAAGTAAGTGGGAATTGACTAAATTTTCCTACACTTAGGGACTGTTGATTCTGCTGAAATCTCGAATTCTTCAAAGGACTTGATTAATAAAATAGAATATGTAGGGAGATGATAGGCAGCTTAAGATCTATTTTTTAACACTGTAGCTTCAAGAATATTATGAATATAAATTTTAGAATACTTTCAATTTTCTGTTATTTTAAATAGACCCTTCAGGTAATTGATGTTCGATTTAGATGCTGTTGCAATTGAAATAAAACTAATTTTGAAAGTACTGTTTTTCCATATTAAGGAAAAATGGTTTTAATGTCTATTACTATATGGATTCTGTCTTCATTAGCCAGAAGGCAACAGACAAATCTCTTCTGGCAGATTATACAAAGAGAAAGGAGTTAAATATAGTTTATACCCTCTAGAAAGATATATTTGAACCTTTAATATTAAGTAATCTGGAAAATGTACAGATCTCTTTAGTCATCAGAGCAGAATGCTAATCAAATGAATTATATAGCTTCAGTATTCGTAACAAAGTTGTACACTTATTTGTCCAAAAGAGAAGCCTATGAAGCAGAATAAACAATTTCTGGAAAAATTGGTTTAAATTAGTCACAAATCTAGTACAGCCACTATGGAAAACAGTGTGGAGGTTCCTTAAAAAACTGCAAATAGACCTGCCATATGACCCAGCAATCCCACTGCTGGGCATATACACCGAGGAAACCAGAATTGAAAGAGACACGTGTACCCCAATGTTCATCGCCGCATTGTTTACAATAGCCAGGACATGGAAGCAACCTAGATGCCCATCAACTGATGAATGGATAAGAAAGCTGTGGTACATATACACAATGGAATATTACTCAGCATTAAAAAAAAATTCATTTGAATCAGTTCTACTCAGGTGGACGGAACTTGAGCCCATTATCCAGAGTGAAGTAAGCCAGAAGGAAAAACAACAATACAGTATACTAACGCATATATATGGAATTTAGAAAGATGGCAGCGAGAACCCTGCATGCGAGACAGCAAAAGGAACGCAGATGTAAAGAACAGACTCGTGGACTCTGTGGAAGAGGGCAAGGGTGGGATGATATGGGAGAATGGCATTGAAACATGTCAATTATCATATGTGAATCAATCGCCAGCCTAGGACTGATGCTAGGGGCTGGTGCACCGAGATTTCCCAGGGGGAGGGAATCGGGAGGGAGGAGGGAGGGGGGTTCTGGAGGGGGAGCATATGTAAACCCATGGCGGTATCATGTCATTGTATGGCAAAACAAATAAAAAAAATAATAATAAAATTTAAAAAAAAACAAATGCAAATAATATAATTAAATAACCATGATTTCTCCCCTTTTCAAAAATTATTAAAATATAGAAATTAATTAACCAATACCTATATATCATTAACCACAAAAAATTAACAAGTGATGTTAAACATTTTAGCTTCAGCTTTCAAATTTCCTAAAGGAAATAAAATATTTCAAATGAAGCTCAAATTACCTTTGTCTCCCCCACCACAGTTCCAGTCTCTTTTCCTTCTCAGAGGCAATTTCTACTTCACTGATCATGCATGTGACGTATATCCTTTAGTTCATGTTTTATACTGTTCACTGACAAAAAAACACTAACTTTGAGTTGAGAATTATTTAGTGGACATTTTAAGGACTTAACCTTGGGAGGTAGTCTCTCAGAATAGCCCTGAGGGACTGCTCTGGAGAGGTAAGAGGGGACCTGGGATACAATGGAGTTTTGAAACAAAAACTTGTCAAAAGATTACTGTTAATTAAAGAAAACCAGATATCTCAACTTAATGAATTTAACACTTTTCTTTATATAGGAAGATGCAAGAGTCTGGGCTCACTGAAATCATTCCTTTGGTATGTACCTCAGCTATCTAAGGCCAGTACTCTGCTTGGGTTTTTTTTGTTTGTTGTTCTTGATGTTGTTGTTGTTGTTGTTTATCCTAAGCCCCTCAGGATCCAGTCGGGGAGAGTATGCCTCAGTGGCTGATGGCTCAAGGGCCACAACATATTTTGTTTACTGATATGGCAGGTGACATTCTTTGTCTACAATACTCAATACATTTATGTGCTCCTTTCATTTATTTTTAATTTACATAAATGTTTTCATATGGTATCTGTCATTTCTGAAACTTTTTTCACTATCCTGTTAAGTAGAACCATCAACATTGATTAGTATAGATCTAGGTCATTCACTGGAATTGCTGTGTATATTTCATATCATAACACAATTCATTTTTTCATTAATGCAAAATTTGGTCAATTCTAATAGTTTGCTGTTTTAAACATGCTGCTGTTGACATCTTTTACATTTTGTCTTGTGTCTTGTGCTGGAGTTTCTCCAGAAATACATGCTGTTGCATGGGTGCAATTACCAAAACACTCTCCACATCAGTTGTACCATCTACAGCTCCACTCAGTATTCTTGTTTCTCTGCATCTTCTCTGATGTGGAGTGTCAGTGTAGTGAACATCTGTCATTCATTTTAGCTACCCAGCACCCTAAAGATCCTCTTACATTGGAAGAATCTCCAATTGTGAGTCTTTACCTCCCACTATAGTCAGCAAGAAGAAGACTCTCCTTCCCACCCTCCCTAGATTGTTGGTCAGACTCACTCACATCAGATCATGAATGGAAAACCAGGACTGCTTTCCTTTAGGATGGACTGGGTTGATCTCCTTGCTGTCCAAGGGACTCTCAAAAGTCTTTTCCAACAATACAGTTCAAAAGCATCAATTCTTCAGCACTCAGCTTTCTTTATATCCAAATCTCACATCCATATGTGACTATTGGAAAAACCATAGCCTTAACTAGAGGGACCTTTGCTGGCAAAGTAACGTCTCTGCTTTTTAATATGCTGTCTAGGTTGGTCATAACTTTTCTTCCAAGGAGTAAGCGTCTTTTAATTTCATGGCTGCAATCACCATCTGCAGGGATTTTGGAGCCCAGAAAAATAAAGTCTGTCACTGTTTCCACAGTTTCCCCATCTATTTTCCATGAAGTGACAGGACCAGATGCCATGATCTTAGTTTTCCATGTTGAGGTTTAAGCCAATTTTTTCACTCTCCTCTTTCACTTTCATGAAGAGGCTCTTTAGTCCTTCTTCTCTTTCTGTGCAATCTCAGGCAAACAAAGCCATCAGTCTCCGCTTCCCATTCTACAATGTGTGGGAAATAATGACACCTATTTTATAGGGTTGTTGTGAGGATTAAATGAGCAAATACATATAAAGTACTTAGAACTGTACCCACACACAGGGAGCAGTGGGTAAATGTTAGCTATTACGATTTAATGCATTCTTTATCTGTTTAAACTGTGGTTGGTTTCTATAGTTTGCAACTACAGCACCAAGTCTGATCTGTTCAGATGCTTTTAAGTTTTCTAACTTGATGAATGTGAAATAGTATCTTACGAATTTTATTGCATATTCCCTAATGCTAGTGAGTCTAAGTTTTCTTTTTTCATGTTTATTAGTCATTTGAATGTCATCTTGTGTGAATCTCTTGTTCGTAGCCTTTGTGCATTTTCTACGGGGTTATCTTTTTTTTCTTATTGAATTGCTGCTGTCTATATATTCTGGGTACTAAACCTTTGCTTTATGTGTTGCAAATAGCTACTTCCAGTCTGTCCCTTGCCTTTAACTTTGTTTATAGTGTCTTTTATTATGCTGAAGTTTTAAATTTTGATGTGATCCAATTTATTACGCTTTTCTTTTTATCAGTTAGGTTTTTTTTGTGCCTCATTGAAATTCTTTCCTATTCTGAGGTCATAAATATATTATCCTGTTTTTTCTTCTAAGAGGTTGAAAGCGTTCTTCTTTTTTCCCCAACTTTTCAGTGTTTACACTATATGGACCATGATTATTTTAAATAAATAATAGGTTATAGCAATAATAACTTTCCATTATTTCTCAGCTGCTAGTTTACTAGCAAGGAGTGCAGCAGAATTATCTGTTCAGAAATTTTAGAGCCATTTTACTAAGACACAGGAAGCAAAGAGGCTGACTCTCAGGAAAGACTGATAATACAAGTGGATGGGAGTCTAGTTTTTTAGGACCTTACTTAGTATCGAGTAAGTATACTATCTTGCCTTTTTAAAGCTCTTCCAATCGCGTGCAGACACTCCTCATACATGTTTTAAATATATCTCACAAAACATAGATCAGCACTTAGGAGGTAGTGCCTATGTCAAACTAAAATGAGTTTTCATTTTCCCTAAGGCAGGCATCCCCAACCTCCAGGATCTAATGCCTGCTGATCTAAAGTGGAGATGATATCATAATATCAGAAATGGGATTTCCCAGGTGGTCCGGTGGTTAAGAATTCACCCGCCAATGCAGGAGACATGAGTTTGATCCGTGGTCTGGGAGGATTCCACATACTGTGGAGCAACTAACGTTCATATACCACAGCTACTGAGCTTGCGCTCTAGACCCCATGAGTTGTAACCTCTGAGCTGCTCCACTGGAGCCCACGCACCGCAGCAAAGAGTAGCCCCCACTCACCACAACTAGAGAAAGTCCTCACAAAGCAACAAAGACCCAGCACAGCCAAAAATAGTTTTTTTAAAAAATTGAAATATAGTGCACAATAAATATAATGCACTTGAATCTTCCTGAAACCATCCCCCTCCTCCAGTCCGTGGAAGAATTATCTTTCACAAAACCAGAAAGGTTTGGCACGACCCCCTGGTGCCAAAAAGGTTGGGGACCACTGCCCTAAGGGAATTCTAGGCTGAAAGGGTTAAGAACTGAATGAAACAGCAGCATAGGAAAAGCTTCTGGAGCTTAAACCTGCCAACAGCCTTGCTCTCGCCCTGCTCATGATCAGCACAGTGTCCTCAAGCCTCTGCATCAGTGCTCTCGGCTGAGGCTTGAAATGGATTGTGTCATTTTAAATTAATCATTTCCAAACTTCTTTCCATATCTATTTTGGCCCAGAATAGACGTCTGGTGTTTTAAATTCTATCCACCACTCGAATAAAAATGACTGTCTTCATTTGCTCCCATATCTCTCACCCAGGAGTCCATATAAAGCTGAATTTTGGACACATAAAATATAAATATTCATTTACTTAAAATTAGGTTAGTTTTGGTTGAAGTTGAAATCAGCTAGGGCACCACAGTGTAGTGGGAAGGGCCAAACCAAGATCTCTGCAGTTACATAGTGCCAGTCTGCCCTGGGCTTAAAGTCCTATAAGTAGATATTGAGTTGGCCAAAAAGTTTGTTTGGGTTTTTCTATAAAAAACCCAAGAGACTGAGTATTGAGTATTGTTACCCAATACTTGAGATTTATACTAATAGGTTAAGGCATTTATTTTCAAAGGCTAGGATCCATTAGAAACAGCTGGAGAGTTTCTGAAAGTAAAGATTGTGGTTTGGTAGGTCCAGAATGAGGGCCAGGCATCTGCATTTTTACATGCATGCCTAATAAAGATAGTCCATGGATCTCTTTGAGGAAATAAGAGGTTATGCTAGTTCATCTCTCATAATCTTCTGTTGAGTTCTAAACACCCCAGAACAGGGTAATACATTATATGTTAGTGTGAACCAATGATCAGTTTTACTAGTCATTTAATATCATTGACAGAGAGGGATCTGGAAATGAGGTTTTGGTGGATCAGAAAGATGAAGGTACCAGGAAGGGCACAAGAAATTTGTGGACTCTGCACATGGGAGCAGAGATGGGTTAGTGGTCATGTCTCACTGGCTGATCCAGCTTTTCGGCTCTGCCCATCAACGTGGCTTGGTTCTGCACCCTCTTCTCATGCTACATTCTCTCTCAAGCTGATTTCACATGAATGGGCCAATTTTATCAAATGTAAATTATTTCTTAGGAAAGTCACTTGGTTTTGTTAAAGCATATTGTATTCTGCAAAAGACAAAATTAGGGAACTCAAAAAGATGGGTCAACAGAATGTAAGCAAAATGAAGCCCCCACACCCTAAAACATCTCCCCCCAAAAAACGCACAAACTCCCCCCACCAAAAATGAAAATGCACAAAGAACTTTAAAAAAGAAAAAAAAAGGGATAACCTATAAGACATGTGGACTAGTCCGGAAGATCTAACCCCATGTGATTGGAATCCCACAAGGAGAAAAGAGAGCATGGCAGTAGCAATATATGAAGAAATAATTGTGCAGTTTCTGAAACTGGTAAAAAAAATAATAATAATCCACAGACTTCACTGGAATCTCAGTGAATCCAAAGCAATATAAATAACAAAGCAAACTACATCTTGGTATATCATAATCAAATTGCTGAACACCAAAGATGTTTTTTAAAAACTTAAAAACACTACAATCTCTCTTACCTGCATTTTGAACACTGGTTCTGGAAGGAATGGATGGGAGAGGAGAAAGTGTTGAGAAAATCTGGACCAAGTGATGACCTTCTCATGACTGGTGATAGTCCTAGTATAAAAGAAAAACCTTCAGTTTTCCACCTCCTATGTAGGAAAAAAGGCAGTTCTTCCTACTGTTTCTTTGTCCTTCATCATACTGTTTCTTCATCTTGTGCATCTCTTTTACCGCCCACATAGGACACTTCACTTCTGACACTCTAGTCACCAAAAGTGAGAGGGTTTTCCCCACAGCAACACGTCTCTGACACCAGTTGGGTGTCCTGCAATCTAACTCCATTCTGACACTACCTACCCAGAGCTGCCATCAGACCCCTGGGAAGGACTCAGTCCCACAAGACTCATCCCTGCCCCCACTTCAGATGCCAGTCAAAAACTTAGGGTATCACCTGTGTTTCTGAGTGGCTACAGATCAAAGGTTTCAATAACCCCTCCTCAGGTTCAGTTAATTTGCTAGAGCAGTGCACAGAACTCAGGGAAACACGTTTGCCAGGTTATTAAAGGATGTGATAAAGGATGAAGCGATACAGAAAGTGAAGTCTAGGAAGGTCCTGAGCACAGAAGCTTCTTTCTATCCCTGGGGAGTTGGGGTGTGTGATCATCCCGGCCTGCATATGTTCACCCACTGGGAAGCTGTCTGAACTCTGTACTTCTGGGGGTTTTATGGAGGCTTCCCTGTGTAGGCATGATAGATCATTAACTCCATTTTCAGCCTTTCTCACGTCTGAAGAGAATGGGGGAGGCGTGAGGCTGAAGTAACCAGAGTTCTTCCAAGAACTCACCCAGAGTCATCTTATTAGGCAACAAAAGACACCCCTATCACTCCTATCACAGTGTCAAGAGCCAGGATCGAAGACCAAATACTAGAGCAAAAGATGCTCCTAGGGCTCTGATCACTTAGGAAATTAGAAGGTTTCCGGAGGTCTGTGCTAAGCAGTGGGGGAAGAAAACAATCCATCTGTTTTCTGTTATGTCACACCCGGTTGGTATCCACCATGGTTAAAATGGGGTCATAGAAACGGAGCTAAAAGGAAGAGCACTCTCAAAGCCAAGTGGGCACGTCTTCTGGCTAGCCATGTCCAGCCTCAAGGATCTGGGGAATGTAACCTTGCTTTGAGTGCACTTCGGTAACAATGTTGGAATTTATGCTCATTGATTTAAGCCAATCACAGAGGCTACTAGTAATAAAACGATGGACCACACGGTCAGGTCGGGGGTGGGGGAGGACTAACTCCACAGGGATCTCACCTGATGCACATTAATAAAATAGCTTCCTGAAGAGAGGAATGCACGATGCCTTACAACAACATACAGCTGGGTTTGAATCCTAGTTCTAGCACTGACTGATTATGTGACTCTGAGACTTTGCAAGGTTTGATGTCTTCATCTAGCAAATGGAGATAGTATTTATCTTGGAAAGATCTTTGAGAAGGTTAGATGAGAATATCAATTTTGATATAAATGTAGGGGGCTTCCCAGGGCACAATAGTAAATGATCCACCTGCCTATGCAGGAGATGCAGGTGCTGTCTCAAGTCGGGAAGATCCCTTGGGGAAGGAATGGGAATCCACTTTAGTATTCTTTCCTGGAGAATCCCATGGACAGAGGAGCCTGGCAGGCTACAGTCCTGGGGGTTGCAAAGAGACGGACACGACTGAGCACACAGGCACATAAATGTGTAAAATAGATGAGAATTTACATAATCCTGGCATACTGGGTTGTCTACAACATTCGTTTATCTTCAACTAGAAAATAAGAGGGTTCAAATTCCCAGAATCCATTTTCTGATACCACATCATGGTGGCATAGCTCTTGGTACACTCTGGCAGAGCTAATAAAAATGACCTTTGTCTTAAAAGAGAGATTTCTACCTGGTTACTTTATATTTACTTTATTTCCCAGAGATATGACTTTTTTCAGTTATTTCAACATTGTTTGCTCTATCACTATAGTGGTAAGGAAGCTTTTGGCATATCCAACAGACCAGAATGAATACATTTTTGAAAAATTATTTCCAAGGACTTTTTTTTTGCATAAAAGAAAGTAAAATGCTAAACAGATATCTAGAATGGATTGGCCACTTGAGTTTTAAAATAAATATAATAGAACTCGATCATCACTCATGCCACCCCTTCAATTTGTTACATGGATAAACAGTTAACCTGTTACTTTTGCTTATAAAATTAAATTTAAGAAATAAAAATTTCCCTATTCAGCATACATTCAAACTCAGCTCTGCAGAGTTGAAATTTACTCATTATAAATAATTTCAGGAGTTTCTTTCAGAGTTCTGAATATTTTGTCATACATTTCCTACTTCCTTGCAAGAGAATTCAAATCTGAATGCATTTTTCTTTAGCCTTATTATAAAGATGACTCAAAGACAGCCTCAGGTGGAATTATCCCTGTAACATTTTCTGTGTTAGACACAGTCACTGTCTTATGAATATATTGCTATATTTGGGGAATTTACTTCCAATGACATCATTTACTTCCAATGATGTCAATTTCACCATATGCGTTTCTGTTAATAAGGTTCCCAAAGATTAAAAGTTCATTAGGAGTGAAAATAAAATCTCCAAGTTAGAGGAGTTTTGTGCTTTCTTGCTTTAGGGAAGTTTTGAGTCCTTAAGTTCACTCTTAATTGTTTTCTTGAATGTCCTTGGTATAATTTCATTTAAAAATTCTCACTATGGGAGAAGGGCATTGAAGCATGTTAATTATCATATGTCTAATCAATCGCCAGCCCAGGATTGATGCTCGGGGCTGGTGCGGCGAGATTTCCCGGGGGGGAGGGAGGAGGGAGGGGGGTTCCGGAGGGGAAGCATATGTGGATCCATGGTGATATCATGACAATGTATGGCAAAAACAATAAAAAAAAAATTCTCACTATTGTGTATTATTATAGTTGATTGTATTAGTTAATCTATGACAGTGTTCTCTACAGTGAATAAAACATTTTAAAATGCAGTTCTTATCTAGTTGGGTGATTTTATATATTCCATCTTTTGAAGGAATAATGATTACTTTTTCCTTTGTGGTCAAGGGTGACAATTTCATTATTATCTGTGATTCAGCAAACACATTAACTATAACGTTGTTTGAGAGTTACTCCATACACCTCCCTAGGAAAGTTTCCAACATGCTATAGAGTTAAGAGGAGTGATAAATAAATCCCAAAGATCACAGTGTTCACTCCTGAAATGCTATCTCCCCTAGGGAGAAATTGCCACAGTTTAATAGTGTAGAGAGATGTTTCATGTTGTTTAGAGGAAGGAAGCAAGAAAGAAGAGGCCAAGTCACATTTCCAGGCAATAGAAATTCCCTATATTTTAGCAATGTATCCCAAAATCTCTGGAGTACCATGAACTATGACTTAGGTCTTGGTCCTCTGTGTCCAGTTGAGATGGCATGGATTCCTGAGCTGACAGAATGTCATACCTATATATAAGCTAGTCTTTACCTAGTCAGTACATGAAAGCTGAAGTCTGTACATTGAGCCCATACCCATACTGGCAAAGCAAGATGGAGAATTCAATTTGCAAGAAGGAGAGAAAAAATAGCTAAGATATTTCAGGACAAAACTTCCAAGTAAATAGAATGTTCTTATTAATTTTGAGAGAACATAGTCTTCCAATGTAAACTGAAATTACAGTGAAATACTATGATCCCTACCTCCTGGTGCTTACACCTTTGTGAAGCCTCGTGACTGCAAGCCAGATGTGTGATATGCTTCTAATTGATAAAATATGGCAAAGATGGTGGGGTGTCGCTCATGTTATTATATCATGCTATGTAAGACTATTAACATACTGGAGAGAATGTTGTGACTGTGGTTCAGTAAGTAGTCAACTAAGAGAACCTGTGTAGTAAGAATTGAAGGTAGCATCTAGGAACTATGGACAACTTTTAGGACCAGAAAACTTCCAGCCAACAGCCAGCAAAAACCCAGGGCTGTCACACAGTGGGGTGAAAACATATTTTGTCAACAATCTGTAGGAGTTTGGAAACAGATTCTGGACCAATCAAGTCTACAGATGAGAATGCAACCCAGCAGACATCTTAACTGCAACCTTATAAAACTGAACAGGTAACTCAGTTAAATTGTACTCCTAATGCACAGAAACAGTGGTATCATAAATTTGTATTGTTTTAAACTACTAAAATTTGTGATAATTTGTTATATAGCTACAAAACTAATACACTCATCAAAATGGCAAAAATGTAACACAGACAACACCAAGTGTTGGCAATAACTGGAATTGTCATATGCTATTGAAGAGAGTGTGAATTAGTTTAGCTACTTCAGAAAACTGTTTGGCAGCATTTTTTAAAATTGAATATATGTGCATCCTATGATTCAGAAATTTCATTTCTAGACACATGACTAAATTAAATATACATGTGTACCAAAAGACATGTCTGATAATATTCTTAATCACATTATTGTTAATAGTCCCAAAGTGAAAACAACCCAAATACCCATCATTAGAGTACTTGAAAGAATAAATTGTGGTTTATTTATAAGTGGAATGCTGTACAGTATTTAAAATAAATGAACTACAAATATATACAACATGGAACTTGCAAACATAATGTGATAAAGAAGTTGGTAGTTCAAGAACAGGCAACACTAAACTGTGGTATTAGAAGTCAGAATGGTGATTTTGCTGGTGGGTATAGTGCGAGGGGCTGCTCGGGGCTGGTGGTGTTACATGCTTGACATGGATGCTGTGATACATGGATGTTTTCACTTTGTGATAATTCATTGAGTTATACACTTATTATGTGTGTACTTTTCTGTAAGAATGTTATACTTTAACTAAAAGGTTGATCCAAAGATAATCATATTTCCTCTATATAGCCTCTCTAAACCTTTTATGCCTCCAATTTGCCTGTCCCTTTGTACTTTGAGTGCAAAAGGAAAAAGAGAAAGAGGAAAAATTAGAACAGTTAATAAGTGGTAAAACTGGGAAGCAAAAACATGTCTCATGTTTGTTTAATAAAAGACTTCAGGCTCTTTTATATAGCATGTGTCCATGCATCTCAAGCCGTGTCTTTGCAGCTCTTTGGACTGTAGCCCACCAGGCTCCTCAGTCCATGGGATTCTCCAGGTAAGAATACTGGAGTGGGTTACCATGTGATCCTCCAGGGAATCTTCCCAACCCAGGAATAGAACCCGTATCTCTTATGTTTCCTGCAGTGGCAGGTGGATTCTTTACCACTAGTGCCCTTTACATAGTATACATTTCTGAATTATCAGAGTGTAGGTTGTATATACCATGCCCTTCTATCCTTCAATATTCCAGTGTGTTAAGAATAAGAAAATATATTCTTAACCACGACTTAGTTACCAATTTTTGGAAATTTAGCATGAGTATGATAATTTTCAGTTATTCAATACTGAAGCTCCAATACTTTGGCCACCTGATTTGAAGAGCAAACTCATTAGATAAAGCCCTGATGCTGGGGAAGATTGAAGGCAGGAGGAGAAGGGGAGAACAGAGGATGATGAGACGGTTGAATGGCATCACGGACTCAATGGACGTGAGTTTGAGCAAGCTCCAGGAGATGATGAAGGACGAGGAAGCCTGGCACACTGCAGCACATGGGGTTGCAATGAGTCGGACACAACTGAGTGAGTGAACAAGAGCAACAATGATAATTTTATTTAGTCACAGTCCATATCCTAATTTTATCAATTTTCTCAGTAATGAGATTTCTAGCATTTTTCCTTCCTTCTCCCCTATTTGTCTATTATCAGTATGAATTCATGGGTTTTCAGTGGTTAGTATAACTCATTATTACTCTTAATTATTTTGATGCTTAACTTCCCCAGAAACCGAGGTCCCTATGGAGGTCCCTTCAGACTGTCTCTGTACCCTTTTGCTGCATTCCATAATTTTTGAGCACTTCCTTACCTTCTCATAGAAGATGTACTAGGTTCACATTTTGTTTTTCCTACCCCAGCCCTGAAGTCAGACTTTCTCCAAGGTACTCGGTTTGCTTTTAGTGGAAAATGATATTATTGTATCAGTTTATATTTAATCTTATAGTAAAATGACCCAATATTTGGGCCAGGGTCATCATTGTTACTGGGGTGACTTACTTCTAGCTCTCTTGAAAGACAGAGATGAAGATAAGTTGATACCTATAAACTCACAGATACCTGGAGGTGAGATAGCATCGTTATTATGTTGTGATTTCTTTGGGGTTATGATTCTTACTTATCTTGTATGAAACGTATAGGATTTAAGCTGCGTTAAGTAGTTCAAAATGGAGTCACAGAAACCCATGTGAATTTCTATGTTAGTTGTTTTGATATGTCTGTGGTAGGACCGTGACTGTCTTAGACTGAGAATCTGAGTTACTTTAGAAATGTGTTTGACAACTGGAACAGAAGAAACAACTGATAAAGACAAGGCTTCCAGGACATACTGTTACACTCTCCTGACAGACTCGTTAAAGTGATACCCGGCAACTTGAATGAAGGCTGTTTGCGGGGGGACCTGACTCTTCACTGATGAGAGCTGATCCAGAGGATGCTGCCGGAGGCCCTGTCGGAGCAGAGGGCAACTCCCCACTCACCTCTGTTTTGAGACCCTCTGCAGGACTGCAGACTCTGCGCATGCTGAAATGCCCTTTCCCAGACTTCTCCTTGGAGTAGTCCCTTACCACCTTTTCCCTACTTAAAGTAACCCGTGCTGTGTGCCAATTGTGTTCAAGAAACCAAGAGATTCATGAATTGAATGTTGCTACATTTCATACAATATCATGAAACATATCTAATCCTCTGATTCTTACCTTGCCTTATCACTGGGCCCTGCCACCAACAGTATGAAACTGATAGGGCTTCCTGTCAGTTCTATGGCCTCTTTACTTCTGAATGCCTAACCTTTCCTCTTGTATCACCCAGCCTAGTCTTCCCACCTCCATAAATGCAATTGCATAGTAATTTGTAGTTTGTGAGGCACTTTTGTGGACATTCTTTCCTTTGATCCTCAAAACAATCTTCTGAGAGAGCCTGGGCAACATATTCTTATCGATTTCCAAACGAGGAAGCTAAAACTCCTAAAACCCAAGCGACAAGTTCAGGGTCACACTGTAAGTAAGGGCCTAAATCCGAAGTCTGGTGTTGTTACACCTCACCTTCCACGTGGGAAAGCCCATTGGCCTTCGAACATGGCTGGATACTCTCAGTCCAGGTAACGTAAAGAGAAGTCAGAAGTTCTCTCCCCATCTATGTGACTACTCCATCCCCAATTAACCCACACCTACACACATAATGAATGAGAGAACTGAGCTGCTTCATATCCAGCCTTATGTTAAACAATATAGTTTCTCCCCCTGAGTTTTGTCCAAAATATTGTGGCAAACAAGTAACACACTGAAATTCATCATTTTGAAAACAGTCAGAGGTCTTTATGGCTAATGAAAATATGGCATAAATGGAAATACAGTCTGCATCTTTACAAAATCGTATCAAAAAGATTCCATGTTTTATCATTTATGAGCTTAAAGAGTCTCTGCCAATAATACAAGTTATGAGAACATTACTTTTGAGAAGAGCTTCGGTTACTTGGAAATAATTTTACAGCATTGTGTTATTATACATAGTATGTGTATCTATCTTATCTAATACCATTCTCTCCACAGAAGTCATGTTGAATGAATTCAGCCCTATATCCATGTTTATATCTAGCTTTATAACCCTGACATTTATACAAAAGATAGAATTTTATGTGACAGTTGTGAAAGATCATGACTTCTTACATTTGCATTACACTTCTCCTAAGAGGAACTCTTTCTTGAGCACGGAAAATTGATTTGATTTATCTAAGTAATGGGACGACCACAAAACCCCTCAGAGCTTCTTTGCTTTGCTTTGAGTCGCTTTGCTTATAAGAGGATTAATGCTTTCCTTTGGGGGGCAAAATATCTCATACCCTTTATAGGTGAAATAGCTGTGCTGTGTTAGGGTTTCCTGCTTTATGGACTTTATCCTTTTTTTTTATCCTGCTTTAAACAGGGTTTCCTGATTTTACGGGCTGTTGCTGTTCTCCTCATTTTAGACTAAAGGTAATGTATATCACCACTTCCTGATTCTGTGGGAGACACTGTTTTTCTGACTTTCTCCAACCATCCACCATCCTTTCCAAACCCCTTCTCTCTTCCACTGTTCATTTATATTTACTCTCACAGTTTATAGAGGGATCACAGTTCAGTAAGAAAAGTATGGTAATGGAAATCAGTAAGCCTGGATTGTGTCTCCGCTTTATTCAGAAATATCTGTGTCACTCTGAGCTATCACTCTACTTCTTTTGGTTTCAGTTATCCACTACCATGAACATCATCCTTGAAGTTCTTCAAGCTCTGAAATTCTGGATTCTATTTCAAGTACAACAGTATATGCTAGTTTATTGGTAACTAGTTTAATAAGAGGAATTCCTCCACTCTGCTTGATTCTGATATGTGCCTGTATGCACATAAATATGAGACCAAAATAAAACTGAGTATTGTGATTCTCACTTAGGAAGTTGGACAGAGAGCCTAAGTGAGAGCTTTATTGATTCATCTCTCAAGTATTTTTTGATTTCCATGAGCCAGCTACTCTTTTAGACATCACGTATTCAGCAGTAAATGATTGCTCAAGGACCCTGTTGTGATGAAGTTTCCATGTTAGAATGTATGGAGGACAAAGAATAGATATATGAAGATATTTTTTAAAAACACAATTTCAAACAGTGATAAATATTGTAAAAAGTAAAACAGGAAAATGAGATTAAAAAGAGCCAGAAAGGTGAGCAGATAATTCAGAATGAATCATCAGGGAAGGTTTCTCTGGGATGGTAACAGGGAAACTGAGTCCTCTGGCCAGTTATACAAAAATTTGGTCATAGATCTTAGAGGCAAAGGGGGCAGCACAGCCAAAGAAAGCTTTTCCAAGACGGCTTTGTGTGTTGGAGGAAGAGAATGAAAGCCAGTCACTTCAGTGTAATGAATGACGACAGAGTGATGGGACCTGAGGCCAGGGTGGGGAGCAGAGCAGATAAGGAGTCCATTCAGACAGAACACCTTCTCTGCATGTGCCAGGAATGATGCTTCCAGGGCAGGGTTCTTTCTTCTTGGGAAGAGCCAAGCGTGTCACAGGTATGAGATCAAGTGTTTTCAACTGTCAGACCAACTGGGCTCATCATTGATTTAGATCTCATCTACAGAAAACCTAAATGCAATTGGAAATCTGAAGATGGAAATCCAAGTTTCAGTCTAAGACATTTAGCATACTTTTCCTCTGGAAAGGCACAGTGTATTAACAGAGGAAACTTCAGCCTTCCCCTGAAAGGTGGATTATGAGAGATGGTTATCGAGAGAGAGGGAAAGAAAGAGAGAAGGAAAGAGAGACAGAGACCAGTAACAGATGATGCAGCATTAAATCATGCAGCTAATTTGTTGGGAGCCTGGGAAAAACTCTTTACTTCTCTTGATGTCTGTTTTGACAACTATAAAATGAAGGCTTAGACAAGGTAATCTTGAAGTTCTTTTCCAATTCTATAGTGAAATTGCTTATTTGTAACTCTAAAATAGCTTTTTAAAAAAGGTTTTCTTGCTATTTAAACAATCTCTGCCACATTAGACTTAAAATTGAATAAGAAATATACATTTTTCTAAGACAGACTGTAGTTTACACTTCTAGCCTCAATCCTATACGTAAGTAATCTATATCATTCAGACTATTTCTATTAGCACATGTGTTCTCATTAAATTTCATTATGTTAGCTTGTCATCCATATTTTTAGCAGGATAAACTGTCTTAAAACCAGAGATCATGGTTTAAGGTCACTCATCTAATCATATGGAAATCTCTATATTTCCTTTATCCCCATTATATCATGAAAACTTGGGGGCACTCATTTAATCAGATGAGAATCTACATTATCTCCTGCATCACTAGTATATCATACAAATTCTACCTTTTTTAAAAAAAAAACTTTTGTAAAACTCAAAGCAACATTTCTCAGTTTCTAGATATCCAGAAACTCTCCTCTTCTGCAAACTTCCTTAAAAAGCAGTCAACTAATCCATAGAACTAATACTTGACATTTATTCCATTCAGAAAGTAAATTCTCTCTGATAACTCTAAACATAGGTAGGATTTCAATTCTTTTCCCCCAAGTCTAATCTACATTTCTGGTATGTCCATCAATCTCCATCACAGAGAATATAGAGTAAAATCAATATATTTTTATTCTTCTCTTAAAGCTAGACCCAATAAGAATGCCCTTTGCTTTTTTTTTTTTTATAAGTTTTCATTCTTTCTGGCTGTTTATCTTTCTGATAATATTATAGTTTGGTCCATGTCATTCTTTAAAGAGTTTAAATTGTGTGTTCTTTTCACATTTTTTGTTTTGGCCACATCATGTGGCGTGAGGGATCTTACTTCCATGACCAGGAATCAAACCTACATTCTCTGCATTGAAAGTGTAGAGTGTTAGCCACTGGACTACCAAGGAAGTCCCAAATCTACTGAATTTAAATTACTGCTATAGAAAAGAACTTAATGACATTTCTCCATAAATGTTCAAGCAGACAATGCAGTTTGCCTACCTAACAACCATTTTCCTCTTTTTATTATGATAGACTTCCAGTTTAGTTCAATTGTCCTTTCCTCCATTCCTCTCCAGCTTGATTCTGGAGTAAATCCTAAACTTAACCCAATCATGGCAGTTCTCTTCTTGCACTTCTGGTCCGTGTGACTTTAAAGCCTGTGGCTATGTATGGAGGTTGCTTCTGGGAAAGGCGTTCTGCCTCTAAAGAATCACATTGAAAAAGATGAAAAAAGTTAAGAACAGTTACTTTGGCTTGATTTTATCTTTTCCAAATATGATGCTAGGAACTGTTTCAGCCTTTCATGTACTCCCAGCACTCTTCATTCTTTTGAGTAAATTCATGTTTCTGTCCATTTTATTTTTCTGCCTAAAGTGTTTCTTTAACATTTTTTGAAATCTTCCAGCTTTTGCATGATTGAAAAATTCTTTGTCTCATCTTCATTATTGAAATATATTTGTTGGATGTAGAATTCAATGTTGAAAATTTTCTGTCTACTTGAAGATTTTTCTCCACTGTATTTTCACATACATTGTCTCCAACAAGAAATCTGCTGCCATCTTTATCTTTGTGTTCTTATATATGTGACACATATATAAATGTGTCTTTACCTCAGGTTGTTTTTGATATTATCTCTTTGCCACAGATTTGGAGCACATTGATCATAATGCATCAGGGTGTGTGGTTATCTTCATGTTTCTGGTGCTTAGGGTTGATTTGATTTTTTGGATTTGTGGGTTAATAGTTTTCATCAATGTGGAAAATTTTTGAGCATTATTTTTTTCAAATTTTTTCCATTCCTGCATCTCTCTTCTCTCCTATGTAGACACTAATGACATGTATATTAAGCTGTTTGCAGTTATCTCACAACTCATTGGCACTATGTTCATTTAAAGATCTTTTTTGTCTCTGTGTTTCATTTCAGATACTTTCTATTGCTTTATGTTTTAAAAGTCACTAAAATTTTCTTCTACAGTGTCTGATCTACCCAAATATCCATCCAGTATATTTTTCATCTCAGCCATTGGAGTTTTCACATTTAGAAATTTTATTTGGATATTTTTTATACCTATCTTGTCTCCATTTAATTTTCTGAGCTCATGGAATATAATTATAACAACTTTTAAAATGTTTTGTCTGGTAATTATAGTATCTGCATCAGTATTGAATCAGTTTCAATTTATTGATTTTTCTCCCAATCATTGTTCATAGATTTTGGCTTTTCATTCTTGGTAATTATTTATTGGATGCCAGATATTGTGAATTTTAACTTGTGGGTGCTGGATATTTTTGTATCCCTGTAAATATTCCTGAGTCTTGTTTTAGGATACAATTAAGTTATTGGAAAAAGTTCAATCCTTTGGGTCTTGTTTTTAAGATTCGTTAGGCAGCATCAGAACAGCGTTTAGACTAGGACTAATTATTTCCCACTCTGGAAGTAAACTCTTCTGAGTAGTCTGCCAATGCTCTATGAAGGATGAAGCTTTCTGGTATGGCTAATGGGAATAGGCACCATCCCCAGCCCTGTGTCAGTACTGGACACAATTACCTCTCATCCTCCCTTTTTTTTTTTTTAATATTGTTATCTGTTTATTTATCTTATATGCAGAGTACATCATGCAAAATACTGAGTTGGATGAATCACAAGTTGGAATCAAGATTATTGTGAAAAATATCAACAACCTCAGACATGCAGATGGATACCACTCTAACAGCAGAAAGTGAAGCTAAAAAACCATCTCAGATTTACCTATAGTTAGGTGAATCATTCAGTTCTTATTAATGACTCTGTATTATATTGATACAAAACATTCAGTTCTTATTTTTTTTTCAATATTCTAAATTCTCTTTTATTTATTTATTTATTTTTAAAAAATTTTCTTTACTTTATTGTGTTGGTTTTGCCATACAATGACATGAAACCGCCATGGGTTTACATACGCTCCCCCTCCAGAACCCCCCTCCCTCCTCCCTCCCGATTCCCTCCCGCTGGGACATCTCAGTGCACCAGCCCCGAGCATCAACCCTGGGCTGGCGATTGATTTCACATATGATAATTAACATGTTTCAATGCTATTCAGTTCTTATTAATGACTCTGTATTATAGATTTCATAGCTGCTGCTGCTGCTAAGTCGCATCAGTTGTGTCCGACTCCATGCGACCCCATAGACGGCAGCCCATCAGACTCTGCTGTCCCTGGGATTTTCCAGGCACGAGTACTGGAGCCTCTCATCCTTTTGAGTGGTTCTTTCCTCAGCCTCAGGTCCTTTCCTTATTTATGTGCACTGATCAGTACTCTGCTGAATACTGTGGGGCAACTCTCTGCTTACCTCCAGAGTTCAATCTCTGTAAGATTTCTTTGCTCTGTTCCTCTGTCATATGAATTATAGCCTCCTGAAATCTCTAAGACTCACCTCTGTCTCCTCATTTAAGACTTGACCTGAAAAAAAAAAAAGAAAGACTTGACCTGGGTCCCGCTTTCCTAAACGACAGTCTGGAAATGATCTCAAGGCAGCAATCTGGGGCATTGTAGGAGTGTGGCTTATATTTTACTCATCTTTCAGGGGTCACTATCGTTAGTCACCTGATGTCCTATTCCTTGACAACAACCTTTCATGTGTTTTGTCCATCTGTTTTGTTATTTCAGGTGAGAGAATATTCCTAGTCCTTGTTACTCCAGTATTTTTTCATATTTTTAAAATCTCTATAGTCACATTGGTCTTTCTAGATGCTTCCCATTTGTCTTCCTCATTTACAGTAAACTATTTCTTCAAATACTCATTCTAGCAACCTAATATCATTATAACCTCAGTATACTATCCTGAGACTATCTTACATTTAGATTCATGGGTATTTTGGTGCATTAACTGTCCTCTGAATTTCCATTTGCTTTATCACATATCCTTGAGGTTAGGCTGGGCCATGAGACTAATTCCAGTGAACGGCCTGTGAGTAGAAGTGACATGGGCTGTTTAAGGTCAAAGATTTAAAAAGAAAGAGGGAATTCTCCATCACTCTTCACTGTTACAGGGAAGGCTGAAACCTCCATCTGAGATGGCACCACCAGGAGATGGTGGACATTCCGTCAGTTTGAGTCTTGGCTCCCTACTCACCTGCCATTCAACATGTAGTGTCACCAGAATAAACAACTGTGGTTTAAAACCACTGGGATCTGGAGTTAATTTCTTAATGTAATAAACATGGTCTAATTTGATTGACATTCTAAAATAATATATATCTTTTCTACAAATAAACTTGTTTTCTTAATATTGAAATTGTAGTAACAGAATTTCAAACAAATCTCAACTTCTTGGAGATAGCAATAATAAATAAAATAATTTTGGAACAAAAATGTTATTATAAGAGATTTAGGAAATAATGATAGTGAGGACACTTTATAAAAATAAATGGAATGCTGAAAAATCTATTTGAAAAGAATTGTTAGTAACTGATAGAATTTAATACTGGAAAATGCATATGACCAAATAAGCTTTTTCCAAGCATGATTTAATGTTAGGAAATTTACTAATATAAAGCATCCCCACCAAAAGGTTAAAGAAGAAAAATAATCTCCAAAGATTGTTACACAGAAATCTTTCACTCTAATTAAAAAAAGGAAAGAAAAACCCTTAGCCAATGAGGATAAGGAATGTGATTCTTTAAAATTATAGTGAAAAACTGATCTCAAAACAGCTACTAATACCAATATCATGCTTAATGACTAAACATTGAGATTCCTTATTTAGAAGTAATAAGGAGACAAAGACTTCCTTTATCAGCACTCTTATTTATCATTTCCCCACAAATTTTGGCCAGTGTAAGACAATAAAAAGCAAGAAAATTTAACTGTCATTATTTGAAGAACTGGTTACCTAGAAAATGCAAGAGAATCAACTGAAAAGATTTTAGAAGCAGTGTAAGGTTTAGTAATGCCACTATAAATAAATAAAAATTAGATTTTTGTATACCAGCAAAGAGGAGAGTGAAAAAGCTGGCTTAAAACTCAACATTCAGAAAACTAAGATTATGGCATCCGGTCCCATCACTTCATGGCAAATAGATGGGGGAAAAAATGGAAACAGTCACATTTTCTTGTGCTCCAAAATCACTGCAGATGGTGACTGCACCCATGAAATTAAAAGACGCTTGCTCCTTGGAAGAAAAGCTACAACCGACCTAGACAGCATATTAAAAAGCAGAGACATTACTTTGCCAACAAAGGTCCATCTAGTCAAAGCTATGGTTTTTCCAGTAGTTATTTATGGATGTGAGAGTTGGACTATAAAGAAAGCTGAGTGCCAAAGAATTGATGCTTTTGAACTGTGGTGTTGGAGAAGACTCTTGAGAGTCCCTTGGACTGCAAGGAGATCCAACCAGTCCATCCTAAAGGAAATCAGTCCCAAATATTCATTGGAAAGACTGATGCTGAAGCTGAAATTCCAAGACTTTGGGCACCTGATGCAAAGAACTGATTCATTGGAAAAGACCCTAATGCTGGGAAAGATTGAAGGTGGGAGATAAAAGGGGACGACAGAGGATGAGATGGTTGGATGGCATCACCGACTTGATGGGCATGAGTTTGAGTAAGCTCCCAGAGTTGGTGATGGACAGGGAAGCCTGGCATGCTGCAGTCCACTGGGTCTCAAAGAGTCGGACATGACTGAGTGACTGAACTGACACCAGCAAAATCCAGTTTAGGGCAAATGAAGGCAAATTGCCAGAGGGCACACAAGCAGGCCTCTGTAACATTTATTGAGGAAACATTATAGAGACTGAAGCAATAGCATGGTATGTGAATTTAATATTTCCCTTCCCATTCCAAAAAAGCACATAGAGGTCTAACAGGACCAGGTGTCAGATGCCAGGAGAGGGCTCCTAGCTCAGGGATACATGACTTATAAATGCTTAACTGGAGAAACATCAGTCTCTCACCAAGCATGTTCAAGAGAACAACAGAAGCTTATTCTTCATCATGGCACTGCCACCTCAGCATTCACAGTTTGGGAAGCACCAATCCTTTAGATATTATTTGGGGACAGTGGAAGATTCTATTACCCAAATATGGCCACAGTAATATTTCTGATCCCACATGCTCTAATAGAACCTTGCCACACTCCACCAAGAGTAGGATCTATCTATCCTCTCCTTGTGGCTCAGATGGTAAAGCATTTGCCTGCAATGTGGGAGACCTGGGTTCAATCCCTGGTTAGGGAAGATCTCCTGCAGAAGGAAATGGCAACCCACTCAAGTATTCTTGCCTGGAAAATCTCATGGATGGAGGAACCTGATAGGCTCCAGTCCATGGGGTTACAAAGAGTTGGACACGATGGAGCATGGAGACACACATCCTCTCCTTAAACCAGAGTGTGCATGTGACTGCTCTGACCAAGAGGATACAGAGGAAGGAATATTATATGACTTTCAAGGCTAGTGAGACAAAAGGACACAGCTTAAACTGGTGCTTTCTGTTTGGGAGGCTGGCATTGGGGAAATGAGTCATGATGCCATGAGGAAGCCCAAACTAGCCTACCTGGAGAGACCACATGGAGAGGCCTACATAGAGAAGAGCTGAGGCTCCCGCAACCAACAGCGAACATCAGTGGGGGCATGTGAGTTCACAAGGCTTCAGATGACTTCAGTCTCCAATCTAAAATCTTCCAGTGAGCCCCAGACATTCAGGGGACAGAGAGGAGCTATATACACTCTGTCCTGCCCGGATTCTTAATCTGTAAGTGTAAGAAATGGTTGTCTTATGCCACTAAATGTTGGATAAATTCTTATGCAACCACAGTAACTAGAACAATGATAAGTGTTTAAGTTTTGCATTTGGAGCTTATATGATTTGTGATGGATCCACCACCTCATATTATGCCAAAATTGATTACTTTAACATTTGGCTTTATCTAAGTGCCAAAAGTTCTTCAGAAGGCCAGTTCTCTGAGAGCCAAATTTCAGGGGATCAATCAGGTTAATCATTACTTCTGAGCCAAATAGAAAATATAAGGGGAAATGGTCACATTCATAATAACAGTCGACAAAACATCTAGAAGTTAACAAGAAATCTGAAGGGCCTAAATAAAGAAAATAATTTCTTTTTCTCAAGAACAGAGGAGGACTGGTTTATCTAGAAGAAAACCAATATTCGATATTAAAAATATGGTAACTTTCGGGAATGCCCTGGTGGCCCAGTGGTTAAGATTCCATGCTTTCATTGCCAAGAGCATAGGTTCGATCACTGGTAGGGGAACTAAGATCCCACAAGCTGGGTAGTGCAGCCAATATATAGTATATATACACACATACATACATATATATATACACACACACATATATAAACTTCCACAAATTAATACATAAGATTACTGTAATTATAATGGAAAATCTAAGAGGATTTTTCTTGAATTTCACATATCCTAAAATTCATCTGGAAAAATAAAAAGAGGATTTATGAGGTTTTGGAAAAAGAATGGTATTGTTCAGGGTCCAATCAGGAGACAGAAACAAAACAATAATTCAAACAGGGAAGATTTAATAATAAGAATTATTAACTTTAAGAAGGGGCTTAGTTGAAGTAATGAGGGCTTAGCCAGTGAGAAGTAAAGAGAGTTAAGAATATAAACTTAGCATCTATACTAAGCAGTCGTGGATTTTAGGGCTATTAGAAGGAAGAATCTCTTAAGAGCTGAGATCTAGACCTTGCTGAAGGCACAGCTGGGGCTCACTGAATAGCAGAGAAGTCATTGTGGTACTTCAGCAGCGGAACTTGCTTGAAATGTGCATTCTAGGTGTTGGGGAAAGCTGTTCACTGTAAGATAGCTCATTAAGATCTTTTTATCACAAAACTGCCCAAAAGGAGTGCTGGCTGCTAGATACCTCACACTGCTGGGCGCTACAGGCGCTGGGCATTAGAGAAGCCCTGCCTGCTGCCTGTCAAGGAGGCAAGCACTCCAGGACTGAGAGGACAGGCATCTTCTTTTGCCATGTCTCTTTAGTGCCCTCTACTGACAAAGACTGCTATCATGCCAGCGGACCAAGATAAATATTTAAAAGAGCCAGCTCCATTTTCCCAGAGCGTTCGATGAAGGGTAAAGCTGGAGCTGAGAGGCAACGCATTGATTACTGGCACAAAAGATGGTTTGGAGCGCCACTGTCTGATGTTAAAATACGCTTTAACACTGTACTGATGAAAAGAATATGAGATTGACACAAGACTAAAGAAACTGACTAAATGGAAAAGAATAAGGGAAGGAAAACCTCGGAAACAGATACATGTGTTTATATGTATATGTACATATATCTGTGTATACATAGATATATAAAAGTAATATATGAAAGAGGTAGCATTTTGACTCATTGAGAAGATAAATCATTACTTGTTAAAAACTAGCATAAGAGTAGATTTCCATTTCACACTATACCCCAGAGTAAATTTCAGATATATTAAAAAATTAAATTCCACTAAGTTTGATCCTTTAATTATTACTACATCAGTTCAGCCTGGTCCCATCAAAGCAGCACAGCTTCCAACACCACCCCACTTGCTGGCATCCATGACAAGCAGGACTCTGATAGGGCCAATAGTCCTCTTTCAATTTACTTGAAGGAAATTAATTTGGAAATCAATGGCTCTACTGGATGAGTTTCAGTAAGACACATCCAAAGACCCTGATGCTGGGAAAGATTGAGGGTGGGAGGAGAAGGGGACGACAGAGGATGAGATGGTTGGATGGCATCACCGACTCAATGGACATGAGTTTGGGTGGACTCCAGGAGTTGGTGATGGACAGGGAGGCCTGGCATGCTGCAGTCCATGGGGTCATAAAGAGTGGGACACGATTGAGCCACTAAACTGAACTGAGAGTGATGGGAAGAAAATAAAGGTACCAATAGAGGATGCTGTAGGACTATAGCGATGCTGAGCTATCATATACCACCACAGAGAAATAAATAGGTAACTTATTACTTACAGTAATGCTAAGTATGTCACATATGCAAATGTAGAATGCTAGTTGAAAGGTTGAGAAGATTAGACCAACAGAAACATCACGATGTGTGGAGCAGGAATTATTTACTTTCCCTTAAGGCAGTCCCAATAGATGAAGCACAAGATTTTACTAGAGAGAATGGTCTGTCATCTACTGAGACACCTACTCTGAATTGCACAAAGTTAGAGTTGCTTTGTAGGCAATCCTTGTTTCTCAGAGACAAATGGATGATGTGACTATGATCTGTCTCTAGACAACAACACAACCTAATTATGTTTCACCAGCCACTAACAAACAGTAAAAGGTACAAGGACATCATATCATGTACATCAATTCTCTTCTACCTTAGAGTGCTGTGTATAATTAAATTTGCAGGTTACATACTTAAAATATGTAAGACTGACATAGCTAAAAACTGGATTCAATTTTTAAAAGAAAGTCTTTATATTTGCTCAAAAATAGGATTAAATATTTGTCTGAACTCAGAGAATGCAAAGCCTTTCTGATCACAATACAAATAGAAAACAATTGTGGAAAATACTGATATATTACTAAAGTTTAAAATCTCAAACATAATAAGATACCATAAATAAAATTTTAAGGCTAATTTTTAGAAGAAAAGCTTGAAAATTTTATGAAAAATTGACTATTATTAATATGTAAAGAGTTCTTGTAAATCAAAAATAAAAATGTAAAAATCAGTGGAAATTATGCCAAAAACATTATCATGTATTTTTAAAGTGATCTAAAGCCAATCTAAAGCCTTACTAGTAATCTAAGAAATACAAATAGAAAGAAAAGTACATTTTTTATCAAATTGGCAAATATATTTTCAACTATATCAAGCATCTTCAGATCATTCATATTCTTTCATCCAGCAATTTTATCTCTTAATAGCTTTATCTTAAGGCAATGGATATTTAGAAAAGTATATGCCCAAAGTTGTTAAAGACAGTATTATTTGTAATTGCCTAAAAATGGAAATTCTTGAGAAGTTACACAATAGGAGATTGGATTAAATCAATTTTGATAAATTTCTGTAATAGGAGAAATATCATAATGTAGTTGTTAAAAGAACAGTGCTCAGTCATGTCTGACTCTGTGACCCTATGGACTGTAGCCCACCAGGATCTTCTGTCCATGGAATTTTCCAGGTAAGAATCCTGGAGTGGGTTGCTTCTCCCTTCTACAGGGCATCTTCCCAACCCAGGGATCAAAGCCAGGTCTCCTGCATTGCAGACAGATTCTTTACCACTTGAGCCACCAGGGAAGCCCAGTTTTAAAGTAGCTAGATTCAAATTTGAATCTTACAATTCCTACCTTCAGAGCCTTGGGCAAGTTATTTATTTTCCCTAAATCTTAATATAAATAGAGATCCTAAAAGTGTTAACATGATGACTGACAGGAGCATTAACTGAAAGACTCCAGTAATGCCTCCGTTATGTACTGTCTAGCACATAGGGCTGATGAAAATTAACTCACTATTTTCTTTTAATAGTGTACCATGTAGACATTAAAATAATGTCTCACTAGAATGTGTAATAAAATGGGAAACTGTTTATGATGTATTGTTAATAGATGAAAGCAGGGTATAAAATTTTATGTAAAGTTTAACACAAATTGCATAACAAGAGAAATGTAATGCAAATATTAAAAAGTCAGGAGTGTACATCAAAATGTTAACAGTGTTCTCTCTAGATTACTATTATATTTATTCCTTTGTAATTTTCTACATTTTTTAAATTCATCTGCTCTGAACACCTATTTTGTAATAAAAATAATGATTTTCATGAAAGAAAATGTAATCTGATACATGTCTAGTTTTATTCTCCCTGACTATCACAAAACATTATACCACATCATTTTATTTTTCCAAGGCTCTAGCTCTTAATCAACAAATTCTTTCACGGAGGTTATGATTAGATCCCAAGTAGCAACTTTTCCCCCTTCACTGCTTTCCTTGCCTTTTGGCAGATAGAATTATCAGGGAGGTATGTCAAGAATGTATTTTCCTGGTAAAAGCTGATTTAATGCCAGTGTCACTTTGAAAGTGGTAGCTTAATTTTTTTCCCTTGGACCCTGATATGATTTAGGGTACAGACATAACAGCCCACTGTTTATTTGCCAATATTCAGAAGAAATTTTTTTCCATTGTTAGAAATAAAGCCAACACAGTATCTATTTCCACCTTTTTATTCTAAGTTGCCTAAACAAGTATGAAATAATGCTAATAATATTAGTGATGATGGTGATAAAATGATAGTATTTTAAGTGCCAAGCACATAATATATGATCAACAAATATTTGTTTAATAAAATAGGACTGAAACTGGTATCAGGCACTGTTAAAACATTTATATTAAACTTTTATTAAATTGTTAATAAATTTCAGAGATGTGTATGTCATTACTTTTGGACAGTAGACTTCTATAAATTTTTTGCCTAGGGGACACATATTTAGCTTTGGGGACCTGTTTAACATTTAACTTGGGGACTCATACTTTGTCAGTGGGCTGTGCTGTTCAGGGTATCTTTGACAATAGCAATGAGTGACTGTTTTTCACCCTTTTTAAATAAATGTCTCTGCATTTCTGCCCATCCTACAAAAACCGCTGTCTCCACTTTTCTTCTCCTAGAGACTCCATTCTAAACCTTTAGCTCAGCAGGGAATTCCACATTTATTATTAGGTATTGTTATGCTTTTTGTTATTATTGGTTGGGTGCAAAACATTATCTTCTTAACTCACGTTTATCAGCATGTGATGAATGCTCAGGAATTAGCAGTTTCACTCATTTTACTCCCTAAACCTCTCTTCAAGATTTAACCTAATATAAAAACAATAAGCTCTTTCTTTTTAAAGTCTCTCAGAGACATTACTTTCTTTTCATTCACAATATAATCATCTTTACACAACTCTCAATATATCACATCTAGAGATAATCCCTTTCTTAATTACAATATCTCCTCCTTAAATTCATCCTAAATAACTATACAAGATAGATCTTTCTAAAGAGCTGCAGAAAGAGCAGGAAGGATAGGAATTTGGGAAGTTGGGATCCAGTTTCAGCCTTGCTCCTTCAAACAGTGTAACCTTATGAAAACCACAAACTCCTTTAAGATTCAATTTCCTCCTCCTCATTGAGGGAGAGGGGTTGTGGAGGAGGGATGAATTGGGAGTTTGGGATTAGCAGATGCAAAAATATATATCCATCATTTATAGAATGAATAAACAAAATGGTCCTACTGTATAGCACAGGTAACTGTACTTAATATTCTGTGATAAACCATAATAGAAAAGAATATGAAAAAGATAAATGTACATTCACATAACTGAATCACTTTGCTGTACAGCAGAAATTATCACAATGTTGTAAATTAATTATATATCAATAAAATTAAAAAAATTTCCTCCTCTGCAGTTTTAAGACCAAAGTAGGAACACAATAAAGTTCTCCAATCATGGAAGGGATAGAAGAGCGAGCCTTACAGCTTTCTCGACTTGAGATACCAGTCTCCAAAGTGACACCATAATAATCAGTGGTTTAATCCAAGTGAGATTATATCCCTAGCACAGCCACTGATAAATGGGTAGGGAATGCCCCAGTCTCATTGCCCAAGTATCCTACAAATTCACTGCCCCACGACTCTCCTAAATCACATGCCTCCCTAACGCCGAGGCCACTGATGGCTTCCCATTGCCCATTCACTCATTAACTTAACAAATATGCAGCGAGCACTCACATGTTTCAGTTTTTCTTGGGTGCTTAATGAGAGGATGGTGTCCTCAGACCATTTGAGTTTAACAGGAAAATCACAATTTGAGAAACAGTGGCAATAAAATGTGATATATGTTTGGTAAAAAAAGATGTGTAGGCACTTAATTGGAGCATTTAACCTCATCTGGGAAGATCACAGAAAGGAAATAAAGCTGAATCTGCTTTTCTTCCAAACTTTCTGTCTTCTAATCCTAACTACACATGCACACACACATATATATGCAGAATTATAAGAAAGGAAACCCATATTTAGCTTTGAAGACATATATATAGAGATAGATAGATAGATATAGATATACCCTGGAGTGTGAAGTCAAGTGGGACTTAGGAAGCATCACTATGAATAAAGCTAGTGGAGGTGATGGAATTTCAGTTGAGCTATTTCAAATCCTAAAAGAGATGGTATGAATGTGCTATACTCAATATGCCAACAAACTTGAAAAATTCAGCAGTGGCCACAGGTCTGGAAAAGGTCAGTTTTCATTCCTATCCCAAAGAAAGGCAATGCCAAAGAATGCTCAAACTACCATGCAATTGCACTCATCTCACATGCTTGCAAAGCAATGATCAAAATTCTCCAAGGCAGGCTTCAGCAGTATGAGAACAAAGATGTTCAAGTTGGATGTAGAAAAGGCAGAGGAACTAGAGATCAAATTGCCAACATCTGTTGGATCATAGAATAAGCAAGAGAATTCCAGAAAAACACCTACTTCTGCTTCATTGACTATGCTAAAGCCTTTGCCTGTGTGGATCACAATGAACTGTGGAAAATTCTGAAAGAGATGGGGATACCAGACTACCTAACCTGCCTCCTGAGAAACCTGTATGCAGGTCAAGAAGCAACAGTGAGAACCAGATATGGAACAACATGTTGGTTCAAAATTGGGAAAGGAGTACATCAAGGCTGTATATTGTCACCGTGCTTATTTAACTTCTATGCAGGGTACATCTTGCAAAATGCCAGGCTGGATGAAGCACAAGCTGGAATCATGATTGTGGAAAGAAATATCAACAACTTCAGATATGCAGATGACACCACCTTTATGGCAGAAAGTGAAGAGCCTCTTGATGAAAGTGAAAGAGCAGCTTGATGGAAGTGAATGAGAAGAGTGAAAAAGTTGGCTTAAAACTCAACATTCAAAAAACTAAGATCATGGAAAATAGATGGGGAAACAATGAAAACAGTGAGAGACTTTATTTTCTTGGGCTCCAAAATCACTGCAGATTGTAACTGCAGCCATGAAATTAAAAGACACTTGCTCCTTGTAAGAAAAGCTATGACAAACGTAGACAGCATATTAAAAAGCAGAGACATTATTTTGCCGACAAAGGTCCATATCGTCAAAGCTGTGGTTTTTCCAGTAGTCATGTATGGATGTGAGAGTTGGGCCAGAAAGAAGGCTGAGCATCAAAGAAATTATGCTTTTGAATTGTGGTATTTGAGAGTCCCTTGGACTGCAAGGAAGGAGATCTAACCAGTCCATCCTAAAGGAAATTAATCCTGAATATTCGTTGGGGACTGATGCTAAAGCTGAAGCTCCAATACTCTGGCCACCTGATGTGATGAGACAACTCATTAGAAAAGGCCCTGATGCTGGGAAAGATTGAAATCAGGAGGAGAAGAGGATGACAGGGAATGAGATGGTTGAATGGCATCATGGACTCAAAAGACATGAGTCTGAGCAAGCTCCAGGAGATGGTGAAGGACAGGGAAGTCTTGTGTGCTACAGTCCATGGGGTCACAAAGAATCGGACATGACTGAGTGACTGAGCAACAACAAATCTGCAAGATTTAAGCTAATATCAAAACAATATGCTCTTTCTTTTTAAAATCTCTCAGAGCCATTACTTTCTAATGGTAATGGTAAAATAAAATACTATATATATATATATATATATATATGTATATATATATTTAAAGTGTGTTTGTTACTTTTGCTTTCATATCCTGCTTTCCAATCAAATAAAGACTCTATTCTATGCTGAATATACTCTGCACTCTGTAAGACCACTGTCTTCTTCTAGATTAGAAAGATATTAATACATACTCTGGAACCCCTCTCTCTTGCCTACTGCTGACATTATTCCCAAACAGTATTTTAGATATTGGAGAGCTTTTTATCCTAACCTAGCAGTAAAGTTGCAGCCATGTTATTCTGGGCTGATTTTACAACTAGTTTGTCTCCTTTGCACTTATTTCAAACTCTGCTGTTTAGCCACTACTGCACAACAGTCTATACTCCACAAAGTAACTTACTGGACTTACTGTTCTAAGGTACAATCATTTACTCTAAGAAGTTCATCAATGGCCCCCTCAAGGATGCTGGGGATGTTTGGAATCCATCAAGACAGAGGAGTATACTGAAGACTTTGAATTACATTCTAAAATGGCAGCTGAGTTCCTTGTTCTAACGTCAGGCATGGGTGCATAAAATAGATTGAGTCCAGCCATGCTCATTATGTACCTGTGCTTCACACCATTAATGATGGGAGAGAAATCCAGTTAAGCATTTCCAGCACTACCTCAACAAGCCATTCCCCCAGGAAACCATCGCCTTTGGTCAGTCAGATGCTATGAAGTCATTTCAAGTATTTCCATCACTCCTATTTCAGCTGAATGTTTGCTATACTTCCAAGAGGAAAATCCTTTCTGAAAAGAGTGTAAGATACAATTGACATCAAAGGATTAGCCAGAACAGGGGTCGAATTCTTCTGAGCTTGGGTTTCTGCTACTCATCACCTATATGCCTATCATCAAACATCAGTCCACCCACACCTGTTTTTCCATTTAGAACTGGAAATTGATGGCTCTGGGGAGGTATGTGCCTAAAAGAGTGTCTGTGAAATTTGTGGAATGCTTTGAAGAGACTGTCATGTAATTTCAGTTCATCATTATTTATATTAATCAGCCTTTTTTCTTGATACATTATTCATGTCAATTAATATAATTATTAATACTCAGCTTTGTCTTTCACAGTGAGCATAGCACCTCTTTTGTTTTTATTTTTTTCCTCTTATTTGCATTTAGCCTTTTACTTGGCAGTAATCAACCCTACATACTCGACTCATGGAAAAAAACAACACATTAATCACATGAGTCATTAAATAAATTCCTTTATTTTTGAGAAAAAAATTTTCTCTCCCCCAAATAATCTCTACTCTCTGCCAAGATTTAATACAGTGGCTGTTAATAATTGTTCCTGCCATTTATACCCATAAAAGCTTAGAGTTTGGAAGCCAGCAGCGTTTGATCACCTTTTTCATGCCTTATGCAATAATTCATTCATCTTGAAAACATCAGGATTGGCCTCAGTGATGGACTGAAAATTCTCTTCCCTGCAAGACTGAGGCATAGACACAGCCTGAGGCACTTTCAAGTTTTAATTTGGAATTTACATCAAACTCTGGCACCATCGCATAGCTGGGGGTTAAGGAAATATTGAGCCAACCTAAGGCAAAAATCATATAAAAGGTAAAACCTACTTTGAATGCTGTCCTTCTACCTTCTATTTTTATTCTACACCAGTATTCTTATGCTGTCTATAGTTCCCAGTTTCTTCCCAGCTCTCTTCCCTGCTTATGCTTTTCCATTATGGAGGGTCTCCCAGTCCATCATCAAAATCCTAGAATCTCAGAGCCAAAGAAGAATGCGAGCTTGTCTAGTTCAAACATCTATTCAGCACATCAGTTGTGCCTATAGTATTCATCACAATATTTTGCAGCCTCTGCTCAAAATCTCCTGAAATGAGACGTTCACATCCTCTGGAGGTAGCCCATCTTATTGTAAAGCTGAAAAGAATCTTAATCTAATTGGTTATCAGAATTTTTTCCATTGAATCAAAATCCTCTGTTAGTTTCTACTTATGCCATCTGATCCATTTTATTAAGAAGTGGACCGTAGGGCAGAATCATTCAGGATTTCCAGAAAAAGAAATATCCTCACCTCCAGCTGGACAGAGAAAGCAGAAAGGGCAGGATATGAGAAAGCATAGAAAATCTAGCTACAAGTGATTTGGGGTAGATAGCTTTACCCTCCTTACTTGTTTCTCTCATGCCTTGGAGAATCTTTCATCCTTTATCAGCTATGTTCTTCTTCAGGACCTTGAACTGCCAGTGATCACCTGTGTTATCTTTTGTATTTCTGTCTCTCCTGCATCCTTTCAGTAATGCTTGGGTCTTCCCCAACATCAATGCCTTCCATCAACCCTGCCTGTCCTCAAGTTTGCTATCGTCCTTCTTCCGTTCATAAACAATTCATGGCAAGAGTATCTCCATGCTCCTTAAGGTATGGTTTATGAACAGTTCACACCAGACTCACCCAAGTCCCTGTTTAAAAAGCAGCCTCCTGAGACTCAGCCCCTGAACTTATAAAAGGTGTGTGGCAAACTTTCATTTTTTTTCTTTTAAAAGAAAGTTGCACACCACTGTATATAAAATAAATAATCAACAAGGACCTACTGTATAGCACAGGAGACACTGCTCAATACTATGTAATAACTTATATGGGAAAATAATCTGAAAAAGAATGGATACATGTGTATGTATAACTGAATCACTGTACTATATATCTGAAACTAACATTGTAAGTCAACTATACTCCAATATAAAACTTAAAGAAAAACAAAATTGCTCTAAGATTTGAGAACCACCAAAGTAGCCAATACTCCCAGTGTCCTCAATCCAGTGTTAGAAGCCTCCACCTCATTTATTTACTAGAGCAGTGCTCTTCAAGGGCATCAATGAACCCCACACTGCTAAACCCCACAATCCCTTCTCTGCAGCAATTACCCTTCCTTTTTAGAGTTGAAAAGTAAAATAACTTAAATATTTACTAAATGATCTTCTCTAAAATTTTTAATCATTTTTATTGAAGTATAATTAATATAATATAGAAATATATATATACATATATTCTTTTTCTGATTCTTTTCCCTTGTAGGTTATTATAAGATATTGAGTATAGTTCCATGTGTTATATATAGATGTCTGTTATTTATCTGTTTTGTATATAGTAGTTTGTATCTGCCAGTTCCAAACTCCTAATTTATCCTTCCCCCTCTTCCCCTCTCGTAATCATAAGTTTGTTTTTGAAGTCTGTGAGACTGTGTTTGTTTTGTAAATAAATTCATTTGTATCAGTTTTTAGATTCCACATATAAGTGATATCATATGATACTTTTCTTGCTCTGTCTGACTTACTTTACTTAATATGATCATCTCTAGGTCCATTCATGTTGCTGCAAATGGCATTATTTCAGTCTTTTTATGGCTGAGTAATATTCCCTTGCATTTATACGGCACATCACCTTTATCCATTCACCCGTTGATGGACATTTAGGTTGTGTCTGCTGCTGCTGCTGCTGCTGCTAAATCGCTTCAGTTGTGTCCAGCTCTGTGTGAACCCATAGACAGCAGCCCACCAGGATCCTCTGTCCCTGGGATTCTCCAGGCAAGAACACTGGAGTGGGTTGTCATTTCCTTTTCCAATGCATGAAAGTGAAAAGTGAAAATGAAGTCGCTCAGTCGTGTCTGACTCTTGGCGACCCATGGACTGCAGCCTACCAGGCTTCTCTGTCCATGGGCTTTTCCAGGCAAGAGTACTGTTTATGTCTTGACTATTGTAAATAATGCTACTATGAACATAGAGGTGCATATATCTTTTCAAATTAGAGTTTTCTCAGGATATATGCCTCAAAGTGGGAATGCTAGATCATATATAGTAGCTCTATTTTTAGTTTTAAAGGAAACTCCATACTGTTTTTAGCAATTATCCCTTCTTAAAGTTCTAGCCCCTTGGTTTCTGAAGTCAACACTTTTTGGTGATTTTTCTTCTTATTTTTGACTCTTTTTCCTGACTTTTCATTTGCTCATGGTTTAAATTAAATTGCTTTCCAGGTATTCATCAACTCAAGTGTAGTTTAATTACACAAAGAAATACAAAAGCAGACAATCCAGGACAGTTGTATTAGCTCCATAAAGTGCTGAGGAGTCTGAGCTCCCTCTAAACTTTCTGCTCTTCTGTCTGAGGCTTTCAGGCCACAGTCCAGCCACATCTTCACTCTAGGCAGTAGGGTAGAAACGAAAGAGAAGGATCCAATCTCTCTCTTCTAAAGAGACTGCCCAGAGGTCCCGATAAGATTTCTTCTCACATTGCAAAGGAGGCTGACAAATGTCATTTTTAGCTTGAGACATTCTCCAGGGCTTTGCATCAAGAAAGAATGTCTAATGGGAGGCAACCAGCAAGACTGCTGTGGAGTGAACGGTCATACAGGCAGTCAATCCTGTCTGCTACTCCCAGCAACCATCCCCCCAAGCCATCCCAGATAGTGACAAAGCATCTTCTTTGTTTCTTATCACTTGACATATGATTTGTGTGTATGTGTGTGTGAGAGAGAACATTTAAGATCTATTCTTTAGCAAATCTCAAGTGTACTTTTTTAAGGGGTACCTTGTGATGAATTGTTACTTGTATGTATTGTGGAATGACAACTGCAATAAGATTAGTTGAAACCTCCTTGACCTCACATAATTGCCATTTTGCTTTTGTTGTTGTCATTATTGAGAGAGCTTTTAAGATCTATTCTGTTAGCAACTTTTGAGTATATAACATAGCATTGTTAACAATAGTCACTGTGCTATAATTAGATTCTTAGAACTTATTCCACTTATAACTGGAAGTTCAAACCTTTTGACCAACATTTTCTCATTTCCCCCGCCCCTGGCAACCACTGATCTCTTCTGAGTTTGGCGTTTTTAACTTCCACATATAAGGGACATCTTACAGTATAAAACGCAGATTCAAGACATCCTCAAGGAGATCGAGGGTGAAAAAGAGTAGCAATCATCAGATAATTAGGGCTCAGTGAAAGTCCTCTGACATTTGAGAAGCACTATAAATACTAGTGCAGACTGGAAGGATTAACTATGTATTATTTAAGCTGAAAGATGCTTAGGTTGGAGACACATCATGACTGCAGAGATCTGAAGACAAATAAAGACAAACAGCTGGGGGATGATACTGGGAAAATACTCCCCCACGTTTATGCTATAATAACCCAAGTTTATTGATTTAGCTGGTGCTTTTATTTTAGGAATGCATCTCACCTTCATGTGCTCACAGGCAGATACAAATTTATCATGAAGCTAATTAAGCTTAAGCATCAAGACCCCACAAGTACAGGTGTTTTTTGAGTTCATGGCAGGGTCATAGCTCTGTGTTCATGTAGTTGGGTAGATATTTTAAATAATTTAAAAGTGATAGCAAAATTTCAAAATTACGCTTAGCTATTGCCAATTATGTGATTTTATAGAAAACATAGGGTGATATACTGCATTTACTTTCTTTGGGGATCTCTTTTTTAAATTTTATTTATTTATTTATTTTTGGCTTTGCTGGGTCTTCATTGCCGTGCAGACTGTTCTCTAGTTGCGGCGAGCAGCGGCTTTTCCCTCACTGTGCTGTGTGGGCGTCTCATTGCGATGGCTTCTCCTTGTAGAGCACAGGCTGCAGGTACCTGGAGTTCAGTCGCCGTGGCACACGGGCTCACTAGCTGCAGCAGCTGGGCTCTAGGCACGGGCTTAATAGTTTTGGTGCACGGGCTGTGTTGCCTCACAGCATGTGGGACCTTCCCAGGTCAGGGATGAAACCTGTGTCTCCTACATTGGCAGGTGGATTCTTTACCACTGAGCCACCAGGGAAGCCCTAGGCAATCTCGTTTTTTCAAATTGAAGCATAGTTGATTCACAGTGTTGTGCTAGTTTTGGGTGGACAGCAAAGCGACCCAGTTCTACACATACAGATATATCTATCCTTTAACAGATTCTTTTCCATCATAGGTTATAAAAAGTATTGAATATAGTTTCCTGTGCCACAATAGGCCCTTGCTGTTTATCTGCTTAGTATATAGTTGTGTGTATCTGTTACTCCTAAACTCCCAATTTATCCTTTCTTACACGTTTCCCCTTTGGTAACCACAAGTTTGTGCTCCATGTCTGTGAGTCTATTTCTGTTCTGCAAGTAAGTTTATTTGTATCATAAATTCCACACAAGTGACATCATATGAGACTTGTCTTTGATTTACTTCACTTAATATGATAATCTCTAGGTCCATCCATGTTGCTGCAGTTGGCATCATTTCATTCCTTTTATGGTTGAGTAATATTCTATACACACATACACACACACACACACATATAAATACACGCACCACATCTTCTTTATCCATTCATCTGTTGGTGGATATTTAGATTGTTTCCATATCTTGGCTATTGTAAAGAGTGCTGCTATGAACACTGGGGTACATGTATTTTTTTGAATTAGAGTTTTTGTCTTTTCTGGATATGTGCAGAGGAATGGGAATGCTGGATCATATGGTAATGCTATTCTTAGTTTTTGAAGGAACCTCCATACCGTTCTCCACAGTGGCTGTACCAGTTTACATTCCCACTAAGTGTAGGAGGGTTCCCTTTCCTCCACACCTTCTCCAGTATTTACTATTTGTAGACTTTTTGAAGATGGCCATTCTGACCGGTGTGAGGTGATACCTCATTGTAGTTTTGGTTTGTAATTCTTTAATAATTAGCAATACTAAGCATTTTTTCATGTGCTTGTTGGCCATCTGTATTTCTTCTTTGGAGAAATGTCCATCTACCTCTTCTTCCCATTCTTTGATTTGTTTTTTGTTTTTTTTTTTGATATTGAATTGTATGAGCTGTTTGTATATTTTGGAAGTTAATACCTTATTGGTTGCCTTGTAGTGCATTTACTTTTAAATCTTTTTAGATTCCTTCAGTTTGGAACTCTTCCTTACTCTTTTCTTGACAGTGATGTTTTTTAAAATTACAGGCTAGTTATTTTGTAAAATTTCCCTCAGCTTGGGTTCATCTGGTATTTCCCTTACGACTAGAGTCAGCTTTTGCATTTTTAGCAGGAACATCACAGAAGTAATGCCGTGTTCTCACTGCATCTTCTTGGATAGTACATGATTTCCATTTGTCCTGTTACTGCTGATGTTAACTTTGATCATGACTGAGGTGGTGTTTATGGGGTTTCTCTAGTCTAAAGTTACTCTTTTCCCTTTGCAATTAATGTCTTCTGGAGAATTATTTTAAGACTGTGAATTTCCTGTTCTTTCAACCATTCATTTCATTTATTATTCATTTATTTTGGCAATGCTTACAAACCTAGAGTTTATTTCAGATAAAGGGTACAAGATAGCAACACCGTTAATGTAAGGAAGGGTATCACAGCCAAAGGCTGTCACCCTATGTGCACAGAACACCTGGAAACGGGACCTGTTCATGCAGAGAATCTAGACATGCGCACATATTTCAACCACTAGTCTTTAGTTTCATTAATGACATAAACTGTTACTCTAATGGTTTCCCAAAGATGATTGTCTAATTTGCTCATTCTTTCTTCATGTATTAGTTGGTATTCTACCAACTGAGAGCTTTCTCTTCTCCCCATTTATCATTCCTTAGTTAACATATATTGGTGTGAATTTGTAATTGTTATTCAATAAGCAATAATCTGCTATTATCATACTTTATTTTGATCTAAAGTTGTTCCAGATTTGGCCAGTGGGCACCCCTTCAAGTTCGTCTGTGTGAATCTTGGCATGTCCTCAGAATCTCTTGTTTTCTAAAATAACAGTGTTTTAGATTTCCAATCTCATAATGGCCCTGCTCCAAACCTGCAAAGATATTGACAAACCAAGATCTGGGCACTGAGGGTGCTCACCCTTTGGGAATGTTGGTATTCCCAGGCCTTCTCTGTGGAGAAGTGTATACGAGGTATGGGCAAGTCGGTCTAGCTTATTCTTGATTTAACTTAAACTTGATGCTAACTAGGACAGCTTGTCTTAGAGCTGGTCAAACATACATTGTACAGCTTCTTTAACCATTAAAAAAAAGAATGCATTTAAAAATAAGAACGGAATAACTGTGGTTCAAGAATCCAAAGCAGAGACAGATGACCATAGTGATTGTGGTTTTAGACACATTCCTGCATCACTGAGAACTTAAATTTTCTGAACTATATCAGACTCAAGGATACTACCAGTCATTCTCAAAACAGTATCTATAAGCAGCTGCCAGCTGCAATCTTATAGTCTCAAGTTCTCCCCCTGTAACTATGCAGGCAATTTACATCCCAACCAATCCTTCCTGTAACAAGCACCCTTACTTCTTGCAGCTTCAATCCTAATTCTTAGCAAACGACTTAATCATTTTGCAGTGTCTGCCTTTCTAAGCCTCCTATATTTTGTAGTCTGGCAGAACACAGTTCAAACAGTTATTGTCTTCATTTTGGCTCAAATAAAACTCCTGGTTTATTCTTATCATTGGTTGGTTTATCAGTTATTTCCATCAACAATCCCTTGTATTAACTGGCACTGGAATGAATGGCCATCAGCATTTTGGGGATTCAGCTAAGGTAAAACTCACTTGGCATTCATTATATTCAGTTGGGATATAGTAGAATATATTTGTGTGGTATAAATATTACATATTTGTATTTAACTTTATTTAGCCACCTGAAAAGCATTTATGTGTGACTTAATTTAACAAAGTAAAACAAATCTGTTCAGTTGTAACCTGCCACTAGGCAAAATCACAAACATTGTGACAACACAACTGTTTTAAAATGTGAGAAGATCTTATGATCATTAATAAGTTTGCAGAATATGTGCAGCTTATTCCTTAGTCCTGCTGGAGAAAAAACTGGCCCCACTATTCCTGAGGTTATTGATTATCTTGGTACTTTGTAAAAGCTATATGCTTTCTGGTTCATCTCCTAAATAGAGTCCTAAACCCACAAAATCAATTTGGACTTTTTTTCAGTCTAGATATAACAGTGTGATCTACCCATTATGAAGCTGTTTGGGATTTGCAACAAGGACATAAGTAAGATGCAAAAAGTTTGCTTAAATTTAAAAAGACTCAAAAAGACAATTTGGTTGTAGTTTGGCAGTTGTTTTCTAAACATTTCAATAAAACCAGGGAGAAATTGCAGATTCCTGATTTGGATGTATATGAAGGGTACTTCCTTTTATCATAATTCAATTTATTTATTAAAGAAATATAAAATATGCAGATAAAATTAATGAAATATGAAACATGATAAAACTGAGTGAGTGGTAAAATCTATAGAAATTATTGTGAAACTGAAAACTGATTCACAGAAAGAGATAAATTTTGAATCAAAGTAATAAAAAGTCTCATGGATATTGTTTGATAATCTAATTAATTAAAGTGGAGTGAAGCATGTGAATATAATGGAAAAAATATTAAATTTCTTGCTGATGACACAAAATAACTAGCATTGAGGAAGATGATATAAAACACATGATATGTCACCATAATGAAAATACTATTAATAACAGGATGATAATATCATTAATTCAAAGAGAACTGAAGATGAGCCAAAAAGATGCAAAATCTTACAGCTTATGCATAAAAGTACCTTGACACTGTTTCCCCAAATTTGAAAACACTCCTAAAAATGTAACATGGCATTAGCAACAAAGAGTTGTAAACTTGAAACATTTTTTCTAAACTGATAATAAGAAAAATCAAATTTTATCAACTATCACAGGAAAGTTAATGGATTATCTTTCTTTATTTCAGTACATACCATATTGCAAAATTGTTGCCATATGAAGAGGCTATCAAAGAGTGTAAGCTCCTCCAAAATGATAGGAAAAAATATTACAGAGTTACCTTAGACAGCGAGTTCATTCAATAATATTCCCTCGGTATTACTGAATATTATTCAATATTGTTTTCCTGAATTTTGTGAGCTTTGCAATATTTGTCAGCTTTTACAGACATAAGTTATCATCTATTGTCTCTTTCTAAATACATCTTCACTTTAATAAATAATTTTATATTATAAATTTTTACCATTTTTATTAAAAAGGATTCCCCCAAGTAGATAATCTCCATTCCTCATATCATCTGAATCTACCCTTATAGAATTTATACTATTCAAGCAGGCTGCCAAGGCTTCACAGAGGCTGTTCCCTGTGCTTGGACCTGCCACACACTCTTCTTTTGTTACTTGCTAATCAAGATGTAATTCATAGGTAGACTCCTTTCCCTGTAAGGGGAAACCTTACAGCCCCTACCCATCTCCCAGGCAGAGTGCTTTCAGAGCAGTTAAATATATCTTATTGTAACAAGATATATTAATATAATTATATCCCCTAATAGATATGAGCTCCTTGAAGCCAGGACAGTGCCGCATTGTCCTCAGCTTTATACTTGTTACTTAGTAAGATTTAGTAAAAACTGAGTGACTGATGAATCTATGAATGAGTTGCAACATCACACAATAGGGTAAAATATTAAGACACATAGTTGCCAATAACCAGAGATGTATGGTGTTTTGTTTTTTAATTTAATATCATGTTACTGAGATATCTGGATCTTTGCCTGAGCTCTTTTGTGCCTGTAATCCAACTCTTATGTCAGGTTTTATGGTAGAAAAACATTTTGTATTTTCTAAAGTTGTTGTTAAGGTATCTTCACAAACAAGTAATTCATTAGGCAGAATAAAAAGGAAGAAAAAGAGAAAGATGAATCCACAATTTAAGGGCAAATTTGTCCATTCTTTGTCGTGTAGACAGAGGAACAGGACCTTTTGGAAAACATTTCATTTCCTGATTCATACAGCAATCTATTAACTTTCCCCCTCTTATACACACTGAGCCTTTTTTCCTGCTTTTCTTTCTCCTTCCTCCAAGATATATTTCATTTCCTCCCTACAATTGAACACATTAGCTGATTCTCTGTGTCAGCTCTCATGCACTGCTTAATATCAATGTGTTTAACCTCAGAAGTCACTTGTCAGACATGCCTGCTACTATTCCTGTTTGTTTTCACCTTTGGTTCCAGTCCAGGCTGACTTGCACAAAACCGTACTGATCTTCTCTCAAGTCTTAAATGTACATGGTGTCCTACACTGAGTGGGCCACCATGCCCAACACTCAACTGTTCTGCTGTGCACTGCAAAGTTAACTGGAGCCTCCATCATTTATATACAACATGTTCTTCATGTTCTGTATCTAACCATTGTTTATTGAAGTGGGGGCATAACACTGAACAACAATTACTATGCCTGTTCCTCAGATTTCCAATTTCCAGGCACTTAGTGTGGTGAACATAACCTTGACAGCAGCTCTTGGCTGCTGTGTGCTTTTGTATGAATAATACTGAAAGAACTAACTGCCTAACATAATTCTTTAACTCCTATTTATCACTGAGTAGTTTGATTATTGCCTTGTGCTTACATTTACTCATAAGTGAAAGTAGTTCAGTTATACCCTACTCTTTGCAACCCCATGCACTGCAGTCTACCAGGCTCTTCTGTCCATGGAATTCTCCAGGCAAGAATTCTGGAGTGAGTAACCATTCCCTTCTCCAGGGGATCATCCACCTAGGGATCAAACCCAGGTCTCCTGCATTGCATTACTGTCTGAGCCACACAGGAAGCCCACACTTATTCATATGCATTCATTTATTCAACAAACTCTAATTGAATACTTTGTATGGATTAGGACCTATTAAGACATTGGGGCTATATTCGTAGGACTGTCTTTGTCTACCAAGAGTTTTGTGTGTAATTGTAAATTTAGGGGAAGGCAGAGGGGCTGTGGGGCCAGAACATTGGGGTTTGTGTCCTGTCTCTGCCTCCAACCAGTTGTGAAAGGTTTTATCTATCAGCTTTGTTATACATAAGATGGAGAAAATAATACCCATGTTCTAGTGTTGCTTGGATTAAATGATATAATTTCCAAAGCATTATTAACTGGTAGATTAGGAAAGGGAGGATTAGGGCATGCAAACATCTCGAAGTTTTCTCTATTTTAATTATAAATGTCCTTTTAACCACCCCCCCCCCATGCTGGATCTTAGTTTTCTGACCATGGATTGAACCTATGCCCCCTGCAATGGGAGTGCAGAGTCTTAACCACTGGATTGTCAGGGAACACCCTCTGGTTTAATTACAAACACATCTTTTCCTCCTTGAGAACAGAGAAGGGGTCTCAGTGCCAAACCCCAGCCCCAGGAGAAGCCAGCCCAACACAAGGCATAGGAGATACCTCCTTGTTCCTTCCTAAGCCTTTTCCCAAAATCAGGCCCCAGGTACAGAGCTGGCAGCAGTAGTGGCTGGCACTTGATAGTGACACTGACTGGAAGAAGCATCAAAGAGAAAGCAGCTGTGACAGCTACCCCCAGCCCCAGAGCAGCAGCAGGTGTGACAGCACCGAAGACAGGAAGATTCCAGAAAGAGAGCCCGGTTCCTAAGATTCCCAGCTTCCAGGCACTTAGCACAGTGAAAGTGACCTTGACAGCAGCTCTTGGCTGCGGTAGGAGGAGCCAATGACTTTCCCCTTATTGCAGAAGGAGACAAAATGGTCAAGGGTTGGGACACAGAAGGGGGACTTGAGTCCAGAACGATCTTCTAGGGACAGTGGTAACTGTCGGTTTTGCTGAGTTCTTGTATTTCCTATAACCACACACCAGCTTCGTGGATGGGAGACACCCGCTTCCTGATCAGAACTGCAAGCCTAGTGTATTGAGTGCTTACCACACACCAAACACCTTTCTAGATTTTTTTGTATCTATTCCATCTTCACAGCATCACAGGAGCATTAGTCCCATTTCACAGATGAGGAAGAGAAGGTAAGTTTCTTTTCCAGGATCACACAGGGGAGACCTTGAATTTCAACCTGGGTGACTGACTGACAAAGCCAAGCTGCTTCCAGCTCCCACTTGGTAGGTGTTCGGCTTTTATGGTTTGAATTGAGTGAACCGTGGGCCGGCTTCCCCTTTTCACAATGCCCAAGAGATTCAGACATGGGCACTTAGAGTTTTCATGGCTATTGCTTACTTTGTCATCTCCTGAGGAGGGCAATGGAACTGTGGATTGTGCCCTGAGGAACTGCTGAAAGTACTGTTCAATGACCTTGCCCCACTTTAGATAACTCCCTGTGGAGGGGTGTGTGTGTGTGTGTGTTTGTGTGGGTGTGTGCCTGTGCGCATGCACAATGATTGCCTGAGCTGACATCAGACAGAGGAGACTGAAGGCTCACAGTCAGCAGCAGGAACAGAGCAGTGTTCCTCGCTAGTGTCTATATCACCTCCTTCTCCAAGAAACCGTCCCTGACTGAACCCACCAGGTTGTTCATTCTCACACAGTGGCTGTATAGAACGATTAACCTTAATGGATCCTTCTTGTTTCATTCTGCTTCATTTTTTTAAACACAGGATGACTCCCAAACTAGACTAAATAATGCAAAAGCCTTCTCTCCGTTTTATTGATATCCTTGGCGAAAGCTCAGGAAGTACGGTCACTTCTAAAGCACTGTGATTGTGTTGGCGGTGGGGGTGGGGGATGGAGACGAGAAAGCAGTGAGAAGAACTGGGCTTTTGGAATAAAAGGCATTTGCATGTGTAACCTGCATTTCTCCAGCCGCACCAGCTTTGGAGTTGTGTTGTTCATTCACTCAGTCATGTCCGACTCTACGACCCCATGAACGGCAGCACACCAGGCTTCCTTGTCCCCTGGAGTTTGCTCAAACTCTCGTCCATTGAGTCAATGATGCCATCCAACCATCTCATCCTCCGTCACGCCCTTCTCCTCCAGCCTTCAATTTTTTTTTTTAAATCAAGGGATTTTTAACAAAATAGTAGCTGTCCGGCTTGGTTCTTACAGACGAATCATGGGAAGCTTAGCCCCCTCCCGGGCTTCCTGGGATAGCTCAGGAATCCTCAGAGGGTGTGCCACCTCAGGGACCCCAGGATTTAATCCTCCTGGCTGCACATGGGAGCCTCTGCTCCCTCTTCCCCAGAGGTACTTGCTCAGGTGTCAGGTTGGGGTCATACCCCGCAACCAGGTGGCCATGGTCCTTGCTCTTTACTCAGGTAACACGACCCAGGGGATCCCAGGTGGCTGACCCAAATGCCTTTTTTCTGGCGAATAACCACCGCTACTTGTGCCAACCGCCTTCAGGCTGAACTGAGGAATTTACCCCGCCCCTGTCCCCGCATTCAGGTTGTATCCTGTTACAGGCTATGGAGCCGCGCTGCCCAACCTGTATTTTACAAGATGCTGGTGATTAGCTGCTTATCAGACACCCTTCCTCCCTGGACTCTGATCTCCGGATACAGCAAGGACCACAGGGAATCTGAGCAACATAAACCTCGCTAACCTCCGCTCTGACAATGACCCACTGTCCTTGGACCATGGGTGCACACCTCATCTTCTTGGAGTGAATTCATCCCAAGGTCCCATGGTTCCTCTTGCAAATAACTCCCTGGCAGGCAGGACTGCTTGGCAGATTCTCCAAACCTGGTTGTGGATTATCAGCCTTTGCACTGGTTTCCCTGAGCCAGGTCTCACTCTAGAATTTACTAGAACTCTGCTCCCCTTAGTTATTTTTCAACAATGGATTCTGAAGAATTTCTGTGTGCCATGAGTGCTGCTCTGTAAGATTATGCCCCACTCACTCCCTTTACCCACATGAGAGTTACATCCAGCTTGGAATTTTTTTTCAGATTATATCATAAGACTCCTGTTTAGAAAGCTATTTCATTCCTAAATTTTCATTTTAAAAAATAGTCTTTAAATTATTTAGTAACTAATCCCTATATTAAATCCATTGGAATGGCTTAACTGTTTATCCTAAATATATGTGACATTAGTTATTAGTAAGGATTATCCTATTTATGAAAAAAAAATTGTGGAAAATTAGAAACTTGGCAGTCAGTAGAGACCAGTTCATTTTAAACCTTTTATTTTTTCATTTGAAATAAAGTCCATACTACCCGTCTTTAGTCTTAACTCTGTTTTTTTTTTTTTGGTCTTGTGGCTTGCAGAATCTTATTTCCCTCACCAGGGATTGAACCTGGGTCCCTACAGTGGAAGTGCCAGGGAAGTCCTCATGCTATCCAAAAGTCTATTGAAGAAGGGATAATGCATTCCCATGGAGGCCAGAATGAAAATCTGGGGCATGAAATTACTTTGGAGAATTTTGGAAAACTCTCCACTTTAGAGACTCTATGGAGAGAAAAGCTTAATTTCAGTCACTTTTCCTACAACTATTAATATCCTTCCCACCAAAAAAAAAAAAAAGTTATTTAGAACGTAAGCAATTAAGCACAATCACAACACACAAAAGAATCATTAACACCAAAAAAAAAAAAAACCCAAAAACCTTTTTTTAAATTTGGGTATTTTGAGGAGTTCACTTCAATTTTTGAAATATTTAAATTAAGTAAGTGGAATCTTAATGTATTATCTTAGTTGTTTGGACTAATCTTGGTTAAGCTTGTAATGTGTTGCTTAGAATAAGACAACTTAATCTTCTTATTTCTTATCCCCCAAGAAGTTTATGCATTTGTAATCAGAATAATGCTAATAATTAAACTAAGAGTCTTCCAGCTTCATGATATTGTAAACTTATCGTAAATTTTTCACTCTCTCTAGCAGTTGTTTTAATTTGGATGTTGTCTATATGAAGTTAGGTGTGTAGAAGTGAATTGTGATGTTTTGCATGAATTTTTTCCTTGACTCATTCGAATCATTTTTATCGAACTAAATGAAAGAGATCATGAGAAAAATATACCAGGGATATACTTGTTTGAATGGCATAGTAAGGACAGCTCTATTGCACAGTAAATAAAGATCAAATGCCATGTGGAAAAGAAGCCAGTGAAGGTCAGTCTCTGAGAGGCAGAGAGAGAGATGGAGGTACACTGACAGCAGCTGGTAAACACGAGACCTGAGGCTGATAGGCAGAGAGTGTCAGCACATTAAATAATTTCAAATAATTTATGTAAATTCAACTATGCTTGCTTGGGAGAGAGATATTAAAATAGCACTTGCCTCCCCTCCACCATCATCCTCCCCAGAGTGAGTCAGACAAGAGACCTGAGTCTGCTATGACCTGAGTCTCAGTTCCCTGGGAACCTCTTACTAAATAGTCAGCGTGTCCCTTCAATGTAAATCAGTTCTGTTAACCTGCTGCTCAAGCAAAGAAACAGTCATCTATTCCAACTCCAGAAAACAATCTGGCAATGCTAAGTTCTTGAGAGATGGTCTAATCTCCAATGGGCAATTTCCACACAAGTTTCAAGGGTAATTTTCAATATCCCCACCTTGTCTTGAACTGATTTGAGTAATTTGCTCCTGTGACATACAGCCATCTCATTACCATTTACCTCTGTCCCTGTTTCCACCACCTCTGTGTGAAAGTCTGTAATTTCTGTATACACTTGGCAAAATATGAGACTAAGTGATTGATTTGTCTCCAGGTTGTTCCTCATCCAGGAGGAGCCCAGCAAAGCCATCCAAAGCTGGACCACTGCTGACAACATACATGTGCCATATACTTCGTCACTTTCTGCTCAATTGCAACTAGCAGAAGCCCTGATTCCAACTTTCCCAGTCTGAGATTCCAGAGTCACCTTCACAGTGAGGCCTGCCCCCACCAAGCTATTTAAAACAATACAACTTATCAACCTTCCCAGTGCCTCTTGCCATGTGTCATTTTTTCATTTTCTCATGGCACTATCACCATCTCACTTTTTCATTCTGGTTATTTTAGTCAGACTTTCATTCTGATACTTCCGACTTTCTTATTATTTTATTGTTTGTTGCCTGTCCCTTTGGGGCTTCCCTGATGGCTCAGCAGGAAAGAATCCCCCTGCAATGCAGTAGCCACAGATACGGTTTTCATCTCTGGGTGAGGATAGAGTTCCAGAAAAACATCTATTTCTGCTTTATTGACTATGCCAAAGCCTTTGACTGTGTGGATCACAGTAAACTGTGGAAAATTCTGATGCATCTTCCTCACCTAGAACTGTGCCTGGCTTATGACAAGGATTTAACACATAAATGCTGAATGAATATGTGAGGTTTCTTCTTCTGAACTTCCTGGGGAGAAAAAAGTTCAGGGGTAGTACTGGCTTAAAGCTGATCTTACATCTACGCTAAATTCTTTCATTTTATCATCATAAAAACAGGCTATTTTTAATTAGGAAATACTTTCAAAAGTTGCTCATTGGTTACTACATGCGCATGAAAGTACAATGTCTAAAACGATGGACCATTTTTATAATAGATCCAAATCCATTACTGTGAGTAGATGTGGAGCAGAAATTTGTATGACAAAAATGTCTAAATCTAGCCAATGGCCCATTTATTTTAAATTAGGTTCTTAACCACAAAATCCTATTACTGCAAAGTGATTTAAAGAGATTCTTTGTCTTCTCTTTAATGTAACTTAACCTGGGTATTAAGAAGACTTCAATTAAATGGTTTGAAGAGAAGTCTACATTTTCTAGACCACAAGAGTAATTTAAAACAAATGGCACTTTCCTAAACTCTTTTGTTACTAAACTTTCAATAATGGCTGTCTCTTTCTGAAGTGACTGGAGGCAAGACTTGAGTTTTTGCCTCTTTTTGTGACTTAGGCAAGACTTGAGTTTTTGCCTCTTTTTCACCGACAAGTGCCCTCAAAGGGTAAAAATAATATTTCTAAAAGTGTGAAGAATTATTTAAAACACCAATCCATATTTTTCTTAATAACATTAGAAATAGAACACTGCCTGCTCACTTCAGGTGAACCAGGGTGTATCTGATGGAACTGATATCAGTAAATCAATGAAGTGCCATTTCAGCACTGTGGGTCACATTTTTCTCTTTTCATTAAAAGTATAGTTTGTCCAGAGTCCCATTTTGTCACGTTCAGCCATTGTAATTTGTAAAGCTGATCTGAGCTACAAATGTATGGAGATCATATTTTCTGAAACCCAAAAAGGCATCATGTTGTAACAGTTCTGAAAATCAAATATAGGTTGATTAGCATTCTGTAGGCCTCCCTCCCATGGAGAAGGCAATGGCACCCCACTCCAGTACTCTTATCTGGAAAATCCCATGGATGCAGGAGCCTGGTAGGCTGCGGTCTATGGGGTCGCTAAGAGTCGGACACAACTGAGCGACTTCACTTTTCACTTTCATGCATTGGAGAAGGAAATGGCAACCCACTCCAGTATTCTTGCTTGGAGAATCCCAGGGACGGGGGAGTCTGGTGGGCTGCCGTCTATGGGATCGCACAGAGTCAGACACTACTGAAGCAACTTAGCAGCAGCAGCAGAAGCATCAGCAGCAGCAGCAGCAGGCATCCCTCCCAGGCTGGGCCTGACCTTTAGGCATATTGTCTAACTATCCTGAGACTGTTTCCTCATCCATAAAATGAGCTTATTAACACCCAGATTACAGGATTACTGGGCTTCCCTTCTGGCTCAGATGGCAAACCATCTATCTGCCTGTAATTTAGAAGACCAGGGTTTGATCCCTGGATCGAGAATATCCTCTGGAGAAGGGAATGGCCCACTGAAGTATCCTTGTTTGGAAAATTCCATGGACAGAGGAGCCTGGCAGGCTACAATCCCATGGGGTCATAAAGAGTTAGACATGACGAGCGACTAACACACACGTGCATACAGACTTGTATGACTGTGGTTAAAGTCTCAATACAGCGTCTGACACGTAGAGGCTATAACCACAAGTCATAACTGTAATCATAATCATTAATTTTTCTGACTTGGTCATTAATTTATCTGTGAAATTTCATACGGGCAAAAATGTAAATCTCTTTTAATTATGTTTAATCAATTGCTTTTATAGAAAAACATTACATGGAGTTAATGTTATCCTAAAACCCTAGGTCATAGCATCATTCTTTATAGATCCTGACTCTTGCACAGGACCTTGGAAGAAATTTTAACATTGTAGGAGACCCAAAGATCACTATTGGTCTTTGTTTAAACAAAGGAACACACATATATACCAGTTTCTTGTTGTTTTCAGTAGAACTGTGTTCCCCACAAAAAGATGTCGAATCCTAACCCCAAGTACTTGTGAAACTGATTTTATTTGAAAGTAGGGACTTTGCAAGTGATCAAGTTAAGATGATCTAATTAGGAGAGGCCTCATTCAATATGACTGTGTCCTTATAAAAAGGGGAAATTTGAACACAGAGACCAAGGCACATAGGGAGAAAACCATGTGAAGATGAAGGCAGAGATTGAGGTGATGCTTCTACAAGCCAACAAAGACAAAACAAGAAACACCAAATATTATCAGCAAAATGCTAGAAACTAGGGGAGAAGCCTGGAACATGTCCCTTCCTGACAGCAGTCGGAAGGGACCAACCTGCTGACATCTTTCTTGAACTTTTGACTTCCAGAACCATGAGATATTAATCTTTGTTGTTTAAGCACCAGCCTGTGGTACTTTGTTACGGAAGCTCTAGCAAAGTAATATATTCACCCAAGTCACACAGTGGCTGTTAATGGAAGAGGGAAGCAGCTTATTGGCAATTCCCAGCATTGTTGCAATATCAGGGTGCTCAAGTGAGCCGAGTCTAGAGTGTATATTTCACCTGGCAGTCTAAACATACCTTATTACCTGGTCCTCAGTTGGAACGGTAGAGAAATAAGGTGAAGATGAGTAAGCTTGCTGAAGCGTTCCCGAAAACATGATGCTGATACAGAAGTCTTAATGTTCTTTTCCGGCCTCAGCTTCAGACAGAGAGGTCTTGAGACCATCAGGGCAGGGATATTTTTCTTTTTAGCCAAGGAACTCTTTTAGTATCCACTCTTTCACTAGTTGTGTAAAGTGAGCTTAAGCAGCAGCAGCTGAGCATTTGCTACAGGGCTATCCCCCTTTGACCAGCCTTAGCCTCCAAAGCATTATGGGGCTAGAAGGAGATTCATTGCTTCCCACTTACTCACCAAAGAGCAGACCTCTTCCAGCATTAGGTCTGGAGGTGTTCCAAACTTCCTTGGGTTGGGAAGATCCCCGGAGAAGGGAACGGCTACCCACTCCAGTATTCTGGCCTGGAGAATTCCATGGACTGTATTCAGTTCAGTTGCTCAGTCATGTCTGACTCTTTGCGACCCTGTGGACTGCAGCACTCCAGGCTTCCCTGTCCATCACCAACTCCCAGAGCTTATTCAAACTTAGGTCCATTGAGTAGGTGATGCCATCCAAACATCTCATCTTCTGTCAGCCCCTTCTTCTTTCACCTTCAATCTTTCCCAGCATCAGGGTCTTTTCAAATGAGTCAGTTCTTCCCATCAGGTGGACAAAGTATTGGAATTTCAGCTTCAGAATCAGTGCTTCCAATGAATATTCAGGACTGATTTCTTGGGTCTCTTTGCTGTCCAAGGGACTCCCAAGAGTCTTCTCCAATACCACAGTTCAAAATCATCAATTCTTTGGTGCTCAGCTTTCTTTATAGTCCAACTCTCACATCCATACATGACTACTGGAAAGACCAAAGCTTTGACTAGACAGCCCTTTATTGGCAAAGTAATGTATAGTATGTGGTGTGGCAAAGAGTCGGACACGACTGAGCAACTTAGACTTCACTTTACTCCTCAACCCAGAGCAGACCCCTTCCAGCTCCTGTGGCTAATGTGTCCAACAAGCGATCAACTGTTGGCACTTATCTTGAAGCAATCAGTGGGGTGTTGAAAAGCATCCATCAGGATGCACACATATATAAATTTGGGGTTACTAAACAGTGTAGTTGGAGTTTCCCAGGTGGCTTAGTGGCAAAGAATCTGCCTGCCAGTGCCGGAGACACAGGAGACATGGGTTCATTCCCTGGGATGGGAAGACCCCCTGGAGGAGGAAATGGCAACCCACTCCAGTATTCTTACCTGGAGAATCCCATCAACAGAAGACACTGGCAGGCTTACAGTCCATGGGGTCGCAAAGAGTAGGACATGCCTGAACAACTGAGCATGCACTCATGAACAATATAGCTACTAGTAATCATCATTAATCAACTATCTGGTTTACACTAAGCACGTAGCTAAGCATTTCACATGCATTATTTTTGTTTTTATTTATTTATTTATTTTTGGCTGTGCTGGGTCTCCACTGCCTTTGCTCAGGCTTTCTCTCGTTGTGGTGGGTGAGAGCTACTTTTCATTTCCGTGGACGGGCTTCTCACTGTGGATGCTTCTCTTGCTGCAGAGCACAGGATCTAGGGCACTCAGACTTCACTGGAGTGCGGGCTCAGTAATTGTGGTGCATGGGCTTTGTTACTCCGTGGCATGTGGAATCTTCCTGGACCTGGGATTAAACCCATGTCCCCTCACTGGCAGGCATATTCCTATCCACTCCATAAGGGAAGTCCCTGGATGCATTATTTAGCAAACATTCATCTACAGTGATTAAGAACCTACAGTGCAGAAACCGCTGAACTGGGTGCAGAAGACAAAATAAGACAGATGCAGTCCCTGCCTATAGCAGAAGTATTTTGCGTTCCCACTAAAATGAGTCAGATATGGCTAACTTCATCCCTTTTCCTTCCTTCCAGCTTTGTTTTGGATGTGATGGCTGGAGCTGCAGCCGCCATCTTGAACCCATGAAGTAAAGCCCAAGAGAGCCAAAGGGACATCATGACATTGTTAAGCCTCTGAAATATTACCAGTAGCCACTTCTTTTTAGATGAGGAAAGTGGATCTCTACTTGTTTAAGCCACTTTTAGTCAGATTTCCTGTTAGTTCTTGCTGAATGCACTCTAAAATAAATTCAGTTGCTTTGATGACATTTGTAATCTACCTAACCAACTTATTTCACAATAATTATTTAATTGGCAGTGTGACAAGTGCTATAAAGGAGAAGTATAGGGCATAGGAGCAAGTATAACGGGTCTGTCCAATTCCAAAGTCTATGCTCTCTGAGCTGGGTATAAGCCAGTTTCTGTCACTTACTAGTTACATAACTTTGACCAAATTACTTAACTTGTCTAAGCCTCAATTACTTCTGTAATCTGTTAAGTGGGGAATATAATCTATCTCTCATAATACTATTGTAAAGATTAAGTGATAAAATACATGTGAAGTTGTTTGTAAGTTCCTGGCTTATAGTAAGCATAATTATTGTTATAAGTAAGCATTATTATATTATGGTTTTATATTATGTTTCACATATATGTTAATACTACATACTAGTATTCTTATAGTAGATAGAATTCTAAAATCCCACTCTCCTTCCCAAATTCCCACTCTATGGTGTAGAAACCCTGTATAACACACTCCCTTGAGGGTACATAGAGTTTTTATATAATAGTATAAACTATATTAACAAAGGTAAAGAATGAACAATGAGTAAACTGAGTAAAATTTCTTAACATATATAGGAGTGATATAAAATGTTGATTTCTTTTTGAGTTCAAAAATAAGAGAAATATATTTTAAAGGGTATTAAAATTTTAAACATATCTTTGGGATAATTAATAACAAGAAGTCTACATTCTAAATCACAAAAAAGTGGGCAAAAATTTATTTATATTTAAAAATAACCCAAAACATTGTGAAAAGCAGGAAAACAATAAAAATGATCATATCACACAAGATGATGTAAAACCAAACATAGCAATTATTACAACAGATGTAAACTTATTAAACATGGCTATTGAGACATTAAAAGTTCAAGATAGAGTTAAAATTTGAAATTCAAACTAAACCCTAGCACACAAAGTTGGCAGATCTGGGATTCTGTCTTTCTCTTTGGCATTGATGCTTATGCATTTTCTACTACATAATGCTGTCTATCTAAACATGCTAATGAAATTAAATACTTTAAACTTCAGATTTTAAGATCATTTTACCTATATATGTAAATAACATGTGCTAATTAAATAGTATAATATTTCTTATTGTTGAGGGAGTAAATAGGTTTCCTAAAAACAGATCCGTTGTGTATACAATACACAAAAATACAATAATTTTTAAAAATACAAAAAGTATTTTTAAGTACTTGAATTTTATTGCACCTGTTATTGTATCACCTAGTATGGTGAAAGGAAGGTTATCAAGGTGAGACTGCCCTAATCAGGCAAATTCTTTTTTTTTAATTTTTTTCTTTTTTTTTTGGCCATGAGGCATGTAGGATCTTAGCTCCCTGACCAGGCGTTGAACCCACCCCACCCTTCACTGGAAGCATGGAGTCTTAATTACTGGAGCACCAGGGAAGTCCCTCGCAAGTTCTTCGAAAGCAATTTTCTCCAGATCGTGAGAAAGAAGTCAGAGATGTGCTCCTGATGGCTTGAAAGGAACAACAACCATGCTGTGAACTACCTGGAGGGGCCATGTGGCAGGCACCTGCAGACAGGCTCCAGGAACTCCGAATGGACCTGCCCTAAAGCCAGCAAGAAAACAGAAACCTCAGTCTGCAGCCGTAAGAAAATGCATTCTATCAACAACGTGGAAGCTTGAAAGAGCGGACCATGAGCCTTAGATAGATAAGATGAGAGCCCCAGCCAACACACTGATTTCAGCCCAGAGAGACCCTGAGCAGAGAACTCACCTAAGCATGACCTACAGATCTGTGAGATCATAAATTTCTCTTGTTTTATGGCACTAGTTCAGTTCAGTTCACTTCAGTCACTCATTCGTGTCTGACTCTTTGCAACCACATTAATCGCAGCACGCCAGGCCTCCCTGTCCATCACCAACTCCCAGAGTCTACACAAACCCATGTCCATCAAGTCAGTGATGCCATCCAGCCATCTCATCCTCTGTTATCCCCTTTTCCTCCTGCCCTCAATCCTTCCCAGCATCAGGGTCTTTTCTAATGAGTCAGCTCTTCGCATGAGGTGGCCAAAGTATTGGAGTTTCAGCTTCAACATCAGTCCCTCCAACCAACACCCAGGACTGATCTCCTTTAGGATGGACTGGTTGGATCTCCTTGCAGTTCAAGGGACTCTCAAGAGTCTTCTCCAACACCACAGTTCAAAAGCATCAATTCTTCGGCGCTCAGCTTTCTTCACCATCCAACTCTCACATCCATACATGACCACTGGAAAAACCATAGCCTTGACTAGATGGACCTTTGTTGGCAAAAGTAATGTCTCTGCTTTTCAATATGCTATCCAGGTTGGTCATAATTTTCCTTCCAAGGAGTAAGTGTCTTTTGACTTCACGGCTGCAATCACCATCTGCAGTGATTTTGGAGCCCAGAAAAATAAAGTCTGACACTGTTTCTACTGTTTCCCCATCTATCTGCCATGAAGTGATGGGACCAGATGCCATGATCTTAGTTTTCTGAATGTTGTTGAGTTTTAAGCCAGCTTTTTCACTCTCTTCTTTCACTTTCATCAAGAGGCTCTTTAGTTCTTCTTCACTTTCTGCCATAAGGGTGGTGTCATCTGCATATCTGAGGTTACTGGTATTTCTCCTGGCAGTGTTGATTCCAGCTTGTGCTTCTTCCAGCCCAGCTTTTCTCATGATGTACTCTGCATATAAATTAAATAAGCAGGGTGACAATACAGCCTTGGCATACTCCTTTCCCTATTTGGAACAAGTCTGTTGTTCCATGTCTAGTTCTAACTGTTGCTTCCTGACCTGCACACAGGTTTCTCAAGAGGCAGGCAGGCATCTTTCAGAATTTTCCACAGTTTATTGTGATCCACACAGTCAAAGGCTTTGGCACTAAGTTTATGGTAATTTGTTATAGAGCTATAAAAATGAGTATTTTATTTTTGTGGAAAAATACATTGCATGATGTATTGCATCAGGGTAAAATCCAAGATGCTTTATCAAAGAGATCCAAAAATACAGTGGATTAGAAAATACCAGCATTTATTTCCCTCACACATGGAGGTCCTGCAGTGGGCGGTGCAGGCCCAGGCTGGCTTTCCTCTGCACATGCACTCAGGTGCTCATGTTTTTCCCATTTTGTTACCCCTGCAACCACACTGCTCCCCAAAAGAGTCCTGATTTCAGCTGCATGGTCAAAGATGGGTCCTGGGCAGACTGGGAAGAGTGAGAGAGGTCAGGCCCAGAACACCAATTTCAATTTAAGTGAATGATGCAGGAGTCGTACTCAGCACTTCCACTCACGTTCCATTTTGGAGAACTGAGTCTTATGGCCGCAAATTCAAAATCCACAAGTTCACAAATTTGGCCTCTGGTCTCAAAGGAGAGAGGGAAATGTAGTCTTGGGGTGGGATGGGGAAATACCCAGGAGAGGAGAATGAGCAGTTTGTACCACAAACTTTATAAAATACTAATAATCCCTGTGCTATACCACCAGATTACTCTCCAGCCTTGCTTTCCTGTTGAGCTCTTTCTTTTGATCACTTCAGTGAGGGCCACATTTGATTGCGCAGTGACAACTCACAATTTTGCTTTGCTGAGTCACTCATTCATGGGGCAATGTTGACCTCTGCCTGGAAGAGCAGTTACATTAACGTCAACTGAACTGCTCATTGCTAATTACTGCAATTCATAATCAAGTGTACTCTTCTTAGTGTTTTGTGAACAGATTCGAATATGTTCTAGTCAATGGTTTTATTCACCTACCGATCCTCACCTGTGACCTGGCAGGAAGAAGGGGAATGATGAAAAAGCAGGAGGCGGAGCCCTCCCTACACACAGTCCCGCATTTCCCTACCCTTCAGCTGGCTCCCCCTTTGGAGGATTTTAGGCAAAGGCACGATACAGGATATGGGCCATTTCCCAGTTACTTAGTCAGTGAGCTCTTAAGAGAGCTGTGCATTGCTGGGCTGCATTGTATTTGTGGCAAGAAAAGCCATAAAGGAAGCTTCAGGTTAAGAATCCTCCTGCCAGTGGAGGGGACATGGGTTCGATCCCTGGTCTGGGAAGATCCACATGCCTTGGAGCAACTAAGCCCGTGTGCCACAACAAGAGAAACCACTGCAACAAGAAGGCCACGCACTGTAATGAAGAGGAGCACCTGCTCATGGCAACTAGAGAAAACCCATGTGCAGCAATGAAGACTCAGCACAGCCAAAAATAAAACTGAAAAGAGGAAAAACGCTGTGCCCCTTTGCTGAGACTCCCCCAGGGACTAGCGATGGGTGTTTTACAAAGATATGGGGAGAATAAATCTCATTATTTATTAATGAGAGTAGAATGGAGAGTCATTCAATAAATGTGAGTGATATCAATCATAGTATACACATGCAAAGTTATCCATTTCAAGGGAAAAAGAAACATTTCTCCCAAATTTTCAGAATTCCTGTCACAGAATCTTATTGATTGCTTATTTTCTTTCATCTAAAGGTAGAGCCCAGTGTCAAGGATATTTTTCAAAATATTATTTATTTTTGCCAGCTGTATATAACTTATGTTATTTCATCCACAGGACTTGTTTCTAATGCTCTTTTCCCTGGGCTGTAAGTTGATGATACCCTCCAGGCCTTGAGAAAAAGTCAGTCTTTCCACAGAATTGCTATCAAGTAGCAAAAGTTCTCAAGTTCTAAAAGCATCTTTTATAAAGGAACCCAAAGCATCTTTCCGATTGACAAGCCCCTTTTCTTGTTCTGTTCTATACTCCCACAGCAAACAAGACACTTTGTTATTAGCAATGCTTAGTTAATATTTTCCTCCCAAGAGTTTTTCTTGCTTCCTTTCTTTTTGTTGTGCCACACAGCTTGTGGCATCTTATTTCCCCAACCCGGGGTTGAACCTGGGCTCTCAGGAGTGAGACTGCAGAGTCCCACCACTGGTCTGCCAGGGAATTTCCCAAAGAGTATTTCTTAAGTAGCAGAATTCATTTTACTTCCAGTCAACCCATCTCAACCAATGGTTCAGTTCTCCTTATGCTAAATTCAATCTCTGCAGAGGCAGAAAGCTGGTCTTTGTAACTCCCGACTAGTCTTGTGTAAGAAGGGATATCATGAGCCTCTGGAATGGCTCAAAGTATGGTTAATATACTGACCAGACAACCTAGGAAGGATGGGATCTAGGGCAGGATAAGGAAGAATTAAAGAATGTGACTCTCCGATTGCTGTCTCTTTCCAAACATTTCTTAATTTCAAGGACAAGGGATGAATCTGTGCTTTATTAAAATAATAGGCAATCATTCAGGTGTGGAGCATGATGCCAGCTCTGTTAGCTCTCTATCTGATCAGGTACATACAAAGAACAAATAACTTTCTTCTCTAAATTTCTGAAAACACAAGTTCTAGGTACCCATACAGAAGGAGTACTCATTCCCATTATGGTTTGAGATTTTTTTTTCCCCCTAGACCTCTGTTGAGCCGTTGAGGTAGGTCTAACAAACTAGCAATGTTTTGAATCTACTTGGCCATCTGTAAATTTTTTCAAATCTTTTATCACAGATGTTCCTTGTGGGAATTTCATCTTTTATCTCAAATATTCCTTACAGCAGTTCATGGGATTAATAAGAATTCCATCATTGAGCATTTGCTGCGTGCTAAGTGTATACATGCTCGCTCACTGATTAGGTTCTATTCTCAGCCCCATTTTACAGATGAGGCTTACAGAGGCTGAGATTCCAGGGATCACATAGTGATACGTGACAGAATGAGCAATGAGAATAAAGGCTCACCAAACTCTATTGGCTCCACGGCGTTTAGAATATAAATGACCAGTTACAAGTAGCATAGAATCTAAGAACTGTTTGTCCTTTTTCCTTTTTTATCTCAGCATTCTGCTGGTGTGGTGGCCTCTGGTACCCTAGGCTCCAGATAATAGTCCCACTTAGATCCGCTGTGGCTGTGGTTTCCTCCACAGTGATTACTCAGGAATCAACCTTTTCTCTCAGGTCAAGCTCAGTATTTGAAAACTTTAATTTCCTTCAAGTTGACATTTTACCATTTCATTGTCTCAAGCCTCCTGCAGCTTGTAAAGGAGCAATTTAAAACATCTACTCCCCACAGCTTAGAGAACAATTCATTTCAATCTTGGGACATTGCCCAGAATTCAAGAAAACTAGATGATCCTTTCAGGCTGGTTTTTCATTTCCCTTATTGTCAAAAGCTCTGTCTACAGGCACAAACTACTAGGTAAGAGGTAGGGAAAAACAGTGTTCTAGATAAAAGGCTTTACTTGGTATTTCGTGCTGGGCAAACAAAAAGTCCAGATAACCGATGAGTTTTACTCATCCAGATATTGGTGATCATGTATACATTGGAAAATATATTCTATAAGGATTTATTAGCAGTTAAAGAATGGTAATATGAATCCACCCAATTTAATCATAATAAAATCTGTTCAGTGGATCTAAAATCAGTCCAGTGAGTCTAGGAAAAAGAAAAGTTCTAATTGTTCCAGAGAATGACTTAAAAAATAAATGTTAGGAAAGGTTCTATAATGGTCTTTTGGCAACCAAAAAATATTCATAAAGTGGAGAGAACAAATACAGTAGAAATGTCACCAGTGACTTAGCTTGAAATGAACAAAATTATAGCATTCTCCTGGGGACACATTCTTGATAGGATGGCTATTGATCAAAAACAGTCTTGAAAAAGTGATAAAGAGACTCTGAGGTTGAACATTTATTTTCCCTGTTCCTTAAAGTCTGCGTATTTACTATTGGTCACTCTTTAATAACTCAGCCAAAATTTAGAGTTGTCAGCAGCTAACCTTGTAAGACATTTAAAATTAAATTCAATAACAAAATTCTATTAATATATTAAACATCAGTCAGGTGATTCTTCTAAAAAATAGGTATAAAAATCCATTGCTCCAAGTCAATAACAACTCTAGAGATTATTCTAATGAAAAGTAAGGCTATTTATAACTGTCAGAGTTAAACATTATTTGCAAATTAATAATTTTTTTAACATGTCATAAATTTTTTAGCAAAGGTGCTGGCCATCTTCAACATACTTGGTAGAAATGACATGGAAAGAAGAAAGGAGCTAACATTTAGTGACCCAGAGCTATATATTGAGGAATAATATTAAAAAGCATAAAAGCCTTTATATAGATAAGCAAAAATTTTGCAGTATATCAACTACACACTATAGCAGTCAATAGATATCCGCACACCACAGCCCACCCAGAGCAGAGCCATCCCTCAACCTGGGCTTCTCACTTAAGGATTACAATGTATGAGGGAAATGAACTCCTCATATATTACAACATTACATCATTCTTTAATCTTCCATAATTTTGGATCTCCTTGAAAAAGCGTCTTAGACTTTACTTGACATGGTACTCCAGCTAATTGCTTTAGAATGACACCCTTGCCCCAGCCCAAAGGAATTCATTTTTTAAAATATATGTATCACTTAGGCTACTTGCTTCTTGGAAATCCAATCCATTGGCAATGTTGAAAAGTATAGACTAGCTCAAAAAACAAAAAGTCCTTTGGACAAGGTCGCAATCAGCAGAAAACTCCCTTCCAGCTCCCTTACTTCTGTGATGATGGTATGGGCAACTACTGAGAAGAGACTGGGCAAGGTACTGTAATGTTTTGACTCATAAAATTTTCACAAAACCAACTCTTTCCCAGTCAAGTTTGGACAGGTCGAGTACCTGACTTTCTTGGTGTGGGGATGCCATGTGCTAATAAAACTTCCAAAGATTCTGCTACCTCTCAGTGTATCTTATTTCCACTTGTCCCAGGACCCCAAGTAACCAAAAAAAAAACAGTTTTAAAAAAAGGAAGAGTGGGGTTCCTGGTGACTTTAATAGTATATTTTATGGCTCATTTTAAATTTCATTTTCATAACAGTCCTTCAAGTTAGCTAATACCCTGTTCATTTTACAGACAATAACGCACTGCAAAAGGATAGGAAACTTGCCAGAAGCCAGTGAGGTGGGAAATCATTAAGCAGGATTTAATGCAGGTGAGTCTGCTTCTAGAGTCCTAAGCATTCCCACCGACTCTTCCCTCTGTGCCATGTCAGCTCTCTCCCACAGCCCCCTAAGTACATGCATGTGTGCTGAGTCACTCCAGACGTGTCCAGCTTTTTGCAGCCCTATGGTAAGGGCTTGGCAGTTAACAAGGGGTCCTGTGGGATGCAGAAACAAGAACTGCACTGAGTGGCTAAGAACAGAGATGCTTGTTAGAGGACTTCCATGTACCCAGTCAGTTCAATGAGCTGGGAGGCAGAGAGTACAACAGAAAAAGGGGAGATCCTGAGCTCAGATTGTATAGTTCAGAGCAGGGTTCAGATTCCATCTCCACCATCACTGAAAGGTATCTACTGCCTGGATTAGCGGGGTTACATGTGACATCATATTCCTGAGAGACGCATAATCATTGCACCTCAGCCTCTCTGCTATCCTGGCAAAATTGTGTATGTTCCTGACTCTGGAGCTCCTCCTGCACATTAGACTCTGCACATTACACACCAGGGGACTCTGAGCCCTCTTCCCCAGTCCTACCAGGCCTGAGAAGTCTTGGTGGCATCTTATTCCCAACCTACCTAGCTTTCATTCTCATTTTTAGCCAGGATTAGAACTAAACTTGTCATGGCTTGAACTTCTTGATGTAGACGGTAGACTCCCTAGAAATCTCCAGCCTAATCCTGGCTCCTTCAGCAGCAGCTTACTCACCCCTCCCAGTGCTAGCACAGAGCTGCCAGCATGCCCTGTGGCTGTGGTCCCTCAGGTCATTTTCGAGGTCCTGGGAACATTTGCTGAGTAGCACCTGGCATTGAAGGGGATTTGTGCTCACTTGGATCTGCACAAATCGCCTTCAGCCCTAAAGTCCACACTCCTCTCCAAAGCAGAGATTCTCCAAAACCAGGAGATAAACCTGCCACTTCCCTGGTGAACACCTTTCTTCCCACTTCCTGTCATTCAGTGTCTACATTTCAAAAGACAGCACTTTATTTTTTGAAGCTTTCTGGGAAGAAAGACAAGAAAGTGGGCTGAGAGTATCCCTCCACTCCTACAGAATAGATTCCATTTTGATAAGGTATAATTTCTAGAACAAGCTGCTCTCTTGACAGTAGAGCTCTTTTTGCATTTGCAGAGAAATGTATTAGTTACTGAATCTTTCACCACTTTGTATTTTGATACATTTTCATCATATTCAAAAGTGTATAGAATAGTATAATGAGCAACCATGTAGCCATCACCAGCCTCAATAATTGTCAATTCATGACCAGTCTTCTTTCATTTATCTCCCATTCCACATTTCCCACCCCCTGGATTATTTTATACAAATTCAATTCAAGTTAAATCAATTTATCCATGAATATTTTATTTATTTATCTATTTTTAATCTCACATTCAGTTCTTTAATGTGCATTTAAGTTTGGTAAAATATATGCTTTTTTATTCCAAGTATTTTGAAGTGAATTTTTTAAAAATTTTATTAATTTATTTAATTGGTGAAAGATTAAATCTGTCATAATTATATATAATAAATATTTATTATATAGGTACTATAGTATGTAATAAAGTAATATTATATAATATAACATATTTATTACATAATTAATTGTGTCTATATTAATTAATTATATTGTGTTATTTATATAATTAATATTATACATTTATTATATAATATATGTTTATTACATACTTATATATCCCTTTCCTCTTGAGCTTCCCTCCCCTTCCCCCATCCCACCCCTCTAGGTCATCATAGGACAACAGGTTGGGCTCCTTGTGTTATTTACCAACTTCCTAATAACTGTCTATTTTACACATGACAGTGTATATTGTCAATGTTACTTTCTCAATTCATCCCACCCTCACCTTGCTCTGCTATATTCACAAGTCCATTCTCTACTATTAATAGGTTCATCAGTACCATTTTTCTAGATTCCATATATATGTGCTAATATATAATATTTGTTTTTCTCTTTCTGACTTACTTTATATAAGATGCTCTAATTTCATCCACCTCACTACAACTGACTCAAATTCATTCCCTTTTATGGCTGAGTAATATTCCATTGTATAAGTGGACATGACTACTTCCGCCGTTCATCTGTTGATGGACATCTAGGCTGCTTCCATGTCCTGACTATTGTGAATAGTGTGGCGATGAACACTGGGGCACGTGGTTTTTTAGAATTGTGGTTTTCTCAGGGTTTACGCCCTGTAGTGGGATTGTTGGGCCATATGGTAGATTTATTCCCAGTTTTTAAAGGAATCTCCATACTGTTTTCCATAATGGATGTATGATTATTGCATTTCTACCAACAGTGCAGGAGGGTTCCCTTTTCTCCATATCCTCTGCAGCATTTATTGTTTGTAGATTTTTTGATGATGGCCATTCTGACTGGTATGAGGTGATACCTCACTGTAGTTTTGATTTGCATTTCTCTAATAATGAGCAACGTTGGGCAACTTCTCATGTGTTTATTGGATATCTGTAAGTTTTCTTTGGAGAAATGCCTGTTTAGGTCTTCTGTGCATTTTTCCATGAATATTTTTGAACTTTTAAATATAAGGATTCTTTAAGAAATAATTATGTTTATTAAACCTAGAAATTAATCATAATTCCCTAATATTATCAAATTCCTAGTCTTCAGATTTCTTTGATTATTTGGCCTAAGAAAGCATTTGTTTACAATGTTTTGTTCAAATCAGGAGCCAATATTGCACATACATTATTGAATTAATGTCTACAGGAGCATATATTACACATTAATATGTCTCTAAAGTTCCTTGGAATATACATATATCTTTTCCTTTTTTTCTTGCAGTTTGTTGAAGAAAGATATTTTGCCCTTAGAATTTCTCACATTCTAGATTTTGCTAATTGCTTTCCTGCAATATCCTCTGTCTCTTGTTTTTTCTATAAAATTGACAGATCTAAAAGCCTTGATAAGAATCTCATTCAATTTTTTATGAGTATTTTACAGTTACTGTTGTATAATTTTTTGCATCACACAAGAAGGCACAGAGTATATAATTGATTCCCTTTTGTATTGTTAAACTAGATCAGTGGGTTCTGTTCTAATCAGCTTAAGAAATTTTTTGTGTAAACTTCATTAGTTTTCCACCTGTGGGTTTAGATGTATACAGGAGTAATTGATGATCATTGCCCAGATTCTTCATTTCATTAAGAATCACAAAGTGGTGATATTTAAATTCTATTGTCCCTTCTGCATTTATTAACTGCAATTCATTAAAACAAATGAACTTGACTTCATCAACTGTTTGGTTTCTGTGAGCTAACCATGGTTCTTTTAGTAAAAGGATGCTAAGAGCACAATAAATGCTTGATTCTGTCTCTCCTCCTCCTTTTAGTTACCAGTTTACAAAGATGACTAATGAGTATTTTTAAGTGTCATTGTAAACTTGGGTATCTTTAACACATTTATATATAGATAACATTCTTTAGACTATAAATATGGGTATGCAATTATAGACAATGGAAAGGCAAGAGCTATATGCTAATCTAAATTGGGAAATTATGAAGGTATTAGTAGACAAAGGATAGAAATTTAATCAAGTTACAAAAAGTGATCAACTGAAAAAAAAATCCTAAAAGATTTTTCTCCAGCAAGTAAGGAGACAGGGAGGATGGAAATTCCAGGAGCGATGGGGAGACTGAGGAGATGGCAGAGCCAGTGAGTTGGCACTGGGGGTGGGGTTGTAGTGAGAATTGGACTTTGAATCTGAACTAAAGAAATAGAGCTGGGAAGAAGGTTTGAGTAAACCTGGGATCAAAGGGAGGAATGTGAGGAGGAAACCCAGCAGGGAAGCTTGAGCAACAGCTTTTGAATGAGAGGCAGTCAGGAATTAGCCTACAACCTAATATAAGCCAAAGCAACTGTGCATCTGCACACGGGCTAATCACATAGGAGCTAAGATGTGCTCACTTATGCTGCTGTGAAGTCTTGCTGAGCACGTATTACACCTCAGAGGTAATAACAGGAGGAAGGAAGCACAAGCAGAGGAAAGGACGAAAGGAAAAAGACTTAGGTTCAATAACACAATTTTCACAGCAGAAATCTTTCTACTGTTCCCCTTTCTCATACAGCAACCCAAAGACACTAGGAAAAGTCGATAGAGCAGTGGTCCCCAAACTTTTCAGCACTTGGGCCCTGTTTCGTGGAAGACAATTTTTGCGTGGACTGGGCAGGCAGATAATTTCAGAATGATTCAAGCATGTTACATTTATTAGGCCTTTTATTTCTATTATTTTTACATCAGCTCCACCTCAGATCATCAGGAATTAGATCCCAGAGGTCGGGGACCCCTGCAAGATTGTTGCAGGTCTGTGTTATGTCAACAGAAAGCCACAGCTGACACAAATATTTTCGTATTCTGCTTTAAGCTTGTATAAAAATGAATGTCACAAAATATTTGATAGAGATTTTTGCCATTAATTTTAAGGAAAGGTATAATAAAATCTTCAGTGTAAGAAAGGCTCTTAAAGGTCATATAGTTGTACTCCTAAATGAGAATAAGACAAAAGTCTCATTCCATTAGAAAAGGTTGACCTTTAAATGAACTAATTCAATAGAGGGCTAAGCTCTTGCCTCCTGTGCATGGATGAAATAACAGCTTTATGAAAGTGTTTTAATAATAAAAAGTAACAAACAAAACAAATATAACTCACAACCAATGTAAATTTTTATTACAAGAAATATTCTCACAGTTCTGAAATTGTAGACTGCCTGTTTGATTTCCCTTTTAGAATTAGTAGTTTCAAGCCACCTATAAAAGATTAATGTTGAGACTAGAATTTACAATAAATGTAGAAGTATTTTGAACTGAAATGTGAATTCAAACTTGTGGATTGGGGGAAATTATATTTTGCTGATAGTTTCCTTTTTATTGACCATAGCTTCATTGATCTACCCCTAACAAGAAAAGAGAAGTTTTATGTTTTTAAAAGATGGTTATCTTTGGGCCTTATTTTATCCTTCCTTTCATTTAAATATAATATTAAGATCTCTGAAAAACAGAAAGATTACCACACAGTCTATTTTCACTTTAGATGTTGTAAACATTTCTAACATGTCTTATGACAGTATGGTCATGGTCTTAACTTTAGCCTGTTTTTCCTAATTTTTAACTGCTAAAGGAAGCATCCTTTCCAAAAATGCCTACAAAAAGTGACATTTAATAGTTAAAAGCATAACTTGACTTTTGAAAGTATTTTCACTTTCTTACAAAGTAAATCCTCAATGTGAACACAATATTTTAGGGAAAGTTCACACATGAAGTTGGATCTCACTCTTCACCAACCTTCCTCCCTAAATATGCAGTCTATTTTTCTTTAAGGAAAGGTAAGATGAATAAACATAAATATATGCATGCATAAATCTGAAAATAAGTGTTTAAACATAACACACATGATTTAAAAGAACATATTTGAAAAACTGTCTTAATGGATATCTAGTAAGGCAATATTATCACTTCAAATTGTGTGTGTGTGTGTGTATCTTCTGTATGTGAACAACCATTACAGTATTATGGAGTATTACTTTGAGAACAAAAGTGAAGAATTCCATAACTATTCTCTAAAAAATTTGGTGTTACCCTCCTCTTTCCTACAATAGTTTTCAAATATAATTTTAATTATGCTGTGCTGACACTTATGAGCTTAAATGAACCAAATGCTGTCCTTACAGTGAGTGTCAGAAGACTAAGCCACAAATATCCAATATTCTATTCAAACAGCAGTAACAAATTCTGAATGCCTCATTGCTCTTATTTTAACAGAAATCACAATATATTTCACAGGGATATTAAAACCTCAAGCACCAATATTTTTAAAGTAGTTTTCCCATCTAAATAAGATATGATTTATTTAGATATGAAATATATTAAATCAGATTTGACATATCCATAGAAGGTATCACAACAAAATAGTTACATGAATTCCATCAGCTAGGATTGAAAACATGTCATATTATTGTAGTCAGGCTTCTTCTGAAGTATTGAGTTACTCTGTACCCACTACCCATCTCCCAACACTGTCCTTACCAAAGGAGGTAGTATTCTTAGAAATTCTTTACTCTTGGTAAGTGACTATTACGTTGTTTGTCAAAGCAAAAATGGTATGGAAAAATTGACCTGACTTAGATAAGAATTATTGATTCCTTCAAACTGCCCATCCCTCTTTACTTTTGTTCAGTGAAGGAAAATATATAGACAAAAATAGAGTAAGTTATACGTGTGTGTGTGTGTGTTGTGTTCCAGGAAGATTACTTTAAACTGGAGATAAATTTAGAGATTTTACAGAAAATAGCTGTATGTTTCTCCATGGATCAGTGATAGTCTCATTTTTGACCTCTTGCAGCACAACTCAAATAATAAAAAATTCAAGTTAGACTTGCCATTCATTCCAAAGTAAAACTGACTTTCAGATCCTTATCAGAACAAAAACTCAGTAAACAAACTTTTGAACCATGAAACAAATAACTCCCAGGCGGTACCTCCTGGAGCCAGGCAATTCAAGCCTTCATTCTGGAATACAGAAAACGTTTCCATAGAAGCAAGCCAGTGTCAGCGACTCAGTTCTATAATCCCCTCTGCCTCTTCATCTTTGGAGTAGATGTTCAAGGTAAAGCCTGGAAAACCCCTCTCCCAATATTTGTCATTGTTTTAAGGTAGTCATAATCACTTTTAAATAGATACTGCATATCATCGTGTAGCAGTGTTGAATCTGAGGGATGTATAAGGAAGAGAGGCAAAGGAAATATGTTTCTGCTGCCTACCTGACTGGTTTGGTCCAGTTGCACATAGGAACCCCAACCGGCTAAAAGCATCACCTTCTCCCAACTTGTCAATCTATGCTAGTTAGGTCTCAGTCCAGCAAGAAGGACTTAGCTGATACACAAATCATGGAAATGAGTCCACCCCTTTCAGTCTGAATTCACTGCCCCTGTAGGACAGATCTGCATATGACCCATTGCAAAATGTAAACTGTGCTCTATCAGCTTATGGTCTTCCCCTGTGGCTCAGCTGGTAAAGAATCCGCCTGCAATGTGGGAGACCTGGGTTCCATCCTTGGGTTGGGAAGATCCCCTGGGGAAGGGAAAGGCTATCCACTCCAGTATTCTGGCCTGGAGAATTCCATGGACTCTATAGGCCCTGGGGTTGCAGAGAGTCGGACAGAACTGAACGACTTTCACTTTCACTTCACTATCAGCTTATACAATGAAGAAATTAAAATTAAGGAAATGCAAAACTGAATAAGCTACTATTTCACAGCAACTTCTGTCTTGATTTCATTAGTTACATTAGTTGATCCCTACATATAATTGTTTTGAAGCTTTGGAAGACTAAGGACTATGTTGCATGAATTTTTACATGTGATTTCATAATCATCTGTACCAAAATTGAGATTTTAAATAAATAGTAAAGAAATTCACAAGTTAGTCTTGTCTCTCTAACAATGAGGTATATCATATAAAGGAAAAAAATAGGGATTATATTTCTTTTGTATTCATAAAGCAACTGTCCCAGCACTTAATGCCCTGTAGACATATGGTTCCTTGATTATAACTTATTTGTTAAACTGTTTCATGGTAGCTCTCTCTATAACTGCAATGTTTAAAACCTTTAAATCATGGAAGTAAATTCTAGTAGAATAGCATCTATTTTAAAAAATTAGTAACAGCTAACTATGGGGTACTTATTATATTCCTCAAAGTATAAGTACTATTACTAGCCCCATTTTACAGAAGAAAAACAGAGTCTCAATAAGATTGCTCAAGTTTACATAGTATGTGATGGAACTGGGATTCCATTGCAGTTCTGTTGGATTCTATCCTGTTAACCACTGTGTTACTCTTTCTACCATATTTACATATTTAATGTGAACTCTCTGTACTTAAATTTCTATTTTTTCATCTTTAAGTTTTTCCAGTTAAAAAAAAAGATGACCTGTTACAGGAAAGAATTTCAAATCGGACTGGTGTGAGGTAGCTATTGGTTGTCATTAATTCCTTAAGTTTATCTGCCCACCCATGAGGGTTAATGTGTTTTCCATCTTTGTCACTGTCTGCACTTTGAGGGTACCTGAGAGTATAAAGGCTTCTTACTCATCAGTGCCTTCAGAGTGGGCCAAGGGAGAGCAGGTTGTTGATTTTCCCCTGATGTGGGTTCTGGCAAATACCAATGATTTTTATCTGATTAGAAGTCAGGCAGTCTACTGATATTACTATCAGAATTGAACTCAACTCCAAAGCTGCAAAAAACAAACAAACAAAGAAAAAACCTCTAGAGCTGTGGGAAAAATACTTCTAAGGAAAGTTGTAATGTTGTAGTGGATATATTTTGTCCTTTTTGCTGCAGACTGGATATTTGATTGAAAGAGGTGCTTGGAAACAGTAGTCTCAGAATTGCGACAGATGGGGTTAGTCTCTGGAGTGGCCCTTCAGCATTAGCTGACTCCCTGTCTCCTAGGTGGGCACTGTCTCCCTGCCTGGTGTCCAGGGACCCTTTCTACCTTTTCACGATGAGTCTGCCTTCCAAAGGACAGCTCCCCGTCTGGTTTCTTCTGTCTGCCTAATCTCTGGGCAATTTCTACTTGCCAAACTGCTTGCTAGTTGGTCAAAATACAAAAAATCAATCTGATTATGTCATGATGTTGTTAAGTTGATGTTTTATATACATCAGGCATGTTTTAATGTGAACTTCACAGAGATCATGCCACCTTGAGCCAAAGGTTCTCTTTCTAGGAGTGGGAAGTGTAATCTCAGTAAGAGAAGAAAGAAAAATAGCACAGTGGTCTCAGAGTCTGTAGGATTAAACTCAGAGGCAGAAAAAAAAAAAAAAGAATTACTGCTTAGAAAAGAACACTGGTTGGTGCTTATGTCAAATGATTGGGATCACTGAATAGATCAGGTGGGAAAACCATAATAGCACAAAGCTCTTAAGCCCAGTCTATACTTTGGTTAACAGTTTTCCCCTTTTAGAGAACATATGCTATAATGAGTCTTTTGAAAAATTTTTTTTTTCTTTTTGGTGTCTTAACAAATCTATAACAGTAGTATAAACATGAATGAGAAATTCTTACTCTTGGTTTAGTAGATAAAATTTAATAAATTATATTCTCATGAGCAACCATTGAAACAATAAAAATTGCTAGCCTTCTACTATGACGGAAAGGCTTCCTCTGAGCAAGTTGTTCAAACATGTTCAGAGATGCTTATTGTGGTAACAAATAAGAGGATAAATTGGCTGTGGAGAAGGCAGGGATTAGTCACTCACAAATTGACAGTGTAAAGACCAGGTAAAGGGCTCTACACCGGACTGACAACCATGAGGTGAACAGGCACCCTGGTTTCATTTGGATGGGCACTTATTCCTTAACAAATAATGATTTTCCATAGACTTATTAATAAAACTGCCAAAGAAAGAAGTTTAGAATACAGTTTAATAAAGGGCATTTAAAGAGTCCTCTATTCATGGTATATTCCCTAGGGATTATTGATTTCCCAATAGTGAAAACAATGGTTAACCCAACTGGGTAAAGTATGAAACTATAAATAAGTGAACACTGAACATGAAGTGAGTGAAGTGAAAGTCTCTCAGTTGTGTCCAACTGTTTGTGACCCTATGGACTATACAGTCCATGGAATTCTCCAGGCCAGAATACTGGGGCGGGTAGCCTTTCCCTTCTCCAGGGAATACTGAACATGTCAAATATCAAATGCTAATGTAATGGGACCACATGTTATGCAATTACTTGATTACCTCCAAATACCTGGTCTAGGGTGAAGTCTTACTAGACAGCCATCTTGGTGTTCAGGTACCCAACACAGCCGATATAACCAACATAATCAATAGACTACATATAGGCCTACTTTATTTGTTAAGTGCTTCTGAGATAAGGCTGATGCTAGCAAGTATTTTATCATTAAAGACACTTTTACGAGTTCCCTTCCGTGTCACATGCCGCCATGGTCCACTGTGACTGTGTAGAACATGGTGAATTGGAAGTGATTTTAGGAAGGAAAGGGTCAGTCTGAGGCTTAAGGAGTTTAGAAGCATCAACGAATAGTCAAACAGAAAGTATCATTTTCTTTCTGGAACAGAGATGGAGGAAGTAGATAAATGTAGAAGTACCTATTCTTAAAATCCTCAACCCATTCAGTATTTGCAAAAGCAAAGTAAGGCCGACTTTCCCCCTCCTGCCTCCAGGATTATTGGTATGTATATCAGAGAGAACATATTTCAAAGATGAAATAAACTAAAGACAAATTACATGGTGATATTCGTCTTACCAGTCCTTTTTTTCCCTAAGTCTAACTTACAGCATGAGCTCCTAAGCTCTCACTTGTAGCATCAGCCAGTATCCAATTCATTGCTCAGTATTTCTACAAACCATGATATTTTTCTCCAAAATGCACATAAGCACAATACAGAATATTTGAAGTATTTTTCCATTGCCCCTATCATGTAAACTCAATTAAAAATTTCATGTTAAAATTCATTACAAAATGCAGAGACCTATATGAATGTTTCTGGTGTTTTGTATTATGCCTTTAATATTTTTGGGGAATAGCCAGAAAAGAATAGATTATAAAATGCAGTGATTCATTTCTCAGACCTCATTATTCTGTCTTCACAATGTGCAACACAATGAAATGACTGACTAAGGACTTTGAATGCAAGTAAATATAGAAGCTCTATGTAAATACGCTTGTCGAATCAAGAGAAAGGAAGAAAAAGCTCCAAGGAGTTGCTTATGCTTTCTTTCATCTAAAGTGTCATTTTCTCTGTACATCAGATAACATATTGATTTCAGTGTGCTTCAATTCTCAATTTTCCATAAACCATAAAAACCTTAATGACATCTCCAAAGCTCATGAGAAACAATCAATTAATTTTCCCAGTAGTTCAACTCTGTCAAAATCAAAGTGCTATTTTAATAAATTTTTCAGACATTTAGGAGCTACACAGCAACAGCTTAATGCCTAAAGCCTTTCTTTTACCATTGTGAGAAAAGTTTAAATATATACCAATTAAATAGAGAGTTCAAATGTTTTAACCTTTGTTATAGACATGAAAATGCAAGTTACTTTACATGGCTTGCTAGGATTTAACCTAATGCTGAATCCACAGCTCCGCAGCTCTAAACAGAATTGTTGCAGAATCATCCATAATATAATAGTCAAATGCATCAGCTCCAACCCTCGTGACACCATTCCTCTGTGTTGTGAGCTGAAGACTAACCAAAGGCTTTCTAGTTTTTCCCCCTAAAATTTTCTAGTTTTTCTTACCTAAATTTCCCACTGTTAACACTACCTCTTTGAGATGAGGCAATCTTTTTTCTTCTTTTATTGAAGTATAGTTGATTAACAATATTGTGTTAGTTTCAGCTATACAGAAAAATGATTTGATTATATATGTATATGTATATATTTGTACTCTTTTTTATTCTTTTCCACTACAATAGTTCATTATTACATATTGAATACAGCTCCCTGTGCTATATAGTAAATCCTTGTCGTTTTTATATTTTATATATAGTAGTGCATCTATTAATTTCGTACTCCAGTTTATCCCTTCCCCCTTTCTCTTTGGTAACCATAACTTTGTTTTCTATGTCTCTGAGTCTGTTTCTCTTTTGTAAATATTGTATCATTATGCTTGGATTCCACATAGAAATGATATCATATAATACTTGTCTTTCTCTGTCTGACTGATTTCCCTTTGTATGATATTTTCCAGGTCTGTCCCCATGTTACTGAAATAAGGCATTCTTTAAAAGGCCCCAGGAAAAATTCCTAGAAGGGAAAAGAGGATAGGAAACCAGCGTGCTTTCATATGCACGGTAGTGACTGATAGTATATTAGCACATTTGCATGGATTTGTTTATCAGGTTTGTCAATTGTGAGTTAGAAAGCAGAGCTCACAATCGAGACAGTCTGGAGATGGTAGAGAGGAGGTGGGAAGGTCTGTATTTTGAAGTGACAATATGGAAGTTTCCAAGGGATAAACCCAGGGACGGGGGAGCCTGGTGGCTGCCGTCTATGGGGTCGCACAGAGTCGGACACAGCTGAAGCGACTTAGCATCAGCAGCATAAGGGATAAAAAGAATAGTGATGGAAAAGAGGATGCTGAGAAAGGTCAGAATTTCAAAAGTTAGGGGCAGCTTCAGAGTAGATTTTCTTTCAGGCTGCTCTGAATATGACTAGGAAGAATAAAACACTAGAAAAGTCATTGAAATTGTGAAATGAGTTTAAAATAGAACTAATGAACAAAATGATAGGCTTGTCGAAGTCTCACGAGTAGCATGTCGACTGTACTTTGTTGAAGTACAGTTCAATGGTACTGCTAGCTTGATAAAATTCACTTCATTTTGGGGCTGAGAAGATCAACTGTGGTCCTGAGAGGATGCCCTCATGGCATTTCACGTAGGGGTAGTTCTGTTTTCTGTTCTGTTTTTGGTTTAGTTTTCTGCTTTGTTGTTTCTGGCTTCATTTGGATTATCATGTAATGATGCTCATCTAATAACAGTGAACTGAGAGGAGCTTTTTTGAAACATCTTTATCTTCCTCATACTTTTCTCTTTTCACAAGGATCACAAGGAGGAGACACTTCTCTCACACACAACAGTTCCGTAGACTGATTTACAATTTGCTACTTCTCATTAGATTTCAAGGTGGCTGTAGACAGTCCCACTTCTTGGTGCTCACCTAGTCTATTGCTCCTTCAGCATCTAAAACACTTCCTTTGTCTGCCGGTTAATCATCTATAAGCATTTCCAGAGTAAAGGCCCTTTCTGAAGTACCCTAGGGCTGACTGCAAAGACAGGGCTTGGGTAGCTTCTAGGTCAGGCTCTGGGACTTCTTGCTCCTTCACTTCCAGAAAGCAGGCTGGTATTTCTTCTTGGAAGCTGAACTGCCTCATGGTTTCTAGGAGGAAGCTATTGTCATTCTGAGCTAAGTGCAGTTATGTCTACCTCAGCCTTCATTTTCCGTCACACTGTTTCTTAAAGCATAGGCTACTTTGTGGGTGGGCAAAAGGAAGGGCTGATTATCATTCAGGGCATAAATAAAACTCAGGAGGCAACCCAGTCAACAAGCACAAGAAGGAAAATCACGTCATAAATCTCGGAAGTTATTTTCCATTTACATAACCAGTAGCAAATATCACTTGCAGGGCTTAAATAATGTAAATATAAACTAGGAGCGACTCTATCCATGGATCTTAATGAAACATCGTATATAATAAGTATGGAATAAAAAGGCTCATTGAACAGATTTTTAAAAGTCAAAGAGAATATAAACAAATGCTCATACATGCATAATACATATGTGTCAGGCCCTTTGCATTCAACACTGAGACTAAAATTTTCAGGTTGTAAAAATAAATAAGCTCAAAAATCCCTAAGGGGGATTTTTTTTTTTTAAATGTCTTTTGGTACATCAGACAGAAACTGATCTGAGGGCATTCCTGGGAATTTCAGTAGATTGGCTGGTCTGGACCCCACAGCTAGTGTAGAGACGGATGCTACTTAGAGATAAGTTAAAGGAGAGCTAGATTTGCCTTCACAAAATGCCTTGCTCATGTTCTTTGCTGAGACTCACTGCAATTATGATATAATCTATTTGTTTCATTCTGGATGTTCACTCCCTGCTACTTTGAAGTAGGTGAGTGAGCATTATTGTGTATTTCTTACACATGAGAATAGGAAAATTCTAGAAAACTCAAACTGTTTGTAAATGGCTAGGCTGACGAAAGAGAAAATGAAACCCAAACTTCTCAAATTCAGTTTTTTTGCTTATTTACTACAGAATTGCTGACAGATATTCCAGTTCCAGAGTAACTGGAAAAAAATCTTCTCTTCAACCATTTGCTTCCATCATTGTTTTTAAAAATAGTATTTACTAAGATTTCCCTATTTAAAATGTAATATTGCCCTTTAGAAAAAATAAAAATGTATAAAAAGAGAATAAAATTCAAAGATTAATGCTAATACCCAGAGAGAATATATTTTGACACAGGTCTTCTCCTCTAAAAAAGCTAGACATACCCACAGCAAACATTATCCTCAATGGTGAAAATCTGAAAGCATTTCCCCTGAAGTCAGGAACAAGACAAGGGTGCCCACTCTCACCACTACTATTCAACATAGTTTTGGAAGTCTTGGCCACAGCAATCAGAGCAGATAAAGAAATAAAAGGAATCCAGATTGGAAAAGAAGAAGTAAAACTCTCTCTGTTTGCAGATGACATGATCCTCTACATTGAAAACCCTAAAGACTCTACCAGAAAATTACTAGAGCTAATCAGTGAATATAGTAAAGTTTCAGGATACAAAATCAACACACAGAAATCCCTGGCATTCCTATACACTAACAATGAGAAAACAGAAAGAGAAATTAAGGAAACAATTCCATTCACCATCGAAACAAAAAGAATAAAATACTTCGGAGTATTTCTTCCTAAAGAAACAAAAGACTTGTATATAGAAAACTATAAAACACTGATGAAAGAAATCAAAGAGGACACAAATAGATGGAGAAATATACCGTGTTCGTGGATTGGAAGAATCAATATAGTGAAAATGAGTATACTACCCAAAGCAATCTATAGATTCAATGCAATTCCTATCAAGCCACCAGAGGTCTTCTTCAGAGAATTAGAACAAATAACTTCACAATTTGTATGGAAATACAAAAAACCTCGTATAGCCAAAGCAATCTTGAGAAAGAAGAATGGAACTGGCAGAATCAACCTACCTGACTTTAGGCTATACTACAAATCCACAGTCATTAAGACAGTATGGTACTGGCACAAAGACAGAAATATAGATCAATGGAACAAAATAGAAAGCCCAGAGATAAATCCACGCATCTATGGACACCTTATCTTTGACAAAGGAGGCAAGAATATACAATGGAGAAAAGACAATCTCTTTAACAAGTGGTGCTGGGAAAACTGGACAGCCACTTGTAAAAGAATGAAACTAGAACACTTTCTAACACCATACACAAAAATAAACTCAAAATGGATCAAAGATCTAAGCATAAGACCAGAAACTATAAAACTCCTAGAGGATAACATAGGCAAAACACTCTCCGACATAAACCAAAGTGGGATCCTCCATGACCCACCTCCCAGAATATTGGAAATAAAAGCACGAATAAACAAATGGGACCTAATTAAAATTAAAAGCTTCTGCACAACAAAGGAAACTATAAGCAAGGTGAAAAGACAGCCTTCAGAATGGGAGAAAATAATAGCCAATGAAGCAACAGACAAACAATTAATCTCAAAAATATACAAGCAACTCCTGCAGCTCAATGCTAGAAAAATAAACGACCCAATCAAAAAGTGGGCCAAAGAACTCAACAGACATTTCTCCAAAGAAGACATAAAAATGGCTAACAAACACATGAAAAGATGCTCAACATCACTCATTATCAGAGAAATGCAAATCAAAACCACAATGAGGTACCATTTCACACCAGTCAGAATGGCTGCAATCCAAAAATCTACAAGCAATAAATGCTGGAGAGGATGTGGAGAAAAGGGAACCCTCTTACACTATTGGTGGGAATGCAAACTAGTACAGCCACTATGGAAAACAGTTGGAGATTCCTTAAAAAACTGCAAATAGACCTGCCATATGACCCAGCAATCCCACTGCTGGGCATACACACCGAGGAAACCAGAATTGAAAGAGCCACGTGTACCCCAATGTTCATCGCTGCATTGTTTACAATAGCCAGGACATGGAAGCAACCTAGATGCCCATCAACTGATGAATGGATAAGAAAGCTGTGGTACATATACCCAATGGAATATTACTCAGCATTAAAAAAAAATTCATTTGAAGCAGTTCTACTGAGGTGGACGGAACTGGAGCCTATTATCCAGAGTGAAGTAAGCCAGAAGGAAAAACAACAATACAGTATACTAATGCATATATATGGAATTTAGAAAGATGGTAACGAGAACCCTGCATGCCAGACAGCAAAAGGAACGCAGATGTATAGAACAGACTCGTGGACTCTGTGAAAGAGGGCAAGGGTGGGATGATAAGGGAGAATGGCTTTGAAACATGTTAATTACCATATGTGAAATCAATCACCAGCCCAGGATTGATGCTCCGGGCTGGTGCACTGAGTTGTCCCAGGGGGAGGGAATCGGGAGGGAGGGGTTCTGGAGGGGGAGCATATGTAAACCCATGGTGGTTTCATGTCATTGTATGGCATAACCAACACAATAAAGCAAAGAAAATTACAAAAAAAAATAATAAAACCTATGGGAATTGGGGGAAAAAAAGCTAGATTTACATTATATGTGAGTATTATTTTTCATTAATTTAGTAGGTCACCTATTATATTATAAGGACATCTATTTCATGTACTATTAAGAAACAAAAAAAATTGCTGATAATATGACACAGTGCTTAACTACATAGGATTATTATTTTATACCTGTTGAAAAAATCCTCTAGACATAGGTTTTTAATCAAATATTTTCATCTTACATGAATAAAAATAAGTGAAATTGATTGGGTAGGTGTTCTAAAACTTTTTAATGTTCAAACATTAACTCATGATTCACCCTGTGACTAGACTCTTTAATATATGTATTTTTTTACACAATTATCTTCTGTTTCTGTTAGGCTATTGGTGATACAGCATTTTTTGAAAGTGTTCTACTATTGTTTCTAGAACATGCCTTTAAGTTGGTATCCCCTAGCTGTAAGTTTTAATATACACATACAAGAAATGAAACTTTAAGAAACACAATAATCTTAGATATGTAAAAATACAAAAAACTATGCATCTTAGAAGGCTTCCCTGTTGGCTCAATGATAAAGAATCTGCCTGCCAATGCAGGACACACAAGAGACATGGGTTCAATCCCTGGGTTAGGAAGATTCCCTGGAGTATGAAATGGCAACCCACTCCAGTATTCTTGCCAAGAAAATTCCATGGAGAGAAGAGCCTCCTAGCCTACAGTTTATGAGGTTGCAAAGCAAGGAATCTACAAAATATGGTATATGCAACCATCTTTTTTGCTGAACTTTATCTCATTAGAACTTATTGCTATCTTTTAAATTAATGATCTTTTTTAAAAAATTAATGATATTTAAGAGCTATACAGCATTCAATATAATTCATGTAAACAATTCCCTATTATTGCACATTGAGGACCTCTCTGATTTTTTTGCCATCATAAATTAAAATTTGATAAACATTTTTGGGTGTAAACTTTTGTCCACATCTTTGATAATTTCCTTAAGAGAGTTCTAAGTTTGCCTAACTAGGCAAAATGATATGCAGTTTGCACTTCCTATACATTGTCAACTTACTTTCTAAAATGACTATCAATCTGTATGCTAACCACTAGACTATGCAGGCACACAGTGTTTGCTAACCACTGCTATTCTCTATTTACCAGCAGTATGTACAAGCTAAATCTTGCCTTTTGATCAACCTACCCTTTCCTTACATTTCTTTTATTGTTATTTATCACCTGCCAGCATGATAAATAATTTCTTTCTCATTTTGGTATTTACTCCTTTCCTCAGTTCAGTTTGGTCACTCAGTCATGTCCGACTCTTTGAGACCCCATGAACTGAAGCACACCAGGCTTCCCTGTCGATCACCAACTCCTGGAGCTTGCTCAAACTCAAGTCCATCGAGTTGGTGATACCATCCAACCATTTCATCCTCTGTCATCCCCTTTTTCTCCTGCCTTCAGTCTTTCCCAGCATTAGGGTCTTTTCAAATGAGTCAGCTCTTCGCATCAGGTGGCCAAAGTATTGAACCTTCAGCTTCAGCATCAGTCCTTCCAATGAATATTCAGGAATGATTTCCTTTAGGATTGACTGGGTAGATCTCCGTGCAGTCCAAGGGACTCCCAAGAGTCTTCTCTAACACCACAATTCAAAAGCATCAATTCTTCAGCGCTTAGATTTCTTTATGGTCCAACTCTCACTCCTTTCCTAAGTCCATGAATTTTAACCAAGAGAGCTCTTAGTTATCACTTAGCCAAGTTATATAGATGTAGCTAGCTACCTTTTTTTTGCTAGCTACCTTAATTTTCCCTCTGCAGTTTCCTTAATCACCTCACTGCTCTAATTTCTTAGATACTCAGGGGGCTAAACCTGAATTTATTATTAGAAGATTTTTGTCATGAAGGTAGGATGAATCTATTTAATTTTCTTGATGAAATGCTTATTTATGTCTGGTCCTCCATTTGATTACATATGTTGGCTTTTTCCATAATAATAGTAAAAATAATAAAAATTCACTACTCTCCATTCTGATCTAAAAGATTTCTTCTAGAAATATTGTCAAGCCTTGTTGAAATAAGTAAAATTTCCATTACTGCTACATTTATGGTCCAGGTCTTCATGATCATTGGAGATTTATTTAGGAGATGAAAACTACTTTTAATATTCATCCTTTCAGAAAGCATCCATTGGGTATACACTACGAGGTACAATATTTGGTGCTTGCAGTAATGCCAAGAAGAATAACCCACATTTCTCACCCTATAATGATAATAATAATAACAATTGAAATATATTAGATATTTCCTGTATGCCAAGTACAGGTCTAAATGCTTGACATGCACTAACTCATTTAATCCATCCAACAACAATATGAGATTGGTTTTATTATTATCTTTATTTTATAGATAAGGAAATAGAGGCAGGGAGAAGCAAGTAGTAATCAAGAACCCCATAGATGGATTTGAACCTGGACTTTTATTCAAGAGTCAACTTGCCTAACATATACATTCCTATAAAAACTTACAGTACAATACGATAGACTAGACTTACACATCATAACTTGCAAATAAACACTATTACCAGGAAAATATGATAGTACAAGGGGGTTGGGAACTTAGACAAATCAAGATCCAAAGAAGAAGAAGAATATGAATGGACCTTGAAAGATATAAATAATATTGCTTTGAGTTGAAATGAAGGTGCATAGTTACATGGTGGGTGGAAGGATAATCAACTCTAGGGCCCAATAACCCTGGGTTCAAATTATGTCCACAGCACATACTAGTGGTAAGGCAACTTCTCTTAGTCTCAGAAACTCAATCTGTTTTAGTTCTAATGAGCAAAGATATAAAAGTTTGGAAGCAGATGATTTGTTTAGGGAATAGAAGTGATGCAAAAGAAGAGAGGGCTACTGGGGGCAGTTCAAGGAAGGAAGGAGGGGAGGGAGGAAAGAAAGGAAAGGAGAAAGGAAGGAAGGGCAAGCTTACGTGGGGAGCAGTTGTGGCTGAAAACAAACTGAAATAGATATGAAGAATTGTTGGAAGACTTGAGACAGCAGAAAGAAAGTAGGGCATTTTACTCAAAGGGAAACCACAAAGTTGGTAGCAGTGTTATCTGGAGCAAGGAGAGGCTGAAGAAATAAACGCGAAGGAGACTATGGGGATTGTCCAGTTGAGAGATAATAATGGCAAGAATCAGGGCAGTGTTTATGGAAAGGAAGGAGAGAGATCCAAGAAAAATTTCAAAGGTAGATTTGAAAGAACTTGTTAACCAACTGGGGATTTGGGACGGAGTCAAATGTTCCTCTGGTTTTCGCCCTAGGGGCCTGAAATGATGATCATGCCTTTTTTTCAGAGAGAAACTGGAATTAGTTTAGGAGTGAATCAGAGCTGCAAACTTGGGTGTCAGCAGTATGGATGACTTTGTGAAAAGTTTGAATGCAAAGAGAAAGAGAAGATGGGAGTTTGAGTGTCATAATCCTAAAGCTAATTTAGGAAGAAGAATCTCTTTTGGATCAATGCTTTTCTTTAGCAAAACCAAAAGTTAATTCTATCGTGGAGTCTTCTCATTCTTTTCGGGGACCTTTATTCTCTTTTTGGATTAGACATTCCTGTGAGAACTTGATAGGAACTATGGACGTTATTGTATCCCCAAGTGTATATGTGCATGTGTGGCAAGGAGGTGTGGGAGGGTGGAATCATAAATATACATACAAAAATTTACATACCATTTTAGAGAGTTCTTGTACTTTTTGAAGCCAAGCCCACAAATCTCAAGTTTGCTTTCCATAACTTCTTTTTTAACCAATGTATTCCTATTTTTCCAACTACAATTAACTACACTTTAAGTACTATCCTAAGTGTCTAAGTACCAGCTGATTTAATCCTCACCATCACATTGCCATATAGGTATTACATTTCAAACAAGCAGGAACACGGAGGTTAAATAAATTGCCCTGAGTTATAGAGCTATTATGTGGTAGAGGCAAAAGTTGAACCTAGATCTCTGTATTAGGTTTCTCCAGAGAAACAGAATCGTGGGGGGGGGGGCAGTGTGTGTGTATGTAAGTATGTGGGTATGTGTGTTTCTGTGTCGGTGTGTATGTATGTGTGTCTCTGTGTGTATATCTCTGTATGTGTGTGTTTATAAAGAGATTTAGTCTAAGGAAGTGGCTTATGTACTTAGGGAAGGTGACAAGTCCCAAGACGCGCAGTCAGCAAGTTGACCCAGGAGAGATGATGTTATGGTTCCAGTCTGAGTCCAAAGGCCTGAGGACCAGAAGAACCAATGGTGCAATTCCTGTTCAAAAACTGGGAGGCTTGAGACCCAGAAAGAGGTGAAGTTCAGTCTGAGTCCAAGAATAGGAAAAATCTGATGTCCTATTTCAAAGAATGTCAGGTGGGAGGGAATTCTCTCTTACTTTGGGGATGGTCAGCCTTTTTGTCTATTAAGGCCTTCAGCTGATTAGATGAGGGCCATCTGCTTTACTCAGTCCATGGATTTAAACATTAACCTCATCCAAAACACACTCACAGACATACCTGGAATGTTTGACCAAATATCTGGGCCTTCAATAGTCTAGTCAAGGTGACACATAAGATTAACGACTAATAGTTCCAACCGCTGAGCCCCATACTGTCACTTAAAAATACACTCTAAAGTTTTTCGTGAACGAACTTTGATTTGGCTTTGGCATATGCCTTACTTAAATTACTCATGTTAGAGTTGCTGCTTCTTGCCCATTTCCCCTTTCCCCGGAACATTCTCCTAATTGAAGATTTTATAGTAAAACCCACTTGGATTCATTCTGTTTGCTTTCTGCCCTGTTTTTTCCCCTAGGAAGATAAACTAGCTAAGGAAGCTTCCTCTTTCATTTTAAATGTTCAAAGACTGTTTTGCAGCTAAAAGTGAGTTAATAACATCTAAAAGAATCCTCGGTACCCACTAGGAGTGCATAGCAGGTGTTAAAAGAGTTTTTAAATTCACTGCACGCAATAGAAAAGCATTGCTGCATTCTGGTAGCAGTATCAAAACTTTCAGGTGGCTGTTTAGCATGCAGCGTTTGTGTCCGTAAAAGTCAATGCACGATTAAAAAAATATATTGTGGCTGTTTTTAGGCCCTGGAGCCAATCCAAAATAACAGCTGGGGTTTTACATCTCCTGGGGGACTCCTCAAACCCATGAAATTCAGTCCCAAGAAGTCATAACACTCTGTTAGTGTGAAAGGCCCTGTGAGCAGGAGACTGGAAGCTCAATTGTCAGAGTAAAAAAGAAACAGAAGGGCAGCTGTGTGCTCTCTTCATCACACACATTTCCAAGTTTCTTTAATGAACTGATTGTATCCACGTAAGCTTGAAATGGTGATTAAACAGTCAAATTAAAGCCATTGGCTTACAGGTTGTTTTTCTTTTCTACCAGGTGAGGGAGGCACTAGTAGTAGGAGAACATGTCTCTTCTTCACTTTGAAAATTGTAAACAGAAAAGTGGTAGATCAAGTGAGGCCATGTTTAGGAGGAGTGTGTCCTATGGACTATGCATTCAGCTGTGTACCAGTCAAGGTAAAACAATTAATTTAAATTAAGCTTTGATTTCTGTAAATGCAGACTGCAAAGCTATTGAAAGTACATAGATAACTTGGAGAAATTATGTTCAGAAAAGGAGCATAAATTCTTAATTTAAATGAGCTGATGTCTAGAAACAGGCAATGCAGTTGTACTGGGTTGGCCAAAAGGTTCGTTCATGTTTTTCCATAGTATCATACAGAAAAATCCAAATGAACTCATGGCCAACCCAAAGTTGTAGTTGAAGTCTGATTTTCAAATTTAGGAAAGGAGAAAAATAATATATCTTATGTCCTACTGGTTGGTAGATATCTTTTCCATAAAGGTCCCAATAGCACTGCAACTTCCTTAGAATAGGTTTTTAAATATAATGCTTTGAATATGACATGGCTTTGGGCAATGGAACCAAATATATCAGCCTCAAGTCTTAAATGATTTAGTGTTTTATTATTATTATTTTTTTTGGTCTGAAATTACCAAGTGATTTCATAGTGTCAAGGTTTATTTTCCTTAGATAATATGCTGAGGGTAGCCCAAGTGAGGTTAAATGCCATTATCATCTGCCATCATTGACTGAGATATTACCATCACTGGCTCTGGAGATGCAAAGAGAAAAGCCCTATCTCCCCCTGCAGAGCTTAAAGTCCAATTGATGACTTAGATGTACATACAAAGATGATACAAGGCACTGGATATTGTTGAATATGAGTTGAGACAATAAGTACTTTGAGGTTGGGGAAGATACGAATCCATTCTTAAGAACTTCTTTGCCAGTCGCAGTTGTATAATCTGTAAAGTAATATCTGACCCCTAAAACACAGGAAAATGTATGAATTTGATCTTCTATTACTAAACATCAATTTCCTCTTATATCTCTAGCTTTTAGCTCAGAGTCTAACACATAATAGGAATTTGTCTACCTCAGTTAAAATACTATTAGCAGTTGTGAGCTGGAACTCCCTAGCAACTGTAATCTATCACTCATCTTGGCTGGATAACAGCACCACTGATCGCGATATAAGAGTATGGTTTAGTCCCTACCTTATTGAGTATGTCTTCTGGAATTATGCTTGTTGGAGCAACCACATACATATAAAATGCTATATAACATGCAATTAAAACAAAAAGCAAGCATGCCAATGCTGTAGTCATTTCTAAGTCGTCAAAACCTAAATTTTTGCCTGTGTACAGACTTGCCGTTCTGGTTAGGGCTTTGTTGTTGTTTAGTTGCTAAGTCGTGTCCCACTCTGTGTGACCCCATGGACTATCGCCCACCAGGCTCCTCTGTCCACTGGGTTTTTCAGGCAAGCATAGTGGAGTGGGTTGCCATTTCCTTCTCCATTGTCTCTTTGGGAAAATCCATGACAAATACTGTTCTTCACATAAGACTGCTGACTCCATCTTGAAACAAGAGTAGGACAAGAGGAAACCACCCAAGGAGTCTTGTTAATTTCAGGATGGATAGCTGGTCATTTAATGGTGACAGGTGCGACATTCATATTGATTTTCCGGATTTTACTTCTCAAAGAGTCTGGAAGGAAGATTTGAGCAGCTCAGACAGGATTTCTACTGATAACCCCAGGGATGGTTTGATTCTGGTCTTGTTTAGCCCTTCAATTCCATTACTCATTGAGGTGCCTGGGCCTGGGCCTCTCCTTTATTTAGGAGTGACAGCCACCTGTCTTTGGCAGCTTGGCAGTTCTGTAATGACAGACAGCCACCCAGCCAAGGGGCAGCCGCAGGAGCAAACATCTCAGCTTGATAAGACTGCTTATGCAGCGGCAGGGGAAAAAAGATTCTATTTTTCTGTCTTTTGTGGTTATTACCTTCCTCTGGCTGTATTATTATGTCTCCGAGGAGAAAGAGAGACAGAAGTCTGTCGAGAGCCAACGTCCTCAATTTGGGAGGACAAACTGCAGTTCCTCCAGAGGCCAAAATAAACTGCACGGCAGAAAGAGTCCCAGCAGTGCAGTGGTTGGTCTCTGACAGCTACAAACCAGGAGTGATAGCCTCAGGGCCCCTGAATTCTTCAGTCCCCATCAGACACTCAGGAGGTGAAGACTTAGGTGTTATCTAGCCAGAACCCCAGCCTCGGGGCAGATGGATGTCCTAACCCTGCAGGACAGACAGTCGCCAAGTGGCAGCAGAAAGAATGTCAGAAGCCCCTCCTAGCACTATCCTTTTGAAATCACAAGCCAGCGCCCCCAAGTCTGGGCGGAATCTTCCAGGCTCTACCATAAAGCTGCCCCCTTCCCCCTAATTCATTCTTGCTCGGATATTCTATGAGCCTTTGACAAGGGGAAGAAACTAATCATAAAACCTGTTCATAAAATCCTTCTGATACTTAAAGACTGCGATTAAATCTCCCGGCTTCATTTAAAACAAAAGAGGTTCTCTATTCACACCCTTCCCACCCCAGCAGAAAATGTATTCTGGGCCCGGCGCTGACCATCCGAAAGTTGCGATTTCCTCTTAGTCGAGGGCAAAGTTAGCGAATCTGTAGCTGAAAAGTCTTAACTTGGGGGAGGGGGCGACAGCACGGGCGGGGGGAGAGCGGCGGGAGGAGGGACAAGAGGGAGAGACACTGCCCCCTACTTCAGCGAGGTCGTCGCCCGAGCCGGTGGAGCCGCCGGTTTGGGTTTTGGGAGGAGGAGCGGCGCGGGCTCGGCAGCCGCGGCTGGGCGCCCGCTCGGTACCTGGCAGGCCGGCCGCCCGGGGCGCGGAGGGTGTGAGCGCGCGCGCCCCCTCCGTGCCCGCTCGCCTCGCGCGCGTCTCGGGGGAGGCTCCGCCGCCAGGCGCCGGGGGAGCCTGCAGCCTCAGTCCTGCCGCCCGCGGAGCTTTGTGCAGCGGCGGCGGCGGCTCCGAATCCCACCTGCTGGCGGCGGAGAGACAAGGAAGGGGAAGAAGGAGGAGGAGGAGGGGACAGAGGCGGCAACGCGAGCCCACTCCCACCGCCCGCGCCCACCTCCCGGGGGCTCCGCAGTCCCCGCTCTCGGCCTGCACGCGCCCCCGCCCCCGGCCCGGTCCGGCCTCCCGGCCACACCGCGGCCACCGCGGCTGCAGCCCCTTCTGTCCGGCCCGGCCCGCCCGGCCCGGCCACCGCCACCCAGAGCCGCCGGCGAGTTTGCGGCGAGCGCGGGGCGCGCGGCGCCGCCTCGATGCGCCCGGGAGCCGCCTCGGCGCCCCAGCCCCGCTGAACAGTCCCGAGAGCGCCGCGGCCAGCCCGGGAGGGCGAGCGGGGAGGCGCGGGGTGGCTCGGCCGGCCCCGGAGACGGAGAGCGAGCGGGCGAGGAGGAGCGAGCCGGAGAGAGAGCGCCGGGAGCAGACACCATGCCGGGGTGGAAGAAGAATATCCCCATCTGCTTGCAGGCGGAAGAGCAGGAGAGAGGTGAGCAGGGCGATCGGGCCAGGAGGGCCGGGGAGGGGGTCCGGGCCGGGGGCCGCCCCGGTGCCTCCCTCTCCCTGGGCTCCCTCCCTCCTGTCCGCGGAGGACGGGGGAGGGGCGCCGCGCCCTCGTGGGCCGCGGGCGAGTCCGGGCGGCGGCTTGCGAACTCTATAGGTTTTTTTTTTTTTTTTTTTTTTTACGGGGAGAGGGGGTGCGTGTGGAGCTGCTGGGGTGGGGGGAAGAGGGAAGAAAGAGGTGCTGCAACAGGGAACTTTTCGGTTGTGCAAAGATTTTTTTTTTCTGGAGAGGACTTGAGGGGACCTGGAGAGCTTCTCCTGGGCCCGCTCGCACGTGGAGCCCCGGGCGGCCGTCTGTGGGCTGGGTGCTGAGGAGGGAGGGGGGCGGTCCTGCGGTGCTGGAAGTGACTTCTCAAACTTTCCTCCTCGCTGCCGCGACCGCCTCGCTGTCCCGGCCTATGGCTGGGCTTTGATGGTACTGCCAACCCCAAAGTTGCTGGGGAATTCAGCAAGGAGAGGAAGAAGAGCGTGGGGGCGGAAAGTGGGCGCTGCCGCAGGTCTCCGCAGGGGAAGGGCGAGAGGGGGAAAGCTGCCCCCGGAGGCTGAGGGTCCGGGGCTGGAGTGATGCCTCGGATTTGAGAGTTATGCCCCAGCAGTCCCCGCTGTCAAGTTCATACCGCAGGACTGCGGGCTTTTCATAATTGCTGTCTATTTTCTTCGTAAAAAGCGGCTCTCCGTGCCAGGTGGCCTGGAGACCTTTTGTGCTTCAGCCTGACAAGTGTACTGGGCACGTTGCTTTTAAGTGGCTTGCGGCGGAGGAAAGTTGAAGGCCTTTGGCCACCTTCAAGGCTCGGTTCTGTTGAGGTCATTTCACAGTGTTTGGATTGTGCGGAGGTCGGCTGGGGAGTTCAGCTCGGTAACCTGGATATGATGTACTGAGTGCACCAGAATTTCCTCTAGCCCCCGGGGGCTAGCGGGGTGTGCGCCGCGGCTGTGTTAGCATGCAGCAGGAGGATGGCCGGCGTGGTCCACAGGCTTTATTCCTCGGCTCCTCTCACCCTGGCCTGCCCTGCTTCGAGGAAAATGCTTTAGGATTGGAAGGATTTCAGAATGCTGGGTCCGCAAGGGCTGCGCAGCCGTCAGTGCTAAGGTTAAATGAAGCTGCTTGGGTGGGTTGGCGGGCGGGGAGAGCCGGTGGGAGTTGCGATCTGGTGAGTGGAGAAGGCAAGAGTGGTCAGTGGAGCTAAAGCCAGCTGAGTGATGAGTGGTTATGGAGGGTGGTTTGGTTATTGGTCATGCCAAAAGTTTCAGGCTTTGGAAATAATGCCTATTACTGAAGAATGAATGTACGCTTTTCAGTTTTTCTCTAGGTGGCACAACCTGTCTTTGGTTTATATCCTGTTTAATGACTCAGGGAATTCATCCCTTGTTAACCATTTCCTTATTCGAGATTAGAGATGCATTCATTTTTCCAGCACACATTCTGGTGACCTAACTTGCTGTTCATCCACTCAAAAAGACACCCCAGCTTTAGAAACACCTCTGCTTTTCCCCTTCGTGGATCGTATCTTAAAAGGCGCAAATAGTACCAACAATTTATAACCAGCTAAAAGCACTAATGAAAGTCTTATGTCAGGCATGGAGTGCCTGGGCTATGAACTAAAAGTCAGGGCACTTGGTATTAAATGTATCAGTTTGCTAAAAAAACCATTGCAGTGCTGCCAGCAAGGTTTATCAGAATGCTGAAATGGGTAGATTTTTGGATTCTGACAAAATGTACTTGTATGTCTTTTAGAAATACATGGTAACTTTGAAAGATGATCACCTCCTCTGCTTAGTGGAGATAAGACTGAATTTCCTCCAGAACATAACAATGGAAGTCAGACTGGATAGTCTGCCTTATCTTCCCCAGTAGGAGAAAACAGGGACCATTTGTTACTTGCTGTCTTTTTTCACTTGAACTATTTCTTACTTCTTGTTTATATTATGTTATGCTTTTCTAATTAGTATTGTTTTTGTTTGGTTGTGGCATTTCTTTTTGAGGGCCTGCTTCATTGGAAATGTACAAATACGTGTGTTTTGTTTCTTTTAAAATCTCCCACCTGATGTTTTTGTTTCAGTTGTGTGTGTGTACATGGGTGTGTGTGTGTGTATTTGAATGAACTGAGCTGCCTACATGATTTCTAATGCAAATGTCAGAGGACGTTGCTTGAGATGATCATATCCTTTTGAAAGAATTTTATTGTAAAATAATGAGCAGTTTTCTATTTGAATTTGAAATCAGATTGTATTTAGCTTTTTTCTTTTTAAGTGATTCAAAAGTGTTGGATTAGCTTTTTGTCAAATAGAAATATTAAACTATCAAGTTACTTAGGAAAATAATGAGTGTGGAGGAAACATACATTTTAAATTTTGTCTGAGAATAACAGTCGATTTCTATAACCTTTAAATTCTAAGATTGGTTGTGATCATAGAACCATTGTCCTTTCCTTATTTCCCTACCCCCCCACCTCCAATTTACATTTAAACATTCTAAAATCCATTATGGAGACTACTCTAGCATAACATTTTTTCCTGTAGATTTTATTTAGCTAAGTCTCTTTCTGAAACTTGATGCAAATTAATACAGGCTGCTGGCTTCTTTAAGGACCACATACTTGAACATGTATTTTTTTAGCATTATTCTTGAAAATAATGCTAATCTCAATTCAAAGATTTAGGGAAACTGCCTCTTGGTATTGTCACATACAAAGAGAGGTTTGGCAAATCTCTTTAGTTTCAAGCCATCCCTATACACCATTCATAACTTGGATTCATCTTGAATGCCTGTGTCAAGATGATACTGAGTGAACTATTGCTACTGCATGCAGTGCTGAGCAGAGAAACTGTAACATATGGGTTGTTGCAGTAAATGCAGTCACTTCCAAAATGACATGTTAAGATTCACCCATGTATGGTAAAAATTCACCCATGTACTATTAAAATTCAGGACACATTTCTCTGTCCTCCCCCCCGATTTTCTGCCTGAGCTGATAAACCCAATCCTTTAAGAAACCGCCTAATACACTTCGGGTAAATGTTTTAGGAGAGGAGAAATGATTATGAAACCTGTTCTATTGAATATTCCTTCCAATCAAATTAAATTAAGTAATTTATTCTTTGTTTTAATCTACTTATTAGCTGATCATCTGTAATAAGAATATAGTTGTGAAGGAAAATCTCAGTGTAAAGGAGTAGGTGCCTCAGTAATTAATGATGCCTTTCTTTTGCCTTGTAACTTACCTTTGGATTTGTGTGGATTTGGTTAGTAAGTGTGTGTGTGTGTGTGTGTGTGTGTGTGTGTGTGTGTGTGTGTGTACAGCATTCTCCAGGGGAAAATGCATGCATTTTGTATAGCTCCTTTCCCCCTTGCTTTTCTGTGCTTCTCTTAAAATTTTAAGGTCTACAAGTGAACCTGAGAACTTCTCTTTGAACATTTGTAGGAATGATTGTGTCTGGGATTTTGCTTCTGTCTTGTCAGATGAGAGTATTTGAATCATTTTGGACATAAAGAATTAGTTTTTATAAAATATTCATGTGAAAGCACAGGGGGCTTACAAAGTGTGCCTTTGTTACATCTTTGGTTTATTTCACTTTCCATATCACAAGAAGATCTGGTGACCCTACCCCACATAACCCGCTTAATAAAAAATTCCAATTTGAAATTTGATTTTTTGATCGAGGAGTGGCATGGGGAAAATAGAAGAAATCAAAATGTACAGAGTCTGCCATGCATTGAGCACTGTGTTTGACATTTCATGAGCGTTATTTGGTACAGTCCTTACTATATGCCAGTAAGGTAGGTATTATAACTTCCTCTGGAAGTGGGAGAAATTGATGCCCAGAGAATGAAAAAATTTGCCTAGAGTGACAAAGCCAAGACTTAGGACATCAGTTTCTAAAAAGAAGATAATTTGAAAAAGAATTTGTTACATTTCCTGAGATACAGTTATTAGCATTATATTAACATTATAATGTCTTATGGGTCTTTTGGACTGAATTTTAATAAACTGCCACCAAATATTTCATTAAGAATTCACAAGAAGGGTTTTATAGTTATATATACTGTGGAAAAGCTTCCAAAGTATATTTTGGGCTTTTGACAAACTGATTTTGCTAGATAGGTTTGCTAACTCTAACTGTAAGAATTGGCATGCCAACATATTTCTAAGTGGAATTATTTGATTAAACTTAAACTCATGTAAATGAATGGCTTTTCCCCGCAGGACTTGAAATATTACATAGTTTGCTTTTTTTCAGAGCGTTTGCCATGAAGGCAAGAATGAACAGGAATTAGGTACTTTTCCTAACTGATGAACTAGGAAACTCTTAATACTATATTGTTAATAACCACTGTGCATTTGCTAGTTTGCCAGCATTTTATTTAATTAAAGCCATCCATCTGAACTCTTAGTCTGGTATGTATCAGAAGGCCAAGTGGCCAAAGGGACTCCAGATAATGCTTTCTTCTGTCGCAGCCTGTTTGGTTTTTCATGAAGGAAAAGGTATCAAGTTAACTTGGCAAAGGATATTGAGAATTGAATATCATGGGTTTTAAAATGGTTGTGTTAAATGCTGTGTGATGGCTGATGGTTTAAGACATTTAGGAATTGATGAGTTTATTTTCAGTTAAATTACAGTAGTAGTTTAGTAATACAAAATACAAGAAGAGTAGTAATACAAAGTAAGATGTCTAACAGAGAATGCTGTTCAAACACAAGAGTAAAACCTTGTTCTTTTTTTATCTTTTAGGAAAGTTTATTTCTTTTTAAATTCAAAGGTGTCCTATATGTAAATATAAAAATCTATTGGTACAAAATTACGTATTCATGACATCTACTTGTTCAGACAGGTTAGTTGCCAAAGGGTATTTTGTCAGTTTCAGGGGAAAGTTACAGTTCTTTAAGTACATCTGCTGATTAAAATGTTCCTGATTGAATTTCTTACTGCCTTTCATTTCAACAGTGATTAAATGTTAAGCACCAAATCAGTTGTTGAGTAGAATGTGGAGACAAGGCTCGTGTCCTAGATAGATTCCTTCGCCTCACCCAGCAAAGTGGTGGGGAACAAGATATTTGAAGTCAAACAGCAGTAAGTTTAAAGCCATTTCAGTGCCTCCTAGCTCTGTGATCTTTTAACTTCTCAAAGTTCCTTGTGTTCTCTTCTTTAAAATGAAGACAGGTAATATCTACCTCATGGGAAGAGTAAATGAAATTAACAAGAGTAGGTGAATTTCTGTCAGTTCCTTGTATATAATTCCAGGCTTAGTAATGGCATCCAGTATTATTTTTTTATGATATCTTGGCAAAGATCTGTAAACTTGATGTCTCAAGGTGTCCTAATGATGAAATGATATGTTTTTATCCTTTAAAATGTCATAAACCATTTATAAAGGAAGTCCAGTGTTTTGTGAAAAGCTGTGCTAAAGCCAGAGCTTTATGGGGCCAAAGTCTTTGATATGTTCTAGTCTGACCCTCTCATGAAAAAGAAGAAACTCTGGTGTAGGGGCAGATGTGCCCAAGGCCACATATCATACATGTAGAAAACATTTATTGACATCTGACTTACATGATAGGTGCTGAGGATGAGAAGAATCATTGTTCCTATTGTCAAGGGGATTATTAAGTATAGTTATAGAGTCATGGATATGATAGCCTTCTGTACAGATTAATGCTAGGGGAGCAGAGAAGTGGGGTTGAATGTGCTTAGTGCAGGTGGGAAGAGTGAAGCTTCTTAGAATGCTCTCAAAGGATGTGGCACAGATAAGGGGGTAAAGGACTTGAAGGAAGGTGAAGAGTTCAGAAGGTTAGGAGGGGATGTGAGGATAGATATTTCAGGCAGGGGGCACAGTGTTTTTCAAGGCATTATCAGACAAAATAGTCTAAGAACCACTACTGGTTTCTTAAGGGGCTGAAGTATAGAACATGAACATGCATATGGACTGTAGAATCAGAATATGTATTTCATGACAAGGTTGGGAAACTGAGATGGAGAAGATGAGACCAGAGACGGCCAAATTTGGAAGGTCTTTCTATGCCAGGTGGCAGAGTTCAGATTGTATCCGGCCAGGGATAAAAAGTTAATTGAAGGCTTTCCAACAGAAGGAATCAGATTTACATCTTAGAAAGGTCACCTAGGTAGCAAAGAGAACGATTAGGAAAAGGAGGACTGGAGAGGTGGAAATCAGGTAGGAGGCTATTGCCCTGTTGCAGGCCATGCGGAGATTCTGAGGAGGAGGACTTGGTGAGCAGGTGAGCGCAGGGACATGTAGAGGTCATAGGTCTCTGGTGGAGGTAGTGATCAGAGTCACAGTTGTGACTTGAGACCCAGCATCTTGATACAAAGCCTGGTATTCCTTCCACAACATGTTGCCTTTCTTTACTCCCTCTTTTCCAGGCTATGTAAAAGGAGGCAGAAAATGTAACTCTAATCCAGTAGAATAATGTAAAAATAGAGGACCACCAAAGTGATTGGGTGCCAGGCTGGGTCATGATGATAGTTTAATACGCACTAGTTTTTCTTCTATCATGTAAAATTCATATACTGTATAATCCTAAAGGAAAAATAACTATTATTCTGCCCACTTGTCTCTTAATACTGATATGGAATTTAAAATGATTTTTTTTAACTGAAAAAGAGGGAAGTGGTAGTTATTATCTTACAGAATTGGGCGAGATTTTAAAAAATTATTATTTTCTAAAAATAACAAAATTCTCTGTGAATCAAGTTTAAAAATACTTCTAATACTGGACTCAAAATTAGGAAAGTGGATTAAAGTCCTCTCTTGGCCATGTTCTTGTTTATCTGGTCTAGGCACAGCCTGCGCCTCTGAACCTCATTTTCTTATCTGAAAGTTATGACGATTCTTGGCATACTGACCTCCTAAAAGTTGTTATGGGGTCAGAGCCATTTTTGCTACATGATTATGTTATAAAGGGGAGAAGTTGTTGAAAGACTGACGTTCTTAAATCACATCTATCAGTTGGCCATTTCTGGATGGAGGAATTCTTTGCCTAAGTTCTGTTTCATAAACTAGAAACTTTCATTAAAGAAATCTTAATTTTTAGTCTCCCAAAATGAAGTTCAACTGTGTTATGAAGTTCCCCCCTTAGGCTCCCATTTACAACAAAATAACTCAAGTGATGTAACTAAATTACAATACATGCTTACAGGCTACACAGTTCTTCTAGGCAGCTTCTTTCCCTGCTGGGCTTGGAAATGTCTAGTACAGATGCTGACTGCATCTTGCCACCACTCCCTATTCAATTTCTGCTGCTCTTCCATCCAGGCTTCTGACCTTAACGCAGTGCCCAAGACACCATTACTCCTCAAATTGAAATTGTGCATGGAATCTTTTTAAGGAAGGTAAAATTCTTGCAAACCTCCACTGATGACTTCATTTCTGTTACGTCCTTAAATATGTATTAATGTAAAACTACATGTAAACTCCTGATGCTTATCACTGTCATTCAGCCACAAAACCCAAACAGATTTTACAAATGAAATATAAACAAATCTACTGAAAGAAATCAGTCTTTGAAATGAACATTTATTTCATGCCATTGTATATTATTTGCCTGGAACAAAATTCCTTCCGGTGGTATGAGTGTGGTACTTGCTGCTATGGAAAATAGTAGCATCACTTATTCTCTGGTTAAACTCCCATGGAACATTGGTCTTAATAGTCTGATGTCATCTGGTCTTTCTTGGGCATGAGCACATCATTTTCTTATGAAGTCTTCTCTTCTCATTGGTCTCTTTTGCGCCATTGTGGTCCCAAATGCAAGCCCCAGTATTGGCAATGCAGCTGGTGATAGTATTAGACTGATCTACAGTTGCACTCATCTCACACACTAGTAAAGTGATGCTCAAAATTCTCCAAGCCAGGCTTCAGCAATACGTGAACTGTGAACTTCCAGATGTTCAAGCTGGTTTTAGAAAAGGCAGAGGAACCAAAGATCAAATTGCCAACATCTGCTGGATCATCGAAAAAGCAAGAGAGTTCCAGAAAAACATCTATTTCTGCTTTATTGACTATGCCAAAGCCTTTGACTGTGTGGATCACAATAAACTGTGGAAAATTCTGAAAGAGATGGGAATACCAGACCACCTGACCTGTCTCTTGAGAAACCTGTAGTGCAGGTCAGGAAGCAACAGTTAGAACTGGACATGGAACAACAGACTGGTTCCAAATAGAAAAAGGAATACGTCATGGCTCCTTGTATATTGTCACCCTGCTGATTTAACTTCTATGCAGAGTACATCATGAGAAACGCTGGGCTGGAAGAAGCACAAGCTGAAATCAAGATTTCCAGGAGAAATATCAATAACCTCAGATATGCAGATTATACCACTCTTACGGCAGAAAGTGAAAAAGAACTAAAGAGCCTTTTGATGAAAGTGAAAAAGGAGAGCGAAAAAGTTGGCTTAAATCTCAACATTCAGAAAACAAAGATCATGGCATCCGGTTCCATCACTTCATGGCAAATAGATGGGAAACAGTGGAAACAGTGGCTGATTTTATTTTTTTGGGCTCCAAAATCACTGTAGATGGTGATTGCAGCCATGAAATTAAATGACGCTTGCTCCTTGGAAGGAAAGTTATGACCAACCTAGACAGCATATTGAAAAGCAGAGACATTACTTTGCCAACAAAGGTCCGTCTAGTCAAGGCTATGGTTTTTCCAGTAGTCACGTATGGATGTGAGAGTTGGACTGTAAAGAAAGCTGAGCCGTAAAGAAAAGATTCTTTTGAACTGTGGTGTTGGAGAAGACTCTTGAGAGTCCCTTAGACTGCAAGGATATCCAACCAGTCCATCCTAAAGGAGATCAGTCCTAGGTGTTCATTGGAAGGACTGATGTTGAAGTTGAAACTCCAATACTTTGGTCACCTGATGTGAAGAGCTGACCCTTTTGAAAAGACCCTGATGCTGGGAAAGATTTAGGGCAGGAGAAGGGGACGACAGAGGAAGAGATGGTTGGATGGCATCACCGACTCCATGGACATTAGTTTGGGTAGATTCTGGGAGTTGGTGATGGACAGGGAGGCCTGGCGTGCTGTGGTTCATGCAGTCGCAAAGAGTCGGACATGACTGAGCGACTGAGCTGAGCTGAACTGACATTAGTTACTCTGACTGCTCATGGTGAAGGGCTGGTTTCCCCCAAGTCTGTGTAGAACTAGAGTGATTGCATCATATGAAACTCTACCTGAGTCTGTCTACACTGTGTCCTGTTCAATAAGATGAGCCCATTTGTCACAGACTTAGATGCTGGAGTAATGCCAAATTGCTGCAGGAGTTTCTAAGCCCCTACCCTCATTTTATTATTTATCTAACTGTGGACGGGTAATAAGCAGTTTCCTGACTGGCACTGTCTATAGTGCCTGTGTGGACAGTACTGGTTTACTTTGAATAGTGCTGGTTTAGAATATGTTTATGTAGCTGGGGTTGGGAAGCAGAATTCTGAAAGGTAGATGTATGTGTGTGTGAAAATGGACTTACTACTAACAAATGTAACGTAATTTATTTCCTGTAGCTGCTTTCACTTTACCTTCAAGATGTCATTCCTACTCAAGTTGGAAAACACCTGACTTTGTCCATTGAGAGCACATTAGTCTCAGTTTAAAGGCTTTTTCATTGTTTCATTTCTAAAGGGTTTCCCCTTTCTCATTCCAAGATGGCGTTTAAATGAACAGGAAAGCTTCGTATCCTCATGGCCCTGGGTGAAGGGCATTTTATTCATTGTGTGACCCTCACTGTGTCCACTGCCCTCGAGTTGGCATGCTTGGTGACTGGGCCTTGTGTCTTGGTATCCCCTGAAGGGAGATTGGTTGGGCTTCCTGGACCTTGCCATTGAGTCTGGTTATACGATCCTTATAACTTGTGATGTTTCTGTCAAAACCCAACCTAGGTTGCAGTCCTGTCAATATTTCTGTATCCCTCCTGGAAGCCAGAGAACAGAGCAGTTTCCCCTGACACTTTATGGAGTTTGAGCAATCTTGGGAGGTACCATCATCCTTACCTGTGTCATGGCACCTTCTGCGTATATACTGTATTGTCCCAATGCCACCTTGAGTTCTGCCTGTGCCCAGTAAGGGACCTTCATGCTAGCAATGAGGATCATTGACCAGAATATTCACTAATGTCCTCAAAGCTAAACAGACATCAGATTTTCTCTCCTCTTGTACTTGTCACAAGTCTTGAATCCTTGCAGGAGAGAAAGTACTTCCATCTGACCTTTTGTCTCTCCCTTCTAGTTTTTTCTTCTTTCTCTGCTGTTCCAGATATCTGGAGTGACTTAAATGACTTGAAAGCTTAAAACTGGAAGGGATGAGAGTCAGAGAGGTGAATAACAGATAAGGGGGGGAGAGTCCAGTAGGCCATAATTATGTGGGCCCCTGTCCCTAAGATCTGAATGTCAGATATTCTTGACACCTTCTGATGTCCACATCTAAACACATAAAGAACTGTCTAAACAACCGTGAGATAACTTAGCTTGAAGCTGGCAAGTAATTTTGACCAATACCTTCTTTCAGCCTACCTTTTACACAGACTTTTCTCACCTAATAGTTTTCTTAGAAATCTGCCCTTTGTGTTTTCATCAGCAAAACAGTGAAAGTGAAAGCTGACATATTTCTTCTCATGGCTGGCCGTGAAATTGCAATGTGCATTTTCTGTTAAATACTGATGTATTTTAAAGATTTACTTTGTATTTTGAATAAAGATCTTTAGAAAAGATCACTAGGTATAGTCAAGACTTTTTATATGAATTAATGTCAGAATTAATAAATACATATGTTTTACTCGTAAAGTGTTAATTTCACAGTTGTTAAATATAGCAGACAATATGAAAATTTGGTAGTTTGACAGCATAAACTATTAGAATTTATATCTTTTTTTAGATACAGTTCATCATTTGAGAAAAGGTTAATAAATGTAGCTTTCACCTTAGCACATTAAAAATAACAGCAAAAGAATAGAAATCAATGTAGGTAAACATTCAGATAATAATGTGGTAGATATTTGTTTGTGTATTCTGAATGTAACTTGTGAATAGTTCTCCTTGATACCCTTCTGTTGGCTAGGATTTCTCTTGTTCCCATTATTCAGAAGTTCCATTGAAAAAGACTGGGATGTGTGCACTAATGTCCCGAACTTTGATCATCATAAGAATGTCTACCTTGCCCTCTTCTCAGGGGTCAGGTTTGTTAATTAAAAGACAGTGGCATTTAAAATTAGATTTTCAAATGAATTCAAGTGTTCCTTTTTAAATATATAATTTTCTGTATCGTGCAGGGCATATTTTCATTAAATGAGAACCTTGAACAAGGGAATATAAATTTGGTCTCTTGGTAACTATTTCACTCCCCCTCCCCTCATAATTTTAGTTGAGAGAATGAAAATTTGCCAGATTGGAATCCGACACCTATAGTGCTGCATTTTCTAAGAAGTAAGAAAGCACCTCATCTGGCGTTTTAGTGAATTTGAATGCTGAGATATCGCTCTGTCTGTCTTTACCCTGCCACGAAAAAGCAGTTCTAGTTTTTTCACCAACAGCCATGTAAAATTATCAAGTGTGATCTGGGCTCTGCCTTCAGTGACCGCATTTACTCAAAATCCTTACCCTCTCAGCCTGTGTTGCTCATACTGTCAACCAAAAAGGAAGGAGGGAAGTGTATTAGTCTGTTTGAGCTGCCATCACAAAACACCACAGGCTGGGAGGCTTAAAACACAGAACTGTGTTTACTTAGTTCTGGGGGCAAGAAGTCCTTATCATGGTATCAACTTGGTCAGTTTCTGGGGAGAGTTCTCTTCTAGTATCGCCAGTGGCTGCGTGCTCACTGTGCGTATGCTCATATGGCCTTCCCTTCAGGTGTGAATAAGGTCAGGGGGTTAGGGGGGAGAGAGTTCTCTACTGTTTCTTCCTTTAAGGACACTAATCCTGTTGGATCAGGGCCCCACTCTTATGATCTCATTTAATGTTAATGACTTCCTTGGGGGCCCTGTCTCCAGCTACAGTCACACTGTAGATAAGGGGTTTCAGCATATGAATTGGCAGGGTTGGGCATGGGGAGGAGTCACAGACATTCAGTCCATAACAGGCAGGAGCAGAAGATTAATCAGTGGCTTAGGTAATGTTCCTATGAATTTCATCTTTAGGTGTCTGAAACCTGCTCCTTTTGAACAGAAGATGACATAGTCATAGCTTCCTCTGTGCCCTCTCAGTTGGTGGCAGTTTTTTCTCATATGGAGGAGGAGCAGAAGGTCCCTTTTGTCCTTTTTTGCTTCTTCCAGACTATTCCTCCTTCCTTTTTAAAAATCCTGAATTTTGGGTATCATGCCATGAACCACACAAAACCATGGTTCCTCCTTGTTGCAGTCACTTTCTGTGGTCTTTGACCATATTAACTCCTGGCTTACTATTACTTGCTCCAGCCCTGCTTCTAGGATAATTCTTGTGATTTCAGTATTCACATAAATTGTCCCTCTTGTTTCGTCAATTTTCAGTCCTGTATCCTTTCTTTCAATTGTAATATCTGCCACATGGCCATACCCTAGACTGGCAAATCTCAAAGTGAGGTCCAGTGACCTCTGGAGGTCCCTAGGATGCTTTCAGAGAGACTGTTATTTCCATAACAATACTTAGATATTAATTGCCTCTTGTACTCTCATGCTCTTGTGAGTGCATAGTAGTTTTCAGAGATTCCATGACATGTGATGAGCGTCTTCATTCTGGTAGCTAATGGAATGTGTACTTGTGTACTCTTATGTTTAAAAATATTCCCTTTTAATTTTAATTTGGTAAATATGAATAGACCTAATTCACATAACCAAAAACTTTTCATAGTGCTCATTAATTCTTTTTTTTTTTTATTGTTTTTGCCATACATTGTCATGATATCACCATGGGTTTACATATGCTTCCCCTCCGGAACCCCCCTCCCTCCTCCCTCCCCCCCGGGAAATCTCGCTGTACCAGCCCCGAGCATCAATCCTGGGCTGGCGATTGATTAGACACATGACAATTAACATGCTTCAATGCCCTTCTCCCATATCATCCCACCCTTACCCTCATCCACAAAGTCCACGAGTCTATTCTATACATCTGCGTTCCTTTTGCTGTCTTGCATGTTGAGTTCTCGTTACCATCTTTCTAAATTCCATATATATGTGTTAATATACTGTATTGTTGTTTTTGCTTCTGGCTTACTTCACTCTGGATAATAGGCTCCAGTTTCGTCCATCTGAGTAGAGTTGCTTCAAATGAATTTTTTTTTAATGCTGAGTAATATTCCATTGTGTATATGTACCACAGCTTTCTTATCCATTCGTCAGTTGATGGGCATCTAGGTTGCTTCCATGTCTTGGCTATTGTAAACAATGCAGCGATGAACATTGGGGTACACGTGTCTCTTTCAATTCTGGTTTCCTCGGTGTATATGCCCAGCAGTGGGATTGCTGGGTCATATGGCAGGTCTATTTGCAGCTTTTAAAGGAACCTCCACACTGTTTTCCATAGTGGCTGTACTAGTTTGCAATCCCACCAACAGTGTAAGAGGGTTCCCTTTTCTCCACATCCTCTCCAGCATTTATTGCTTATAGACTTTTGGATGGCAGCCATTCTGACTGGTGTAAAGTGGTACCTCATTGTGGTTTTGATTTGCATTTCTCTGATAATGAGTGATGTTGAGCATCTTTTCATGTGTTTGTTAGCCATTTTTATATCTTCTTTGGAGAAATGTCTGTTAAGTTCTTTGGCCCACTTTTTGATTGGGTTGTTTATTTTTCTAGAATGGAGCTGCAGGAGTTGTTTGTATATTTTTGAGATTAATTGTTTGTCTGTTGCTTCATTGGCTATTATTTTCTCTCATTCTGAAGACTGTCTTTTCACCTTGCTTATAGTTTCCTTTGTTGTGCAAAAGCTTTTAATTTTAATTAGGTCCCATTTGTTTATTCGTGTTTTTATTTCCAATATTCTGGGAGGTGGGGCATGGAGTATCCCACTTTGGGTTATGGCAGAGAGTGTTTTGCCTATGTTATCCTCTAGGAGTTTTATAGTTTCTGGTCTTATGCTTAGATCTTTGATCCATTTTGAGTTTATCTTTGTGTATGGTGTTAGAAAGTGATCTAGTTTCATTCTTTTACAAGTGGCTGTTCAGTTTTCCCAGCACCACTTGTTAAAGAGGTTGTCTTTTCTCCATTGTATATTCTTGCCTCCTTTGTCAAAGATAAGGTGTCCATAGATGCGTGGATTTATCTCTGGGCTTTCTATTCTGTTCCATTGATCTATATTTCTGTCTTTGTGCCAGTACCATACTGTCTTAATGACTGTGGATTTGTAGTATAGCCTAAAGTCAGGTAGGTTGATTCTGCCAGTTCCATTCTTCTTTCTCAAGATTGCTTTGGCTATACGAGGTTTTTTGTATTTCCATACAAATTGAGAAATTATTTGTTCTAATTCTTTGAAAAAGACCTCTGGTAGCTTGATAGGAATTGCATTGAATCTATAGATTGCTTTGGGTAGTATACTCATTTTCACTATATTGATTCTTCCAGTCCATGAACACGGCACATTTCTCCATCTGTTTGTGTCCTCCTTGATTTCTTTCATCAGTGTTTTATAGTTTTCTATATACAAGTCTTTTGATTCTTTAGGTAGAAATACTCCTAAGTATTTTATCCTTTTTGTTTCGATGGTGAATGGAATTGTTTCCTTAATTTCTCTTTCTGTTTTCTCATTGTTAGTGTATAGGAATGCCAGGGATTTCTGTGTGTTGATTTTATATCCTGAAACTTTGCTATATTCACTGATTAGCTCTAGTAATTTTCTCGTAGAGTCTTTAGGGTTTTCAATATAGAGGATCATGTCATCTGCAAACAGAGAGAGTTTTACTTCTTCTTTTCCAATCTTCATTAATTCTTAAGACTGTTGTAAAACCATCCTGAGACCAGACATTTGAGGGCAGGGTTTTTATTTTTTTTAACTTGTTAATTAACTAATTTATTTATTTTTATTGAAGGATAATTGCTTTACAGAATTTTGTTGTTTTCTGCTAAACCTCAACATGAATCAGCCATAGGTATATGTGTATTTCCTTCCTTTTGAACCTCTCTCCCATCTCCCTCCCTATCCCATCCCTCTAGGTTGATACAGAGCCCCTGTTAGAGTTTCCTGAGCCATACAGCAAATTCCCGTTGGCTATCTATTTTATGTATGGTAGTGCACATTTCCATGTTACTCTTTCCATACATCTTACCCTCTCTTCCCCTTTCCCCATGTCCACTCTGTGTCTGTTTCTCCTTTGCTGCCCTGTAAATAAATTCAGAACCATTTTTCTAGTTTCTGTATATGTGCATTAGAATATGATATTTATCTTTTTCTTTCTGACTCACTTCACTCTGTATAATAGGTTCTAGGTTCATCCACCTCATCAGAACTGACTCAAATGTGTTCCTTTTTATGACTGAATAATATTCCATTGCATATATGTACCACAACTTCTTTATCCATTCATCTGTCGATGGACATCTAGGTTGCTTCCATGTTCTAGCTATTGTAAATAGTACTTCAATGAACAATGGGATACATGTGTCTTTTGAGGGCAGAGTTTTGTTACTGCACCACCCCTAGTACACAGAAGCGTACTTGGCTCCCAGTAGGTGCTTAGTTGAATGAATAGAGGTGCCAAGGCAGTGATACTAAGAAAGCAAGAGGAATGGTTTTCAGATGATGGAGTGGTTATATTCCTATTTACATTTTGCTTGCAGGGTTTATGTTTGAGCTTCATGCATTTTGATTCTAGGGGAAGAGAAACCAGGAAAAATTTTAGTACCATAAGGTATTTACTGGTGGCTCAGTAGTAAAGAAATCCACAGAAGACATGGGTTCGATCCATGGATCGGGAAGATACCCTGGAGAAGGAAATGACAGTCTACACCAGTATTCTTGCGTGGGAAATCCCATGGAAATAGGAGCCTGGCAAGCTAAGTCCATAGTCACAAAAAAAGTTGGATGCAACTTGGCGACTACAACAACAGCTGTATCATTCCCATTCTCCTCTTTGGGGTTGAAGAGGAAGGAGGATGGCAGATGAGGAGAGAGAGTTTCCCTTCCATTACTGGCGCTCTGTAGACTGGCTCTTGAAAAGTCCTCTTTAATGTCTTAAAGCTATAAATATTTTTCTGCTAGAATATACCTCTGTTGATGGTATAGTTGGTGCTGTAAAGCAGAAAAATGACAGAGTAACATTTTACAGTGAAAATCTTTTTCTTGATGTTCTAAAATATGATTATTGTGTCAGCAACTCTGTCGCAGTCTTATTTGTGTCCACCCCGCCTACCATGGTGCAAGGCACTGTGTAGATATTTAATACTTGTAAAATGAATGAATAAGTCAGTTGGCATTATGAGAAGTTATGGTAGGAAAGGAATGAGTCTATCCGTTCTCCTCTCTCTAGAGGCAAAAACTATGTTCAGGTCAAGAGTAGAGTATGTTACCACCTGATGTTAGGACTTAGCATTGGATTGTATCATGCATTGCTTTAAGTAAAAAAATATTTTTTTGTTTTTGTTATATGTGGCATTTGAAGAAGTTATGCCAAGGACAAGATGTTTTTAAAAAACAAGTCTGAGTAGTTTACATATTTCCTTATTTATACTTTTTTTTTCATTCTCAATTCTTAAAACAGTATCTTTCAAACAACTTCCTTCCACCCCTAGAAGAGTCCAGTTGGTTTTACCAAGTGTGTATTAACATGCCAGGAAAATGAAGATTAGTGTTTTTGCCCTATTTTTTCTAAGCCAATTCATCGTACTCTAATGGAGTAAAATAAAAAACAGCCTTTAATTGAATAATTTATTATGTCAATTGTTTTTTTCTTAATGTGAAATACAGGAAGTAGTACTTAATCAATTTCCTTGTTTATTACTGAAACCAAAGGGCTGCATAGTTATATAGCAAACCTATTATGGAATATATATATATATATATATTGTTTGTTTTGTTTTTTAAGGAAAATATGGTGTTATTATATAACATCTTTTTTTTTTTTTCTAGTTGTATTGCACAGCATGTGGGATCTTACCTATGCCCTCTGTAGTGGAAGTATGGAATCTTAACCACTGGACTGCCAGGGCAGTTCCTATGTAGCATCATTCTAAGCAGTTTTCATAGGTACATGCACTCTTAACTATTAATAATGCAACATATTTTCTTTAGATATGATTAATATACTGCAGGATATATTGATATACTGCAGGATAATTATAGATTTTGGCTTTTAAAGTTAGAATTGAATTTGAATACTGACTCCTACACTAACTGGCGCTTTGGTCTTAGACAAATTATTTGACATCTCAGTTTCTTCCTTTGTAAAAAGACCATAACAATATCTACTCTGCAGGGTTGTAGTAGATTTTAAGAGTAGGAGTAAAAATGCAAGCATGCTAAGTCACTTCAGTCATGTCTGACTCTGTGTAACCCTATAAACTGTAGCTCACCAGGCTCCTCTGTCCATGGGTTTCTCCAGGCTAGAATACTTGAGTGGGTTGCCATGCTTCCTCGAGGGGATTTCCTGACCCAGGGATCAAACTGCATCTCTTATGTTTAAAAGTATGTGTCAGTAAAATCTAGAGTGTACTAATTACAAGATCACATACAAGACAAGTCCAGGTTTTCTTGTAATTGTGGATGATTCATTTACCTGAGGATTGTTTTTCAAAGTGGGTTCCAGGATATTTGGAGATCCCTGTACCTCATGAGGAGGACGGGGGTTATTCACAAATTTCTCCTGCTAAAATAAATATTTGGTAACAGCAGCAATTGGTTAAAATATTTGAAAAAGTAATTATGAATATAACCTAGAAGCTCATCTAGACTAACTTGTATCAGACTTAAAGACCTGCAACTTTGTTGTAGAATTATACATATCTGGATGAAAGGACTGATTTTTTAAACCACATGCCTCTGTTTATTTTATAGCTGATATGTGGTTTGGTTTGACATCAAGCTCTTGAATCACAGTTTCTAGTTCTCTTCCTGTCAGTGACTTCATTTGAAGAATAGCTCTGTTCAGTTCAAGGCTTTCAAGATATATTAAACTAAGATAATAAACCAAATGTTCTGAATAAACTCTTATCCTTCAGTGTAGAGAACCTGCAAAGATGTGATGATTTAGACTTTGTTTCAACACTCCAGTTGTATGGTTACAGAAAGACAAATCAGAAACAGCAGAGTCACTCTCTGGCAAAGTTGTGGCCAACCTAACCTGGGATCTGAGGGATTGCTTTTGCCAGCCCAGACTCCTTCTGCCACTGGGGCCTTGCATTATTTACAGCCAAAGGAGCTGCCTGGCTTGCCATCCCACTGACACCTAGGTGTACCTCTTTGACCCCACACTGTTCATTGTCTAGCCTGGTTCCAAGTCTCCTAGGGGAACTCTGCCTGGTAGAACTTGATTTGTTGTCGAAGTCCTCGCTGATGGCTCTTTCTACTTTGTACTCTCTGTCCCATCACAATAGGTTCAAGGAAACTGCTGCCAGTGGATGATACCCATCACTGAAATAAATTAGGAAGTGCTGGTTACAACCAAGCTTTCACACATAACTCCTTCTGCCATATCGGACAGATCATCAAGGGGAAAACAACAACAACAAAAAATCCCTCTGCAGAGTGCATTGTCCTGCTCCTAGTAATGAGTGTTGAATAATTAGGCTGTCTTGGAAAGAAACTGTTGGCATCCATAGGGATCCCACTTCATGTTGTAGTGCAGCCCAGCTCTTGGTTAGGATTGACATGTCTGCCATACCCTTCTGTTCTATCTCAGGCTCTCACTTGGTCCCTGCTTCCTGTTTTTGGGTCCTGCTGCATGATTTTCCAGGGTGCTTCCATGTTTACTTTCTTTTTTTTGACATTTAAAAAAACTTTTCCATGTTAACTTTTTTCTCACTCCCTTACACTGCCTATGTCCTGACAACATCCTTCAGTGTCTCTTGCCTGGTCTGGGTGTCTTCCAGTCATTGGTCTTTTTCTGTGTCCCCAGTGTGTGCTTTGTCCAGGATCCTCCTGAATTCCAGGATACTGACTAGGACCCATCATTTTCCTGGTTCCCTCTTTTCTGTTTGTATATCCTGGACAAACTAGACTTAGCTTCCTCTCTGTCTCCTTTGCGAATGAGTACCTGCAGAGTTTCTCTGAGGTTTTTTTGGTGCAGAAGTTCATTGTGTCTGTGGTATGTGGGTGAGCCGAGGAGGAGGGGTATAGCAATGTGAAGTGGTTGCCAAATTTATTTGCTCACAGGACTTCTGTTGGAGGGTAATGTAGTTCAGTGCACACTTAGAGAAATGCTACCCTCTAGACTAGTAGTGATATTTGGGGCTTGAAAAACTGTTAAGAGCAGGTATTATCCTCTCAGCAACAGAAGAACATCTGTGTTTGATTTTGAACTTTCTTGATGTTTTCTTGTAGTACTTTAGGGTCACTGTAATTAAAATCTTTCAATTCTGACATTTGGTTCCTGATTGCTCTAGTTTATCTAATTGAGCAAACTCAGCGTTTGTTGACAACCTACCACGTGTCATATGCTGTGCTCCGTGCCATAAACACAAATATGAGTAAAGTAGGCCTGCCTTTGAAAAATAAATTATGGGGTAAAACAAATTTTTATAAAGGTGATTCTATATCAGACAAATTATTATATATATATTTTTTTCATTTCAGACCTCAGACTTTTTTTTAAAACAGAGTTTTTCAATCCAAATAATAAATGATTCCCTTAGGGTAGAGAAGAAATTTCTAAGCATGTTACAAAAAATAAGAAATAGAAAAAGTGCATAAAAATTTAATATTTCTCTGCTTCAAAGCCTACCATAAACAAAATTAAAAGGCAAACTGTGAACCAGACAGAACATTTTGCAACATAAAAGACAAAAGTTTACTATCCTTAATAAAATAAGCACATAGTAGATTTTAATAAGTCATTGTTGGAAGAATGAGTGAGTGAATAATTGAGCAAATGAATTTAAAGCAATAAGAAGAAAAACTCTATGGTAGAAATATGAAAAAGATGTTAAGAGTTGGCACAGGACAAATCACACATGCTGATGTTCACACGTGCGCACACACACAGAAGTACAAACCCAAATATACAAGACGAGCAAAGAAATGGAAATTAAAACAGAAGGTTTTAATTGATCCTTCATTAATTTGATAGTGAAAAGTAAAAGAAAAGTGAAAGTGAAATCGCTCAGTTGTGTCCGACTCTGCAGCTCCATGGACTGTAGCTCACCAGGCTTCTCTGTCCATGGGATTCTCCAGGCAAGAATACTGTAGTGGGTTGCTATTTCCTTCTCCAGGGGATCTTCCCCACCCAGGGATCAAACCCAGGTCTCCTGCATTGCTGGTAGACGGTTTACCCTCTGAGCCACCGGGGAAGCCCTATTAATTGGATAAGTGATTATTAAATATGTATTATTACCATACTGTTAAGTTGCTTTATAAATTGTATTATTTTATTTAATTTAAATAACAGTCCATAGAAAATACTTATCCTCATTTACCAATGAACAAAGGGCTTAAAAAAATTGAGTCTCATAATTGGGGTTTTGGAGACAAGATTTGAACTCATGCCTATATGCCCTTATAGTCCATGCTCTTACCTACAGTGGACTATTACAGGCATGAGTTCAAATACCTAATACCTACCATAGTGTTTTGTTAGCACTAAAAACACCATGAAGGGCATTTGATGGTATGGTAAGTTGTTTGTGAAATAGAGTTAAGTGAAAAAAACAATTGCAAAATAGTGTGCACATATGTTCTTTTAAAAATGGTGTAGCATATAGCAAAATTTAGAAAGATATACTAAAATGTGAACAGTGCTTATCTGTGACTTTTTTTGGTTCATATTTCCTATAGTATGTATATATTGTGTTATAAGCAACAATATTTTTAAAATTTTGTCAAATAGGGTGTGTGTATGTCTGTGTGTGAACATGATGGATGTTTTGAAGTGTATATAAAAGAATTAACAGGATCAGCTTTGTCCAAAAGAAGACAACAGAGGAAACACCAGGAAACAGAAGAAGCCAGCTACTGATGCCAGAAATGCAGAGTAATTTGACTGAGTAAATTGTTAAACAATATAGCTAGGCAGCTCAGAGGACAGGAAATACAAATGTTTAATACATATTTGGAGATGTAGTCAATACTGGTAATTAAAGACATACGAGTAAAACTATCACGAGATAACTTTTTATCTCTTAGAGCAGGAAAGCCTTTTCAAACAGAGTGCTGAAATAGATACTCCAAAGGTACAACTTTGGAGAGAGCAATTTGATAACAGGTATCAAAAGAATTAAAATTGTTTATATAACACTTGACCCAGTAATTCAGCTTCTGGAATTTGATACCAAGTAAATAAATCCTAAAAAATCTTTATGCAAAAAGATACATGGCATTACCCATAATAGTGAAAAATTCAGAGCAACCTAAGTATGCAGAGCTACAGTCATGTAGTTATAAATGGTAGGATAAATCATGTGATGATTGATTTATCTGATAAATAGCCAGACAGTGCTTTGGTGCTGAGTGTACAGCAGTGAGCAAAATCTTTTTGCCAAATGATTTTTAAAAAGAGGATTTCCATAACATGGGAAATGCTGACTTTTAAATGTTCAGTTCAGTTCAGTTCAGTTCTGTTGCTCAGTGTGTCCAACTCTTTGTGACCCCATGAATCGCAGCACGCCAGGCCTCCCTGTCCATCACCAGCTCCCGGAGTCTACCCAAACCCATGTCCATCGAGTCAGTGATGCCATCCAGCCATCTCATCTTCTGTCGTCCCCTTCTCCTCCTGCTCCCAATCCTTCCCACCATCAGGGTCTTTTCCAGTGAGTCAACTCTTTGCATGAGGTGGCCAAAATATTGGAGTTTTAGCTTCAACATCAGTCTTTCTAGTGAACACCCAGGACTGATCTCCTTTAGGATGGACTGGTTGGATCTCCCTGTAGTCCAAGAAACTCTCAAGAGTCTTCTCCAACACCACAGTTCAAAAGCATCAATTCTTTGGCGCTCAGCTTTCTTTATAGTCCAACTCTCACATCCATACATGGCTACTGAAAAACCATAGCCTTGACTAGATGGAGTTTTGTTGGTAAAGTAATGTCTCTGCTTTTTAATATGCTCTCCAGGTTGGTCATAACTTTCCCTCCAAGGAGTAAGCATCTTAATTTTATGGCTGCAATCACCATCTTCAGTGATTTTGGAGCTCCCAAAAATAAAGTCTGACACTGTTTCCCCATCTATTTGCCATGAAGTGATGGGACCAGCTGCCATGATCTTAGTTTTCTGAATGTTGAGCTTTAAGCCAACTTTTTCACTCTCCTCTTTCACTTTCATCAAGAGGCTTTTAAATTGCTCCTCACTTTCTGCCATAAGAGTGGTGTTATCTGTATATCTGCGGTTATTGATATTTCTCCTGGCAGTCTTGATTCCAGCTTATGCTTCTTCCAGCCAGGCGTTTCTCATGATGTACTCTACATGTAAGTGAAATAAGCAGGGTGACAATATATAGCCTTGACGTACCAGTCTGTTGTCCCATGTCCAGTTCTAACTGTTGCTTCCTGACCTGCATACAGGTTTCTCAAGAGACAGATCAGGTAGTGTGGTATTCCCATCTCTTTCAGAATTTTCCACAGTTTATTGTGATCCACACAGTCAAAGGCTTTGGCATAGTCAATAAAGCAGAAATAGATGTTTTTCTGGAACTCTCTTGCTTTTTGTGATGATGCAGTGGATGTTGGCAATTTCTTTTCTGATTCCTCTGCCTTTTCTAAAACCAGCTTGAACATCTGGAAGTTTACGGTTCACATATTGCTGAAGCCTGGCTTGGAGAAGCTTGAGCATTACTTTACTAGCATGTAAGATGAGTGCAATTATACAGTAGTTTGAGCATTCTTTGGCATTGCCTTTCTTTGGGATTGGAATTAAAACTGACCTTTTCCAGTCCTGTGGCCACTGCTGAATTTTCCAAATTTGCTAGCATATTGAGTGCAGCACTTTCACAGCATCATCTTTCAGGATTTGAAGTAGCTCAACTGGAATTCTGTCACCTCCACTAGCTTCGTAGTGATGCTTCCTAAGGCTCACTTCACTTCACATTCCAGGATGTCTGGCTCTAGGTGAGTGATCACACCATTGTGATGATCTGGGTCATGAAGATCTTTTTTGTACAGTTCTTCTGTGTATTCTTGCCACCTCTTCTTAATATCTTCTGCTTCTGTTAGGTCCATACCATTTCTGTCCTTTATTGAACCCATCTTTGCATGTAATGTTCCCTTGGTATCTCTAATTTTCTTGAAGAGATCTCTAGTATTTCCCATTCTGTTGTTTTCCTCTATTTCTTTGCTTTTATCGCTGAAGAAGGCTTTCTTATCTCTCCTTGCTATTCTTTGGAACTCTGCATTCAAATGGGAATATCTTTCCTTTTCTCCTTTGTTTTTCACTTCTCTTCTTTTCACAGCTGTTTGTAAGGCCTCCTCAGACAGCCATTTTGCCTTTTTTGCATTTCTTTCCTTTGGAGATGGTCTTGATCCCTATTTCCTGTGCAATGTCACGAACCTCCATCCATAGTTCATCAGGCACTCTGTCTCAGATCTAGTCCCTTAAATCTATTTCTCACTTCCACTATATAATCATTAGGGATTTGGTTTAGGCCATACCTGAATGGTCTAGTGGTTTTCCCTACTTTCTTCAATTTCAGTCTGAATTTGGCAATAAGGAGTTCATGATCTGAGCCATAGTCAGCTCCTGGTCTTGCATTTCGGAGTCTTTTGTTTACCCTGATGGCTATTCCATTTCTTCTAAGGGATTCCTGCCCACAGTAGTAGATATAACTGTCATCTGAGTTAAATTCACCCATTTCCAGTCCATCTTAATTTGCTGATTCCTAGAATGTCAGCGTTTACTCTTGCCATCTCCTGTTTGACCACTTCAAATTTGCCTTGATTCATGGACCTAACATTCCAAGTTCCTATGCAATATTGCTCTTTTCAGCATCGGACCTTGCTTCTATCACCAGTTACATCCACAACTGGGTATTGTTTTTGCTTTGGCTCCATCCCTTCATTCTTTCTGGAATTATTTCTCCACTGATCTCCAGTAGCATACCAGGCACCTATGACCTGGGGAGTTCTTCTTTCAGTGTCCTATCATTTTGCCTTTTCATACTGTTCACGGGGTTTTCAAGGCAAGAATACTGAAGTGGTTTGCCATTCCCTTCTCCAGTGGACCACAATGTGTCAAACCTCTCCACCATGACCCGTTTGTCTGTGTGGCCCCTAACGGCATGGCTTAGTTTCATTGAGTTAGACAAGCCTGTGATCCATGTGATCAGATTGGATAGTTTTCTGTGAGTATGCGTTCATTGTGTCTGCCCTCTGATGCCCTCTCTTAGTGCCTACTGTCTTACTTGAGTTTCTCTTCCCTTGGACGTGGAGTATCTCTTCACGGCTGCTCCAGCAAAGTACAGCTGCTGCTCCTTACCTTGGACGTGGGTTATCTCCTTACAGTCACCACTCCTGACCTTGAAAGTTGAGTAGCTCCTCTTGGCCGCTCCTGAGCCCTTGGATGTGGGGTAGCTCCTCTCGGCCGCCACCCCTGACCTTGGAGTGTAAAATGTTAGGCATAAAAAATAAGATATTAAATTGTACATATCTTGACCTCAACTGTGTAAAAAATAAATAGAAAAAAACTTAAAAGAAAATGCATGAAAATATAAACAGTTACCTTGCAATTGGATTGTGGATTTTTTCTTTACATTGTTCACTGTGTTCTAGATTTTCTACAATGAAAATATATTGCTTTTTAAGTTAGAAAAATATATGTAAACTTAATTGCCATTATTTATTATATGTTTGCAGTACTGTCTTTAAATAGGAAAATAGGAACTGTGTCCAAGCTATGTTTTGAATTTAATAGACCTAAATAAAACTACCAGAATTTATGATTTTATTGAGCTCCTAAAACATCTTTGGTTTTACTGATATGGTTAAAAGCCTGTAAGATGCTACTTTCATTAAAACACCTCTGTAGTAAATAGTAATTGTGTATAGAATAGATAAAAACTTACATTCAACAGATCAAAAAGTCCAACGCAATGTCAATTTGATTAGGTAAATGCAAATTTAACAGGCTTGTAATTCTTTAGTCTTCTTATTTTGCATGCCATAAAGAGTGCAGTAATATAATTAAAATTCTGAAAATGGCTATTTAGGATAATGGTGTGTTTTTTCTTTTTCCTCTTTTAAAGTAAGATGAGGGAATTTAAATTTTTACTCAAGCATTATTTCCTATAGTGAAGGATCCCACTACTGTGATTCTAAGTAAACTTAAATTATGTTCCATACTTACACATAGATTTATTTCATATAATTCATTTATGTTTTGAAATGTTTTAGAGTCCCTTAAGTTTAGGCATTGTTTTTATATTTTGTGTTTGACAACTGGGTTTGAATTAAAAATAAAGATATTTTAAATTTAACTTAAAATTATGACTCAATATTATCATTAACAGCTTAAAATGTTGAGAAAGGTCAGGACATTCTGTATTTTGGTTATACCAGAATTTATTATGACCTGTGTAAATGGTCCATAAAATTTAAAACTCAGGGCTCAGAATTATTAAAACTAGCCTGAAATTCAGTCATGTTAGAGTTAGTTGTAGAGCAAAAAGCCAGGTTGCTGTTGTTGTTTGGTCACTGAGTCGTGTCTGGCTCTTTGCTACCCCTGGACTGCAGCATGCCACGTTAGAGAGCTGAAGCAGTGCCAGGAGTCTTGGGTAGACCAGATCCCCTGTGACCTGGATACTTGCTCTTTCACGTGGGATTCCATGATGGAGGGCAGCGCCAAGGATGAAGGTCCTCTATCTATATAGCCACTGCTCTCAGCACCATCCTGCACCTGTAAAGTGCTGCTGCTGCTGCTAAGTCGCTTCAGTCGTGTCCGACTCTGTGTGACCCATTGACGGCAGCCTGTCAGGCTCCTCCGTCTCTGGGATTCTCCAGGCAAGAACACTGGAGTGGGTTGCCATTTCCTTCTCCAATGCAGGAAAGTGAAAGTGAAGTCGCTCAGTCGTGTCCACCTCTCAGCGACCCCATGGACTGCAGCCTACTAGGCTCCTCCGTCCATGGGAGTTTCCAGGCAAGAGTGCTGGAGTGGGGTGCCGTTGCCTTTTCTGACAGCAAAGTGAGTCAGGCCCCAATTCCTCTGTGCTGTTTGATTTTTCCTATGGATAGAACAAAGGTAGGGTTGACAGCACAGACCCTAGAGATGGCCTGAAAAGTGAAAGTGAAAGTTGCTCAGTCATGTCTGACTCTTTGCCACCCCATGGACTATACAGTCCATGCAATTCTACAGGCCAGAACACTGAGGTAGGTAGCTATTCCCTTCTCCAGGGGACCTTCCCAACCCAGGGATCGAACCCAGGTCTCCTGCACCGCAGGTGGATTTTTTATGGCCTGTGTCCATTCACATTCTGGCCTTGCCATTTATTGGTTCTGTGGTCCCAGGCAAGTCTTTCATGCCTCTGTGACTCAGTTTGCTAGTGGTTGAAGTAGAGATAATTTCAGTACCATCCTCTGGTTATGGTTAATAACCATCTGGTTATTGTGAAGATTAAATGAGCTAACATATGTAAAACTCTCCATGCATAAGAAGGGCTCAGTAAAAATTATGATGTTGGCCAGTTCAGAGTCTCTTTCTGGATTAATACATGCAAAAAGCATTTTAAAATAATGTCTTTAGGGCATGGATTGTTCTTTGAGAGTTTTTAAAGAATGTAGAATAGTATAGTACATGACTCTGAATTAGGATCTGTTTAAATTCTCAAACAGAAACGTTGTGACAGTCACTAGAGGAGAATTAGAAGTAGTTGGTGTCAGCTTGAACACAGCAGAATGAGATAAAGAGCGATTGTGATACATAACACATCTTGGGAATCAACGGGAATTTTACAGTAATTATGATTATGACAACAGTTGTACTAGGTTTTCACAGGAGCTTTTTATTTCAAAGATTTTGAAGGGAAATATATAATCACTTAGTAAAAGCTATATGAAGGAAGAAAACAGTCATCACTTTAATTTTCTGCAGAAGGTGAATGTGAGCAAGAAAATAGTTGAGAGGTTTAATAATACCAGATCAATAAGTGGTACATCCAAGCCTCTTAATTTCTGATTTACTTCTCTAGTATCTGCAAATCCTTGTTCTCTCAAGATGGGAGCAATTTGCATGTGAAATTTAGGAGATAAGTTCTTTAGGTTAAATCCCTTAGGAGAATGTGGCATGGCTTCCCTCTGCAAAAATATATAACTGGTTGAAGAAATGCTCTCACTTGTTTCTCCTCCCCCAGTAGGACCCTCGTCCCCCCAGGAACAAACTGATGGAAAAACTCTGGGGAGAAATTGGAAGCATCATAAGCTTTTGTCTAAGCATTAGTGTGTTTTTCTAGTTCTTTTAGAGTTGAATATTCAGAATTAATGGGCAGATCTCTCAAGATTAAAACTTGTGGCTCTATTATAAAAGGTTGCCCACAGGGTCAGTCTTATTCGTGGGTGGAGTGGGCTGTAAATAAGTTGCTTCAATTCAGTGGCTGAGAAATGCCTTTGAATTCCTTCTAAATGGCTTTTTAAAAAATCTTATTCAGTTTGAAATTCCATATTAGATTCTCCCCCTTCTTTTCAACTTCAAGTTTTGTGTCTTCTGCATATGCAAATATCACAGGCATGACTAAATAATATGTCCAGCCTTACAGTAATGTATTAGTGAATTTATAAACTCTTCCAGATTATGGGCTTTTTGTTTGACCTGACACAGTTCTGAGTAAAGATGGCGCACCACGATTCCATGTTGTTCGGAGAAGTGGTAGGAAGGAGAGTAAGAAGCTGACACTCTGATGGTGGTGGGTGCATAAAAGAAAATCAGGTGGCTTGGAAGCCACATGTCACCTTCTTCATCCTTTTGCTGTGGGATATACCTTCTTTTTTGATCTTTGAGTAAACGAGCCAAAAAATAAATAAATAAATAAAACCCTCTAACTTTATGCCTCCACACTTTCCACTGTATCTCTTTTAAGAGGGGCTGATATATTCTGCTCTTGACTAAGAACTTAGTCAAAACTCTCTCTTGTCCTTTGAGAAGAAAGATATTTGGAGACCGGACACTTACAGTTTTAGTGAAAGTGGGAGGATTTTCAGATCTTCTGACATTCCCCTGGCAGACTTTAGGACTTTTTCCTAGTGTTTAGCCATCCTTCCCATCAGCAGGCTCCAGGAGATAATTCAGTGTAATAAAAATGAATATTTAATCCCTAGTCCTTAAAAGACTGGAAACCAAAATAAGAATCTGTGCTGCGTCAGTTGGGTTGTAGCAATGGCAGTAGACCACAAAGGCGCCCAGAGGACCACCCTCTCGGCGCAGTCCCCACACCTGCACCTGCGGAGCCAGCCTTGGCCTCTGTCAGTGAACAGCACACCTGCTAGCCTTTATCTCCCTCTGCTAGTGAGGCCATTTAAATCCAAGACAGCGGGCAGATGGCCCTGCCCTGGGACCCTTTGTCATTCCAAATTGTGCTGTCATGTGGACAAGTCCATTTGTCCCTGGGGAGGCTCTTCTCCGCCGGTTTCCTTGCAACTTGCCTGAAAGATGTGTTCTGTTCCTGTCCAGACCATTCCTCTGAACACTGATTCTTTCCTTCTCTCTCATATTTAAGAGTCTAACCCTTTGTCCTTCGCTCCGTCCCAGCTCCCATTGCTTAGACTTCACTTAGATGCTCACAGATCACAGTCATGTTACACCCCCTGCCTGTCAAACCTCAGTGTTCCAACCTGATGCCCCCCCTAATTGTTCTCACCACTGAATTACTCTTAGCCTTGGCCTCCCAGATGCTTGCAACCTGGCCTTCTCATAGAGTTATGTTTCTGGTAATTGAAGAAACAAAGACACTTAAAGCCAAATGCCAGATAGGAGACTGGAAATTTAGGACACACAAACCATGAGAAATGAGCAAGGACAGCAATAAAATGTCTGGCAGAGAAATAAAAGTATTTATATCCTGTGAATTGAAATTGAACAAAATTATAGGGTTTTGAGATATCCTTTGACCTTTTGCTAAAGAAAAAATATGGAAAGAGATTGTGAACAATTCTGTACTTCAAAGACATGAAACTGATTTATTTTATTACCTTTCATAGAAAAAGAGGTTTCATCTTATGGTAGTTTTATGAGCAAAGCCCAGATCACAGAAGCATATGCCTATGAAATCAGTAGGTAATAAATGGATAATCATGTTATTAACATGACTGTCGTTTTTCTAGAAAGATGCAGGCATTGGATATGCTCTAAAGGAGCTTGCAGTGTAACATAAATTCAACAATAAAACATATAAAATAATTAATTTACTAATTACAGGTCTTAACTTTGCTGTCACTTTTCTTCCTTAAAATTTCTTATAAAAATGAGACAGGCATATGAAAGTTGTTACGATTTATCTGCAATTCTTAGGAATGGGTCCACACTGACATTTTGATATCAAATCATATTTGGATGTTAGGAGAACTACTTTGGGACATTTACTTGGATATCTGATTTTGCTGAGAGTTATCTAGCCCTATTTTGATTTGAAGAAGTTCGAGATAATTAAGTGTTTCTTCCTTCCTATATCCTTTGTAGTTGAAATTATAGGACAACCAGAGTATTTAGCTTAATAGTGTAATAGTGATGATGATTATAAATAATTATGATAGTAATCCTATTAGGGTTCTCCATATATGTATGATCCTGGAGAAGGGAATGCCGACCCACTCGAATATTCTTGTGGAGAATTCCATGGACAGAAGAGCCTGGTGAGCTACAGTCCATGGGGTCGCAAAGAGTCAGACATGTCTGAGCGACCTACACACACACACACACATATATGATGACAGAAGAGGGAGATGTTGGGGACTGGTGGGCAAGAGAGAGAAAGAGATATTGATATTTTTTATGGAATTGTGTCATATGATTTTGGAGACTTTGCAAGTCCAGAATCTGATGGTGAAGGCTAGTAGGCTGGAGGTTCAGTGAAGAGCTGCAGTTTGAGTCCAGAGGGAGTCTGTTGGCAGAATTCCCTCTTGCTGGGGAAGGTCAGTCTTTGTTCTATTAAGGCCTTCAACTGTGTAAATGACACCTATGCACATTATGCAGGGGAAGGTGCTTTACTTAAAGTTCATCAATTTCAGTGTTTTTTCAGCTAAAACCATCATCATAGAAATATCCAGAATGTTTGACCAAATATCTGGGCATTGTGGCCAAGCCAAGTTGACACATAAAGTTAGCCATCACAGTAACCAAACTTCACTGAACATATTTTGAATGCTAGTTCTTTCTTAGTATTATTTCAAGTCTCTTATTAACTCCATCATTGGGCATCTCCATTCCACAGTGGAGGATACCTTAGGGATGAAGGAGATAAGTTACCTACCCAGGAACATATAGATAGTAAGTGGTTGGACTGGGACTCATGTTTTTTTGTAAAATTTTTTATATTTTTTGAACTTTTTATTTTATATTGGAGTATAGTTGATCAGTACTCAATTATAGTTGAGTATAGTTAGTTTCAGTTATATAGCAAAGTGATTCTGTTATATGTATACATGTACCTGTATCTATTCTTTTTCACCTTCTTTTCCCATTTAGGTTGTTACATAATATTGAACAGAGTTCCCTGTTCTATACACTAGGTTCTTGCTGGATATTCATTTTAAATACGGCACTGTGGACCTATCAATCCCAAACTCCCTAACCATCCCTCTGCCTCGCCTTTCCCCACTAGTAATCATAAGTCTGTGAGTCTCTTTCTGTTTTGTAAATAAATTCATTTGTATTTTTTTTTTAGATTCTGCATATAAGCAATATCATAGGATATTTCTTTCTCTGTGTGACTTACTTCACTCAGTAGGGCAATCTCTAGGTCTATACATGCTGCTGCAGATGGCGTTATTTCATTTTTAATAGCTGAGTAATATAGGTCATTGAGTATTTGTACCACATCTTCTTTATCCATTCATCTGTTAATGGACATTTACGTTGCTTCTACGTCTTAACTGTTGTGAACAGTGTTGCAATGAACACTGCAGAGCATGTATCCTATACCTCTAGATATATGACTAGGAGTGGGATTGCAGGGTCATATGGTAGCTCTATTTTTAGTATTTTTAAGGAACCTCTGTACTGTTCTCCACAGTGATTGCACCAATTTACATTCCCACCAAGGTGGAATTCATGTTTCTTACGTCTCTCTTTAAACCTGAAAAGGACAGATGGAGAACAACTTCTGGGGTCCTGTGAAGGGACATCTAAATTGAGTTCCAAAGTACTCCCTCTGAGAGCAAATAGTTTATTCATTTCCTGAGACTTTTATCAAAATAGAGATTTATATTTTCATGGGACAGATCTAGGACAGGGCTCAGAAAGATTCCCTTGAAAGTAAACTTGACAAACTAAGAAGCATAGTTTATGAATGGTGTGTTTTGTATTTGAGGTTGAGGCAGAGTCTTTATCTAGTTGCGTGTATGCTCATTCACTCCTGTGTCTGACTCTGCCACCCGATGGACTAGGCCACCAGACTCCTCTGTCCATGGGGATTCTTTGGGCAAGAATCCTGGAGTGGGTCACCATGCCCTCCTCCAGGGGATCTTCCCACCCAGGGATGCAAGCCATGTCTCCTATGTTGCAGGTAGATTCTTTACCACTGAGCCACCAGGGAAGCCTTTCTCTAGTTACATGGAGTCAAAGACTATTTCAGCTTGCTAGAGTTGGTGCTGGCCATGCACTACTGATGCTCACGTAATACACCTTGCTGGAGAAGAATGGGGTGTGGATGGACTCTACATGAGCTGCAATTACTCTGCAATTATCTGGAACTTGGCTAATAACCAGAGAGTATGTGAAAAAAGGCCCACAGATGCCATAAACATCATGGATTGTAACCATGAGTCAATCTGTTTACTCTTACCAGAAATACTGGTTTCTAAGGTTAGGGCAGTGTAAGAGGCTGTCAGTTAGAAAGGAAGGAGGGAGGAGAAACCCTCCTGTGGGCAGACAGCTGGAGAGTAGTACGAAATCACAGCTGATTGACTAAACTGTTGTTCAGTCGCAAAGTTGTGTCCAACTCTTTGCCACCCTATGAACTGCAGCAGGCCAGACTTCCCCTGTCCTTCACTGTCTCCTGGAGTTTGCTCAAATTCATGCCCATTGAGTCGGTGGTGCTATCTGACCATCTCTACTTCTGCCTCCCCTTTCTCCTTTTGCCTTCAATCTTTCCCAGCATCAGGGTCTTTTCCAATGAGTTGACGCTTCACATCAGGAGCTTCAGCTTCAGCATTAGTCCTTCCAATGAATATTCAGGGTTGATTTCCTTTAGAATTGACTAGTTTGATCTCCTTGCTGTCCAAGGGATTTTAAGGGTCTTCTCCAGCACCACAATTTGAAAGCATCAATTCTTCAGCGCTCAGCCTTCTTTTTTGTCCAGCTTTCACATCCGTATATGACTACTGGAAAAACCATAGCTTTGACTAGATGGACCTTTGTCAGCAAAGTGATGTCTCTGCTTTTTAATATGCTGTCTAGAGCTTTTATTGCAAGGAGTTAAGCATCTTTTAATTTCATGGCTGCAGTCACCATCTGCAGTGATTTTGGAGTTCAAGAAAGTAAAATCTATTATGGTTTCCCCTTCTATTTGCCATGAAGTGATGGGACTGGATGACATGATCTTAGTTTTTTTTTTTTTTTTAATGTTGACTAAACTGGGTAGAAGAGAAAAGCTTAATGAACGCAGATATAAACCTAAAGCATACCACAGCCAGGTGCTATGCATATATTAAAATATCCTTTCACATCAAAGACGTTTGACACCATATAGTAATTGTCATTGATAATAAGTTGCCAGGGGTTCAAATCAGGTTTTGAGTACTTAGTTAAGAAGCCCTGGAAGCATGTAGTACATTCTAGATGGATCCCCTGAAAAATTGGTAAGATTTTTTTTCATGCTTAGCATTCATTTATTTATAAAGAGATTTCTCTGTAATGTTTCACAATCCTAGGGTTCTGAATATAGATATATTTATGAAACAATAATTATTATTATGAGACTCTTTTGAATTCCTCCTATTGGTCCAGACCTAGTGTTGTAGTGCTTTTTTCGAAGTGGAGCTGTCAGCCTTAATTGACTTTTGACTAGCACCCATGTTGGCTGTAGTTTAAATAGAGCTAGAGAGCCCAGCGTGCTGAATTCATTTCCGGTGTTAGAACTCAAATTCCTTTTGCCTGTGCAGCTAGCCTGACTGCCTTTTAACCTGTCTGAAACAAATTTATTTTCATTTTATATACTCATAACAGAAAAGTCACTATTTAGAATTTATTTTTTTATGTCCCTGTCTGGTAGAATGTGGCATGTATAAAAGACCCAGAGCCTGTTTCCTTTTATCGAAAGATGTTTCTCAAATGTCTGAAATAAGCCTGGTATTTAAGCAGTAATTGAATTCAAATGGTGTATCTCCTGGTTGTGCTTTGGGGAACTGCCACACAATTAAAAATGTAAATTCCACCTGATTCAAGTATAAATCTTGTCTAACTCCTGATTTTCAGTAAGATTGTTTATAACTTTAAGTTTTCAAGACCTCTGTTTTTTATTTAAAAAATGTTTTGGGAATAAGTGCTAAGAGTGTGTATGTGTCTCTGGCTTGTGGCTTTTTAGTTGTTATCTGTTTATAGAGATTTGAGGATGAGTTTGGTCATACTGCTGTGGAGCATATCAAGGCCTGAGAATCTGTGTGGAGTATGGATTTGTAGTGAGTACGTAGTTATGTTACACTGAAGCACTGATAGATCGTATTCTTAGTTAATATAAGTCAACATATAAGATAAAATGTTTATTTGTGGCAATCTAACTCTGGGCAGGAAATGCCCTCTTGATTTGTATAGAAGCAGCCTTTGCTAAGATGGAATGGGCAGATGCTTGTGTGGTGGATGTTTTTGGGGTTTCTTCCTGCAACCTTCCCTTTCACCACCATATTTTGAAGTTAAATGTGAAATGCCATGGTCTTTGAGAAAACACACTGTGTCCATTTATACTAACATATCCATCCTTGTTTTTCCAGAATAGGCTTGTGGAGCAGTAGCTCAGGGGCTGTTAGTAGATGCAAAAAAAGCTCAACTGGTGCCCTTAGTTTCAGCAATACTGTGGCAGTTGTCTGATGCTTTTTTATATATGTACCTTGTGAAACTCTAAGGATAGAGTATGTACTCTTTTAATAGTTAAAGGTGTTTATTCCAAGCCACAGACACCAACTGGAATTAAATTGAAAAGTGAGAGAGAATTTTTTAAGAAGATTCAGAGATGTCTCATGACGTATGATTGTTGGAATGGAGCCTGGATCACCAGAATGGGCTTGAAAACCTTCGGCGTTGTCTCATATCCCTCTTTCTGTTTCTCTCAGTGCCTCGCCTCAATTTCTTCTCTTTCTCTGTTGTTAGCCTTCTGCAGTGAGTCTCCTCAGAAGTCCTTCTTTTGTAAATGATAGCAATTCTAGAAAGCTCTTAAATGTCATTGGTTGCTTCATCATTAGCTGAGTTAGTATTGGGTGATCAGATAGCACTTAACAGATGTCAGGTGGCCAATGTAAAATGTATTGATGAGTTTGTTTTTCATAAACTTGAATATTTGAAGTTGATAAATAGCTTTTGTCAGTTTCAGTTTAATAGTTTAGTGAATAGCTTCAAGTAGTTTTAGTCATACTAAACCTCCATCTGTTGAAGAGTTGCTTAAAGAAAAGTCTGTTTAGAGTTGTAATTGACCTAATTTAGCAATCAGATCAAACTTGCTACAGTCTACTTAATGTCCCACTGATAGACTGAATTGTGAAATGAAATAAAATTCATAACCTTAACCTTTGCTTGAGAATAAAAGGTTAAATAAACTTTTCTGGTCATCACCCATGCTAAATGCAATTATACTTCAATAGTTTAGGACCTAGACTTTTAGTTTTTTACATGTAAGGAAATGATAAATATTTAACTATTTTTGCTTGAAATGTGGCTCATTTTCTTTATGTCTGCTTTTGCTTTATATGAAGAACACTATAATTCCTCTTTGTCACAATGCTATAAAGTTCCATTTATTCAGAATCCAAGAACTTAAATAATCATATTTTCTTTCTACTGCAGTGTTTAGGGAGAATCAATGTTCAAAATAATGCCCTTCAGGCGCTGCAAGAATTAGCTTCTAAATCTCCAAATGAAGATTACATTATGTTGTTTATAGCATCAGTGTTAGAATATTTTATTCTCATTCATAGAACATTGGTACAGTACTCAATTTTGTGCTCATAGTACCCAAACCATCCCAGTTTACATACTTGCTATAAATGCTGTGGGATTTTCATGCCTCTGGAAATAGATACAATGTTCATTTAGTGTGTTTGTTTCTTTGGATTCATATTTTTGTGAAATTTAGATGGAGAATAGGGGAAGGAGGTGGTCAGGAGACAACTTGGAAACTTTGTGGAGAGTAGTTAAAGCTTCGGGATTTGAAGTGCTCTGTAGAAAGGGTCTTAGAAGCATTAGATTGGAACGTTTAGTAATTTGGAGTTACAAGAAGGGAAGATTTTAGAGGCCAGTGACCAGTGATTTATGAAAGGGGGCTTCCCAGGTGGTGCTAGTGGTAAAGAACCTGTCTTTCAGTGCAGGTTAGACATAATAGACGGAGGTTTGATCCCTGGGTCGAGAAGATCCCTTGGAGAAGGGAATGGCAATTCATTCCAACATCCTTGCCTGGATAACCCCATGAATGAAGGAGTCTGGCAGGCTACAGTCCATAGGGTTGCATAGAATTGGACACGACTGGAGTGACTTAGCATGGCACAGATTTATGAAAGAATTTTAATTACCATGCCACAGATGAGAAAGCTGTGAAGGTACAAAAGTGCAGCCATCTTTAGCCTCTGTTTTTATGACTGTACTCCCTGAGTATAACTTCAGTTAAGTAGGAGGGGACCCAATTTGTTCTCATGATGGTGACTCTGATGGAAGCAAAACAGTATAACGAATTGCAAAGTTGGCTTCTAAATTTTTCATCTGTGTCCAGGCTAATTAATTAGACTTTGGACAAGTCATTTAATCAACCTAAGCTTCCAGTTCCAGTGGTGAAAAGATGGGATTGAACTTGACATCATCCAGTTGTCAATACTGAATGATTTTTATGAAAATTTTAGATAAAGAAAAGTTGCACTTATACCAACTCTCTTCATTATGTATTATAATCCATATGTATTTTTTAACTTATTGTACAATAATTGCTTTACACTTTTGTGTTAGTTTCTGCTGTCCAACTAAGTGACTCAGCTGTGTGTTTACATGTATCCTCTCCCTCTTGAGTCTCCCTCCCACCCACCTCCATCCCACCCCTCTAGGTCATCACAGAGCACTGAGCTGAGCTCCCTGTGCTATACAAGTTCCCACTAGCTCTCTGTTTTACACATGGTAATGTATTTATGTCAAACCTAATCTCCCAATTCATCCCACCCTCCCCTTTGCCCACTGTGTCCACATGTATTTATTTTTATCCATTTATCTCTTTAGCAAAAAAAAAAAAAATTTTTTTTTTTTGAAAACCAAGAATATGGAGAAACGGCAGTGTTCTAGTGTTGAGAATATAACATGTTCCTGCTCTCTTAGAATTTACGTTCTATGGACAGGGAGGCACAACGCACACAAGTTAAAATATCTGTATATATAACATGTCAGAGTGGAGTGAGCTATTTTAGATAGGCTAGTTAAGGAAGAGAATTTCTAGTTTTCAAGCAGAATCTCATTTATTTCCTCTCTCCTGTTTTTCTGATATTTTTTGATGTCTCCTCGGCAGCCTCACATCCCCTTGCTAACCTCTCCACACCATAGGATCACATTTTCCAGCAAATACACCACGAATACTTATTTAGATGCCTCATCACTGGCAACCATGCAGCTGTGTTCATCATTGTCAGTTCTGATTTGTATGATGTTCCCATCCAGATTTACCTCAGGGTACATTTGCACATCTAATTACAACATTAAAACTATTAATAACCCGATAAAATACGACTCAGACAAATGTCTAAGCAAACAGCTGGCTGTCTTATTGTGTCCTGAAGGACAGGCAGCTTCAGAATTTGTTCCCTAACTTGAGGGCCTGAATTCCAAACTGCGCTGTGTACACCCTGCAGAGGGAAAGCTTAGGCAGGAAGTATCTAATTCAAAGAGATGTCCAGAGATAAAAGAGCCTGCTTGAAACCGGAGCCTGTGGAACTGCATGGAAGAAAAAAGTGATCTTTCCTTTTATCCAGAGAAAGACTGTGAATGAATTCACATTAGACCAAAAGACAACAGAATATTGGCATAAGATGTTAATAAAGTGCCCATCAATTTTACAGAACCCAGAAAGTTAATATCTAACATTTCTGAGGAAAGGTCGGTGGTGCTGGTCTAGTCATTAAGTCATGCCAGCTCTTTGCAATCCCATGGACTGTAGTCCACCAGGCTCCTCTGTCCATGGGATTTCTCAGGCCAGAATACTGGGGTGGGTTGCCATTTCCCTCTCCAGGGTGTCTTTGCAATCCAGGAATTGAACCCTTGTCTTCTGCATTGGCAGGCACCTGGAAGTGGAAGGGCAGGGGGAGGCTAGGAATAACTTAATCAGACTTTTTACCTATTTGAAGGAGTCCTGCTGTTTCTCACTTGCAAGCCATGGCAGGCTCGATTTTCCGCAAGTGATTGAGGTTGTGCTTTTATTAAAAGAGAGAAAATTTGGTAAGATTGGTTTTATAATATCTTAGCCTTCCTACTAGCCAGACCAGTAGAGTGGAATATTTGGGAAATAGAAGTTAATCTTTGTTCCATGGTAAATCTGAATGCAAGAGGCAGTCTGTGATCCTAACCCAGTGAGGGAGTAAGGAATCCTTCCTTTAGGATTGACACACATCTTTTGGCAGATTGCATTTGCCCAGGTGGATTGAAGCTAATAATTAAACTCTTTTTTGTTGTTGTTGCTTCTGAAACATTGACTGAAAAATATAGACCTGTAGGAAAAACTTTCGGATTATAAGAGTTATCCCTTACTGGAATGTACTGTTGAGAGAGGTTTTGTAATCTCTTCCTTAAAGCTTTTATTTTTTAAAAATTATATATTCATCAGCCTTGATAGAATAGATATAATACTCTTGAGGGGAAAAGAATGGATTGATACAAATCTCCAACCTGCTTCTTACCTTCTGGCTCTATTATGTGTTACCTTTTCAAACTCAGTGAGTATTTAGGAATGCTAGACCACTGAGCCTGATATTTTCAAGTGTACTAATTTGTTTTAGGTAATTCTCACAAAGCAAAGGAGATATCATTGTTTCTGTTGTTGGCATGAAGAAACCCAGGGTCCAGAATGTGAGTAAAGCTCTTCATTGAACACAGCACAGAAAGGAAGGGGTTGGGCAAGAGAGCTTGGAACCATGGCTCTGGACCTGGATGCTGGCTTAGATGGCCCGTGATGAGCTCTGAGGTCTCAGCCAATTTCTGGTCCTTTCTAGACTCTGGTTTCTTCATTGGTGGGATGAAAGGGTTGGGATGAGGGGATTTGGAGTAAGTTTCTCCTACCTTTGTAACACATGATCCAGGGGGAACTTGAGAGAGGTCAGTACTTAATGACCAGAATTTCATAAATACTGTGAGAGTACCTTCTTTAGGGCACAGAGGTATATGTTAGATAGTAATAGAGCTATTGCTAATAGAGGTGTTATTCCTGGGCTGGGGATTGTGGGTGTGGAACGCATATAAAAACTGACATGTCTGTATGACCTGCTGGTCAGATGCACAGCTAGTGGAGGAGTGACATGGTCTTACAGACACTTCTTAATTTTCCTTATCTTCTTCCACATCTGTTTTCCTATCCCAGATCCCTTACCATCCATCTCCTTTAAAATTTTCTGATCCTGAAACTTGCTATATTTGATTATAGCTATGAGTAAATAGGAGACAAGGAAAGAAAAAAAAATTATTCTTTAAAAAATGAGTTCTCAGCCTGGCTGCTAATTGCAAACTCCTATTAAGTAACTGAAATGTGACTAGTCAACTAATAGATAGTACTAGATTTTTGAGGACTAGCAAGAAAAAAGAACATCAAATACTTCATTCATAATTAAAAATGTTGGTTATGTGTTGAAATAATAATATTTTAAATATTTTGGGTTAAATAAAATATAAAACTAAAGCTAATTTAGTTTGTCTCTGCTTTTTAATGTAGTAGCTTCAGGGATATTTAAAATCATATAAGTAGCTTGTGTTTGTACCTTTCATTATTTATCTGTATCATAGTGCTGGTTCAGATGATTCTCAACCACAGGCACCTCCCTCCTCTCATTACCCCTTGCATTCTCCAAGGTATATTTGGCAATGTCCAGGGTTCTGTATGATTATCACTGCATCTAGTGGGTGGACTCTGGAGATGCTGCCGAATATCCTGTAGTGCACTGGATAGACAGTGTCCCTTCCTGTAACAAGAATTGTCTGGTCCAAAATGTCAAGAGTGCTGAGGTTGAGAACTCCTGTATAGATGATTCAGAAAGGAGAAGTAGGAGGGAGAAAGATTGGGAGCTAAAATTGCTTATAGATTAATCTGATTTGAAATATTAGAATAAATATTTCACAGCACTAAAGAATGACTTTTGGTAGGTAAGATGAAGGAATTGGAGAGGGTTAGTGTTAAAGCAATAGGCTTTGTTAGTTATTTCAACCAGTATTTATTGAGTGACTACAAATCTTTTTTTGGAACAAGATGAGGGAATAATAAACACACATATGTAAACATATACAAATACTGAAATCTGAGTCTGTGCAAAGCTTCTGCAGAGAAAATAGAGATAAATAAAATACGACTCCTGCCTTCAAAAAGCCTGCAGGCTGGTAGGGAATGGCATGAGAAATGTACTATCTTGTGAGCAGCATGTGATGTCAGAAGAGAGATGTGGGAAAAATAACAACAAGAAACGGATTTCAAAGGAAAATATACCAGTATTGGTTTCAGAGATCAGGTAAAGGCTTCATGAGACTGTTCTGTATAAAATGTTCCCATAGTGGACAGGATAACATCCCATGGAGCTGATGGCAAGGCATACACAGCAGAGAACACACATGGCCCAAGGCAATGGGGAGTGCATTTGGGGAACATTCAGTAGTCAAGTTGACTTAAAATCCTAGTGGAAAGAAGTTAAATGTGAAAATCAGTAAATAGAAACAAATTAAGACTGAAGTCGTTCATAACAGGTTTTTGGTATTGTTCAGTCATGTCCGACTCTTTGAGACCCGATGGACTGCAGCACACCAGGCTTCCCCATCCTTCACCATCTCCCGAAGCTTGCTCAAACTCATGTCCACTGAGGTGATGTGCCATCCAACCATCTCATCTTCTATCATCCCTGTCTACTCCTGTGTTCAGTCTTTCGCAGCATCAGGATCTTTTCTAATGAACTGGCTCTTTGTATCAGGTGGCCCAAGTATTGGAGCTTCAGTTTCAGCCTCAAATGTCCTTCCAATGTATATTCAGGGTTGACTTCCTTGACACGCTGAAAAGAGAGATAAGAGACACGTAGAGACAAAGTGTCCAGGATGAGGCAGTTGCCTGAAGGTCGGTAGATAGAAGAAGGAATCAGAGATGATCCCGGGGTTTTAAGCTTGGGTGTCTGCGGACATTAATATGGATAGGCCAGGAGGATGGGTTGGTTTGGCAAGAATGGAAAGATGATGAGTTCAAGTTAAGAGTAAGTATTCAGGTGGTAGAGAGCTTGAGGAAGCCCCTGGGAAGGAGGTTTGAGGCCAAGACAGTAATAAGGACAAGAAATAGAGATTTGGGGGATCATCTCAGATAAAGTCATCACTGAAGTTTTGAGAATGGAGAAGATGACTTGAGGAAGGTGGTACCCAGTGAGACGGCTAGGATACACCCTTAGGTGTGACGGTCTTGAGGTGATGAAATGAGAAGTCAGGGAAGAAAATAAAAGATGAGGCAGAAGAAGACACAAAGAGGATTCTGTGTAATGTAGCATCACAGAGGTTATCATAGAAGCTGAGAGGAGTTTGCCTTGGGAATGTTCCTGAGTGGTCAGCAGTACTAGATGTTGAGAATGAAGCTTGAGCAATGTCAAGGGGAGTTGGATTTCACCATCCAAAGGCTGCTGGTCCCTTCTTGTCTCTGTGGAAAGCAGATAGTAAGGAATGGGCAAACCTCTTCCGGGGCGCCCAGACTGTCCTGGAGCTTCCGATGGTAGAACAAGCACGTGCTAATTTTGTGACATTCTTTCTCTAGGGTCGTTCCTTCCTTCTATAGATATTCATTGAGCATGTACCTGCTTATTTTCTCTACACAGGGTGATTGATTAGATGTGTCTGAAAAACTAAGCTGTAATCTCTACTGCTGCCTCCAACTCAGCACTCAAGAAAACAGAGCTAACGGGGTCACTGCTTGAAAACAAATGACAAAAGGAAATTTTTAGTGATTAGTCTCCTAAGTCCTGGAAGTGTGTTATGGTCTTTATTTCTTCTCTGTCAAAGCTCTGACAGTCTTGAGCTGACATCCTAAATAAGGGGGATGTGAAAGTGTTTCTCAGTCGTGTCCAACTCTTTATGACCCCAAGGCCTGTAGCCCACTAGGCTCCTCTGTCCGTGGAATTCTCCAAGCAAGGATACTGGAAGCCATTCAGGATCACATCTAATTCTACTTGCCTTTATGCATTTGGCCTAAGGAGAGTGTTTCTGGTAAAACACATGAAATGGAAATGATGGGTGGGGGTTTAAAATATGTAAGTAAACTCTTCCTGGCACTGATCACCTTTTCATAGTTAGGAGTAAAGTAATTTGAATATTTTATTTTATCTACTGTTTTTAAAAGATTTGGTGAAACTGGAGGTCTGACTGCTTCATTTTAATATTTCTTCCTTAGGGAGACTTGGGAAATAGCTGAACAGGTTTTTATGAATTAAAAAGAGAAAATAAGATTTTAAAGTACAGCTCCAAATTGGAAACTTTTGCCATTTGAATATTTTTAAAAAATGTTAAATGGTTATTCTTGTTCTTTTCTACATGTTCCTCATTGCTAGAGTTATGGTACCACAAATAGGTGGTGTTTTTCAATCTGGGCTGGGTGGGGGATTTATATTAATATCTTACCTTAAGGTTTACATCCCTGTGAATATTGTGATTGATAACTTTTACTTTCCTATAGCAATAATCTTTTGATGTTCTAAGAAAGGTTTACAGTAAGACTCTGGATAAGATTTTTCCTTTTTGTATATTATTGTTACTGGAAATACATAAATGAAGATATACAACCAATTCACATTTGAAGAGCATAAACACTTTAAAAGACAAAAGGTATGGAAAAATACAAAAATAGAAACATGATTGCTAGAAATTGCCTGTAGTGTAAATAGTCAAGTTTTAGTCACTATGACTGACAGACGTCAGTACTGCTTTTATGGAACTTTGATTTTGAAAATAGATGGAAAAGTTAAACAGTGTTATATGATTGGCAGAATTTTGGCTTCATAATAAAAATATATCAACTTTACTCCTGAATTTGTCAAAGGTTCATTATTTGACCTTGGTTACGTTTCATGTAAATCTATTTAATATTTAAGGCCAAGATTTCATGTTTATAAAATGAGAATACCAATGAATCTCATTATCAACTTCCCAGAGATTAAGTCTATCTTAGGTGCTGCAATAAATAACAATCACAAAAACTTGGAAAATTCTATAGCCAATGTTCCCCACAAATGTTATTGACTAATTATTTTAAAAATTAACTTGTAAAGTATTAGTTATATAAAATGTAAAAAGTACATTTACTAGGGATGTAGTAAACAGTAAGGGTACTCCTGATCTTTGCTTTTGGGAAATATTATTATACTTCTTAAATGATTTACATTAAAAACATGATATGGGAAAAAGGGAGAGGAAGTCACAGCATTTAATCTTTTGAGTTAAAGATATTAGAGAGGTAGAAACTATTGAATGATGAGATCACTTAGAAATTATTCATAAATGCCTGTCCACAAAGCTGGCTGTATTCTACATAAGAGCAGATAATAGGGGTCTGGGTGATGTTTCCTTTTCCAGCAGTCTTTTCACAGCACTTTCTACTTATATGAATAATGAAAATTGCTGACATAATTACTAGTGTCCATTTGATCCAAGATATGCTGGTGAAAAGACTACTAAAAATATCTATTTAAAAGTGCTTCTGTTCCAATATGGTTCTTTAATTGAAATGTTCAGTTTTTAGAAGGCAGTGTTTGAAATCTCTGGGTTTGGTGTTTGATGTAAGCAGAGACTCCAGTCCTCCCCCAGATTCCTAGCAGAATGACTAGAAGGGTATAAAACAGGAAAATCTGCGTTCACAAGAGGAAGCAGAAACGAGGAAGGATATAGTCCCTGTAGCAGAAAGTGAGGGAATTTGTGTTAGCGTTTCTTTGATGGGTCTGGACTGAAGGATACCCCAGAGCCTTTTTCTCTCACTGGATCCAGAAAATAGGCAAGTGACTGAGGGATGCAGCATTTAGAGGTGAGGGCAGGTTGAAGGCTGGCTGGTGAGCATGTGAACACAGCATCTTGAGAATGAAGTTGCCTCTGTGTGACTCCCCTTCTTCTTCCAATTCCTTCTACTCACTGGACTCCAGGATCCTTTGAAGAGGGAGGTCTGTCAGGTGATCCCTTTGCTTAATTGCCTCCAGGGATTTTGACTGTGTTTTAGGATCAAGGCAGACATCCAGAGCATGGACCTCTCCTGCCTCAGGTCCACTCTGCTTTCCAGGCTGCAGCTACACTGACCTCATGGGCACCCTTGGCTCAGGCTTTTTGCACTGGCTTGGAACTAGTTCTACCACCTGGTCATCTTCTTGCCTCTCTTTCCTAGTTAATTCTTAATCATCCTTCGGACCGTGGCTCCATCTTTATTTCCTTAGGGATCGTCCGAGATCTGTGCTGTCATAGCATGCTGTGATTAGAATTGTACAGTCATTTTCATGATGATTTACTTAGTATTTATCTCCTCTGTTAGACTATGAGCTCCACTTAAGAGTAGTATCTGGCTGAGTGTACCATTGTATTTGGAGTAGTTAGGACAGCACTTGGCATATATTAGATCTTCAGTAAATATTTATGAAATAAATGGATCGATGGATGGACTGATGGACAGTAGCGTTTGGATTTCAGCAGCCACCTGAGATACACTTTTGACTTTAGCTTCCTAAACAGCCAACTGCCATAAGCCAAGGACCAGGCAGGGTGACAGGATGTGGTGTGGCTGCCACATTAGACAGCAAAACCTGGGCGTGCATGCTCAGTTGTGTCTGACTCTTTGTGACCCTATGAACCATAACCCACCAGGCTGCTCTGTCCATGGGATTTTCCAGCAAGAATACTGGAGAGGGTTGCCATTCCCTTCTCCAGGGATCTTCCCAGCCCAGGTTCGAACCCGTGTCTCCCATGGTTCTTTCATTGCAGGTGGATTTTTTTTTACTGCTGAGCCACTGAGGAAGCCCCTGCCACATCAGGCAGAGGTTTTAGAAAATGGGGCATTTTCTGAAGAATAGGATCCACATTGGAGGCCCAGAGATGTACATTCTGGCTCCTTTACTCTCCCCACAGGCTGCTGGATATCCTTATCTGATGAAACAATCTTCTTCCTCCTCCTCTTCTGCTCTGGGTCATTTTCTCCTCAGTCTAGATAAGGATATGTTTCTAAGAAAGATTTGAATGAGTTCAGTTCAGTTCAGTTGCTCAGTTGTGTCTGACACCTTGGGACCCCATGGACTTCGGCACACCAGGCTTCCCTGTCCATCACCAACTCATGGAGCTTGCTCAAACTCATGTCCATTGAATCGGTGTTGCCATCCAACCATCTCAGCCTCTGTCATCCCCTTCTCCTCCTGCCCTCAATCTTTCCCAGCACCAGGGTCTTTTCCAGTGAGTCAGTTCTTCGCATAAGGTGGCCAAAGTATTGGAGCTTCAACTTCAGCATCAGTCCTTCTGGTGAATATTCAGGGTTGATTTCCTTTAGGATGGACTGGTTTGATCTCCTTGCAGTCCAAGGGACTCAAGAGTCTCCAACACTACAGTTCAAAAGCCATCAATTCTTTGGCACTCATCCTTCCTTATGGTCCAGCTCTCACATCTGTACATGATTACTGGAAACCTGCAACAAATTTTGCCAGAAAGCGGCTCAGTTCCTATTAGAAAATTATTTTATCAGAAAGATAAAAATGGAAATAAGAATGGATTCTATTAAGAGAGTCTGTTATTCAAAAGAAAAGGATCACCGTTTTCTCTAAGGCTTCAGAGGAGTTGTTTCCTCTGTGGTAGAGTGACCATGAGGTTTGAGACAATCTTAGCACACATGCTTTCCTGCTTTTAGCAACACTTGAGGGGATGTTGGTTGTATGAAATTACAGCAAGCTAAACAGGCTGTTAGGTGAAGGAATGATTACATAGAGCTGAAAGATGTAGGAGCCAGTGTCAATGAAACAATGACAAGAGCTAATGTTTATTGAGAACATAGCAGGGGCTTGGCATTTTTCTAAGGGCAGATGTGTTTTAACTCATTTAATCTTCATAACAGCCCTATGAGGGATTTGCAGTTATTAACTCCATTTAGAAAACCTTTATCGAGGAGTCACCAGACAGTGGCATACTGAGAAATAGTCATAAAAAGTCAAATGGGAAACAAACTTGAAAAAAAAAATCAAACATAAAAGGGATGGAAATGTGAAACATGTAAACTCTGGGGAAACTGTAGTAACTTTTAAAGGTGTTATACTTGGGTGGTGAGATTAGAGATGGTTTTTACTTTGTTCTTTCTACTTTTCAATATTTTAAGCAGGAACCTTTAAAAAGACACTGTTTTTTGAACAAAAAGTATAGTTGGCAGAATGCATCAAAGGTTTTCAATAAAAAAAATCTTCAGTAATTCAATGAAAATGTAATTGCACTAGAGAGAGTGTTTAGGGAGTTAGGCAAGAGTGAAGCAGCCCAGGTAGGAAGTAAACCTCCTAATTGGGAAAGCAGACCAGAGATTCATGCTGCTGAAGAATGGTGACTGTGCACTTTCACTCTTCCAACTAGGAAAAAAAAAAGGAAAAGAACAGCACTGGTTAGTTAAGAGTATTTTGAGAATTCAGATTAGAGTGCTGAGAAGGTACTGCTGTACACAATAATTAGAAGCTAGTTAATAATGTATACTTGTAATTTCAATAATTTATTTATTTTAATAGAATGTGCATAATTGCCTGAGTTATATGATCTTTCGTTTATCCAACCTGAGACAAGGGTCAGGAAACTGACCCTTACCGTCATGACCCAAGATACCACCTGGTGGCAGATGTAGAAATTGCAAGTTAAAGCCCTAGGGAGAAATAAACTGAGCTAGTCCCTCCCCACTCCAGTACTCTGGCCTGGAAAATCCCATGAACCCAGGAGCCTGGTAGGCTGCAGTCCATGGGGTCGCTAGGAGTCGGACACGATTGAGCGACTTCACTTTTCACTTTCATGCATTGGAGAGGGAAATGGCAACCCACCCCAGTGTTCTTGTTTGGAGAATCCCAGGGATGGGGAAGCCTGGTGGGCTGCCGTCTATGGGGTCGCACAGAGTCGGACACGACTGAAGCGACTTAGCAGCAGCAGCAGCAGCAGTCCCCAGTGGAGAAGGAAATGGCAACCCACTCCAGTATTCTTGCCTGGAAAACCCATGGACAGAGGAGCCTGGTGGGCAACAGTCCATGGGATCACAAAGAGTGGACACAACTGAGCGACTTCACTTCCCTAGTGGCTCAGACAGTAAAGAATCTGCGTGCAATACAGAAGACCAGGGTTCCATCCCCGAGTCAAGAAGATTCCCCTGGAGAAGGGAATGGCTACCTAGTCCAGTATTCCTGCCTGGAGAATTCCATGGACTGAGGAACCTGTCAAGCTACAGTCCAGGGAGTTGGACACAATTAAGCAGCTAACACTTTCACTTTTTTCTTTCAGTTCTGTCTTAGAAATTCAAGTCTGTGAATTGACTCTAAAGGTAATGAACATTGAAAAGTGCTAGGACTATCTTTGTAATGTACATTCATTTCTTCTAGCTCATATTTCTATAGAAATAGAAGGATAAGTTGTAAGTTTGCCCAGAAGAAAAAAATAATTATAAATTAAATGAATATGGAATTTAGAATTCTTTATGTTCTTAGTTCCTTGTGGTAGTTTCTGTTTTTTGAGTTGCAGAGTTTTTTTCACAGGTTGTGTGATTGTTCTCTTTGCTTATTCTCATAGAAAGGGTTTTATGCTTTCTCATAGTCAAGTAGAGATGGACTTACTCAGAAACTGGCATAGGTTCTCAACCATATCTTTTGGAGGAATCTCTTGGACTAAATTTAAGAAAAACATAGCAGTGAGCAAAATGTTATAATTTCTTTAAATTAACAAATTTTTGAATACTGTTGGTGGGAGAACCACTGACGAGGAATACTTAGGACAAACATTCTTGTGATGATCCTTTGGTTAAAAAATGCATGTGTGTCAATCATTTTCTTCCTCTAATTGTACCAGGAATTAAGTAAAATTAAAGATGGAGGAGTAGCCATTTGTAGTTCTGATGTTTTGTGAGTTACCAGGACATACTAGAGATCTAAAAGATTTTATAAGTGAAGCGATGAGGGTCATAATACTTTTCCTCTCTACAATTTATAATTCACACTGGGTGCTTGAGGCACAAATAAGATGGTAAGAGTGTTACAAATGTCTGTTTGATTACAGAGGGAGCCCCTGACTTACAAATAGGTCTATGAATGGCTAAGGCCACGAGGAACAATGAGCTGGTCAGTTTTATTTCAGATATGCTGCCTCTGCCGGAATGGCCCTCCCTTCTCCTCTGTGTCTCTTCCATGCTCTGGTTTAAAGCACTCTCCCCTTTCTTTCCCAGTGGTTTTTGCTGTTTAACCCCCCAACTCACTGTAGCTGTAGGTCTATTCTTCCTTCTACTCTTCCCCTTGCTCATCCCAGTGTAGCCCCAGTCTGACGTCTTTTGAGACACTTTCCTCCTTAGGAGAAATCTTCACGTGAGCCTTAGTCTTTTGGGCCATCACCATTATGATCCTTTGTTTTATCAGTCTCTAGAATGGTGGAAAGTAAAGAAAGGCAATATGATGAGAGACGGGAGGACAACACTATTACTTTTGATGTCTCCTAACTACTTGTTCAGGGAGGATCCAGTGTTCTCCAAATGAGGATCTTCTCAAAAGGGCTTTTTGCTGCTTCAGGAATCCGAGAGTTGAAAAATGGCTGTGAAGCTTTGGTTTCCAACTATAGCTGAAAGGTGCTGAGGTTAACAGTGGAAAAGAAAGTCAGGGAGCTTATCTGTAATATCCTCATGAAAGTAAAGAAAGAAGGAGGAAAGGAAAAATGAAAGGACAGAGAGCAAAGAAAAAGGAGATAAAAGGTGAAAGAGGGATCTAACTTTGGGTCCCCATTGGGACATACTGGCCGAGACCCCTTACCCTCTGGTTTGATCTCAGACTCTTGCCTTCTAGCCCCTAGTCCACTGCTGGCATGAGATTGATAGGAAGGTATGGGAGTGGAAGTTCTGGATTCCACTGCCTTAGATTTCTTCTCCCCAAACTGATACATAGACCCAGTGTAATCTCAATCAAAATTCCAGCAGACATTTTTTTTTGTGTGTGGAAATTGACAAACTGATTCTAAAATTCCTATGGACATACAAAGGACTTAGAGTAGCCAAAAACAATTAGAATAATGAAAAAAAGATATGACTAGGTAACTGATTTCAGCATTTATTATGAAGGTTCAGTAATCAAAGCAATGTGGTATTGGTATCAAGATAGATGAATAAATGAGTAGAACAGAATGGAAATCCACAAATAGATCCACCTGTACATGGACAACTTCTTTTGGATGAAGATGCAAAGACAACTCAATGGAGAAAGGATTGTCTTCAACAAATGGTGCTGAAAAAAATTAGATATCCATATTTAAAATTTGTGCTTCAGCCTACACGTTTTTCTCCTCCCTGGCTATACTTCAAGGCATCTAGGATCTTAGTTCACTGACCAGGGTTCAAACCCATGCTCCCTGCAGTGGAAGCATGAATTCTTATAAACTGGACCACTAAGGAAGTCCCTACATCTGATATAATAAAAAATTAACACAAAGTGTGTTATGGGCCTTTATGTAGAACTTAAGAGAGCATAGAAGAAATCCTTTGTGACTTTGGGTTAGGTAAACATTTTCTAGATACATCACCAAAGGCATAATCTAAAGACAAATAAATTGGACTTCTTTAGAATAAAAAGTAAATTTGCTCTTCAAAAGACACTGTTAGTAAATGAAAAGACAAGACACAGACTAAGAGGAAGTATTTATAAGGCATAATATATCTGCTTTTGTATACAGAATCTAAAGAACTTTCAAAACTGAATAAGTAAACAACCAGTTTTTAAAAATGGGCAAAGGATTCAAACACTCAGGCAAAGAAGATATATCGATGGCAGTTAGGCATATAAAAACATGCTCAGCATAATTAGTCATTAGAGAAATGCAAATTAACGCCACGTTGAGATACCCATGCACATCTAATAGGTGCAAAATGAAAAGACTAACCATTCAAGTGGTGGCAAGGAAGTGGAGACACTGGGACTCTACTGCGTTGCTGATGGGATTGTAAGATGGTACAACCATTATGAAAAACAGTTGGCAATTTCTTAAAAGGTAAAATTTTACCTGTCAAATCATCTAGCCATTCCACTTTTGGTTGTTTGTGCAAGAGAAATAAAAGCATGTATATATTTGAATACTTGAATATTCATAGCTTTATTTGTAATACTAAAAAACCCAAACAACCCAAATGTCTATCAACAGTAAATGGATAAACAAACTGTATCCATACAGCAAACACTACTCAGCAATAAAAAGAAATGAACTATGAGTACATGCCGCAACATGAATGAATCTCAAAAGAATTACCTCTGCTCTCAAAAAGTAGTGCATGCCATGTGTTCTCATTTATATTCAACGTGAGAAATAGACAAGCAGGTTGTTTTTCATCTAGCAACAGGGAGATGGGGTGCAGTGGGTGGAAGGGATTAATAGAAAAGTTGTGAGGAAATTTATAGGGGTGACATTTATTATCATGATGGTGGTGATGATTCCTTGGATGTACACAGAAGTAAAAGCTTATCAAATTATACATTTTAACTATATACAGTTTATTGTATGTCCATTATACTTTGTTAGCTTCCTGATGGGTCAGTGGGTAAAGAATCTACCTGTAGTGCAGGAGACACAGGAGACATGGGTTTGATCTCTGGGTCTGGAAGATCTCCTGGAGAAGAAAATGGCAACCCACTTCAGTATTCTTGTCTGAAAAATCCCACGGACAGAGGAAACTGGCAGGGTATAGTCCAAAGGTTCGCAAAGAGTCACACACCATTGAGCATCTAAGCACACATACATTATACTAAGTTTAATCCACTAATGTAGATTTCTTCTTCTTGATTTAAAAGTGCTTTTGAAAAGTTTCTGCTCCTAGGTTAAGACTTTCTGATAGTTTAAGTTGATGATTCTTTTAGAGTCTGTGATATTTAACATTTTTAGGCATTAAATGTTACACATTGGGCTTCCCTGGTGGCTCAGCTATTAAAGAATGTGCCCCACAGTGTGGAAGGCCCGGGTTTGATCCCTGGGTTGCGAAGATCCCCTGGAGAATGGAATGGCTACCCACTTCAGTACTTTTGCCTGGAGAATCCCCATGGACAGAGGAGCCTGTTGGCTGCAGTCCATGGGGTCACAAAGAGTCGGACTTGACTGAGTGACTGACTTAACTTATAGATTTAAAATGACACAAACACTGGAAAACCAAAATTTCATCAGAACCATTGTGAAATAAACCAAGATTAATTATTAAATCAAAATGTTATGCTCTGTATCAGGGTTGAAAACTATCATCTATATTTATTCATTCTTCCTTCAAGTACTTCTGCATAAAGAGCCTTTTGTTTACTTGATACATAAAGTGCAAAAATGGAAGTTACCAAAAAATAAAACAACTGCCAGAGGGGTTCATGTTTTAGTTGTAAGATGAAATTAATGTACATAAGTAAATAGCAATTAAAAGAAGCCATGAATTGAGATCAAGAGTGTGGTGGTTGACATTTGTTTCCTGTAATACTTACCTTTTCAGGCATCGATTGAGAGCTCAAAATTTCTGCAGAAAATAATGACATTTTCTCACGTTTCAAGTCTCTACATTAATCTTTCATGTGCACACATTTTATCACGAACCACCTGTCTGTAGTTTAGTAATTACATCTAAGGATTATAGGAGAATTTATTCTGCATTTATCCTCCTTTTTAACATATCTACCAGAGACCTGACTTGATAAATCACTAATGCTGTTGCTGGCCTCGTCACCCTCTCTTGAAATGAGAGCAGCGGCATTCAGTACTATTAGCATTTTTTATAGACGTTACCTCTCCAGCTGTGAAGATCTTCCTTATGATTCATGGGACACTTGGAAACTGAAGGGACTTTCCGGAGAAGCACTTACCTTTTCTCCTGCTCTTATTTGGAGTGGCTTTGCATGGCCGTTTTTCATGGTGTGTGTCGTTTACATATTTCCCTTCCTTCTGTCGCATTTCATCCTCCGCCACTGCAGCTCCGTGTTGTCAGGGCCAGAGGAGCTGCTGAGTGCCTGTGGCTGGCTCCCGGGACAACTGGGTGAGAAGGAAGTGTCTGTATTTACATCTTGTCGTCACACCGGGCCCCCTGAGGTGCCCACTGTTGTGGCTCGCATTGTGTCGCTGCTCAGCAGATTCTCTTGTAGATTATATACAAGTGTGAGTCTGTGTGACAGGTGTAGGCAGAATTTTTAGTAGGCAGTTGGCCTGTTGTGCCTGAAGCCTCATTTTTTAAATTGTTTGTCTGTCCCCAGTTCAGGACTCCTTGTTACCCTTTTTCACCCCTTTTCAGGTTCACCAATTGTGTGCTCTGTTCTCTTTATTAAGGGGCTTCTCAGGTGGCTCAGTGGTAAAGAATCCGCCCGCCCGTGCAGGAGATGCAAGTGACGTTGGTTCGATTCCTGGGTCTGGAAGATCCCCTGAAGAAGGAAACGGCAACCCACTCCAGAATTCTTGCCTGAGAAATCCCATAGACAGAGGGGTCTGGTGGCCTACTGTCCGTTGGGTCACAAAGAGTTGGGGTGCTGAGCACGCATGCACACTCCTTATTAAAACCTGTTCTTAGGGAAAAAAAAACCCTCTTATCAGCACCATTTAATGTGAGTGTAAGTCAACTTTCCTTTGATGCATTTGCATTTTAAACTCATTTCTGAGAGTCGTGTGCAAACTTTTCTATCCTTAGAAAGGTTTCAGGCTGGGGGACCAAGTAGACGGGGGAGTTATGGCGGGGGGCACCGTGCCTGGTGCGGCTGAAGTCATGCTCTAGACCAGTGGCTTTCTGTTTTCAGTCGCATATCTCTTTCTGCAGAAGCTCAGTGTATAAAATTAGTTTTGAAAAGTGCAGCTGACTGACTGAGACAGGAATGGAGGGTTCAGAGGCCCACATACTCCCCACCCTTTTCCTCGGCTGCCCCGAGGCCCCACCGTGGGCCTCCTAGAGTTCCCTGGGTCATGATTTAAAAAGGAGTCGCACACTTCTGTCTTCCACCCGGTATGTACAAACCTGACCCAAGAAGTAATGTCCGAAATCACAACCATCAGAGGGCTGAGGTTACAGGGCTACAGTCTGAAATTCAGGAGGGAAGCAGCTCTCTCCCCCACACCCCAGGAGAGATTGAAGGAAGGCCTTGGCTTCTCTGTTGCAGAACCCAAAAGGGAGGAAGGCAGGACTGCCATGGAACAGGTCAGCTGACTTCAGCTAAAATTGTTCATTAGTTGCTAAAGGCTAGATGTGGAATGGTGTCAGGTTATGCATCCACTTGAAGGCTCTCCTCCACAGGCTTCACTGGGTGCTCATAACAAAGACTGAAGCCAGGGCAGGAGACTGGAGAAAGCCTCTTTAGTGGTGTAGGCCTGGGAGAGGAGGGAAATGGTATTGGTGGTCTTCTACCCCTGGGGGAGGGACAGAATCCTACTGAGAAGGTCCACCTCTGAGACACAGGGACACAGGGCTTTCCTAAGATCAAGGCTGGACAGGGCAACCCAGAATACGCACCTTGCTTAGCCAAGCTTAAATCCTCACGTTCTACTGACTTACCGTTTCAGGTGTCCAGATTATCCATTGTCCTACGCTGGCCATGTTTTCGTTTCCTGCCCCTGTCTTTTGACTTTCTTGTTATCCTCCTCTAATAATATTCTCTTCTACATCTGCATCCATTAAAATATAACCCATCCTTCAAGGTCTAGCCTAAATGCCACCACCTTCATGAAAAGGCTGATCATGTAATTTGTCATACAGATTAGGGCTTTTGAAGGTGGAAAAGGCAGCTAAAAGGACATAAACTAGGATTGTTCCTGACTAGCTGGGACACATTACATCTATTCATGAGCCTCTCCTTGGTTTTTCCATTTGTGAATAATCTTTCCCTTCTGCTGAATTTGTTCATATCTTTGATGGAACACATTCTTCCTGGTATTTTGGGTGCAAATAACTGTCAACACTCTCTTAAATTGTAAATTCCTGGAAAGCAGATTCCTTGTCTTATTTGCTTTTCTCAGAGCATTTAGCACAGGGCTGTGCATATAGTAAGGACTCCATTTGGACCTGAAGAAGAGAGTGGAAACCAGAAACAGCCAACACTAATATGCTTAGGTACTAAACAATGTCTTATGGAATTGGCCAGCTGCTATCTGATCTAGGTTCAAGTCATTCGACCTCCTTTCCTAACCTTTCATGTGACCCTGAGCAAGTGATTTAATAATTGAACATCTGGGTTTCTTCGTCTGAAAAATGGGGGAAATTATACCTCTGCCGCATATTTTATGGGGATATTGTAAAGGCAAAGGACATGAGGTATACAAAAGCACTTTAAACTATGACACATGAAAGAGCCTCTACAGATACAAGGCAGTATCATTATTTCAGTTTGCTTAGTTGTTTCCAACTGAGTAGTCCAGATAACCTCTTCATTAGTTGCTACATTGTTCTTTTCAGTGGAAGTTTAGACCTTAATTCCTTTTTTCCCAAAATTCTCACTCTGGTTAAAATAGGGTAAAGGGGATAGCAGGTCTGCCATAACCAGATGCAAGTCTCAACCGAGCTATTTCTGTCTACTGCTGAGTGTGTGAGCAAGTCACTTAGTATCTTTGGATCTCCTTCTCTACTTTTAAAATGAGGTAATACCTATTCTGCCCAAGAGGACAGTCTGAGGCTCCCATTAAGTGCTTGTGAAAATCCTCCTAATATAAGTATAAAGGGCCAGGCTGTTAGTGATTATTTCAGAATATTCCTTTGTTTGATGGCTTCTTGCCTTATGTTTGGTTATCTACCTGTCATCGATAGTTCTTTCTGTTTACCTATCTATACATCTGAGTATCTGTCATTTTATCTGTCAGTTATCTATCAGTCATTCTTTCTGTTGTTGTTCAGTCTGTATATCTATGTGAGTGTATAAGTGAATTTCAGGTTATCTGCTGTTTAGAATTTTTGAGTGTCTCACTGCTTTTCAAGTGTCTCGCAAGTGTTCGTAACTTCTTCTGTCTTCTTTAGAGAAAGGAACCATTTCAACCTAATTTACATTTACACAAACACAAGCTATGAAGCAAAGCGATGTTTCTCTTTCAAGGGATGGTATCATGTGCATCTTAAAGAAATATATAGGCAATTGAAAGTACTGTGCTACAAATGGCATGAAGGATCTCTGACTTCCTAGTAACCATAGTTACATGGTTTTGGACTTGAGATGTTATTGTGCCCTTAAATCCTTACTTCAGCCTCCGGAGAGGTCCGTAGAAGCAGATCACAGCAACTGTGGTGCTGGTGGTGGGGCCAGCCATAAATTACAGCTGGGAGTGCTGGTAGCCAGAACTCATCGTAATTAACCATCAGGTCATTTCTACTTCATGCTCTCCGCTAATGCCACGTTGTTTTTGCATCTCGTGTGGGGATGATGTTGCTTCTGAGGCCCAGCAGCATTTTCTGATTTTATGCCAAGTGTTCTGCTGTCAGCTGCCAAGACTCCTCCTGAACCGTGTCTCATGTATTTCTCCTCCTGTAGAAATCGAAGGGAAATCGCTCTCTCGCCATCACAACACGGTTGCGGCCCTGAAGCCAGATTGTTTGCACACGGCTTCCATCAAGGATTTGTTTCCTTCTTTGCAAGGCTTTGGGTATTTGACGTTCTAGGCAAGCCTTGCATTCTCCCTCCCTCCTCGCTCTCTCAATTTCAGATACCCAATGTGGAATTCCTGTCAGAAGGCTTTTCAGAGCGATTCTCCAAAGCTCCCCGGCCTTGCTGAATTCTAAGAATTTGCCAGACCTGCACTGTAGTGAAGATGCCGGTCTGTCTGCTGTGAGCAAGATTGATTTCAGGGCATCTCTGAAGCTTTTTGTTTTATTCTACTCAGAGTCAAGAGAATGTCTCTTGAGGACAGTGAAATATGCCCTGGCACATTTCTCCTGAGCACATGTTTATATTTCAGCATGAAGGAGCCCCCAAAGCGTGCTAAGAATTTATCTAGCGAAGGTTGCAATTTCTCAAGTCCCTTGTAAAGTCATTACAGTTGATTTGACCTCTGGGATAATACACATCTTAACAGGGCAGGAGAATATCATGTACACATTTTTTGACCAGAGTAGAACTCTACTTAAACATAATTACTGATGTGTATGAGTGCATGTTTTTGTTCCTTTTTTCTCTCCCACATAAGTAGGACCTGTGGCCTTCAAAAAGTCATAGTACCTTAGAAGGTGCTTGTTCGGTTACATAGTAGAGATTCTGTTATTCACCACTCTTAATGAGTCACCAGAAGAAGTGAGGTTTTATTTACTCTTAAAAATGTTAACCATCTTGTAAGGAAATCTTCCTAGAATGTTAAATACTTTTCAACTTTTTAGACCAAAAAACACTAAGTGTAATTTGACGACTTACTTTTGGATGATTCAGAGTCATTAATTACTGACTTCAGCTTTTCCCAAACTGGTGTCAGCAGAATTGCATATTAATAGGTGTCTTTGAAGAGCAATGCTCTGTGATCAAATAAATTGGATATGTACTGGGTAAACAAAATTAACAAATTAATTTCCTTTTTTTAAAGGATTACTCAGAACCTGTACCATGTTCATGTATATTTTAACTCTCCAAGGAGAGTTAGAGAATGGAGCTTTTCTCAGACAGAGTGAACCAACCAGAGGACCCCTTTGTGTGAGATTACTATAGTTCTTGAAGAAAATCTTCAGAAAATTTGGGGAAAATGCTGCTTTATTATGATAAGCCTCTAGGACCATCGATACATGAGAGCTTATTTGCCCCTATATTGAATGACTCAAACTGCTGCTAAATTGTGATGTCTCCTTTTAAAATCTATTTTCTGTGCATTCTTTGTTTTTATTGTTTTCAGTTGTCACTGTGAGTGTTATATCCTCTCGTAAATGCTGGATACTCTCCCCTCACCTCATTATCAGTTATGATTTGGGCATCCGTATAATTGGTTACGGGGCTTCCTCGGTGGCTCAGCAGTAAAGAATCTGCTTGCAGTGCAGGAGATGCGGGAGACGCAGGTTCAATCCCGGATGGGGAAGATCCTTTGAAAGAGGAAATGGCAACCTGCTCCAGTATTCTTGCCAGGAAAATCCCATGGACAGAGGAGCCTAGTGGGCTGCAGTCTATAAGGTTGCAAAGAGTTGGACATGACTGAGCGACAGCACACAACACATAATTGGCTATTCAAACCAGATTCTTTCGGAAGGGAAAGAGAAGTCTGTAATAGTTATACAGGGACAAAAGCTATAAACTCTGACTCCCCAGGGTGAATCAAGATTGTGATGACTAACACAAAATCAAAACAAACTAACTTAATTAAACAATAGAGGGGTTTTATTGGCTCCTGAAACCGAAAAATTGCAGAGGCTGAGTTGGTGTCTGGTGTGGTTTGATCAGAGATCTGGCTTCATTTTCCTGCCTCCGGGTGTGTGATTTATCTTTGCACTGGCCTGCGTCATGGTGCAAAATAATTGCATTATTTTCAGGTTTTACATCTGGTCATTTGTGTTGCACAGTTGGCCATCAGAAAAGAAGAGCATCTTTGCTCAGAATTATTAGTAGACATCCTGAGCTTTGTGCTGATTGAACAAACTTGTAAACCAGTCCTCAAGGAATTCTAAGTGCTTATTGGTTTGTATATGGTACAGCCATTAGTGTGGAAGGCAGATGGAAAATTCTGATATTACCATGGTTATCAGAGGATATCCCTGGAGGAAGGACTCAAATTCAGCTAGATAAAGGGGCTGGTACACATTGGACATCAGATGGAATGGATGCTGGGCACACACATCTACTGTCTATCCCTCCTTATTTAATTCCCCAATTTTGTAAGAGATTTCATTATCAGATATTTAAGTTTATTATAATTTTTTATAAGATAGTAAGATAGACTCAACAGGCCCAGGAATGTGTGTCAATACTGGATTTGTCACATGTCTTTGGGCTGTCTAGTGGCTTTTTTGCTTTCTTCTTAATTCTCAGTTTTCCAGGAAGTTGAGGCCAAATAACTGAGCAGGAGATCGATAGATAGAATAATTAAGAATTTGGTCAGTAAATTACTGAGAAGTTATTAGAATATATAAGGCTTCTCAAATGGTCTGGTGGTAAAGAATCTGCTTTCAAAGTAGGAAATGCAGGAGATGTGGGTTTCATCCCTGAGTCAGGAAGATTTCCTGGAGGAGGAAGTGTCAATCCACTCTAGTTTTCTTGCTGAGGAAATTGCATAGACTTAAGAGTCTGGCCCTCTACAGTCTATAGAGTTGCAAAGAGTTGGACACAACTGAGCATGCACGCATGCTTGTTGGACTACATCCCCTAATCATATTGTTTTTGATGTTTTATTACACACATAATATATTTTCATCTTTAAAAATACAGAAAAGATAGATAAGCTATTTGAAGATAATAAAAAGCATTTATAATCCCATTGCTCTGACTCAAAACCAAGAATAATTTTTGACATCCTTCTGAAACAGAAATGCCTGCTTTTTTATATGCTTTTGTGTTTGGAAATGTGAAGTCTACTCTGTCTTTGAAAATCAGAAAAAGCAATATTTATTCTGTACCACACATGATATTTTCTTTGCCCAGCGAATGTTACCCCAAATTACATGATGTGGTAATTTATAATGTTACCTGACTAATGCTTTAGCTACCTGTTTTCCCTTCTATGAAATGTAGATTGAAAAATAATAGGTTTTCTCACAGAGGTGAAAATGTTTCTTTTAGACATAAATTAGTTTCTATTTACAAAGCTGTTATATTTATTCAGCATATCTCAAAGGAAAATTGTTTTCCAACATGATTGTTATGAGACACACATTTCTTCATCATTCCGTCAGAGTCCTATAATGGATTTGCTGCAGATTTCTTTTTGAGAGGCTTATCTTTTGGTCCTAATATACAGGGACATGCTGGGAATTGCATGTCTGCAAATATCGGGGTCTTGGGGAAGGGACATGAGAAGGGACTAGCATAGCTGGGCCAGGCAGTGCAGTTTGTGATAAGAATACTCTCACAGCCCCATCTGGCTCCTGGTTCTGCTGCTTCTCCTTTGCCGGGCCATCTCTGAGTCTCAGCTTCCTCTCTGCAAAATGAAGATAATGCCGTTCATACGTAAATGGTTGTTCAGGATTTAGATAGATCATGTCATATAAAGTTCTTGTCCCAAAGTAGGACATAGTTTCAGTTCAGGTTTCAGATCAGATAAGGAGGTGAAAGCAAGGAAATGAAAATGACTGTTCTGAAAAGAGGCTGAGGATATGGGGGGTTAGGTAGTTTCTGAAGTCCCAGAGGCCACAGTTGAGGGCATAGGAGGGTGGGGGCTGTGTGGTCACTGGCAGGGCAGAGAGTGCCTGTTGAAGTCACTGGGGAGATGATAGCCGTGGTGGTCTGCGTCATTAGTGGCTCCAGTGAACCCTGCCTCCCCATGTCCTGTCCTTACATATTCTCCTTTTCTTGAATTTCTTTTTAAAGAGTTTTGCTGTTGTTACTGTTGTTTGGCCATGCCATGTGGCACATGGGATCTTAGTTACCTGAACAGGGATCAAACCTCTGCCTCCTGCATTGGAAGCTTTGAATCTTAACCACTGGACTACCAGGGAAGCACCCTCTTCCCTTGATTTTGACCTGAGTCTGTGACTTGCTTTAACCAACAAAATGTGGCCTTAGTGAGGGAGTGCCAGTTCTGGGACTAAGCTTTTACTCTTGTGAAAGCCCTAAGATACCATTAAAGAAATCTGGCTTTCCTACTGGAGAGACTACATGGAAAGGTCAAGTGGAGAGAGAACCCTTTACCCTCCATGGGGAAAGAGAGGGAGAGGAGAGAAAGATGGAAGGAGAGAAGCCCAGGGCATCTTAGCTGAGTCCAGTCGTCAGCCAATCTGTCAGCTGAATGCAGCCACCTGGTGACCGTTAGCAAGGTCCAGCTAAGCTTAGTCTAAACTGGACTATAATGAGAAAAAAGATTATTTTAGCCCCTAAGTTTTAGGGGAGTAGCAGGTAACTGAAGTGGTATTTGAGTGAGTTAAAGTGAAAGTGTTAGCTGCTGAGTCATGTCCAACTTTTTGCGACCCCATGGACTGTAGCCTGCCAGGCTCCTCTCCATGGGATTCTCCAGGCAAGAATACTGGAGTGGGTTGCCATGCTGTTCTCTGGGGGATCTTCCCAGAGAAAGATCGAACCGGGGTCTCCTTCATGGCAGGCAGATTCATTGTTGTTTGAGGCACCAGGGAAGCCCCGTTATTTGAGTACAGAGGCCTAAGTTTAGGAGGTAACTAGGGAAAATGGAGAATGTGAGGTGCTTTGGTAGATTTGGTTTTGATGTTCCCCTAGAAGCAGGTGAGCCCAGGACATGACCGTATTCAGCTATGGCCAGGACAAGAGGCTTAGGAGTTGTGGTATGTAGCCCACATTCCTGTTTCTGCACTCAGCTCTTACTGCCAGGTGAGTTTTAAGGAGGAGATGAACACACGACGACTAGCCTATCCTTCCAGAGGTGTTTGTTCTGGCTGGTGTCTTCATTCCTTTGGTCCTTATTCCTGTCTGGTTTTGAAACACCTTAACATTGTTAGCCCCTTCCCCAGGTATATTCCAGGTCGTCAATGGCTTTCTCAAAAATGGCACCCATAACTGAAGTTGTCAATTCCTAGTGTGGTTATAGCTTTCATAATAGAAAGGAATTGTCACATTTTCTTGCTTTAGGCACTTCTCGTTTAAAATGTAATTTCAAATTGCTTTAACTTTTGGGGGAAGCTGTAATACTGTTGACTAGTATTTAGCTTGAAGGCAACTGAAACACTTTTATCATCGTTGTATTTTTTTTTTTTTAACACTGATGGCTATTAGGTCAAATCCTATACTTGTGCAGTCAATTTTTTTAACCTAGGAATGAAAAATTAATTTGCTGTGTCCTGGCTCATTCATGTAGCCTACAGTCACCATTTTGAATCCTGTTTTTTTTTTTTTTCCTTTTATATTACCTGTACTCTTAGCTTCACATTATCCACAAGTTTTAGTGTGTTATGTGTATGCTTGTCTGTTTTTTGTTATGGAAAAGGGAGGTTTGGAGACAGTGCTGTGGCATGCCCATGGAAGCTTTGTCTAGGTTGACACCAGACAATTGAAAAACAGTTTGAAGTGTTGGTTCAGTATGCTTCCTTTCTTTACTTACTCCTCTCCTGTTAGTAAAAGCTCAATGCGGAGGTTATTTGAAAGTCAAAAGAGAAGTAGCTAGTGCCTGAGCGTATCAGGAGAACTTTTGAAATTCTCTTCCAAGTGGTAGATCTTGCTATTGATCCCTCAGCTAGAATTTCTTTAGAATGGACTCAAAGGTTAGATGAACTTTTTTAAAAGGGTGGTATTTGGTTATCTCCAATTCCAGACCCTGCTACCTAGGTGCACATTCAGGATGTACAGCCTTCTCAGAAACCTCTGTTGAGTCCTGTGTCTCCCTTGACTGAGGATCAACAGATTGTCGTCCATTTCAGTCATATGTTGAGGAGCCGTGAAGGACATTCACATCATTGATCAATCCATCTGTGGTCAGTTTTTAATGGTTCACAAGCAGAACCATTTTGGGGCCAACTATAATTGAGCATGAATCACAAGCTGTTCATGCTTCTAAAGAGTCTGTGTCATATAAAACCATTCTGAGAATGATGGTGGGTAAGAATACGCTCTTCGTGTGTTGAATTCCAGTCCTCAGTTATATAAAATAAAAGTAGTATCTTCTAGCCACACTGAATTTTAACAGCAAATACATCCCACATAGCTTTTAGAAGAGCTGTGTACCTGCCTTCCTGTCCAAGTTAAGTGAACGATAAGCATCTTCATCCATTTTTTTTTTTCAGCAAGGCAGGTGAATCCAGGGGCTAATTACTCTCAAAAAGAAAGCTAAACAATCCCTTTGGTCAAATCTTCAGCAATTAAGAGTTACAATACCAAATACATTACTTTTTTTCTTGCTTCTCAAGGCAAATAGTTTGTAGCTAAGTCAGTCTAGGGACACAAGAGGATGCAGTTTTTAAAAATAGAAATTTTGATTAAAGTAGCCAGCTGCTAGGTAGCTCCTGCTCTTAAAATATTTCAGACCAAAATCACTGCTGTTTTATGTATAAAACTCTAGTGTCTCAACTGCTTAGACCATTGAAACACAAAGGAAATCTTAATGTGAAATGAATTCTTAAAAACCACATTTTGTCTCCTATTTGCAAGTTTTCTTCTAGGCCACCTCTGTGTCAAGGTGAAATGACTTTTTTCTTGGAGACAGGAAGGGGTCAGTTTATTTTATTTTATAGCTGTATGCCATTCACATATTTGTTAGTGAAAGATATAGTTTTTTTTTCTTTTTTAGTTAATAAGGACAACCTGGCAGTTCAGAAAGTCTTCTAGAAGCTTTTATTATAATTAATTGCAAAATACAACATTTGTCATTTCTTAATTACTTACTATTTGAACCCTGGCTTGGTGCTAGCACTTTGTATATTATGTGTGTATGTTATGTATTTCAAACACAGCCTTGTGAAGTCTGATGGTATCCTTTTTGTTTTACAGGCAAGAAAATTGAGGCTTAGGGATGTGAAGTAACTTGTTTAAGGTCACAAAGCTAGTAAGTTGCAGTGCTGAAGTTCAGGTCCCATTGTCTCTACCTCCAGAGTCTGGGCTCATAGCCACTGTGCTAAGTTGCTATTTTATCTGCTCGGATTGGATGTGTCTTTTATTGTGCATGGGTGCTAAGTCGCTCTAGTTGTGTCCAACTCCTCTGCGATCCTGTGGACTGAAGCCCACTAGGCTCCACTGTCCATGGGATTCTCCAGGCAAGAACTCTGGAGTAGGTTGCCATGTCCTCCTCCAGGGGATCTTCCCAACACAGGGATCAAACCCATATCTCTTGTCTCCTGCATTGACAGGCGAATTCTTTACAATCTGAGCCACCAGCGAAGCCCATCTTTTATTGTACATTAAATCAAATTCATTTTTGAAAGTAAGCAGAATGTAAATAGTAAAGTATTGAGTGGCCTTCTGTTAAATGAATTCCTAGCCTTATTTTTGGAAGTCTTTAATATAGGTCTTTATATGCAATATGGTGAATAAATTTGGAACTCACTTAACTAAACTCCACATGTTTTCCCCCCAGAGATTTGGCTATTTCTGCAGATGTTCTTTTACTTTTATATAGTTTTCTACGTGTGAAGCTATATTCTGAGCATTAATGTGAGCATTAACGAGGCAGTGTGCCTCATCTTCCCCTTTTTCTACCACATGCAAAGAGGTAGAGGATGTTGTCAGCATTTAGACTGGCAGTATCTTTTCAATTAATGTGGAAGAATTTGATGATATTCTGTCATTTGTCCAAAACAAAAGTTTAAATACATGCATATTATCCTACGTCACAGAAGCCTTTAATATAATTGATTCTTTCTGAAGCTGTGTATGATGCAGATGTTTTATTCATGAATTGTTATTTCTGCAGAAACTCTGTGGGCTCCTATTTCACTTTTTGTGGCTGAATATGCCATGATTTGACTTTTTCTTGTTTAACTTATAGAGGCAGTGTTATTTCTGAGATGTTACTGCACATTGTAGGGCTGGGACACAGCTGTTTGTAAAACTTAATGATTGTTGACTGCAGTTACATTCCCCATGAGCTTATAGTATAGATTTCAAAGGCATTGATTGTGCAAGAAAATCCTATCTTTGATTTACGTGGCAAAACTTCTATTACACTATGACCTTAATTTTCCTGTGGTGCCAGGGATGTTGGTGGGGAAGGCATCAAAAAGGAGAGATGTGACTAATGATGGTAACAGGAACAGCAAGGGGTGTGAGTGAACATATCTGTCTAATAAGCTTTCAATCATTGCATATTTATGAAAATAATCACATGCCTAAGTCTGGATAACAATATTATCTTTGCTTGTCACTCTTCTTTCATTTTGCCTCACTCTTTTTTGGGGGAGAGAAGGGTGTCTCTTTGCATTGCTTTTCTACTCAAATAAGAAGGGCTCCCTGGTGGCTCATTGCTAAAGAATCCTCCAGCCAAGGCAGGAGACATGGGTTCGATTAATATTGTTTTCAGACGTGGGTTCAATTCCTGGGTCGGGGAGATTCTTTCCAGTATTCTTGCCTGGAAAATTCCATGGACAGAGGAGCTTGGCTGGCTGCATTCCATGGGGTCGAGAAGAGTTGGACATGACTGAGTGACTGAGCACCCACACATGCATATAAGAAATGTAGTAGATTATTAAAAATTATGAAAGAGGAAGATAGATTGTTTCTTACTGGTTGCACAAATTTTGGATATTACTTTTCTGAATAAATGCTGAATAGATTTCTTTTCTTCTCCCATTTAAGTCTTGTTGTTCTGCATTTGGGAGGATACAGGCATTCCTTGGAGCTATTATGTGTTTAGTTCCAGACCCCCACAGAAAAATGGATATTGCAGTAGAGCTAGTCACATTAATTTTTTTAAATTTCTCAGTGCATATAAAAGTTACACTATACTGTAGTCTATTAAGTGTGCAATAGCATTATGTCTAAAATAACAATGTATATACCTTAGTTTAAAAGTATTTTATTGCTGAAAACTGTTAACCATCATCTGAACCTTGGGAGATGGCATTGTCTTTTTGCCTCCATGTGGATGAATGCTGATTGATGAGTGTGGTGGTTGCTGAAAATTAGGGTGGCTGTGGCAGTTTCTTAAAGAAGACAACAATGATATTTGCTGTGTTGATTGACTTGTTCTTTCACAAACAATTTCTCTGTAACATGCAATGCTGTTTGATTGCACTTTACCCATAGTAAAACTTTGAAAATTAGAGTCAATCCTCTCAAGCCCTGCCTGCTTTTTTAGCTAAGTTTATGTATCATCCTAAATCTTTGGTTGTCATTTTAGCAATCTTCATAGCATCTTCACCAGGAGTTGATTCCATCCCAAGAAGCCACTGGCATCTCCTCATAGGTTCAGTTTTATCATGAGATTGCAGCATTGTAATCATATCTCCAGACCCCACTTCTAACTCCAGTTCTCTGTTTCTTCCATGTGTGCAGTTGTTTCCTCCACTGAAGTCTTGAACCCCTCAGCGTCAACCATGAGGGCTGGGATCGACTTCACCCAAAGTCAAATGTTTATGCTGGTATTCTTACATCTTCCCATGAATCACAGTGTTCTTCATGGCACCTAGGATGGTGAATCCTTTCCAGAAGGTTTTCAATGGACTTTGCCCAGATCCACCAGAAGAATCACTGTCTGTGGCAGCTATATAGCCTTGTGGAATGCATTTCTTAAGACTTAAGAATGGAAGTTACTCCTTGATCCATGGGCTGCAGAATAGATGCTTTTTGTTAACAGACCTGAAAACAACATTAATCTCATTATACATTCCCATCAGAGCTCTTGGGTGACCAGGTGCTTTGTCAATGTGCAGTTCTATTTTAAAAGAAATTTGTTCTTTCTGGGTAGAAGGTCTCAATAGTATGCTTAAAATATTCATTAAATCATGTTGTAAACAGATGTGCTGTCATCCAGGCTTTGTTGTTTCATTTATAGAGCACAGGCAGAGTAGATTTAGCATAACTCTTAAGGACCTTAGGATTTTTCTCAATGGTAAATGAGCATTGACTTCAAGTTAACGTCACCAGCTGCATTAGCCCCTAACAAGAGAGTTAGCCTGTCCTGTGAAGCTGTGAAGCCAAGCACTGACTTTTCTTCTTTAGCTATAAGAGTCCTAGATGGCATCTTCTTTCAATATAAGGCTGGTTCGTTCACATGGAGAATTTGTTGTTTAATGTAGCTACCTTTGTTACTTAACTTACATCTTCTGAAAAACCTGCTGCAGCTTTGTGTGTCTTGTTTTCGACTTATACATCAACACTTTCTGCTTCACCTTGTACTTTAATGTTATGGAGACAGCTCCCCCCACCCCACCCCAGGAATCAGCCTCTGCCAACTTCATACTTTTCTTCTGCAGCTTCCTCACTTCTCTTAGCCTTAGTAGAACTGAAGAGAATTAGGGCTTTGCTCTTGAATAGGCTTTGGCTTAAGGGAATGTTGGTGGCTGATTTGATCTTCTGTCCAGATCGCTAAAACATTCTCCAATCAGCACTGAGGCTGTTTTGCTTTCTTATCATTTATGTGTTCACTGGAATAGTGCTTTTAATTTCCTTCTTCAAGAGCTTTTCCTTTGCATTCACAAGCTGGCACGAGGGGTTGAATTTCTCAGCCCATGTCAGCATTCGACATGCTTTCCTCACTGGGTTTAATTGTGTCTAGCTTTTGATTTAAAGTGAAAGGTATGTGACTCCTCCTTTCACTTGAACACTTAGAGGATGTTGCAGGGTTGTTAAATGGCCTTACTTCAGGATTGTTGTGTCTCAGGGAACAGGGAGGCCTGAGGAGAGGGGGAGAGAAGGGGGAATGATTCATGGAGAAGCAGCCAGCACACACACATTTAACCATTGTTTGCCATCTTATGGGGGCAGGATTTATGGTGACTTCCCTGGTGGCTCAGACAGTAAAGCGTCTGCCTACAATGCGGGAGACCCAGGTTCAATCCCTGGATTGGGAAGATCTCCTGGAGAAGAAAATGGCAATCCACTCCAGTACTCTTGCCTGGAAAATCCCGTAGATGGAGGAGCCTGGTAGGCTACAGTCCACGGGGGTCACAAAGAGTTGGACACGACTGAGCAACTTCACATACAATAGATAGCTAATGAATACTTCCTGTATAGCACAGAGAATACTCAGTGCTCTTTGGTGATCTAAATGGGAAGGAAATCCAAAAAAGAGGGGATATATGTATAGGTATAGCTGATTCACTTTGCTGTATAGTAGAAACTAACACTGCAATGTAAAACAAATATAGTCTAATAAAAATTCATTAAAAAAACCCACAAAAAATAAAATTAGGCATGCTTGTAATTGTATTGAACACTGGTACAGAGTGTCCTTTTGTCCTTCATGTGTATATATGTGTGTGTGTGTGTGTGTGAGACAAGAAGAAAATCAAGTTAGTAATTTGAGCTGTTTTTTGCTCCCCGTGGTGCCCCCTTCCCCATCTCCCAGCCTATCACAACCATGCTCTCCCTCTCATTATGGACATTAAAAGGAAGTTGTAAAGGTGAACACTGTTCACCCCTCATCCTAGTTCTGGATTCCTACGAACTGGAGGAAACATTCCCCTTGCTTGTAGCTGGATCTGCAAACCAAGGCAATAGATTGTCTTCATCAAGTTTCTCGTGGTAAATGGAAAAACAACACACCCGCAGACAAAATCCCCTTTTGGTTTACTTGTTGCTTAGCTCTGCTTTGGACCAAATTATTTCCTCTCTTCCTACCTCTGTCTTCAGGTTTGTGCCATCCAGCAGCCTCTTCAATGTACCTGAAAGACTCCTCAGGTGAAGGCTGGCAGTGTAGCTTTTTTAAAAAGTTGATGCCTACATGACTGAACATAGGTAGTGGTGGGAAAGTGATTTTTAACTTGCCTTTGATGTTTGCATTTTTTTCTGACTTGTTTATAGGTGCCTCTTTCTATTCTTTTTCTCATGTATACTTATGCTTAGCACATCAGGTCGTTAGAAAACGTGGCACCATTTTTCCCTTTATAATGTATTAAAAGTGACGATGCTACTTAATCCTCACCTTTGGAAAGCCAAGGTACTGGCAAGTGGATGTGAGGCTAGAAGTGAGGGGAGGTGGAGGTTTAAAGTAGTCATTCCTCACAGGACAGATTAGCTGTGAGGGTTCCTTTTCTGTACCTGGTCTGAGAAAGTTTTAGGAAATGTGACATAAATCACTAAGTCTTTATTGTTGCTGCCTTTAGAATTTCCCTTCCTGTGTTTAAATGTTGATCTACCTATGACAGATCAACATGTTTACTAACTGTGTGACCATGGGCAAGCTGTGTAATCTTTTTGTGTGCAAGTTTCCTTACCTGGGTTTACTCTTAAGTACCTAACTCCCAGGGAGGTCGGAGGAGTATCTTCATCTGGGTAGTTGTCTTGGGCAGTACCAGGTGCACAGTGAGCATTCAGAAAGAGAATTGTGCCATCAGACAGCAGCAGCAAATGAGGGAGTTCCATCTGCAGTTAGACTCAGCATTCGAATCTTCACTCTGCTATTTCTAGCCTTGGGATCATGACTTTATCCTTGTTGGCTGCAAAGTTTCCATGCACATGGTACTTCCCTCATAAGATTTTTGTGAGGACTCAAAGAAATCATCCAAGTTAGCACAGTGCCTGGATAACAGTAGTGTTAGTCATTCAGTCGTGTCTGATTCTTTGTGATCCCATGGACTGTAGCCACCCAGGCTCCTCTGTCCATGGAATTCTCCAGACAAGAATACTGGAGTGGGTTGCCATTCCTTTCTCCAGGGGATCTTTCCAACCCAGGGATCAAACCCAGGTCTCTTGCATTGCAGGCAGATTCTTTGACATCTGAGCCACCAGGGAAGCCCTGGCTCCCTCAATATAAGCACTCAATAAAGTCAAGTAATAATATCATTGCTGTGAATTTCTGATAATGCCCTGGTTGTCTTTGTATTTCAGGACTTTTCAGCTCATAGTGCTTGTGTTTTCAACATTATGTTTATGAAGACCTGTTATCTGATGTTATCACCAGACTCTTCTCTAACCTGAAAATTTAGATTAGATGTAGAAGAAGGGATGAAAATTTGGTATCTGAAATATCTGAGTGTTTCTCTGAGGTACCAACAGGGAAGAGAGAAACAAGCTCTTAAGAATATTTCCCCCTATCCTACTTATGAAAAGACTGCCTAGGTCAGATGTTCATAAGGAAATAAAACTTACTTTCATATTTCCTGCCCCCAGTGATAAAAATAAGTTGATATTTTATTTGTCTTCTTTTGAAGTTAATGCAGCAAGTCTAGCTTCCGACCTTTAAAAATGCTTCCATGGTTTCACTTGAAGATAGTTTTCCCTCATTGCTTGGAATCCTGTGATAATATATTAAATTCATCTCTCTTTCCAGTTACACACACTTCAAATGTTTGTCCATGACTGTGGCCTATCTTATATAAAACTTGATCAAATTATTCATATACTCTATCTTCATTGTTTTCTCAACACTGAATTTCCTTCCCAATTCTGTGATATTTTTATTCCTTCCCTTTAAACTTAAAAATTATTTATAGTAGGTTTTGCTCTCATGCAGTGCTCCACATTTAACTTGAGAGTTTTCATGTGGTGTCCTAGAAAGTATATTTTGTTTTCTCCCCTTCTTTCATTTCCATCCAAACCAGAGCATCCTGGGTGGATCATATTTCAACATACTATATTCTCTGTTTAGCCAGGCATATTGGTTTTGTAACAGTAGAACTTTATCCTGTTCGTGAAGTGCTTTCTGAATGGGGTCTTTATCAAGTTCTGAGAGGTATAGTTTTGGGCACTGAACAATTTCTTAATTTAGTTCAACTCACTTTGCCATTCAGGTAATTTTCCGGATTAAGAATGTTGACTCCTTCAGCTAGGGCCAAAGGATGACTTTTACAACTGAGGCTTGTGTAGTAAGAATGTAGTATCTCCAGTACACTATGTAATTGAAAGACAGCATGTAGCTGGCTAGTACTTCTTGGCCAATTAAGGGCTTTTCCATGTAGCACTGTGGTCACCTTGTAGTATGTTGCATAATGGCCACCCCAAAACATCAAGTCCTACTTTTTGTAATTTGTAAATGCTACTCTGTTTCAACGGAGAGTTTGTGGATGTGATTAAGTTAAGGATTTGGAGATGGGGACATTACCCTGGATTTTCCAGGTGAACCCTGTTTGCCATCGTGAGTGTCTTTATGACAGAGGAGGGCAGTCACACGGCGAGAAGGTGTCATGAAGGTGGAGGCAGAGATTAGAATGATGCAGCTGGAAGTCCAGAAATGAGGTTTTCCACTTACATTTTGCTCTTACGTTGCATGTATAGGATTGTAGCCCATTTCCTTAGAGGGGAAAGAAGGCAGGTGCTGCCTTTCCAGACCTTCCAGACAACTGCCATGTCCTCCTAGGACACAGTACACAGAGGGGCCTGTCATCTGCCAGTCCTCAGCCCGGGAAAGTAGAAAGCAAGTGGCATGGAGAGACAAGGTGCTGATGGGCAGGGTGGAGGTTGAGTGAGGACTGACTCTCTCTTCCCCAAGCATCCTTTCCTGATATTGAAAAGCCAACTGTAACTGATATAACCCTGATAGGGACAAAGGACTTTTTGCTTTAGAGATAGAGTTAAATATTAAGGGAAAAGGAAAGAAAGCGGAGGCAAAAGAAACTAATTTTAAAAAAGGAAAGTAGAAAATCTTTTGCCCTGAAAAAGGGTCTCTCTGGGTTCTCTTAAAAAGGATTGTGTGACTATCTAAAAAGGAGATAAAACTATACATACTATGTCCTGAATCATGAACCTAGTTATTCATATAAGGTTCTGCTAATAGAAGAAAACAGTTGTTTGTTTTGTTAAACCAATTGAGTGGAGTGAGTGAGTAAAAGTCCCTCAGACGTGTCCGACTCTTTGCAACCCCATGGATTATACAGTCCATAGAATTTTCCAGGCCAGAGTACTGGAGTTTATAGCCTTTCCCTTCTCCAAGGGATCTTCCCCACCCAGGGGCCAAGCCGGGATCTCCTGCATTGCAGGCAGCTTCTTTACCAACTGAGCTACCAGGGAAGCCCATTAGAGAGTTTTAATTTATTTTGGTGTAGGAATTGACTTCTGAAAAATGTATAATCTCCTATTGAGCACCTTGGATGACAGAACCCTTGTGAGGTTGCAAGCTTAGGAGGTTTGTCAAATAAATGTGAAATAATTCACTATACCAGGCTTCTATTTTTCCAGTCTGTTCTGTTACTGGTGTGCAGTGTTCACCAATTATTCTACTGGTATAGTCTGTGGCAGTTTTTAATTTACCTTCTTTGTAATATTTAGGTCAGTGAATTTCAACGTGAAGACTTGCTCATATAAATGCTTTGCTTCAGGTTGTCTTCAAGTGTTGACAGATTGTACAGTTTACAAACCCCATTTTGAGGAGGAAAAAAAAAACAGTTGTGCTACAATTGATTTGAATAAAGAGGACTGTTGCATTTATCATTGCTCTAATGATAGCTGAAAGTACTACATATGGTTCAATTGAATTTGAATCTAATACTGCTCATTTAATATGAAGGACTTAGGGATTCTAGATTCTAAACCTCACATTACTCTCTTGATTTATAACTTGCTACGTATTTTTTTCCAGGGTATTTTCCCCCTATCTTATGTGCAGAACTCTCTATCTTGGTTTGTAATTAGCTTTGTTTTACATCTGGGCAAACATACTCTTTTCTCTCTCTCTCTCTCTTTTTTAATCACATCACACGGCATATGGGATCTTAGTTTCCTGACCAGGGATCAAACCCGTGCCCCTTGCAGTGAAAGCATGGAGTCTTAACCAGTGGACACCAGGAAGTCCCTGGGCAAACATACTCTTTATCCAGCTAGGATGTCATGCAAATGCCTGGTAGGGACAGGGGACCTACTAGGTGTGGATGTGTAGTTAGCTCATGGAATCTCTGCAGTTGGGAAGTAGGACCCAGGATGGTTGGTTGCACATGCTTGTGAAAAGTGAAGGGTTGGTTTGAAAGGGTCACACACCCCTCAGCAGCTTGTATGTACAGGAGGATGCAGGTGGGGTAATAGTGAGTGGAGTCTTTGGGGGTTCTGGGGGGCCTCTTGGCTCTGGGCTCTGGTTATCATTTAGGAATACAAAACCAGAATTGCTAGGCCTTTTTTTTCAAGAAAAAAAACACAGAGTAAGTTTTAGGGTAGTATCCTCATTATTAAGTTTGAGTCTTTAATTGAAATTTCTTTAAAAAGAGCAAAAACAAATCCCAAGGATTAAATTTTGTGGATCAAAGCCTGTCTGGGTCTGTGAGCCCGTGACCTCTGGTCAACACTGATTGAATGGACTGATTGGAGTTCTCCAACTCCAGTCTTACAGAAAATATTTATTGCCTCACATCTGCTGCCTCTCTCTCCTCTACATGACTTCAGATGTATTGTGATTATTTTTTCTTCTCTCTTTCACTCGTGGAGCCTGCGGAAGAGAATTTCGATAGCTCATCAGCCTTCAGTATAATTCATGTTGGGAAATACTGGTGGTGACTTGGCCCTTTTAAAGCAAAGAGCTGAGCTAGAGCAAAATCTGAAGAGATAATCAGAACTCATTTGAAATATCTCCAGTAGGAACAGAGCAAGGATAAGCAAGAGGCAGAGAGATTGGATTAGCCAGGAAGCATCTCTACAGAGATACATATGACATCAGTGCTAAGTGAAGATGGTTCCAGAAATATGGAAAGTCTGACTTTTTATCCTTTAGGGTAGAGTTGCCAGATAAAATACAGAACAGCCAGTTACATTGCAATTTCAGATAAACAACCAATAACGTTTTAACATAAATATAGCCTCTGGAATATTTTAAAAGTATAAGTATACTCCAAGCATCATAATTGTACTAAAACATTTTTTTGTTGTTTATATAAAATTCAAATTAACTTTGACATCTGGTTTTTGTGTTGTTTTTATTTGTTTAATCTGGAAACCCTATGTTACAAGCCTGGGTAAAATTCAGAGTCTAAGGCAGAATACCTGAAATTTATAAACTGGAATATAGTGAAGAATTATAACAAGTTCTTTCAGTTGTACTTGGATTGATTGTCTGATGTTGAATTGTCCTTATGAACTTGCTGACTTTCAAAATAACCTTTAGTAGAACTGCTGCAGATATGGAGGCAGACCGATCTCTGTGTGTGCAGAGCTATCATGGAAGTTCACACGAAAATGCAGTTCAAATTTTTGTTCATAGTTGATTAAAGCCTCTCCAAAGGGATAACAATTTTAAGGAGGTCAATAAAAGTGAGTAGTTAGACATGTTAGCTGATACACAATAACGGAAAGTGATCAGGTATTAGTAATGGCCAATATCTAATTCCTGTCAACTTGACTAGCAAAGAAATAAAGACTTAGGGAAAATATTGCTAATTCTCATACATTTTATTTTCCATAGAAACATGGTATTCTTTTTTATATGAAACAGCCACCAAGTATTAGATAATTGAATACATATGGTATTCTTCTTGCTTTCTCCTGTTCATCTAATTTATTTATAAAATACTGTGGTATTTCTCTTTCCCTGGGGAAAGAAAGAGAAGTACAAGACAGAGTTGCCTTTCCCAAAGGCCCCATGTTACTTTGAAGGGACACTAAACTTGGGAAAAGGTAGAATAATACATATGTAAATATATGTGCTATCATGTAGCTTTTTGCACCGTGTGTTGTATATAGCAAAGATTTTGACATCAGAAAGGAGAGAACCCTTTGAGCCCTTCAATCTGAAAAATGTAATGGGAGGGAGGAAGAAAAGTTGGGGCTTTGAAATAAAAATGGCATGAGAAAAGTTATGAGTGCAGGAAAATACAGGACAAACATTTAGGGGAGCGAGTGTCTGGTGTAGTACATGTGATCAAACCTCTTATTAAGACATCTCTTATTGTAACCACAAATTAAATATTGTGAGTAGATGGAGCCATCATTTATAATTATACCTTGAGTCTCTCAATATTTTTAATTTTGCTGTTTTTGCTATGAATCCTTTTTTGCGGTTTTTCTTTTAGCCTTCTCTTTTTGCTCCCATATACGCATTTATTATATAGATGGCTTTGTGTTACACTTTTCCTTATTGGTGGTCAAATCATCATTATCCTTGTAGCCTTTATTCACTTCCTTAATCCTCTCATTCTTGAATGAGAGTTTTGTTTTGTTTCTTGATGACTAAAATATTCATTCAATGAACAGACAAAAAAAGTGTATTTAGAGTATCTCTTGTAAGGAGGAGCCAGTGAAATATATTGGTTGAGAGCAAGAGCCATAGGGATAGCCTGCTTAGTTTGACCCTGGCTTTACCACTTACTAGCTGTGTGGCCTTGGGCAACTGACACCATCTTCCTGGGTCTTAGTTTTCTGAGCTGTAAATGAGACATTAACAGGATGTTCCAAATTGAATAAAATGACTCATACTCAGACCATGGCACAGTAATTACCATTACTTTATTATTTTTTGCTCCATTCGAGGTGAGCAGTATGAACAAGGCAGACAAGGTCTGCTGTCTTAGAACTATTTTTCCTACTGATATATGTGTTATGAAGAAAACATCCCAATGTGATAGAAACTGTGGATATAGATGTGGGCAGCTTTGGAAAGGGTGGTCAGTGAGAGGCACCTTGAGGAAATATCCTTTAAACTGAGACTGGAATGAGAGGAGCAGAAAAAAATGGGGTTATAGCTAGAGGTTCTTACAGTCCAGCCATCCTTTAATAAAAAGTTTTGAGCATGTTTTTATGCTGGTGGGCCTGACCCAGTGGAGAGGAAGACTGCTTGCTTCTGAGGAGAGACGATGAATGGCCGAAGTGCAATCTCTGAAAGGTGCAAGGAACTGGGGTGCAGTCGAAGGGGCTGGTCTTTGTTAGAAGCTGGGGCCCCTCTTCATTTACAAATGCCCATGAACCTGATACACGTGGGTTCATGTTCAGCTGCTTTATTTTCTCTTTGAGGAATGAGGTGAAGGTCTTTGGTTAAGAAGGAGCTGTGGGGGTTGGAAAGGGAGAGATGGACAGGGAAGAGGATGAAGTCAAGTTTGCAAGAAGAATGTGATTCATGTTGATGTATGGCAGGAACCACCACAATATTGTAAAGTAATTATCTTCCAATTGAAATAAATTAATAGGAAAAAAGAATGTGTGAAATGCTACCATGTGTAAAATAGATAGCTGGTAAGACGTTGCTGTATTACACAGGAAGCCCAGCCTGTCAGTCTGTGCTGGCCTAGGGGGTTGGGATGGAGGGAGAGGGGGGAGGCTCAAGAGGAAGATGATATGTGTATCATTATGGCTGACTTGTGTTGTTGTATGGCAGAAACCAGCACAACGTGGTACTCTTCCTTCAATTAAAAAATGATATTGGGGAGAAAAAAAGAAAGAATAATGTACGAAATGAAGTTATCAGGGACAGGCAGTGGAAATTCAGGCAATTGAATTGAATCCCACAGTTCAATTCCATGTGGGATTTGTGGTCTGGAATTGTAAATGAGACTCGTCCACAGGGTTGCATATACAAGCATTTTTCTCAGAAAGGTACAAGGGTAGTATATTTTCTGAGATTTGTATAGAACTAAAAAATATCTTCTCTACCCTTAAAACAGAAATTCCAACTTCCTTATGCAATTACTTGGTTAAGAACTTTTACTTAAAACTAGCCTGTCCAATATGACTTTCTGCAGCAATAGAAATGATATGTATCTGTGATGTCCAGTATAACAGCCAGTAGCCATATATAGCTTTTGAACACTTGAAAAATTACTAGTGCCATTGAGCAACTACAAAATTTTTTTTTGTTTTTTTGCTTTCTGTTAATTTAAATTACTATTCTGGACAGCACAGTTGTAGACAGTATCCCACTGCTTTCTCCATTTATTATTACAGAGGAGACTCCAAACTCTGTCTTGCTCTTAGAAATATTGAAATTTTATAAATGATGGATGTGACTTCTAGATTCTTAAAAATAACTTGCTGAGCACATAGCAATTGCAACTCCTTTCCCAGGTTTTGAAAATTTTCTCTCAGCGTCTTTTGGATGCTATGATAAACAAAACACATACATTTAGGGATCATATACATCTGTATTTGTATCCTGGCTCTCCAGATTATATATGTGGCCTTTGGAAAATGCCTTAACCTTTCAGAATTATTTTCCTCCAAGAGAAAAATCAAGTCAAAATACAGGGTATATTCCTTTTCCCTTCTCTGTTTAATTCCTTAATTCCTTAAAGAATATCTGTTATTCATAGGCAGGTTTTCTGATCAGACCTTCCGAATGGTTACCTGCAGACTCATCCTTTTAAATTTCTGTTTTTCTTTTGAGTACTTTCTCAAGTCTGTTCTTCATTCCATTTCCTGTTGTGTAAAGTCTGTTTTATATTGCTTCTGGTGTGAGTTGAATTTCTTCTGCTGTGCTTTTTGCTTTTTCTTTTACTACCCACTTTTCTTATTCTGCCCATTCTTGTTTAACAGAGATGACATCTTCTTGAATCTTAAGGTGAGCAATAAACACTTATGCTCTATGTACTGCATGACTTGTAAAAATACTCCAGAGGAGGATTTTGCATTAAATTCTTAGGCAATACCACCCTTATGCTGTAGATTTTTTTTCTCAAAGGTTTCATTTAAAGCAAAACAATATAAAACAATGAAACCCTACTTGAGTAAAGACAGAACTCCATTACTGGAGAACAGTCAAGATTTAAGGAGTACTTGCTTCTCTGTCAGTCTCTCTGTTCCAGGATTGCCACGGTCTTCAGTTGGAAGCTGTGTGGTGAACTGTTACCACAATTATGGGATATGACATCAATGCTGGTTCTTCCTTCTTTCTTTTAAGTGAAAAAGCTTTTAGCAGGACTTTCTGGAAATGAAGGTTTTTCTCAGTTTTGGAATGTGGTGTGAGAGGTAAATGAGGTGTAAAAACTTCTTTCAGTAGGTGGAATTTCATTTAAAGGAAGTGAGAAGGTGAGAGAAATCTATACAATTCCAAAATACGCAGAGGAAAATGGAAACTGGGATATGGTTTTAGGTAAAGCTCTAATTTCACTCTGCCGTGTCTTCCAGGATGGGCCAATCTCTATCAGCAGCCAGTTCCTTTACCTCATGCCATTTTTTTCCCCTGTGGTCCTGGGCAGGGGTATCAGCGAGCTTGGTTTGGGCTCTGCTGTTCGTTCAAGTACCAAGTGAGCTGTTGGTGGAGTGAGGTAATGGTGGTGTGGAAGGGGTGATTCAGTAGGTTCTTTCTAGAGACTCCAAGGCCATTAGGTAACCTCAAGGCAACCAGAGTGTCTCAGTCCCACTGCTTTGGCTGAGGTGGTGAGCAATAAACACTTATGCTCTATGTACTTCATGACTTGTTGTAAAAATACTCCAGAGGAGGATTTTGCATTAAATTCTTAGGCAGTGCTACCCTTGTGCTGTAGATTTTGGCCCCTAAAACCTCTGTATGCAGTCAGATATCGCTCTTTCTTTTTTAATTATGAGTTTTAGACCATTAATTCACATTTTTAACAGACTTAATGAGGTCTAATTTACATACCCAATTCACTCATTTAAAGTGTACACTTCAATTTCTTTTAGTATGTTCAGGGTTGTACAACCATTACCAGAGTCAATTTTAGAGCATTTCATTGCCCCCAAAGAAAGCCCACAGTCATGAATAGTCACTTTCTATCCCTGATCCTTCAACTACAAGCACTTGTACACAAATGTTTTCTTTTGGGGATATGTCTAGGAGTGAAATTGCTGTGTCACATAATATCTCTATTATGCTTCTGTTGCATCTTGTAAGTTTTGAGTTTTGCTATGTTGTATTTTCAATTTAATTTTATTTCAAAGTATTTTCTAATTTCCTTTGTGATTTCTTGTTTGACCCATTGGTTATTTGGAAGTGGTTTTTGATTTCCACATATTTTTGAATTCTCCAGATTTCTTTCTTATTGATTTTTAGTTTCATGCGATTGTGGCCAGAAAGCATCTTTTTTTGCATAATTTCAGACCTTTTAAATATGTTTATAAGTTTGTTTTATGGCCTATCATATGGTCCATCCTGGAAAATATTCTTTGTGCGCTTGAGAAGAATATGCATTCAACTGTTGCTGGGTGGAGAGTTCTATAGGTATGTATTAAATCTAGTTCATTTATAGTACATGTCTTATCTTAAACATTCATTGAATAGACTTACCAAGCTGTTTAATTGGGCCTTGTTGGTAGTTAAATCTCTCTGAAAGAGCCAACTGCCTATTTGATCTCACTTTCTCCCTGAATTGACATATATCCAAACACACTGAAATTGAAATTCCATTAAAAAGTCAAAGCAAAACAAAGATTTTTTTCTTTAAAAAAAATCCCTTAAAATTAGTATCCTAGCGGGCAGGTTTTAAACTTTCAGTGAGGGATGCAGTTTCCAAAAGCATCTTGCTTATTCAGTTTCTGTTACTGAATTATCTTGAAATCAATAGAATTATTGCTTCTCTAAGAATTGTGCAACGCACTGACCAAATTCAGTTTTAGAAGAGATTTACAGGTTTTGCTGAACATGAACCCTGCCTTACATCGCTGCTGTTGGCCCTGGATATCTGCATTAGCAAACCATAGCCCTTAGTGTGGATGGGATTCAAGATTCAGCTGAGTGCTGTCAACACTATTAAGAAAACATACCCACAATATTCTTGGGAATTTGAATATGGCTAAAAGCATCTCACTACTACCATGAAATTTCTGTCTATTTAAAGCATATTTTGGATGGGATCTGAATGCGTCCTGTTCTGTGAAAGCATTTTCTCTTTCATGAAACTGCTGAAATTGAGGCCAAGATCTCCCATTAGTGCTGTTAAACTGGAATCCAGATTGATATGGTCTCTGGCTGAATACACCCTAGAGAGTTAAAAAAAAAAATCAGTTTGACAAATTCCAGTGTTTTCACAGATGTAGTTAATATTGATTAAAGTATACTTATTATCATTAAGTATCATTTTAGGTAGAAGAAATTGTTCTGGCACAGCATTTATATCACCATTGAATATCTAACTGGATGTATTTCAGCATCGCTATTAATAAATCATTTGGTCTCACAATATGAATTTATAACTATGTTGCCCTTTATTGAAACAGTCAGTTGTGCCCCAGCTGATTTATTTTTTTTTTCTGTACTCTCTCCAGAAATAATAATTTGCAGGAAACACAGTATTTTGACTAATAATTTCATTTTTCACTTTAGCCCTTGATGTTATACACAACTTCTTGCTTTCCCATCATGCAAGTATATGGAAGAAATATTTGTTTCCTCCATTATTCTCTTTAATTTGGAATTGAAGCCACATCTCTAACCATGACTAAACATTTTCTATTGCACATTTTTTGGAAGAGTTCACATAACTGCAGAACTGATTATTCATGAGCATTGTATATCTTTTAAACAACCTTTGCCCCCTAGCCCGTTCTCTATTATATCAGACATATTTGTGTGTGTAGTGGAAGGACCTGATATAAGGGATTCAAATTGCAGCTTTACCACATTACTGTGTGATCCTGGGCAAGACAAGCCAAATTTCTGAGCTTTTGGTGAGCCCTACGTGAAATGGGAATGATACTGGGAAAATAATGTGACATGAGAATAATTATACAGGGTGTTGTAAGGGTTACATGGGTTCATGGCTGCAAAGCACCTAGTACAGTTCTTGTGTGCAGAATAGTCTACAGCTGTTAGCTTCCTTTTCTTTCCCGATTCTCCTTTCCAGTGGTTAATGAGCTTCTTCATGTTGATAGGCTTCTGTTACTCTATATTTTTCAAACCTGGCCTAGAGCTGGAACCTAAGTGTGTAAGTATTATATACATTACTTTTACAGCTGTAACCACGTCTCCTCAGAATTTCAAAAACAACTCCCATCTCCCTAGGTTTCTAACTTTTCAGAATCTGAGGCAGTATTTCCCTCAATCTTGCTATGGATCATGCCTTTACTAGTCAGGAATAGGCATAATATAATGATTTTAGAACTAGCAGTAATACTTTCATTTATTTTAATTTTATGAAATCTTACCAATCATCTGTGTACTTGTAGTTTTATCCTTTTCCCTTGGAATTAGCAATTCCTTTAACATCATTTATCCTTTTCTTCCCCGCCTCCCACACTGCCACAATCGATAGAGCTGATTGTATTTATTTCTCCACTTGTAACTAAAATTCCATTAGAAAGGTTTTGGTGCTGTCAGCCAGATCATGCTGGAGCCAGGGATTCCATTTCTCACTAACAAACTAATACCTTCCATTATTTTTCTTCCTTGTATAATGACAGAGTTTATTGTTGTTCCAAAACCAATTTAAAGCTTAACTTTAGAAATGCTATATGTTAATCTGACCATAATAAACTTAAAAAATAAAAAATGTCTGAGTGTGAGATAAAGGTTTTCTGTATAATGGTGATTAATAACCTATTTAGATGTATTCATCTGAGGAAGTGAGGATAATTTTGCTATCTGGCCATTTGTATTAGGGCACAAACAGATGGATCTTATTCTGAACCCTGATGGCGAACGGATCAGACACCCTTTAATTGCTTGGGAAAGATTTTTCATGGCTCTTTCCCAAGGACACAGTGATCTTCAGTGTGACAAATCTCAAGTCTGATGCTTTTCAACAAGGCAAAAAACCTCACTGCATTCATTTGGTAAAAACTTCTACTGTGCTGCAATTTGTCACTCAGAGTAGCAACAAAGAAGAAGCTCTCTCTGGTGATTCAGATGTTAAAGAATCTGCCTGCAGTGCAGGAGACCTAGGTTCAATCCCTGGGTCAGGAAGATCCCTTGGAGAAGGGTGTGGCTACCCACTCCAGTATTCTTGCCTGGAAAATTCCATGGACAGAGGAGCCTGGTGGGCTACAATCCAGGAGTCACAGAGTCCAGACATGAATGAGTGACTAACACCAATGAATAAGTTTGTATTTTAATCGTGAAACTGTGGCAAGTTTACATGCAAGAGTATCACATTAACACAGAAATTTAGAAATGCTAGAACACTGGTTGAAAATTGCTATGACCCTTGGAAATGATGGCTTGAGAGTCCGGAATTTGTGATTCACATGACAGTCTTCTCCAGTCTCTTGTCTTCTTTGCTGTCTGTTCTATGGGACTAGTTATACCTTTTTAGGAAGACTGTTTTAAAGGTAGAATATAAAGCACTGGTTCATCATAAGTGTTCAGCAGGTGATAGTTATGATGGCTTTTAGTTTCTGGAAATATTTACAAATGAAGGTTGTGATAACCAGTTACCTTGCCCATCCATTATTCGAGTTCATAAAATTAAGAAAATCTCAAAAAGTCTGCTCTTCCCTTATAAAATTGTCCTTTTCATACTGTTGATGGGGTTCTCAAGGCAAGAATACTGAAGTGGCTTGCCATTCCCTTCTCCAGTGGGCCACATTCTGTCAGACCTATCCACCATGACCTGTCCTTCTTGGGTGGCTGCACATGCATGGTTTGGTTTCACTGAGTTAGACAAGGCTATGGTCCATGTGAGTAGTTTTCTGTGATTATGGTTTCAGTGTGTCTGCCCTCTGATGCCCTCTTGCAACACCTACCCTCTTACCTGGGTTTCTCTTACCTTGGACGCGGGGTATCTCTTCACAGCTGCTTGAGCCAAGAGCAGCTGCTGCTCCTTACCTTGGATGAGGGGTATCTCCTCACGGCTGCCTCTCCTGACCTTGAACGTGGGGTAGCTCCTCTCGGCCCTCCTATGCCCGTGCAGCTGCCACTCCTTGGACGTGAAGAAATGGATTGTGAAGTCAAGTGGGCCTGAGAAAGCATCACTACAAACAAAGCTAGTGGAGATGATGGAATTCCAATTGAGCTATTTCAAATCCTGAAGGATGATGCTGTTAAAGTGCTGCACTCAATATGTCACCAAATTTGGAAAATTCAGCAATGGCCACAGGACTGGAAAAGGTCAGTTGTCATTCCAATCCCAAAGAAAGGCAATGCCAAAGAATGCTCAAACTACCGCACAATTGCACTCATCTCACACACTAGTAAAGTAATGCTCAAAATTCTCCAAGCCAGGCTTCAGCAATATGTGAACCGTGAACTTCCAGATGTTCAAGCTGGTTTTAGAAAAGGCAGAGGAACCAGAGATCAAATTGCTAACATCTGCTGGATCATCAAAAAAGCAAGAGAGTTCCAGAAAAACATCTACTTCTGCTTTACTTACTATGCCAAAGCCTTTGACTGTGTGGATCACAATAAACTGTGGAAAATTCTGAAAGAGATGGGAATACCAGACCATCTGACCTGTCTCTTGAGAAACCTGTATGCAGGTCAGGAAGCAGCAGTTAGAACTAGACATGGAACAACAGACTGGTTCCAAATAGGATAAGGAATATGTCAAGGCTGTATATTATCACCCTGCTTATTTAATTTATATGCAGAGTACATCATGAGAAATGCTGGGCTGGAAGAAGTACAAGCTGGACTCAAGATTGCCGGGAGAAATCAATCACCTCAGATATGCAGATGATACTACCCTTATGGCAGAAAGTGAAGAGGAACTAAAAAGCCTCTTGATGAAAGTGAAAGAGGAGAGTGAAAAAGTTGGCTTAAAGCTCAACATTCCGAAAACTAAGATCATGGCATCTTGTCCTATCACTTCATGGCAAATAGATGGGGAAACAGTGGAAATAGTGTCAGACTTTACTTTTTTGGGCTCCAAAATCACTGCAGATGATAATTGCAGCCATGAAATTAAAAGACGCTTACTCCTTGGAAGAAAAGTTATGACCAACCTAGATAGCATATTAAAAAGCAGATACATTACTTTGTCAACAAAGGTCCATCTAGTCAAGGCTATGGCTTTTTCAGTAGTCATGTATGGATGTGAGAGTTGGTCTATAAGGAAAGCTGAGTGCCGAAGAATTGATGCTTTTTGACTGTAGTGTTGGAGAAGACTCTTGAGAGTCCCTTGGACTGCAAGGAGATCCAACCAGTCCATCTTAAAGGAGATCAGTCCTGGGTGTTCATTGGAAGGACTGATGTTGAAGCTGAAACTCCAGTACTTTGACCACCTGATGCGAAGAGTTGATTCATTGGAAAAGACCCTGATGCTGGGAAGGATTTGAGGCAGGAGGAGAAGGGGACGACAGAGGATGAGATGGCTGGATGGCATCACCGACTTGATGAACATGGGTTTGGGTAGACTCCAGGAGTTGGTGATGGACAGGGAGGCCTGGCGTGCTGCAATTCCTGGGGTCGCAAAGAGTCGGACACAACTGAGCGGCTGAACTGAACTGAACTGGACTATCGCCCACCAGCCTCCTCTGTCCATGGAATTCTCCAGACAAGAATAATGGAGGAGGTTGCCATTTTCTTCTCCAGGGATCTTCCCAACCCAGGAGTCAAACCCAGGTTTCCTGCATTGCAGGCAGATTCTTTACCATCTGAGTCAGCAGGGAAGCCCCCCAAAATGGATCAAAACTCAAGTAGTTGTCATTCAAACATTTAAGTTCTGGAACGTCAAAGAGGTAGCCCCACAATGTGCATCTGGTGCGTGCCTAGTAAACATTTAGTTATATATGGGCAGAGAACTAAATGGCACCATTAGATTACAAGAAAGAGTTAATTAGCACCATTACACCAGCATAAAGATTATTGTTGGACTCCTTTCTTAATTACTTATTGATTTGAAGAATTTGTGACTAGAGGAGACTCAAGTTTATCTGTTTCCGATCTCTGCTTTTATAAATGAAGAAACAGAGGCCCTGGGGATTAAATGACTTGGCCATAGGTCGAAACATAGTGACTGAGATCGGCTTGCAAATCAGGGTAGATTTACTGAAAGCATAAAAGAGGAGAAAAAGCCCATCTTGTTGCCTTATACACTGTAGTGCTCTTGACTGGCAATTCTGAAAGCAGAGGTGGCATCAAAACTGGCAGAGAAAAGGGTCAGTCTTCTAAAAAGAAGACTTTAAATGAAGGGAAAACCTCTTCTTTGCTGATTTTTGGTGGAGCCAGCAAGAGTGTGAGTACCAAGCTTTGGTGTGTACTCTGTGGCCTCTCAACCATGTAAATGGAAAGTCAGCTTAATGTGCTCCAGGTAGAGCCCCTTTCCTGAAGTGGTGGGGATTCTTGCAGCTGGACCACAAGGATGATATATTGAGTTCACTTGGGTAGATTTTCTATGTTGGCAGATATCAATAATGAGGAGACACAGCCCTGCACTCCAGCTCTCTTCTCCAGACAGGAGAAGGTTAGCATCTACAATGGTTGAGACCTGTGACTGGGGAGAATGCATAGGCTGATAAGTGGTCAGAGGTCTAAAGGGTAGAGTCAGCCATCGAGAGAGGAAAAACTTGGATTCCCATGTCTAAGTGAAATGAATCTTCAGGATTACTACCATCTATCAATACTATTCATTTGTTCAACAAATACTGGTTGAGTTGTTTTAGGTGCTGGAGTTATCACTGTGAACAAACCAACAACTCCTCTTGTCTTCACAGAACTTATATTCTGGCAAGAGGAGACAATAAATCCTATGTCTCTCCTCTCCTACCTCCTCACCTTGAGATGCTACTTTCTGGGTTCTTATTCATCACTCTTTCGTAGAAAACAACCAGGAGCTCAGCTCTATTCCAGTTTATTTCACCTTCTTCTGACCCTGGTAAGCTTTATCCTGTTAAGCCAGAAGGCTCAAATACTCTTGCTGAACCCTTTATTTGCCTGGCAGACCCTAAATAGAGAAAGCTCTTGTGTGTCTCTACATTTATAGGATGTCTCTGAGCTTCTTGGGATTTCCTTATGTCTCCACATCATTTTCAGATCTGAATTTTGTTAACACAAGTGTATCTCTGGATATGGATTCAGAAGGAGTGCAGAAATCAAGATTTGTGATCAAGTTAAGTAACATATGAATTAGGTCAGACGGGGGAAGGGCATTTCAGGCTGGAGAACGGTATGTCTCAAGGGCGAAAGTGATGATGAAGAGAAAAAGCAAGCAGCACATTTAAAAAGATGACCCTGAATTTTAGACACAAAAATGACTGAGCACTTGTAATCAGAATGAAATCAGTAACTGCTGCTGATCATTGACCAGAGGCACAGGAATTACTGTTGGAGTTGTTTTCTCGTGTCCTCAGTGAAGATCTCTAAAATGGCATGCCATTTTGGTAAAGTGAACTGAGATTTTGATTTACAGTGTTTTCTAGGTCAGGATGAAATGTTTCAGAGGTAGAAGGTGTTAATTGAAAATGACATTTTATCTTTGAAACCTGAGTGGTAGTATACATTTGTCCAGTTTAATGTGATAGAAAAATTCTAATCTTTCATAATATCAGTCCTGTTTCCTTTTTACCATTAGAAGAGTGATTTAACCTCAGATTAGGTTCCCAGAAGGTTGAAATTAGATCACATACCTTTAAGTTTTAAATGGAAATGTCTTGGAGCTTTATAATAGAAAATTTAAGCAGTAAAAGTTTTACTTTAAAAATAATTTGTGAGGTATTTAATTAGGATGTTGTTGACATCACTTATTTAATTCATTTGTTTATTGTGTAGGTCTGCTTAGCTTCTAGAAAGCTGTAATTGCCTTGTTGTGACAGATGATATTTTCCGAAGATGGTGCCACAATATATCTCCTACCGCTAGCTGGTCTTACAGTATGACTTTGGGACCCTTTCCATTGAGTGGTAGGGTCTGTGTCTTCTCACTTTGAACTTAAGCTGAATTTATGATTGCCTTGACCAGTAGTTGGAAGTGATACCACATGACTTCTGAAGCTAAGTCATAAACATGCCATGGACTTCCACTTTATTCTTTGGCATGCTTACTCTTGGAATTCAGCCCTCCTGAAGTAAGGAAATGTGTAAGTTTGTTGGTTGACTGCCCACCTTAAGGTGTTCTCTGATGACCGGGATCTGCTGAATTGAGTGAGTGGCTTTGCAGATGATTCCAGCATGCAGCCTACTGCTCTGTCAGCCTTTCAGCTACCCCTGGTTAATATTGATATGTGCAACAGAGACACTTGCTGCCCAGACTGTGAATTCATGAACAAAAATAAAATGGTTGTTGCAGTTTTAAGCCACTAAGTTTGGGGTGGTTTGAGATATTTTATTTCCCAGCAGTAGATTACCAGAATACATGGTTAGCATACCCAAACTTAAGTCTTATTAGTCATATTACTACAAGATGGGTTGCTTACTTAGTTTGCCCACACTAGAGAACAATCTCTTGACTCCAGTAGCCAGATTGTCTGATCTAGTTGACAGATAATATTATTTGAATGTATTTTTTTCAGTGTAATTTAGAGTGAGATTATCTATACAACCTCCTTGTTGTTATTGTTCAGTTGCTAAGTTGTGTCTGACTCTTTGTTTTCCTGTGGACTGGAGCACACCAGGTTTCCCTGTCCTTCACCATCTCCTGGAGTTTGCTCATACTCATGTCAATTGTATTGGTGATGCCATCCTGCCATCTTATTCTCTGTCACCCCCATCTCCTCCTATCGTCAATCTTTCCTAGCATCAGGATCTTTTCCAATGAATCACTTCTTCCTATCAGATGGCCAAAGTATTGGAGCTTCAGCTTCAGCATCAGTCCTTCCAATGAATATTCTGGGTTAATTTCCTTTAGGATTGACTGGTTGGACCTCCTTGCTATCCAAGGGACTCTGAAGAGTCTTCTCCAGCACCACATGTGATTCAAAAGCATCAGTACTTAGCCTTCTTTAAAGTCCAGCTCTCACATTCGTACATGAGTACTAGAAAAACAATAGTACCTCCTAGTTAATGGAAAAGTGACTTAGTTTCTTGATCCGTAAATTGGGGATGATACTAAAATACTTAACTCATAGAGATGTGAGGATTAAATGAATTAGTCCATGTAAAGCACTTAGAACAAAACTTGGCACATAGTAAGCACTCAATAAATATTAGGTACTGTTAGCATCATTTTAATTCTGATGCTTTATGAACACAATTTGAGGATTTATTGAGAACAGTTGAACTCACTACATATTATGACTGTTTTATAGCTGTCTGCATGTCCTTAAGTATGCTAAATTTTATATGCTACATAATGGTTTTTTGTATTGGTCCTAGGTAAGGAGCCCTGATAAGAGTGGGGACACAGAAATAATTTGAGTCCAGATTAAATTTTTTCTGTGCTTTTGCATCTGCTGAGATGTCTGCTTTTTGCTGTAGGCTCATTATAACTGTGTTTTCTTCCTCTTTGCTTATGCTCTTGAAATACAGTTCTTAAGTGCAGTCTTGATTTATCTGTGAATTTCTAAGTGTGTCTTTGCTTCTCGTGAGTTTGTTCTGCAAATTGCTGGCTGTGGTCATGTAATGCTGTAACTCTAGCCTGAACATCCCCATCTGTGTTTTCTTTGCTGTAATCGATGTCTTCTGTGTGCTGCAAAGATAGGAGGTGGGTTTTAAATCTCCCTTGGTGGGAAGAAGTGCTTCCTGTTTGGAGTCTGATTTGGAAATAGACACCCCATTGTGCAAAAACAGACACCAGCATACTTCCGAGGTAACATTCTTAAGTATACCCTGGATAGCAGTAGCCCAGGGCAATACTGTTTCATCGTTTTGTGCGCAATATGCTGTTGGTTACATTGATGATACTGGCTGGTGATGTATTCAGTATTGAATTTAATTGGCTACTTATTGGGCTTATATTTCTGATTTTCTTGTGAATTGTTTTGGAAGCATAGAAGCAACTTCATCAAATTTTTATATCACATAAGGGAGAGCTTTAACACTTTATATTGGTTTTATTGTTGAGTTACATTAAATAAATTTTTATGATGCAATTACTAAAATAATTACCTACAAATTTATTTTAAAAAACTTAATAGTAAACTAAAATACTGCTAAGAGTTAGTTATTTAAATGTATCTATTTATTGTCAGTAATTTTATTTGTGGTCTTGACATTAAATGTTAATATTTTAGAATTTTTTTAAAAAATAGCAATAATGCTTTGCTTTTACTTATTCATTTTTTTTTTTGAGAACAAAGCACTTCAATATACCTGTCTGTGTAGAAAGAGAGGCTGTCATTAACCTCCAATTTTATATAGAAAATTGAACATCCAGCCAAAGCTGAACATGATTAAATTAGTTAGAATTGCATTTCACTCTAAAGAACAGCGCTAAAAGAATGTTTCTTCTTCTTTTGCCACAAAATGTCAAGAGGAAAGCATTCCAGTGTTGGTATGAAAGCTCCATAATGCCTTAAGGGGCCTGGGTTTTCCCCCTCTTCCTTCTCTACCTTTCTTAGCATGTAGGTTTTGTACTCTTGGTTACAAGATGATGGCTCCAATTTCAGGTATCATCTACATTCCAGGAAGAATGAAGGGACAAAGTTAAGTGTCGAAAGCTCATGACTGCTGAGCTTCTAATTAGGAAAATAGTAGCTTTACCTGTAGTCCCATTCCCTGGACTTCTCCTTACATGTCATAGGTCATACAGCCCGTACCAACTTCAAAGAAATGGTGTTAGTTATCTGTCATTGCACAGCAAATTATCCTGCTTTAGAAGCTGAAATCACAAACATTTGTTATTTTTTCTGTGGGTCAGGATAGAGTCTTATCTGGGTGCTTGTCTTATTCTCTTAAAAGTCATCCTTTGGGGCTGTAGTTTCGTTTCATGAAGACTTGACTAGGGAAGAAGCTACCTCTGAGCTTACTCAAATGGTTGTTCTTGTTGTTTGTTGTTTAGTCAGTCAAGACCCCAGGCTGTAGCCACCAGGCTCCTCTGTCCATGGGATTTTTCAGGCAAGAATACTGGAGCAGGATTGCCCTTTCCTTCTCCAGGGGATCTTCCCGACCCAGGAATCAAACCTGTGTCTCCTGCATTGGCAGGCAGATTCTTTTCTACTGAGTCACCTGGATTGTTGGCAGGATTCAGTCCCTAATGAGCTGTGAGCTGCTGGTCTCAGTTTTTCACTAGCTGTTGCTCTGAGTTGCTCTGTTTCCTGCTATGAGATCCACAGGTCAGGTCACAACATGGTAGTTGGCTTCCCTCAGAGAGAACAAGGGAGGAGAGAGGGTAGCCCCAAATGGAAGCCCCAGTCTTTTTTTAACCTAAATTTGGAAGTGACATCACATCATTTTTGCTCTATTCTACTTACTTAAAGTATCAGTAGGTCCGTCCCATACTCGACAGGAGGGTCCAGATAAGCACGAAAAGAGGGAATCGTTGGGTGCCATCTTAGAGTCCGAATACTCTTAGTTGGGATGTTACCGTCACACATAAAGTCAGGAAGAGGTGGAGAAGGGCTGTCAGGTAGGCAGTTAGCTGTTGCTACCATGTAGAAGCAGACAAAGAATATAGAGTTTGGAGATAGAAGGAAGTGGAATTCAGACCTAGAACTGCCATCTCTTAAATGAACCTTTACCACCTATAAAATAACACATTTGACCTACTTCCTCAACAGTCACAGGATTATTGTCCTAATTAAATAATATAGCATGAAAGTGTACTTTGTAAATTTTCAATGGTAGCTATTTTATTATTATATAGTGGAGCTGGAAATAGAATCCAGTTTTCGTAAAGGTAAAAGGAGTGCCTCCCCACAAAATAACACAGTGCAGCCCAGACATGCAAATTCTAAGACTAAAAAGAGTTAGGAAACCTGAAATCTGGGTCCTTTGCTGCCTTACTTGGAAGTTATCCTCTTTTTGAGTAAGCCATCTCACCATATAGGCAAATGAAAAGGACTTGGGTATGTATAGCAGAACAGAGTCCTTTCTGCAAATATGCTGTTAGAATCTTTACCAATTGAAGTATGTGCTTCCTTTATCTTTGAAAAATTATAGTTTTTTATTTGTTTATTCTTTTAAAGAGTCTTTATCTTCTTACCTTTATCTAACCAAAGACAAATTATTAGGACCTTGCAGCAAAGCTATATTTTTCTTTTCTGCTTTTTAACCTTAAATCTAAGTTACAGGTTTTTTAACAGAGAGTAACTGATTCTCGAGGGGAAATTCATTTATGTCATTTTCAGTGAATTGAATAATCAATCTATGTCTAGAATTCAGCATATTATTATAGTTGAACCATTAGCCTACAACTATGGCAATTATTTATTTATCCAGCTATTCACTCAACAAATGTATATTTTGTAATGGAGAGTGGTTTTGGATAGATACCATAAGAAGTGCTAAATGTTAAGGGGATTTAGAGAGGACAGGACCACTCGCAGCTGGTGGATCTTTGGGAAAGCCACCCTAGTCATGGCCAACTTCTGATTAAGTGTTATGCATATTAAGCATGTGAAAGGAAGACTTGCTGACATTGCTACCTTCTCTGCAAGTGCTTGGTTGACATAAATAGGAGCTTTGTTTACTCTAATTCAATTGGAATAGAAGGCCTTTTAAATCAAAATACTTAACCTCTCTGCCCTAGAAAAAAGTAGGAAACAGCAGCTTGTGGAAGAATTGAACTCTGCTGTGTATGGGTCCTTTACATTGCCTAGAGGGGATTTGGCCCATGCCCAAAACAGGGCAGTAGAGAGCATGGCAGGAAGAATGGAGGAAGATGAAAGGTACCTAGCAGAAACAGTGGCCTGGATAAGCTGAACAGTCAAACCTTCATCAGTGCCAGTCGCTATTGCATGCCGGCAAGGAAATGTGCTGGAGTGGACTGCCACGCTTTTCACACTGTGGTTCTCCTGCTTTCTAATTACGTGACCTTGCGCAAGTGAACTCCGTCTTGTCTGAGTTCCCTCATTTATATAATAAGGATAATAATATTTTTTGTTTCATAGGGGAGGTAGTGCGTATGAATTCTGAGAAGAGGGCCTGTCCCACGGTAACTACCCAGTGTATGTTAGTTGTGATTGAAGTATGGTGAATTTCTAGAAGGCTCATCACTCCCATTCAAATAGAAGTACAAGATAATTTTTCAAAAGCAAATAGAAGAAGTATTTTTAGTGTTTCATCTCATCAGAAAGAACTGAGAATTGGGCACATCTAGTGGGTGATACTAGATGGTGACTATCACTCAGCCTGATCAGTTACCTTGGGCTGCCACAACAATGTACTGTAAACTAGGTGGCTCAAAACAACATAAATTTATCCTCAGTTCAGGGCGGACTGCAAGTCCAAAATCACGGGACAGGAGGGCTGTTGTCCCTCGTAGACACTGGGTGGCATCCTTTTCTGCCTCGTCCTAACTTCCCACGTTGGGCTTTGATCCTTGTCTTTCTTGGCCTGCTGCTGCCTGCCTCTGTATCCTATGGAGGCCTCTCCTGTGTCTCTGTTTTCACAGGGCTCTTTTCTCTTATAAGGACACCTGTCATAGTGGGTTAAGTGAAGTGAAGTGAAAGTCACTCAGTCATGTCCAACTCTTTGTGACCCCATGGACAATACAGTCCATGGAATTCTCTAGGCCAGAATACTGGAGTGGGTAGCCTTTCCTTTCTCCAGGGAATTTTCCTTACCCAGGGTCCGAACCCAGGTCTCCTGCATTGCAGGCGGATTCTTTACCAACTCAGCCACAAGGGGAGCCCAAGAATACTGGAGTGGGCAGCCTACCTCTTCTCCAGCGGATCTTCCCAACCCAGGAATTGAACCCCGTCTCCTGCATTGCAGGTGATTCTTTACCAACTGAGCTATCAGGGCTTACCCTAATGACTTCACCTTAATTTGATTACATCTGCAAAGACCCTATTTCCAAATAGGTCACATTTGCAGGTCGCATTTTAAATAAGATCACATTCACATTCATAGGTACAGGACCATATCCTCTGGGGAGATACAGTTCAGTTGATAGCAGTATCTCTCAAGACTGAGATTTGAAACCTGAGAGATGTTTGGATGAGCTCTTGAAGACAGGAGCTGTAGGGCTCTGGCTGACCTTTACTGCTGGCCAGCGTGGGCTGTTGCCATGTAAACTACATTACACTCCTGAGTCCACTCATTGAGCTTCTTTCAACCTTCCCCAAATGTATGAATTCACACACACACAAAAGGCAAAAGTAATTCCAGAATTACCCAGTGGTGATGGAACCTGCAAGATGACAAGCCATTATTTTGTTTTGTTCTTTTTCTTTTTAATGGAAGAGAGGCTTTGTGGTTTGGGGGATGTTGTGTGAATCCTCAGGTGGGGTCAGAGGAATCAAAATGTTTGAGATTTATTGCTGTTTGGGGAGAGCAGTGTATTTTCTCTTTAATTCTTGGGAAGAGTCACACATGGGATCCCAGCAGGTTTAGCAAATCCTATATCCCCGGGGCGGCCACCCAGATGGTGTAAAGCTCCTGACCTAGCACAGAGGGCGGAGGCGTGCTGCCCAAGGCATCGAGCCTGGCTGGCCTCCGCAGCTCTGCGACCGTGTCACGGTCCACCACTTTGCCATTTGTCCCCGTGGATCCTGAAAGCTGCAGATAAAATTTTCAAAGGCTTAGCTGCCTGTAATTTAAGAATGAACTTGGTTAGAAGTCGGATCAAGTAAGAGAAAATGAAAATGTCATTGCACAAGAGAAAAATGAACGAGCTGGTGGAAATGCGACATGTTTTACAACCATTTTTGTTTTTTCTTGAGTTGTTTTTGTTTGCTTTTATCTTCGCTTTTGAGGCAGAGACTTCTCTTTTTGGCTTTAATCTAGTCGTCTTTAAAGTTTGGGGGGAAAAATAGAAAACAGCTGGTCTGAGACAGATGAAGGAAATGCTGAAGTGTGCACAAGGACACAGTATCTCATACGGTATCATTGCCTCCTTGGGAAAATTAGGACCAGTTGGGAGCTGTTGACAGTTGCCCAAAGACAGAGGCTTATGGGGAAGAGAGGGATCAGTTTCAGATTATATGGTCTAGAATAGGCAAATCAAAATTACATAATGTTGATACACCTGCATTAATTTGATCTACCATCAAAATAGTTTATTTCTGTAGAAGTGCCTTTAAGTCAAACTTTAAAATATTTTAGAGTGTAGTACTTTATTATGCTTTTTTCAGTGTGATGAAAAGAAGATGCTTTCTTGTATGTGTGAATATGTACTCTACCTGATCAAAAAATACTCCTAACACCACCCCCTTCTTGGGTTGAATCTGTTTATTAACTCCTGCTGAGATAATTTCTGGATTTGGAATTAAAGTCTAAAATGGAACTCTTTATTAAAAGAAGAGCCCCAACTCTGAAACTAACCATAGTGACTGAGGAAGGCATTCACTAATAACTTATTTTAAAACTTTGAATGTTTGGGGTATTATTGTTACATGCAGCAACATAATTATGAGAAAAAAGAAACCAGATATAAAAATGTGTTTATTGGACGACTCCCACTATGTTCAGACATAGGCAAAACTAATCTCTGGTGTTAAAGGTCAGAATAGAGGTGAGCTTTGGGGAGATATAGTGACTTGTAGTGAGCTCAGTAGGGACTTCTTAGGCCAGTAGTGCTCTGCTTCATAACCTAGGAATTGATGTACTGAAGGATTCATTTTGTGGAAATTCATCAAACTATATACTTAATCACTGGTGTTCTTTTTCTGCTCTATTTCTTTCATATTTTATTTATTTAAAAAAATTTTTACTTTTTGGCCACACCGCACAACATGTGGGATCTTAGTCCCCAGACCATGGATTGAACCCTCGGGTTCTGCATTGGAAGCATGGAGTCTTGATGACTGGACTGCCAGAGAAGTCCCTATTTTACACTTTAAAAAATTGGAAATATATATTAGAGAACTTAATGGTCATTCAGAAGTCTTAAAATAATCTTTTACCCTGAAAATTTTAAATTTTGTAGGCTTGCTGATATATCTTGATGAAAATTTGACCCAATCTTGAACATGGCAGACTTTAGAATTCTAATGTCTATATTTTGTTTTTTCATAATTGCACCAAAATTGAGGAATCTTTCTCTGGGAGCTGCCTGTTGCTATACCTTGTAATTAGCAACCTGCTTCTGTTTCTGAAAAAGAAAGCAGTGTCAATTGGTACTTTCAATCATATAAGTGTGTTAAAATTAGCTACAATTTATATTCAGTGGGGTCAGAATCAGCTCCATTTATATTCAGCTCAGTATACAGAATTTGTTTTTCAAATTTCTCATTAGCTTCCAAGGTTCATAAACGTGAATGTATGTATGTGAGTTTTAAAAATCTAAGGACTGGACAAAAGAGAAAAACTAAGAATATGGAGGTGGTATAGAAGAGTTCAAGAAAAGCAAGGGTAAGTAGAAATAATGAAGACACAAATCCTCAGATGTTCTTTTAAAAGCAAGAAAATGAAACATTTTTTTTTTCTTGGCCAAACATATGACACATTCAGTGAGGCATTTGTATTTAATTCCTATTGATTTTGAATGGACTTAGCTGTTTAAACTGTAGAAAGACGTGGTGGTGGTGTAAGTAGTTTAGATTTTGTTTAAATATTGCTCATTTAAAATATTTTGGTGAGTGCTAGGTTAGGGATATGAGATAAAAAATATAATTTGTAATATACTATAAGTTTTCCCATTAAGAACGTCTCCTACTTATTAATAATGTATTCTCTCATTGGAGAAACAAGGCATTTAGAGGTAAAGTGTTTAAATGATATGTATTGGGTTGGCCAACTAGTTCTTTCAGGTTTTTCCATATGATGTTACGGAAAGTCTGAACGAACTTTTTGGCCAACTCAATATATGCGTGATAAATGGTGTAAATACATACAGAGTAACAGCAGTTGACACTTAATGATTGTGTGCCAGTCAAGTGACAAAGACAAACTTTCTAACAGAAAAATGGCAAAAGACTAGACCCTAAGGTAACCTATAAGGAAAGATTTACAAATGGGGAATACACATGTATTAATAGAAATAAATAAGTTCAGCATCCCTCATAACCAAAGAATCTTAAATATTCTTTTCTCAGATTGGCCACATTTGGAAAGAATGATACTAGCTGATATTAACAAAAGTTTAAGGAAATCTGGGATGTCAATTGGTATAATCTTTCCAGCAGGAGATTGATCAGCCTGTATCAAAATTTACAATGTACATACTCTGTGACTGGGGTCAGATAGAGGCTTTGTAGAGCCTGAAGCTTGTACACTGGGAAAAGGGGAGAGGGCGTCTTCCAAAAAAAAGGATTCTAAAGTTATGGATACAGCATTGGATATGAAAGTAAACATTTAGTTTTAACAAGAAAGAAATCACAACTAATTTTTTAGAGTTGGTGAATACCAAAACATCACAAAATTCATCACTAAGTGGCAGACTTGTCAGTCTGATTCTTAGACTTGGCTCATGACAGCTTTGCTTTGACTGCCTCAGAATTCATCACCATATATGACTGTTGACTATTAAAAACCAAAAGGTATTTGCAACTTATCGCCTCCTCTCCTGCTAGAGCCCTGATCTAAACCTCCATCTTGTCTCTCCTAGGTCCCTGAAATAGCTTCCTAACTGGTCTCTGTATTTCACCCTTGAATGGAATTTATGTGTTATGTTTATTAACATTTTTAGTAATGAGCTTCCTGACATTCTTCTATAATAATTTATTTCTCTATTATGTTGGTTACTCTTTGATTGTCTTTTCAGATGACAATGGTTTTGTATTTTCTACAAAGGCATAGGAAAGATAATTAAGTCTTCTAGAATGGCAGATGAAAATTTCTTGTTAATAGTTAGGATGCATAGAATGTGAAAGTTCACATGCACACAGGCGTGCTATTTGTAGTACTGCTATGGGTTTTCTGTACTTATGATTGAATATACTCCATTATTGAGTATATTCTCAGCAGGAAATTTCTTCTATTTAGCCTAGGCACTGAGAATGGAATCGAATACTTTGATTTTAGATGCCTGATGATTGAAATATGAAATAATTTTCTACAGACTAGCTCCTGGCACTGTAACTTTCAAGTCTTGTTCCTTCTCTGTTATCCACATACTTCTAGGCTTGATTAGAGGCATTCTCATCATGATATGTGACCTTCGGCCCTAGAGGATGAGTTGGAATGATAGGCAGTAGGAATATTCCTTGCTATTTCTTGTTTGGAATAGCTGTCACTGACTGTTGTTGGAGGTAACCTCAAAGTCCACATGTAGACACCACTAAACAAAACTGAAATATAATTCCCAACTCAGTTTGCCCTTATTGGATTCTGAAAATGCCAATGGCTAAGAGATAGCCACTCAGTATAAGGGGCGACTTGGTGAAAGGGAAAGTGGGAAAGTTGAAGGCAATAGCAGTCATAACAGATGCAGTTCAAGTATCTTATATTTACAAATTTTACAAAAACATATGGCCATGTGAACATATTTTGATGGCCCTTCTCATGTCTTGGAAGAGGCTATAGCAAATGAGAGCCCCCGATGATTAAGTTTTATTAGGCAAATAATATATATGCCTTTCTTTATGACTAGCAATTGTACTCCCAAGAATTTATTCTAAGACAAGTGTGTAATAAAAATCAACAAGAGCAAACTTTGTTGAGTGCTTACCATGTGCCTGACACTCTGCTAAGGCTTCATTTTGATTTTTTTATAATGAGTATTTTGATTATTTTATAAAAAAAGCTGTATTTCTAATTTTTAAATAAATTCCAGAGAATAATACCAGTTTAAATGAGGGTATGAATTTAGACAATGTTGAAATTGTGGTTATTTTTACATACCTTTTCACTCCATCCTGTGTATGAACCTGTTCAGTAAATTTAAAATCTCATTTGTTACTGAATGCTAGTGAGGGTTCTATATATTCAAATCCCTGCCTTCATGAAGTTTACATTTTAGATGGAGAAGGTCTAGATAAATAAGTCAACATTCAAATGAATTAAGTAAAATCCAGTGTACATTAGATACTTGCAAGTTTAAAGGAAAAGTAACAGCAGACAAGGAGATACAAATGCAGGTGTGTTAGGAGAAGGGATTGAGGTTTAAATGGGTCACGTAGTAGAAAAGGTGACATTTGAGTAAAGATCTGAGGGAATTAGGCAACTGTGGGGCAGAGTCAGGGTTTTAGATTTTTTTTCTTTTTTTGAGTGTGAAATATTTGAGGCGTGTCGGAGAGTAACCTGACTTAAGTTTTAAAAGTATCTTTCTGAAGGGAATTCTACTCCATGCTCTGTGGTTACCTAAATGGGAAGGAAATAAAAAACCAGAGGGGACATATGTATACGCATAGCTGATTCACCTTGCTGCACCGTAGAAACTATTAGTGGCTTCCCAGGTGGCGCTTGGAGAAGGAAATGGCAACCTACTCCCATATTCTTGCCTGAAGCATTCCGTGGACAGAGAAGTCTGGTGGGCTATAGTCCACGGAGTCACAAAGACTTGGTCATGACCGAGTGACTTTCACTCAGATGGCGCTAGTGGTAAAGAATCTGCCTGCCCAAGCTGGAGACATAAGAGAAACAGGTTCCATCCCTGGGTGGGGACGATCCCCTGGAGGAGGGCACAGCAACCCACTCCAGTATTCTTGCCTGGAGAATTCCCATGGACAGAAGAGCCTGGCGGGCTATGGTCCATAGGGTCGCAAAGAAACACGTGACTAAAGTTACTTAGCCGGCAGTCAGGCAAGCAGAAACTATTAGTAACACAAACTGTAAAGCAACTATACTCCAGTAAAAATTGTAAAAATGAAAATACCCCGTAAACAAACAAAAAAAGTGCTCTCCTTTCCTTGCTGTGTGGGGACTTGCACGTAACTCTTCATGGTTGCAAACCCCTAATTGCAATTCTTCACTGATTTCGAGTGAACCCATCTTTATTGGAGAAATTAAAATAAAAAAAAAAGATGACCGTTATCTTTCTAGCTTTTGGGTTGAGAATAAAGAGAAGTCAAGAGTGGTATAGAGTGATGGGCTAGTGAACATTCTAGTGATGTGACTGGGGAGTCAGGGGCCTGTGGTCCAGGGAGGCAGTGTTGTAAGGGGTGAGAGGGCTCTGTGTTTGGTCTTTACTAGTTAAACAGACATCTGAGTGGAGGATTCAAAGACAGTCACAGCAGAGTTCTTAAGAGCCAACTCCAGACTCCAGTGGTCAGACTGACTCCAGGTTCTGCCACTCAAGATGATCTAGGGGGACTTTTGTGCATATATCATGGTGATTTCTTTCTTTAGAACTGGAAAGACAAAAATAAATGTTCTAAAGTTTGTGCAGCAAGATCTAATTTCAAGGAGATAAATTGACATCTTTCTTGCTCTGTCTTCTAATCAGCTGTTACTAAAAAGTAACCTTCCATGTAGACTTAAATAAATAATGTTCCTCGAAATGGTGGCACATAGTATGTGCTCAGTTATTTATTGAATGAATCGGGAATTAAGTCTCACCATAAATGTACATTATATATGTGGTAAGATTGTGTTTCAATTTATTTGGCAAGATTAGATTATTAAGTAAAAGCTGGGAAAATGAAAAAAATCTAATAAAACAAGAAGTAACCTTATAGATAATGTCAGGGTGGGGTTTTCTTTTTCTCTTATTTGTTTAGAATTTTTATATTGTAATCACTGCAATTGCTTATTTAATATTTTAAAAAGAGAGAAAAAGAATGAAGAGAAGGGAGAAAGAAAGTATTCCCCCAAAGCCTGAAATCTAGGGAAACCTGTGGACTTTAATATTCAATATGCCAAAGGGTCTCCTTATATAATTTTAAAGCCTGGATTAAATTTGGATGCTAGTAACGAGAATTACAGCTGTTCAAGTGGATGATATGCTTTTACTTGATATATACTTTTGGGTAAGAAGCAATATCTACCTACGAAGTTATTTTAGTGTTATATTGCATTTCATCTTTTATGAATGGCATTGGAATGGAATTGCTATTTAAGGTAACAGAATATCTTTCCTGGAGTTCTTCAAAAATAGGATAAACACTGGCATAGCTGTGATGTTTTGATTTAGGCCAATAGAGGTCAGATTACTCTGGCAGACTGTGTAGGTCCTCTGATTTAGTAAGGTGAATTCATTCAGAATTCAGAAATCTTTTCAAAATACAGGCTTCTATATGGAGGCAGCAGGATCTGAACCAAGGGAATTACAGATGTCTTTAACAGACTGGAAGAAGGTTTTTGAAGTGTGTTTTCCTTTTTTAAAAGTTGTCTTGTCAGTCAGAAAATTTAAAAAGTATTCCAAGACTCTGAACAAGCTAGATGGTGTCTATGTGGTTTTTTCCCTCTGGGGCAAGGGGAGGGGAGTGTTAAAGAATGCTCCTTTAAAAAAGTACTTTTAACCATAGTTCTCCTGAAAATAACATAGTTTTACGTGACACATAGATTTATAAAAATTACATGTTACCATGTTTATAGAAGAATGACGGGCTGTGTTTTAGAAAAAATTGAAGCAACTTTTGTGTGAAAACTCCTAGGTGGTATTAAAATAGAAATAGGACTGGATACTAGAGGGGTCCTAAGGTCTGCTTTCATCTCACGCTCTTAGGAGTTTTGTGATATGTTTGAGCTACCTTTAATAGTATCATTGTGTCCCGTTTTCTTTTATCTTCCTCTCCTGCCCCAGCCCCTGTTGAGGGGGTCAGGGATTTCTTTAAGAATCTGAAGGCAGCTAGGAAACTGTCCTATCAGAAATGCACATGTATACATAAGAGATTTATATGTAAACTCAGGTGGTGTTTCATGGTTTCTGGAAACCATCTGTAGACCTTAGCTGAGTGTGAGTGAATTAGAATGTGTCAGTAAGAACATGGGATGTTACTCAGCAGAAACTAACACAGCATTGTAAAGCAATTATACTCTAATTTAAAAAAAAAAAAGAGAGCATGGAGGTTACAAGATATGCCATGTGAACAATGGTTAGAGCATCTCAGGGTGATTAGAGAACAAAAACTCAGGAAACAGGCCAATAATGAACTATCACACATATTTATGGAGCTGTCAAGTGGAAGACATAAGCTTATTCTGGAATGCTTTAAGCTAGGTGATCCAATACTGTAGCTGCTGGCCACATGTGGCTCTTTCAAATAAAATAAAATAAGATAAAATTCAGTTCTCCCATCATAGTGGCCACATTCCAAGTGCCCAGTGGGTACTGAATTGAGCAGATATAGAATATTTTATTATTGCAGAAAGTTCTATTGGACAGAACTGCTCCAGAGTTTTAAACTTTAAACAGAGTGGATTGTGGAAAGGCAGATTTCACCTTATTATGAGCAAAAGCATTTGGTCGATGTAACCGTCCAGTGGCTGTTCTGTTGAGTTGGCTGCCACAAAGAGTAGTGAGCTTCCAGGGACTGGACTCCTCCTTATTTGGATTGATGTGGAAGACATTTCCACACAGAACCTTAGGGTATTTAAATAGGAAGAGCACTGAGTGAGTCAACATTTTTTTGAAAACTAAGGATGAAGATGTACTCAGAGCCGAGTGATGTTACCCAAGGATCTGTGACTGTTCAGTGCCAGAACCTCGGTGTCTATATGAATGCTAGACAGTATTTTTTTTTCTGTTCCACTCACTATCTAATGTTTTAATACAAGGTTCTCATGGTTCTTGTTGAACAACACATTTCTGAGTCTGGTGTCAGCCAGTTTTTCTGCTGTTCTTGCGTGCTACTCCGCAGCCAAGCTGTAGTGGAACACGTTATTGTCTTATATTGTGTTAGCTGCACTGGAACATGATATTCTCATTACTGCCCCAAGTCTTTCCTAAAGCTGTGCCCTTTATCAAAATGACACTTTTCCAAAACCTTAATGCTACGTATTTTCTAGCTTCTGCTCAAGCCCCAGAATGCTTCACCTCACACAGTTCCTTTTCTTTGATGAACTACCTTATTACAGTGTCCTCCAACATATAATCTGGACACTTGGTACCTTTTGTTTTGTCAGTGTGATTAGCTTCTTAAAGGCTGAGGTCACAGTTTTCATGTGTATATCTTTTTTCTGTCTTTCTCACTAGAATATAAGTTTTGTGAAGGCAGGGACCATAGCTGTCCCCTTCATCACTCTGTCACTGCTGTCCAGCACATAGCCTAGCATCATAATAAATGCTTAATAAATGTCACTGAATGAATGAATTTTTATCTTTCAAAGTTTCTGGTACTATACTAAGGTTGTTTTGAGTTCTCAGATGCTTTCTGTTTTCTATAAAAATAAATTTTAAAATACGAGTATGAAAATACAGCATAAGGAGCTTGGAAGTCTTTGTTTTTATCCTTACAATAGACAAAACATGGACAAACTGAAGGTCAGTGACTTTTCCCTTAGCCCCATCAGCAGTTGCAAGGCAAATACCATCCCAAAATTGGGAGCAGCAAGTACACCTGACAGTCACAGCTAAGATTTGGTTGCCTACAGCTGAAGCAGTGGGAGCCATGACCTGGAGGAATTGCTTAAATAGTAGTTTTGCTGAATTATAGGAGGCTAAATGTAGTTCATCTTTACACTGAGAAACTCCTGGGCACAGCAGTTTTAGAGGGGGTCTCACACTTTAGGGTTTTGCCTCTAAAACCCTATCAGGGTCTCATGATGAAGAGTCAAGAAAGATACTTTGAAAGATACTTTGCTTTTTCTGGCAAGAGGAGGAGAAAAGTAACCGCTGTGAAATACTCTCAGAACGTTCTCTGCAATAAAGATCTACTCTCTAGGGGAAGCGACTTTAGCAGAGTCTTATACCACCTAGGGAAAGGACATTTTCTTACTCAGGCCCCTCCCTAGCTTTTCTGTATCACCTAAGGCAGGAGGGAAAAATCTAAGAAACACTGGTAAAGGTCACAGCACAGCAACACAAGCCTACCAAATGACTGAGATTTAATCATAAGATTCTAGACTGCTTCCCCTTTCCCATTCTATACTATTGTAGCCACAGGGTTCCCCTGTAATAACAATAGATTACAGCTGAAAGAGCTGTGGGATGCAGACTCTACCCAAGGCGTGCTTCTTAGGAAAGCCCAGAGATAACAGGAAAGACTAAACAGGGATATAGGAGAAATTTGAAGCTTCTGGCACCTATGTCTACAACAAACAATAAACAAAGCCCAACTCCTAGCCAGCTTCATATAATACCTCACCCTGAAGTTCTATTTACCTTAGTTCCTGTTATCCCATATATGATGCTTGGCTTTCAACAGAATATTATGCTAAATATATTCTTTTAGCATAAAAGCACATCTCATGATATTCTAAAAAGCAAAGAAAAACACAGTCCAAAGAAACCAAGCAAAGCATCAGAACCAGACTCAGGTATGATGCAGGATTTGGAATGATGAGACAAGAAATTTAAAATAACCATGATTCATACATTAAGAACTCTAGCAGAAAAGGTAGATAACATACAGGACAAGTGGGAAATGTTTGTTAACAAATGAATATGTAAGAAAGAATCAAGAGGAAATGCCAGAAATCAGAAATGCAGGCACAGAAACCAGGAATACCTGTGATGGGCTCGGTAGTAGAGTGGACATGGCTGGGGAAAGCCTCAGTGAGTTTGGAGATAAGTCAGAAGAAGCTTCTCAAACTGAAAGGACAAGGGAAAAGATAATGGAAAAAAGAAACCAGGACATTCAATGACAGTTTCTGAAAGTGAAACCTTTGTGTAACTGGAATTTCACAAGGAGAAAAAAAAATGAAACAATGGCAATATTTGAAGTAATAATGACTAGTAACTTTCTAAAATTAAGGACAGGCACCTAACCTCAAAAAGAGCCCAACAATCATTGAGCAATATAAATACCAAAAATCGATGGGACTTCTCTGGTAGTTCAGTGGTCAAGACTGCACTTCCACAGCAGGGGGCATGTGTTAAATCCCTGGTAGGAAGCTAAGATCCTGCTTGCCATTCATTGTGGCCAAAAAGCTATAAAAAACGGAAAACAAAACCAAAAATCCATATACTTAGGTATATGATATTCAAACTGTAGGAAACTGAAACAAAGAAAATCTTGAAAGAAATGATAGGGGTGAGTTGAGTCAGGGGAAACCTTACCTATTAGAAGAATAAGAATTACAGAGGACTTCTTATCAGAAACCATGCCATTGGAGTGAAATATTTTTAAAAGTATTGAAAGAAAAAAAAGTCAGTTTTAAATTCTATATCCAGAGAAATTGACCTTCAAAAGTAGAGGATAAATAAAGGCTTTCTCAGCCAACAAAACTGAGGGGATTTATTACCAGAAGCCCAGCTCTTCATGAAAATAAGTTCTTCAGAAGAAAAGAAGATAAAGTTTAGAAACTTGGATTTGCTTAAGGAAAATATGTCAGAGGAGAAGTAAATGAAGGTAAAAATAAAACATTTTGTTTTCTAATTGTTCTAAAAGAAAATTATTTGTTTAAATGCATACTGGTAATGATGTATTTGATGATTACAGCATGTGGATAAGTGAAATGAATAACCACAATATCCTGAGAGATAGAAAGGATTAAATGGCAGTATGGCTGGCTCTTAGTATCTGTGGACACAGCACCCAAAACATGGAGGGCCAACTGCACTACACTCTTTTATATAAGGGACTTGAGCATCCATGGATTTTGCACAGAGGTCCTGAAACTGATCCCTTGTGGACACTGAGGGATAACTGTACTCTGTTATAAAATATAAGCACTACACATGAAGTGGCATAATGTTGCTTGAAGGTGGTTTGGGTTAGCTTGAAATGCATATTGCAAGTTCTAGGCAACCACTAAAAAGATTTTAAGAAGCATAATTGATATACTTAGTGAAAAGATAAAATATCATGTAATATGCTTCATTAAAATAATAGAAGGCAGAATAAGGGAAAAAAGAGGAAAACAAATAGAAAACAATTAGAAACATAGTAGATATTGATGCAGCCATATAAAAAATAAATTTAAATATGAGTGGTTTAAATGTATCTAGTAACCAATTAAGAGGTTATCAGTGGTGGCAGTTTAGTCACTAAATCATGTCCGACTCTTGCAACACTGTGGACTGAGCCTGCCAGGAATGTTAGAAATGGAAAAAATGTTAAGAGATCATCTATTCAAACCATGACTGTATGTCTGTGTGACTTTGTGACTCCATGGACTAGCCCGCCAGACTCCTCTGTCCATGGACTTCTCCAGGCAGGAATACTGGAGTGGGTTGCTATTTCCTTCTCCAGGGGATCTTCCTGACCCAGGGATCGAACCAGGGTCTCCTGTATTGCTGACGGACTCTTTACCAACTGAGCCACCACAGAAGCCAGAGTAGATTTTAAAAAATAGAATCTACTCTCTATTGTCTACAAGGAACCCACTTTTAATATAAAGCCTCGAGTTTAAGTAAAAGGATGGAGAAAGATATACTGTGTTAACACTAATCAAAAGAAAGAGTTACTGTCTGAATTTCAGACAGAGAAGACTTCAGTACAAAGAGCGTTATATGGGATAAAGAAAGACATTCAAGAATGATAAAAGTGTTAATTCTCCAGAGAGGCATAATAGTCTTAAACATCTGTGCACCTAATAACAGAGCGTTAACTACAAAAACTGATGGGACTGCAAAGAGAAATATAATAGATGATTCACTATGGTAGCTGTAGACTTCAGCAGCCCTCTTTTAGTAGTCGATAGATCAAAGAGGCCAAAATTAGTAAGGCTATAGTTGACTCCAGTAGCACTGTCATTCAACTTAAGGAGTACTCCATCCAACAAGAACAGAATCCATGTTCTTCTCAAGCTTGCATGGAGCATTCACCAAAATGGATCACATTCTGAGCCATAAAGCACATCTTAATGCATTAGAAAAGCAGAAACCTTATGACGTGTGTAATGAGAATTAAACTAGGAATCAGTAGTAAAAAGATATCTGAGAATCCCAACATATTTGGAGATTAAACAATACTCATCAATAACACCTGGACTGAATAATTCACTACATAAATTTAAAAATATTTTCAACAAACTGAAAGTGAAAATACAACTCGTCAAAAAATATAGGATGCAGCAAAAGCAGTACTTAAAGGAAAATTCAAAGCCTTAAGTGCATATATTAGAAAAGAAACAATAAAATGATAAAGACATCTTTCAACAGGTAGATGCATAAACAAACGGTGGCATAGCCATATAAAAAATAAGTAAATGAGAGAGAAGAGACTCTCTCATCTGCACAATTTCAAATATTGATGTTGCTACTTTGTCCTTGAGAAGGTGGGACATAACTCTCTACTCCTTAAGTGAGGCTGTGTGAAGTGACTTTGTTCTAAAAAGTACAATATGGAAAGGATGAAAAGGTAACTCTATAGCGGTTATATTACAAATATACTTCAGCCAGGTGATCAAGATTGATAACGTCAGGCAGAAGTGGTGTTGATATTAAATATGTACTCTTATAGGATGTAGTGAAAGTGGCATTTTACTTTTGTGGTCTTCATCCACACCCCACAAACCTAGTCTAATCATCAGACAAATCTAAATTGAAGGACAGTGTACAAAAGTGAGTACTCTTCAAAACAAGAGAAGTTGGAACTTGCCTGGTGGTCCAGTGGTTAAGCATCCATCTTCTGATGCAGGGAACACGAGTTCAGTCCCTGATCAGGGAACTAAGGTCTGACTGAGCCCGCTTTCCACAACAAGGAAGAAGCTTACACACTGCAACGGAAAGATCTCACCTGCTGCAACTAAGACCTGATGCAGCCAAAAATAAATAAATATATATTTTTAAAAAATAAATAAACAAGGAAAGTCTAAGAAATTGTTAGAGCCAAGAGGAACCTAAGGAAACATGACAGCTAAATGAAATGTGCTATCTTGCATGGAATCCTGAAATAGAAAAGGATACGAGTCAGAAACAAAGGAAATTTAAATAAAGTAGGAACTTCAGTTACTGGCTGCAGTCACCATCTGCACTGATTTTGGAGCCTGAAAAAATAAAGTCAGCCACTGTTTCCACTGGTTTCCCATCTACTTGCCATGAAATGATGGGTCCGGATACCATGATCTTAGTCTTCAGAGTGTTGAGCTTTAAGCAAACTTTTTCAGTCTCCTATTTCACTTTCATCCAGAGGCTTTTTAGTTCCTCTTCACTTTGTGCCATTAGGGTGGTGTCATCTGCATGTCTGAGCTTATTGATATTTCTCCCAACAATCTTGATTCCAGCTTGTGCTTCTTCCAGCCCAGCGTTTCTCATGATGTACTCTGTATATAAGTTAAATAAGCAGGGTGACAATATACACCTTGACATACTCCTTTTCCTATTTGGAACCAGTCTGTTGTTCCATGTCCAGTTCTAACTGTTGCTTCCTGACCTGCATATAGGTTTCTCAAGAGGCAGGTCAGGTGGTTTGGTGTTCCCATCTCTTTCAGAATTTTCCACAGTTTATTGTGATCCACACAGTCAAAGGCTTTGGCATAGTCAATAAAGCAAAAATAAATGTTTTTCTGGAACTCTCTTGCTTTTTTGATGATCCATTGGATGTTGGCAATTTGATCTTTGGTTCCTCTGCCTTTTCTAAAACCAGCTTGAACATCAGTTACTAATAATGTGTCAATATTGAAAAACTGAGGGCAGGAGGAGAAGGGGGTGACAGAGAATGGGCTGGTTGGATGGCATCACCGACTCAATGGACATGAGTTTGAGCAAACCCCAGGAGACAGTAAAGGACAGGGAAGCCTTGCGTGCTGCAGTACACTGGGTTGCAAAGAGTTGGACGGGACTTGGTGAGTGAACAGCAACAATTGTCATCAGTTGTAGCAAATGTATGTGGAGGTTGTTAATATTATAGGAAACACTGAGGTTATAGGAACTCACTGTACTATCTGCACAATTTTTCTGTAAGTCTAAAACTGTTCTAAAGCTACATTTTATTAAAAAATCACTTTTAGTATACTTGCACTTTTCATTTGCAGAACTCTTACCCCAGGCCATTTGTTCCAGTTTCAAGAATTTCTGCTGAGTAGAACTTTTGGTATTGTATATATGTAGTTTATATTTGGAATAGAGCAATTCTTTTATTCCCTCTACTCCCCACAAACATTTGCAAGGACAAAATTGTCTTTCAGTTGTGAAAATCCTGTATCTTCCCTGTATTTTTTCAGTGCTCATGTTATTCATTGTCGTTTTGCAACTTGCTATTCAAGAACAAAACATGTCGAGTTACAAATGAAGGATAAAGTCCATCTCTTTCATCTACCCTTTATTTTATCATCACGTTATGAAGTGCCAATATGGAGAAGGCGTCACTCTGAAAGCAGACGGCCTGGCAGAAGCTGCATTTTGCAAGGGTGTCATCCAAACTCTGGGGAGATCTGTTATTCAGAAGTCTTCCCCGGTTCATTCATGCATTAAGAGGATGAGCCTTTCCGCTTTCTCATCCTGACAGAGGAGAATGTTGCCATGACAGCTGTTAGTAGAGTGGAGATGCTCTAAAGAGCATCCATAATGAGAAGAGAAAATAGCCTGGCTTCTTGGATCTCACTGATAATGCATGGAAGAGCTTCCTTGGATTCTCAAAAGGTACCTTAAAAATCTGTTAGCCTCATTTAAGGCATCGTACTGTAAAGACCCACACAAATACATGCACACATGGTTCGTTTTTCAATAGCCTAAGCAGCAAGTAGAAGAATTAAGCCTGAACCAAAACCATTTGTAGAGTCCTCCTCTTCCATCTTTAGGATATAGACCAGTCAATGCTAAAGGAAATCAACCCTGAATATTCACTGAAAGGACTGATGCTGAAGTTGAAGTTCCGATATATTGGCCACCCGATGCAAACAGCAGACTCGATGGAAAAGACCCTGATGCTGGGAAAGATTAAGGGCAGGAGGAGAAGGGGGTGACAGAGGATGAGATGGTTGGGTAGCATCACCAACTCAATGGACATGAGTTTGAGCAAACTCCTGGAGATGGTGGAGGGTAGGGAACCATGCTGTGCTGCAGTCCATGGGGTTGCAAAGAGTGGGACATGACTGCGTGAATGAACAATATCCAATCTAATGTAGTGAAGATTTAAAAAAGTTGTTTTATAAATGATTATTATAAAGGGAAAAGTTTTTCAAAAGGAGAAAATCTTTGATTGAAAGATCATTGCTCCTCAAAACCTGAGAAGAGGTTAAGGAATTATCTGGGAGCCAAATAGGACTTATCTCATTTGTCCCAGAGAGAAAAATATGTTATCTTCATCCAAAGACATTGAAAGAATATTCACTGATGAAAGGATATGGTATCTGGGCATTTGCTTCAAAATAATGTGGGAGTTGGGATAGTGGTTAGGACTGTAGGTGAAGCAAGACTGGCGTGAGTTGATGATGCAACAATGTTAGGGGCTGAATTGTATCCCCACCTCATTCATATGTTGAAGCACTAAGCCTCTGTACGTCACCATATCATTGTATTTAGAGACAGGACCTTCAAAGAAGTGATTAAGTTAAACTGAGGCCCTGCCCATGGGTCCTACCCCACTTTGATTGGTGTTCCTATAAGATGAGGTTATTTGGACACATGGAGATGTCTAGGAAGCACATCATAGAGGAAAGACCACGTGAGGACACTGGGAGAAAGCACCCAGGTACAAGCCAAAGAAAGCTTCAGAAAAAACAAACAAAAAACCACAGCCGCCAGCTTGATCTTGAACTTCTGGCTTCCGTTCTACTGTGAGAAAATACCTTTCTGTGGTTTATACCATCCAATCTGTGATATTCTGTTGTGGTAGGCCTAGTGAACTGATGTGCAAACCTATCACATTATAGAGCACATGGCCTCTGCTTTCTGGGCACTTATAGATTAGATTGGTGAGTAAAAGAGGGTTTCCCAAGTGGTACTAGTGGTAAAGAATCTGCTTGCTTATACAGAAGACAGAAAAGATGTGGGCTTGATTCCTGGGTCGGGAGGATCCCCTGGAGGAGGGCATGGCAACCCATTCCAGTCTTCTTTTCTGGAGAATCCCATGGACAGAGGAGCCTGGTGGGCTACAGTCCATCGAGTCACAAAGAGCTGGACACAACTGAGCGACTGACACGTACATATCCACAGAGTATGAGGCAGAAAAGGGGCATCCAGGGTCACTCCCAGGTTCCAGTCTTAGGTGCTGAAAGAAAGACAGGTCATTGCCTGAGGGAAGGAGCAGCATGTTAAGAAAGGTAGACCGGGGGTGAGCTGGAGGAACTAAGTTCCATGTTTGCTGTGTCTAGCTTTACTTAGCAGAATGATATCTATGTGGAGAAAATCTGCTTGGCTATGTCTGTACAGGAGGACCGTCTGGGCTGGATCTACAGTTAGGAACCTTCGAATCCAAGGTACAACAAAAGCCAGGGAAATGATGAAGTTATTCTAGAAAGGTATGTACACACAGAAGGTAAGAGCCCAGAGTATTGAGAGTGAAATGAAAATAGAGAATCAAAAGGCGCCGTAGGAAGGTTATTATGCTCCCTCAAAGTTCTGTGAATTCCTATTGCTATGTTTGTTATTCCTTTTAGAATTTTAAGAAGAATGTGTGTGTTAAATTGTAGCTCTGAAGCATACAATCTTGGTAAGTTACTTAACCCCTTAATACCTTGTTCTTCATCTGTAAAATCGGTCCAATGATAATATCTGTCTCTATCATAGGTTTGTTGTGAGGATGAGATGAGGTGGATATAAAGCTTGTAATACATAGTGTGCACCCAATAACTGTTAACTCTTATCACTATTATTTTTAATTATTGCTGTGTTTTCTAGTTTGGGACATTAGTGCTTATGGCTTCCAAGATCAACCACAGGAGATGTCTCCAGATGTGGATTGTGGAGTGGGATGGAGCACTTCTTTATGTTATGTTTGTGCCTGTGTATCTGTGTGAATAATTATTAAAATATACAGTATACCTACTAATTACTATTTACAAGTTATAAACCAAATGGTATTAAATTCAAAGCAGCACTTAATAAAATGCAAACTCTAGAATAAATTAAGTGTGCCATTAACTAAACCTTTTACTATTTTCTCATTTTTGTTTTCATATGGACTTTTGTATTAGTCCTTTAAATATTCCAAAGTCCCATCCTGTACACAGTTACTAGCTCATTAAAGTGTGTATTTGCAATTTTTTTTAAATTTGTTGTCTCCTTTAACTGAGCTTTCCTGGTAGCTCAGCGGTAAAGAATCTGCCTACTAGTGCTGGAGATGTGGATTTGATCCCTAGGTTGGGAAGATCTCCTGGAGAAGGGAATGGCAACCCACTCCAATATTCTTGCCTGGGAAATCCCATGGACAGAGGAGCTTGGTGGGCTATAGGCCATGGGGTCAGACATGCAAAGAGTCAAACATGACTGAGTAACTAAAAAATTCCTTCCAAATTCCTTTAACTGACATCTTGATGGCAAATTTTCCTGTGGGGTGCCCAGTTCTTCCTGCTTCCTCCCTGATTTCTGCAGAGAAGCTGCTTTCATTCTCTAATATCATGCTTTGGTCTAAATGGCATCATTTACCTATAAGAAAAGCTCATTGAAAAGGCCTTATGCTTGAGTTCGCTGCAAAACGCTCCCCTCTGACTATCTTTTCCTCATCAGAAAATCCTCCCCACCTGACCCACTTTTCCCATCTCAATTCCATTCCCCTTTGAAGTCCAATGTGGAAGTTTCTTTGCGTAGAATTGTTTACGATAATACATTAATCCTGTTAGCAGGTTTCCATACATTTCAAAAAGTCACCACTCCTGAAGATTTCCTTTTATTGTTAAAAATAGACTGTTTCCTCCTATGCTTGCATAACTATTATCATGGCTATGGCAAAAATACATGTTTTAATATCTAAGAGGGAGGACAAAAGCTATGACTATAAATATATATATGCCATTTGAATGAGGCTGACCCCAAGGGTAGGCTCTCAGGCAGGAGTGGCCTGCTTATGGGTGACCTTTCTGCCTCTGAAGAAACATTATTCTTCATGCTGTCAGGCTATTTTCTGAAAAGTTTGTGCAGTAATTCTGCATAAAAGTCATCCTTTTGAAATACATTAGGGTAAATGTCATTTTAAGAAATGGAAATATATTCATTCATTTTTTTCATCACTCACTCCATAATCAATTATTATCCTTAGGATGCCAGGCAGTAATGGTAGTTTCTTAGCACTTAACAGTGACTAGAGTGGATGTGGGGTGGACTCTCATGAAGCTTATAATTCAGTGAGGGACATGGACACTAGACAAGTCCTACACAAGTATTTAAGAAATCTCTGATGAACAAATGAACTGAAAAACATTGGGATTAAAGGTGATCCCAAGAAAGGGGAAGTCAGCTTTTTCCCCAAACCTCCTAAACCCCCAAAGCTCATGTCTTCTACAGCTTGGACTGTCAGCAGTATCAAAAGATACCACAGGCAAAACAGGCTTTTTTGGTTTTTCCTCCAACTTAACTACTTCTTATAACATTGTGGGAAGATGCATACAGAATTCCAAGTAACAGACTCTTAAACAGTCACTCAGAATGCTTCGTATCTGTAGGCCAGGCTTCCTTTTTTCCCCCCATATAAAGTTATTCATTCTTTCTTTTACCCAAATTCCCTGCCTCATTCACCCCTCCACCCCTGAAATAGTGATTATCCTGAGAAATAGAGAAACTTAGGAAGTTGACCAAGGCTGGAATTAATGAGAAATGAGGCAAAATTCCATCTCTTTCTCTTTCTCTGTGTGCCTGTGTTGTGGCTTATTGAATTATAGCAGAATTTTGAAAATAATTTAGGGGAGATTATAAAAAATATTCTCTGTATGAATAAGACTCTGAACCACTATATATTATAGTCTGTTTTTCAGTATCGGCATTTAGCACTGGTGGTGTTCAGGGCACCAGATACCCCTGGAGTTCCTTCTGGTTCTGTGGCTGCCTTCCTCAGTCTCTATTATTGACCCATCATGTCTTCAGGGGGAGTTCCTAAAGCCCTCATGTCATCACACTTTAAGTCAGGGTTTCTCAACCTGGACACTTTTGAGATTTTGATTTGGCAGTCACTGTTGTGAAGGCCTGCCTTGTGCATCCGTTGTAGGATGTTTAGCAGCATCCTAGGCCTCTCTTCACTAGGTACCCCATTCATGACAACCAAACTTATCTTCAGACATTTCCTGAGGATCAAAATAATGCCCTTATCCCTGGTTTGTACCCTTTCTAAGCAGCTCTTTCCACAGTCTTAGATTCAGTGACGGTCTGCATGTTCATCTTGCTCATTGTACCGTCTCAGTTGAGACCTTGTTTCTGATCTCTAGTGACAACACATCTTCTTGGGTTTCTCAGAGAGACTGCAAAGCTAAAAGTCAAAATGCTGATCTCCTTACCATACTTCCTCTCTGGCCATTTTCTGTCTGATAAGGCTCTACATCCACCCAGCTCCTTCATTCTGTTTCTAGTCAGTCACTGAGTGCTGGGTGACTGTGTATTCCAACTCCGCCCCAGTTCCAGTTCCTTCTCTTCACACTTATCCTCCTTCCCACCCCACCCCTTAGCCACTGCACGTCACACCACCACCATATATTGCCTGGACCACTGAAAGGCCTCAACCCTGGGCTTCAGGGATTTCTACTGCCCTTCAATCCATATTCTGTGTCTTTCAGAGGATCTTGCAAAACAATAAATTTGAACAAGTCACTTACATATGCTTCTGTTTGCTTTTAGGTTAAGGATGCAGATCCTTAACAAGACCAGCTGGCCTGTGTGACCTGACCCTGCCTACCTTTCCTTCATTTCCTGAACATACCACAAATCTTCCCGCATGCCATGCACGTGATCAGGACAGTTTTAGTCAGTTCCTCCTCATCCTACCATTGTAGCTAATCCCTAGTATTAGGGACATATGTTTATATTTTGTCTCTTCTCATTTGAAATTTCACTAATGCTACTATGAAGAAGATGGTTCATCAGATCCATTTTGTGTGTGTGCATATTTCCTATATCCAGAAAATTAGAGAAGTAATTCTATATTCTGTATGACATAGAGAATATCTATATCATTTTCTTAAAATGAGAAAAATATATTCATAAAATATGAGAAATGAAGAGGAGATGGAATTATGTACTATACATTTATACACATATGCATATATATAGAAAATTATCTTTAAAAATGGTACTTTCTACGTATCAATTTTTGGTGTATATTTTCCGATTTTTGTTGTTGTTGTTGTTAGACTGTATCAAGATATTTGAAAAATCCTCTGGCACAAAGTGTACTATATCATAAAGATTCAAGAAGAGATAATTTGTGGCTACTGAGCCAGAAATGTGCATGAGTCATAAATTAAACCTGACAAACTTGTCATAAAATATAAGTTTTAATAGAAGCATAATATTTACTTTCATGACTATGTCAGAATCAATAATACATCATCAGCTCTTTTTCACTTTGGCTAATATAATGCAAAGATGTGAAAGCAAACACATTTTTAGTCCATGAGCAAAATTGTAATGTAAAATGTATTTTACAAAACAAAATTACAAAAATGTAAATGTAGCTTAGGCCCCTCAAAAATCTATAAATTTGCTTAAATTATAGAATACAGAATATGGAAAGTTATTGTTTAAAAAGAAATAGTCCATAAGCCAAATTAGAAGACAAATGACAAACTGGCAAAAGACAGTTATATTTATATATATAAAACAGGTAAAGAGTTAATTTATTAATATACAAGCACTGTTACATAACAATTTAAAAAATCTATACCAAGAGAAAAGCAGGCAAAGTACTTGAACAGAAGAAAAGTGTAAAAGGAAATTCAAATGGTGAATGTTTGAAACATTGCTCACCCTGGATAGGAATCATTTATAACTACAAAGAAAGTTCTGTCTATTAAATGGAAATTGACAAAAAATAATGATAGATGTTAATACCTGGCGTTGGAGAGTATGGACCAATGAGCATGCTCTGCAGATCAGACTCTGGAAGCCTCCTTCACAATATGCTTCAAAAGCCTTAAACCCATAATTTTCTAATTCTAGGAATTTATCCTAAAGAAATTACTAGTCCTGAGTATGATGATTTTGATACCAGAAGATTTATCCCAACATTGTTTCCAATAACAAAACGTATATAAATAGTGCAAATATGAATGATTAGATGATAGATAATACATTATGATTTATCCATAAAGTAGAATATGATGGTTTTCGAAAAAAGATCATTTAAAGTGTGTATTTACATGAGAAAATTACTCATGATGAATTTTTAGATCAAAAAAACCTAGCACCCAAATCTTGGTTCCCTTTTTAAAAAATAATTTAATTAATTAATTTATTTTTGGCTGTGCTGGGTTTTTGTTACTGTGTGGGCTAGTTGTGGTGAGCAGGGGCTATGGTCCAGTTGCAGTCTGTGGGCTTCTTATTGCAATGACTTCTCTTGTTGCAGAGCATGGGGTCTAAGGCACCGTGGCTTCAGGAGTTGCCACTCCTGGACTCTAGAACACAGGGCTCAGTAATTGTGGTGCATGGGCTTAGTTGCTCCAAGGTATGTGGGATCTTCCTAAATCAGGGATTGAACCCATGTCTCCTGCATCAGCAGGCAGATTTTTTTTTTTTTTTTTTTTTTTACCATTGGGAGATCAGGAAGCCCCAGATCTTGGTTCTTGATACCATTCTCTAATAAAAGATATCAGGAGTCACTGGAGAAATAACTGATTCTAGGACTATTTCAGAAAATATACATAATGACCCTGTTGTTGTTTAGTTGCTCAGTCATGTCCAACTCTTTGTGACCCCATGGACTGTAGCACTCCAGGCTTCCCTGTCTTTCACTAACTCCTAGAGTTTGCTCAAACTCATGTCTATTGAATCAGTGATGCCATCCAACCATCTCATCCTCTGTCCTCCCTTTCTTCCCCTGCCTTCAGTCTTTCTGAGCATCGGGGTCTTTTCCAATGAGTCAGCTCTTTGCATCAGATGGCCAAAGTATTGGAGCTTCAACTTCAGCATTAGTCCTTCCAATGAATATTCAGAATTGATTTCCTTTAAGGTTGACTGGTTTGATCTCCTTTCAGTTCATGTAACTTTCAAGAGTCTTCTCCAGCATTGCAGTTTGAAAGCATCAATTCTTCAGTGCTCAGTGTTTTTTATGGTTCAACTTTCACATTTGTACATGACTACTGGAAAAACCATAGCTTTGACTCTATGGACCTTTGTCAGCAAAGTGATGTCTCTGCTTTTTAATATGCTATCTAGGTTTGTCATAGCTTTTCTTCCAAGGAGCAAGTGTCTTTTAATTTCATGGCTGCAGTCACCATCTGTGGTGATTTTGGAGCCCAAGAAAATAAAGTCTGTCACTGTTTCCATTTTTTTCCCCATCTGACCTTGGAGTATCTTATAGTGCCTGAAAGTAAGGAAGTGTTCAACTAATAAACTCACAATGATGGAATATTCCAGAGGCACACAGGAACCAACTGAAAGAGCTCCTAGTGCCCAAAGCTGGTATAATTTGAGCAACAGAATAGTGTTGGATTATAATCCAAAGTGTGAAATATTCATGAGTGTATGCTAATATAAATAAATGAGTGAATAAATAAATGGAGAGCAAGAGATAAATGGTCCCTACAGAGAAATTCAAAATAATTTACAAAGATACTCCACCTTCATGGAGGTGGAATAAAGCACTCTACTCATGCATGTGGCCTGCCTGCTAAAAGGGACTTCTTCCGAAGAACACATTATGGAAGAGGGCAGTGAGTGAAAGGGTAGCTGTACAGTAGAGAATTATGAGAACATTACCTCAGCCATGTGATCAAAGTAATCAATAGTGGTTAGTTAGGTTGATTGTATGCACCTTTGATATAATGTGGTGAAATGACATTTTATATCCTCTGATCTTCCGTTTCCAAATTCCAAAGTGTTAGTCCCTCAGTTGTATCTGACTCTTTGAGACCCCTTGGACTATAGCCCACCAAGCTCCTCTGTCCATGGGGATTCTCCAGGCCAGAATACTGGAGTGGGGTGTCATTCCCTTCTCCAGGAGATCTTTCCAACCCAGGGACTGAACCTGGGTCTCCTTCATTGCAGGCAGATTCTTTACCACCTGAGCCACCAGGGAAGCCTTCTCCAAATCCCAAAGCCAGTCTAATCATGAGAAGAAAACATCAGACAAATCCCAGTTTAGGGCAGTTCTACAACAAATCTGACCAGGAGTCCTTAAAACTGTCAAGGTCATCAAAAATAAAGAACAGCAAGGAAACTGTCACAGCCAAGGGTGGCTCAAGGAGAAATGATGACTCAGTGCAGTGTGTTAAAATGGATAGAGTTCTGGAACAGAAAAAGGACATTAGGTTAAAACTAAGGAAATCTGAATAGTATGGACTCTACTTAATAGTACATCAACATTGATGATTTAATTGTAATTACGGGAAGACTGAGATGAAGATGTTGACAGAGTCAGCTCCTTCCAGGGGCCATGAGGAAAAGATATGTATTAAGTCTCACTCATCGGCTTGTAGATGGCTTTCGTCCCTTTGTGTCTTCACATTGTCTTCCTTCTGTGCACATCTGTGTTTGAATTTTCTCTTCTTAGAAGGACACAGGTTGTACTAGATCAGGGCGCACCCTAACGTCCTTGTTCTAGTTTTGTTACCTCTTTAAAGATCTTATATCCAAACATGGTTATTACAACCTGAGATACTGGAGGTTAGGAACGCAACATAAGAATTTGGGGGCATGTTGCAATTCAGCTCATGATACGAGGTTTCTCACTGTCAGAGAGAGAACAGAGCAACAACCGAGGAAGGCTAGAACAACCCTGTGGTGATAGATTAGGGTTGGAGATGTTAGTGGGGACTCATGTTCACTTTAATAAATATGCATATATAGTTAATGTGTGTACACGTGGCTAGTGTATATGAACATATTACATAGCTCATCTGATGAGAGTTCCTAGAAGCTGTGACATTCCAGTAGCAATAAGCATACCTACTACCAGTTAGTTTCTAAATACCATTATCTGAGCAAAGGAAAATGGCTAATTCTAGGACTGAGACAAGAAAAATATGAATAGTTTGAGAGAAAATTAAAGGAGAAAAAGGATATGTACACAGCCTCAAACTATTTCAACCACCTCAAGTACTTATTAATTACTGTGGGGATTTTTACATATGTCCACAATCACCCTCATATGCCTCCCTCCAAGAGGTGGAGCTCAGTTCTCTTTTCCATGAGTATGGACTTGATGACTCACCTTCTAAAATTATAGAAAGAAAAAAATAAGAACTTTTCAGTGGAGAAACCGGCTGGACACCCCCTTAACCAAGTGATCAAGTTCAGCATCGCCAGTGGTAAGTCCTGTTGATACTGATATCCTGTATCACTGGTAGGATTGAATGGGAAGAGCATTTTACTTCTGTCATGTTCTTCCTCCAAATCCATAGCCCCAGTCTATTCATGGGGGGAAAAAAGAAGATTCTCAGATTAAGGGACATGCTACAATGTGTTTGACTAATTTGTTTCAAAAGTGTCAAGGCAATGAAAAATAAGGAAAGACTAATAAACTGTCACAGATCAAACATAATGACTAGATGCCACATGTTATCTGGGAATGGAAAAGAACTAGAGAGAAAACTTAAAATCTGAAACTGAAGGTTAGTTATTAGTAGTATATCAGTGTTAATGTCTTAGTTTTGAGAAATGTTAAGATGTTATCATTAGGAGAAACTGCTTGAAGGGTATATGGGAATTCTTTATACTATCTTCAAAACTACTGTAAACCTAAAATTACTATAAAAAAGTTAAAAAATGTAGCATACATAATAGCATCGATTCACTCAAAAGCTGTTTATTAAAGTATTTGATATGTGCCAGATATTCTTCTATGTGCTGAAAATATTACAATGAATCAGATATTATTCTTGCTCTATAGAGTTTTTTATTTTATTACCAACTGGTCCTTAAAAAAGAAACCTGTACTTATATACTATGGGCTTCCCTAGTAGCTCAGACGGTAAAGAATTTTTCTGCAATGCAGGAGACCTGGGTTTGATCCCTGGGTCAGGAAGGTTCCTTGGAGCAGGAAGTGGCAGCCCATTCCAATATTCTTGCCTGGTGAATCCCATGGACAGAGAAGCCTGGTTTGCTACAGTCCATGGGGTTGCAAAGAGTCGGATGTGACTGAGTGAGCAAGCACATGATATATACTATAATATGCATTTTGCTTTTAAAGTTTAATTTGATTATAAATGGAAACTTTTGGATGAAGGTGTGGTTGTTTGAAAGAGAAGGTGTATAATTTAGACCAGAATATGGAGATTTGGGAGCGTCCCTGGTGGCTCAGTGGTAAAGAATCTGCCTGCAATGCAGGAGACCTGGGTTTGATCCCTGGATTGGGAACATCTGCTAGAGAAGGAAATGGCAACCTACTCCAGTATTATTGCCTGGAGAATTCCATGGACAGAGGAGCCTGGCAGGCTACAGTCCATGGGGTCATAAAGAGTCGACCATGCCTGAGCGCCTAACACACACACACACACACACACACACACACACACACACACACACACAGGGATTTGGAAACAAGTCTTGCAGAGATTACCTCATTCGTTTAAATCAGTGGTCTTTGAGGTATGCTGCAGGAACCAGCAGCATTCATGAGAGATTGTTAGAAGGGCAGATTCTCAGGCTGAACCCCAGTTTTGTCAAGTTGGAAACTCTGGAGATCAGGTTCGGCCATCTGTGTTTTTCACAAGTCCTCCAGGTAATTCTGCTTCTCCACATCCCAGTATCCATGCAAATAATAATACTACCAGCCTCTGATGGTCTTATATATAATGAGTGTGCAGTATAAACCAGTTTAGCAATTGCCTGGCATGTTGTAAGTGGTTCAGTAAAAGGTAAATGCCACTCCTTTCCTCAGGTATCTTCCCAGCTAACTCCCTTCCCTCCTCAGGGGCATTGCTTGAATGGCACTTTATCAAGGAGGCCCTCTTTATAACTGCAATATGCCTGTCTCTCTTGCCCTAATGTCTAGAATTCCCAACCGCCTTTTCTCCCTGGTGTGCCCCTCCCCCACCCTTCATAGCACTTATTACTGTCTCATCAGTAATATAATTCACACAGTAATTATGTGTTCCTAAATGTATGTCTCCCCTGGCTAGACTGTAACTCCTCAAGGGCAGGGGATCTTTGTTTTCACGTATGGAGTCCAAGTGCTAAAATCATTGCCTGGCACATGGTAGGGGTGTTAATGTTTGTTTCCGCAATGAATGGTTGATGTTTCCACAATGAATGCTTTACGAAAGCAGGCTTCTAAATGCTCTTCAAGCACTTTAGGTGTTCTTAACATTTGATCTGACTTGTGAAATGCTTCCAGTAATTAGATTGTGCTTTTTGCACTGGTTGATGATCTCTGCACCCCACAGCCATCTGGAGAGCTGCTGGGGTTGAGGCAAGAATGGGGTTCCAGTCCCCTTGGCTGCCCCAGTCCTCCACCCTTCACTTAGTGCTCTAGTCCCAGATAGCTAGATTCTGGGGGGAATTTCACTGACCAAAGAATTGTGTAGCTGAAAGAGTCTGAAGCTTGCTTCTCTGTACCATTAGGTTGGACTGAGTTTGTTTTCCCAAACACTGCTGAAGCCTGCAGCCCTTTTTCCTTGGTGAGAGTGGCAGTGAAGAGCTGAGGACTGGTTCTTGGCAGAAGGAAGTGAGTAGAGATGTCAAGAGGAAAGAATTAGGAGATGGAAGAGATGAGACTGGGGAGATTTAGATGGACCAAGCAGAAGCACAGATCGTGGTGAATGAATTAGGAGAGGTGACAAAGGCAAAGCCCATGTGAGGAAAAGACGTGGAAACCCCGTAAGAGAAACATGAACCCCATGCACCAAGTCAGCAGAGGATTCTGAGTAAGACCTATTGTGACAGCTGCAGACGAGATGGGTTTTGACAATATTTTTTAACGGATTGGGCATGGGAAGAATCTACTGAGCAAGAGACCAGATTTTTTTTTTTTTTTTTTGAGCCACAAGGTCATATGTCTTTTTTTTTTTTTTTTTTTTACTGTTTTTGCCATACATTGTCATGATATCACTATGGGTTTACATATGCTTCCCCTCCGGAACCCCCCCCCCTCCTCCCTCCCCCCCCCCCCGGGAAATCTCGCTGCACCAGCCCCGAGCATCAATCCTCGGCTGGCGATTGATTAGACATATGATAATTAACATGCTTCAATGAGACCAGATTTTAAGTGTGAAGTTTTATTAGAGGATCCTCGCTTCCTAGGTGCGAGTTGGCGTGCGCTTGTGTGTATATGTGTGTGTGTATGCATCTATGTATTTGTATGTATATATTTGAATGTTTTGATGAATGTGTGTTTGTATGTTTCTGTGTATTTGTGTGTATATACGTGTATGTACATGTGTATTTGTGTGTATGTTTGTATATATGTGTGTATTGTTTGTGGATGTGTATGTGTGTGTGAGACCTTCTCTTTTTGGTCTGTCATTTAGTCGTTGGTACAGGATCACCCAGTGTTATTCAGTTTTGTTTATTCTTATTCTTGCCTATTTCCTTCTTACTTTCCCCCTAATCTTTTATAGTACTGCCTTTTTAATCTGTCATCCTTGGGGAAAAAGGAGAGTCTTCCTAAGAAGCCACTGTTACCTGTGAGCACCAAGGTAATGACAAAATGACGGCTGTGCTTTAGTGATAGCACTTCTAAAACCCTGCTTCCTCTCTTGTTCTACTGAGCAGAATTTGTTTTCTTGATGTCTCAGGCTAATTGTTGGGAGCACTATGATTTATGTCCCAAACAATCAGACTCAAACTACCTCTCTGTTACTTTCTTATCTAAAAATGGGAATCAGGACATTATTGCCCAATTCAGAGAGTGACTTTGAGGTTCAAATGAGATCATCTTTATGGAGCTTCCTCAGGGCCTAGTGCAGTTCTAAGTCCTGAGTGTATTATGACATGGCATGCAGCAACACCATCGCCATGTTCCAACCCCTGACTAGTTCTTTCCCTCCGAGCCTTGGCTCACATGTAACATATCTGTTTGTTCACACTGTGGTTTAGTGTTCAACACATGGTAGACACTTGATAAATATTGACAAAACAAATCAATGAATACATGATTATGTTGGATTTTTTTAGATTTAAAGACATTCTCAAAAATGTCATTTACCATTTGTTGCTGGCTGGATGATTTCTTTGAAGATGTGGTATACTTCCTATGCTTTGCGAGCATCCTCCAGTATAATCTTTCTTCTTCAGATTTGGGTTGCAGCTATGCTCAACCAGCTTTGGAATTTAAATTTCTATGCGCGGCAGAGTAGAGGTATACAGAATATTTATAAAAGTCCTCATGTAACTCTGCTCATAAACTTGAATCACTTTGCAAGGGTGCACAATAAAAATGAACTAAAAATGGCAGATGTTTATTCAGCAGAATCATGTTCCTTTCAGCCTTCTAGGGCCTGGATCATGTATGCAATTTATGAAATCACTCATCCAGCAGCAAATAAAGAATGTCTTTAATGAGATGTCAAATCAGATTGAATTGTGATCATGAAAGATGTTGACTATATTGAGTGAGAGAAATTTGAACTCCACTGAGATGAAATATTATGCTTTGTATTAAAATGAAAAAGCAAATGTTTATTTGCCATTCCTATTGTTTTTAAGTCCTATTTCACCATAGTGAAGGGCAAGAGGATGTGATTAATCACAGAAAAAAATGAACAGATTCTGAGGATGTTATTTATACTTCTGTTATAAAAGGAGATCGTTGTTCATGCATTTATTGGGTCCTATTAATAGGCCATTGATAAATAATACTGTATGTGATTTTCATTCATAATCTCAAGATTTGAAACTCTCTACATTTATATAAGAGAAAATCAGTGCTTTCTTGATCACTGAGCTCTCTGATGCCCTCAGTGCCTGAGATCTCAAGGACTATTTCAGTCCTTGTTTTATTAACTCTCAACAGCTTTCCACCCAATGGCCACTCCCTCTTTGAACTGCTCCTTCCTTTAACTTTGCCACATGGTTTACTTTCCCACTTTCTGTCTGCTCCTTTTCTGTCTGCTCTGCCTGGCTGCTCATCCTCAAGGTTCAGTCAGCCGCAATGCTTCTTTCCTCTTCTCTTTCCCTCTCTTTCCTTCCCTTTCCCTCTCATCTCTTCTCACTTTATACTTTTTTTTCTAAATCATCTCATCTCATCTATGTCCCTATCTATCGTCAGTTACCTGCACTATGCTGTTGATTCCAAAGTCAAAATCCTCAGTGCGTGCCTTTTCTCTGAAGACCAGACCTCCCATCCAAACATCTCCACTTTGCCTCTAGGGCATGTGTCCATGTCTCAGTGTAAAACCCTCTTCCACATTACCACTGCCCACCAAGGTCTTTAAACGAGAGATTCCTTCTAGGTATTCTGACTGCACTTCCTTTTGACTTACCCTTTCAAGGCTACTCCGTCACCGGTTTATTTCATCCTCTGATAGCTTCACTTCATCATGATGCACCTGTCTCGACTCTCTAGGCTAAGGCAGCAAAATCTTTCGTATGGACTACAATAGGGACTGCTATTATAGACTAATCTCCAGACCGGTTTTCTCATATTTGTTCTTGTTCGTCACAACTACTACCCACGCAACATCCATGTTGCAGCCAGAGTAATCATATCAGAACAGAAAGTTGATATCCCCTTGTTAAGATAAAAATCTTTAACATGACCGCAACTTCCTGCATGGACCCCTGCAATGTATGTCACAGATACTCCTCGCTGTGGTTCCTGCCAGAGCCGCACTGTCATCTGTTCAGTTTCTGGAAATGTACCCTACAGTCTCCTGCCACAGGACCTTTGTACCTGCTGTTTCCTCTGCCTGGAATGTTCTTCTCCTTCCCCCAGCTCTCACTGCACAGGACTGCATGTAGTTTACTGCTGACTCTCAAAATCTCAGTTTAAATACCATTTCCTCAATGAAGTTAATACCACTTAAATATTGTTAATATAAAAATCATTGTATTACTTTTAAATTACTTATTGAAGTATGGTTGATTTATAATGTGTTAATTTCTGCTATACAGCCAAGTGACCCACTTTTACACATATATGAATTCTTTTTAATATTTTTTTCCATTATGGTTTATTCCAAGATATTGGATATCATAGTTTCTCATGCTATACAGTAAGGCTTTGTTGTTTATCCATTCTATATATAATATCTTACATCTGCTAACCCCAGACTCTCAGTTCATCTATCCCCCACCTCTACTCCCCTTTGGCAAATATGTTCTCTCTGTCTGAGTCTGTTTGCAGGCAGATTCTTTATCCACTGAGCCATCGGGGAAGCCTTCTGTTTTGTAGATAGGTTCATTTGTGCCATATTTTAGATTCCACATATAAGTGATATCATATGGTATTTGTCTTTCTCTTTCTAACTTCACTAATATGATAATCTCTTGTTGCATCTATGTTGCTACAAATGGCATTATATTGTTTTTCTTTTTTATGGTTGAGTAGTAGTCCACTGTATGTATGTAACATATCTTTTTTATCCATGCATCTCTCCATGTACATTTAGGTTGTTTCCATGTCTTGGCTATTGTGAATAGTGCTGCTATGAACATAGGGGTGCATGTATCTTTTTGAATTATAGTTTTGTCTGGGTATGTGCCCAAGAGTGGGATTGTTGGATCATATGGCAACTCTATTTCTAGTTTCTTGAGGAATTCCCATACTGTTTTCCATAATGGCTGCACCAATTTGCATTCCTATCAACAGTGTAGAAGGTTTCCCTTTTCTCCACATCCTCTCTAGCATTTATTTGTAGATATTTTAATGCTGACCATTCTGAACAGGGACTTCCCAGGTGGCTCAGTGGTAGGGAATCCACCTGCAAAAGCAGGAAATGTGGGCTCCATCCCTGGGTTGGGAAGATCTTCTAGAGGAGAAAATGGCAACACATCCCAGTATTCTTGCCTGGAAAATCCCACGGACAGAGGAGCCTGGCAGGATACAGCCCATGGGATTGCAGAGTCAGACATGAATGACCACACACACATTCTGACCAGTGTGAGGTGACACCTCATTGTCGATTTGATTTACATTTCTCTAATAATTAATGATATTGAGCATCTTTTCTTGTGCTTATTGACCATCTGTAAAAATAGTATTAAATTTTCATAAGATATTATGAAAATATTATGATTTATGTTATGATGTTAATAATTGATATTATTTCTTTACCCAGGTGAGGCTTCTGCATTACCTTTTTATCACACATCATAGCATTTAACAGTTTTTGTTATTGTTGTTTAGTCACTCAGTTGTGTCTGAGTCTGTGACTCCATGGACTGTACCCCACCACCCTCCTTTGTCCATGGGATTTCCTAGGCAAAAATATTGAGTGGGTTGCCATTTCCTTCTTCAGGGGATCTTCCCCACCCAGGATTTGAGCTCATATCTCCTGCATTGGCAGGCAGTTTTTTTTTTTTTCTTTTAACCACTGAACCCCCAGGAAGTCCTTAAAACTATACTTTTACCTTATTTGTGTGTTTATTTTGCTTAATATTTGCTTATTATAAGCTCCATGACAGCAGTGCCCATGACTTTTTTTGTTCATAGTTTCCTTCCATGGGTCTGTCGTGGGGCCTGTATACATTTTTCTTCATAAATGCAGGTTACATGATTGAATGAAAGCCAGAGATACTCAGATAGTTGCAACTCATTCTTTTAGGAGCCGATGTTATTAGTCTTCAGTTTCAACATATTATCAACAATTTCTTTAGTAGCATCTTCTTTCATCTTGCAGGATGAGCTCAGTGACCAAGCTACACACTACTCACTTTTTCTGGGACATAGAATAAATGGCCATATGCTTATCCATATTAAAGACTTAAAAATTTTTTTTAATGGAGTATAGTTGCCTTACAATATTGTGTTAATTTCTATTTTAAAGTGAATCAGATATATTCCTTCCTCTTTAATTTCCTTTCCATTTGGGTCACCACAGATAACTGAGTATGGTTCCCTGCGCTACACAGTAGTTCTTCCTAATAAACATAATACAATTAGATATCAGCATGTCTTGGAACATTGTTTTTTCAATGTTTTGGGCCATGAGCCAGTTTGCCTCATGATTGATATAGACACATACATATGCACACACATGACTGAAAACTCCAAAAGCCAGTATTTTCCCTGGCTACATGCAGCATATTCATTTCTATTCTGTTCTTTTCTATTCTATGCTATTCTGTATTATTTATTGATTAATATGGGTAAGAAGTAAATTGATTTCACAGAAAGGTTTTTTTTTCCCCTAGAAAATATTTTATTTTTAAAGCTGGGCCTTTTCATAGATATAAATGTTAAAATCAAATAATAAATTAAAATTAGATAGACATTTTATTTCTGAGTCAAGAAAATTATTTTGACTAAAGGAAGGAAAATGTTTTTGAGGGTCTAAGACACAATCTCATTGAAAGTATAAGAAAGTTAATATATCAAAATTGTTTTCCAGCTAGTACTGGGAAATATATTAGTTTTGAGAACTATTGGCTGTTTTAAAAGTCCCTTTTCTTCGTATCTAAAACTATGTAGTGCAGTAGGGATATTAAATTTGGTTTTGAGTCCCTGCATCAGCGGGGTCAGAGAGGTTTTGATAATGTTTTGATGAAACTTTGGATGGAGAAAGACAAATAGGAGAGAAGAAAAAATTAAAGGAAAGAGAAACTCTTGATGTCTGTTTATTTCATGACCTTGGATTTGTACAGCCAATTTTTGAAGAGTAAAGCATAAAACACCAGCTTGGTGGGACCCACAGCTCACTGAAGTGAGGATGTTCGTGTTAATGCACTTTCCTGTCAACTTTTAAGAATAAGATATGCAGTTTGTCATTAAGACAGCTAAAATTTAATACGACAAACATTCTTTTAGAAAAGCTTTTAAAAGAAAAAGACACATTTTCCATTCATCTTTAACTTTTATCATTTCACTGCGACCATTAGCTGTTGGGCTTGCTAGGTTGTGTCTTACCCATAGGTTTGCATTCACACCACTTTCTGAGCTGATTGTACATAGACCTCTCATTTGATAGCTCAGCCTAGTAGTTCAGAGTATAACCGGAAGAAAATGGCTTTATGAGTCTTGCCCCCAGTAAGAAGGATAATTCTACTAATCTTTTTGGTTTCCTTTTTTTCTTTGCCAAAAGTCATAAGATCTTTTTCTCCTGTAACTAGTACAGCTAGTTTAATATATGTACTTTTTTCTAACAGCTTTTTATAATTAACAATTTAACATACGATATAGGGTACTTGAAATTATGTCTTCATATAATGTTCTTAAAGAGCCAAAACCTTCATATAAAACATTTTCAACAAAATTTAAGCAATTGCAGTTTGATGTTTAAGCTAGTTTAATCACATTAATTTGGTTTTTAAAAAAAGGACAAATAATGCTGAATTGTAGGGGCAGCATTACTTTTCTTCTTACTCTTCTCTCCCTTTCAGGTCAGCTGTCTGCTTCTAGTTTGTGCTTTTAGTTACAACACATCTTTATTAATTTTATTAATTACCAAATTTTAGTAATTTAGTAATTTTGAGAGAGATTCTGTAACATTGGCTAAAAATGGAAGTGAAAGTAAATGTAAAGTGAAATTCTACAGTTCTGACTTTCTATCATAGGAAGTTAGGAATTTGTCCTTTATGCAAATTGAAGGAAAGATAGAACCTGTATGAGTGTCTTTCCTTTCTCTCCCTTTCTCTACTTCTGTTTGCTAATACATCCTTGGAAAATCAGCTCAGCCAAAGCCTCCATTTGAAGTCACCTTCATATCCCTAGGAAGTGAATCTCTCCCTTTACCTGGAGTTCCCAGTATAGGTATTTGTTCATTAGTTTTACAGTAGTTCATCTAGTCATATGTCTGTCTCTCCCTCTGAACTATATTAATCTTTAAGACAGGTACTATCACATATCCTTCTTTGGCATCCTATATGACACTGTTTATAAGACTGTCTCTACCCAATAAGATTTAATGATTGAATATTAAGTTTCCATGTTACGAGTTCTTAAGTATAGTCATGCTGCAGATCATTGAGCTAAACAAAGTAGAGAAGAACGAAGAGAAGAAGGAACAAATAGGTATCCAACAAACCCAGTGTCAGAGGAACTGACCAAATATTATCTAAGGACAGATTTAGAAGTTCACTCTCCTCCAGAAGGATATATAATGGCCATTTAAAGTGTTAAAATATTTCTAATATCTGAGAAACATACATTCTATAAATCAGTGTTTTAGTATGTGCCAAGTAATCAATATTAATCTACTCTACATGTTCATCAGCTGAGCCACACAGGTTTTCTATTTTCATGAAAAATCACGTCATGATGCTACCTTAGCCCCCTCCTCATCTTTTCCCAGTAAATCAGACACAGATTTTAAGCTATGACCAATGCAAAATTTCAGAGAAGGCAATGGCACCCCACTCCAGTACTCTTGCCTGGAAAATCCCATGGACGGAGGAACCTGGTAGGCTGCAGTCCATGGGGTCACTAAGAGTCAGACACGACTGAGTGACTTCGCTTTCACTTTTCACTTTCATGCATTGGAGAAGGAAATGGCAACCCACTCCAGTGTTCTTGCCTGGAGAATCCCAGGGACGGCAGAGCCTGGTGGGCTGCCATCTGTGGGGTCACACGGAGTCGGACACGACTGAAGCAACTTAGCAGCAGCAGCAGCAGCATGCAAAATTTATCTGTGACTAAAAAGACACATCTGTTATTTTAAAATTAAATTTAAAAAACTGATCTATTTAGTTCTCATGGAGCTGAATTTCTAGCATCTCCAAGAACAGGTTGATAAGAGTGAAAAAATGGGACTTCTCCATACCAAAAAAAAAAATCACATTTAATGTAAACCTTTAAACCCTGGCCTGGGGAATAAGGGGCTTTCCAGGTGGTGCTAGTGGTAAAGAGCCCACCTGCTAGTGCAGGAGATGTAAGAGACATGGGTTCAATCCCTGGGCTGGGAAGATCCCCTGGAAGAGGGCATGGCAACCCACTCCAGTATTCTTGCCTGAAGAAACCCCATGGGCAGAGGAGCCTGGCAGGCTATAGTCTATGGAGTTGCAGAGTCAGACACAACTGAAGCGACTTAGCACACACCCATTTGGAAATAAGCACAGCATCTCATTTTTAGTTTTAAGGTTTTTGGTTTTTTTTTTTTTTTGCTGTGATGAGAGGGGCTTGTACATCTTGATGTGATCTGACACTCTGAGGTGAACCCACTTTAAAGAAGAGTTTTACTGGCCGTTCTTACATTAACAATGAGGTCCTGCGTGATGGAGGAGTCGGGAAAAAGACAATATAGGAGAAACTTCGCTTTCTACACTGAACCGTTAAGGTAACTCTTTAATTTCAGCCACAAATGTTTCTTACAGAGCCTGTCACTGTGTTGTGTGAGTTTATGTATTATACATAGTTATTGATTAGGTTGGTACATTTAAGGAATCCTGTAGAAACATCTGATTTCAGGAGAAATCTCACTGGTAAGAAGGTGCTGAGTAGTTGATGCTGAATAGCAGCTAAAATTTTGATTGTGATTCTTGTTCACAAAGCCTTGTCAGTGATGTTGTGGGAGCACCCATCAAATCAGAGCATCACTCCTTTCTATGCCAGAAGTCACCCATCTGTCACCTGCTCAAAAGAATATAAAAATTATTGCCATGTTTACACGCTAAACACATGAAGCATAGTGTACCATACCAACTGTTTTCATCGCCTTCAAAATTTTCATTCTTTACATATTCTCTCCCACCAGCATTCAGGAGTAATCAGCAATAATCACTGTGATTAAGGGAAAACTATGGGGATGGAAATAAACATCATCTACTACAGTTTCACATTTATAATGTAAGCCTTGAGCATATCCTTACTGTGATGACAGGGGTCTGGGCGGGATGATTAACGTGAGACCACACCAGCCCTCGCTCAGTAGATCTTACAGGAAATAGGCTAGAATCTGTGGGAATAGCATGATTCATCACTTTGTGTGGGCTGAAAGGGGACAGGTGAAAATATTTGCTACCTACACCTTTGGTAGAAAGCTCTAGCCATTATGTTCCTAAAAGCACTCTGATGTACTCCTGCCCTTCTCAGGTGGAGGGGATGAGAACTTGTGTTAAAGCAGGGATGTTTAAAGGGACAGTATTAGCAATGCGCAGAACAAGTTTGAAATGCAAATTTCCAGACGGTCCAAAACCAAGACTCTGGAGATGAGGCCCAGAAATCTATGTTTTGCCAAGCTTTCTAGTTGATTTGGATACATGCTCAAGTTTGAGAATAACTGTATTAATCTATAAGATATAATGAGTAATACACTTGTAATGTCCCTTTTGGAAGTAATGATATTATAATACATCTTAGGCGAACTTTTGTTTAGAGATGATGTCCATCATTTAGTGCACATATGTGAAGATATCTGTAATGGTAAAATGTCGTTATTTAAAACCATGACACTATGAAAGACTTTGTGATTATTTTTAAGGAAAGGCTCTCCACTGGGTTTGCATTTTTTTTAAAACTGGGCCTGGAATTGAGTTTATCAGAGGAGCATGGAGAGAACTGAATTGCTCTAAATGAAAAAGAGAGATTATGTAGAATTTTCTTGGACAAGGTGGGAAATAGAGGGAGAGAGACAGGCGAGCAAAGAGTAAAAAAATCTAAATAGAATGGCTCAGAATTCTTGGAGGGGAGGAAGTGGAAAGATCTTTTCTCTCCTACCCACCATACACAGGACTTTCTCACATAGATCAGCGTGCTCTACTGCATGCTAACTCTCAGAGTTATACCCCTCCTTTGTCTTCATTGCAGTAGACTGGCCTCTCTTTAACAAAATGGCCCATTAAAAATGTAAAGTCTTGTGACTAAATGAATCACTTGATCACTCTAAATTTCTAGCCTGTAAGTCACATCTGCCTAAAAGGACGTGGCCTTTTACATGACTAAGATAGACTTCTTATGGTAGCCTTGAGGTCAAGCTGTCTATCACACTCCATGTCCATCAGGGAGGAAACCAAGTTGGCCACAGTTCACACAATCATTGCACATGAGAGCAGAGAGGACCTTAGAGATCATATTGTCTAACCTCTTGATCTAACAGATTGAAAACCTGAAGGGTAAATGAGTTGCCTCCGCTAAAGAGTGTGTGTTGTTTCACACCACAAAAGCCTCGCAAGGTCCTTTCTGTCAACAACATAGAGAAAAGCATGAGATGGCCCTGCCACTGGCAGTCTGCACAGAAGAATCTATAGTAATGTAACTCCTGAAAGGCCTAGGAGCTGGAATTATTGATCATCTCAGGGTATCAGGGAAATATCAGAGGTGATAGATTTTTAACAGTATCAGCTTACATGAGTCAAAGTGACTTTTTAAAAAATGATTAACCTATGAGGATATTGGAGAAGGAAATGACAACCCACTCCAGTATTCTTGCTTGGAGAATCCAATGGACAGAGGAGCCTGGAGGGCTACAGTCCATGGAGTCACAAAGAGTTGGACACAACTGAGCGACCAACACTCGTGAGGACATTAGTCAGGATCCACCTCTCTTCTTCAAATGGTACAAAGGGAACTTGAAGACTAATATTGCAGCTATATGATTATATGTGTGTGTGTGTGTGTGTGTATGTGTAATGAAATTCTACTGATTTTGTAGATTTTTAGTTACACTGCATTTTTAAGGGACCGCTGAAGATTCTTTTTCATTCAAAACCCAAAACACACAAACCAAAAGACCTTTTAAACGTTTCATGGTCCAAAGATTAAGAAGATGGTGATATCTATCAAATGAAACTTCACAAGTGGGATAATCTATAAATGCATTTTATAATGCTGCTTCCCTTTTAAAACTTTAATCAGTGACATGTTTGATGCCTTTCTTTCCTTTTGCATTTATTATGAACTGAAGCAATTTCACAGTAAAGAAGACTATAGATAATATTAAATTCTAAATATTTGTAGTGCTGCCTTTTTAATAAAGATGTCTTTAATGTTTATAATACTTAAATAGAGGGAATCAATTAGTGAGTATTGTTTATGTTGCTAAATATATTGTGGTTCCTCATGTCACTCAAAGATCCTCTCGTCAGAAAGTTCTTCCTTGGGAGTATTCCTCTCCCACCCTCCTCCCTCAGCCTGGTACTTGTTCCTGGAAACCACCAGCCTCCCCAGCTTGGCGCCTTTGTACGTGCTGGGCCTCTTGCTGTGAAAACCCTAACTCCCTGTTCTCTGCGCCATTCCTTTCCTTGTGGCTCAGATGGTAAAGAATCCACCTGTAATGTGGGAGACCTGGGTTTGACCCCTGGGTTGGGAAGATCCCCTGGAGAAGGGAAAGGCTACCCACTCCAGTATTCTGGAGAATTCCATGGATAGAAAAGTCCATGGGGTCACAAAGAGTTGGACATGACTGAGTGACTTTCACTTCTTCCTTAGTCCCTGGTAGCTCAGAGAGTAAAGCATCTAGCTGCAGTGCAGGAGACCCGGGTTCAGTTCTGGGGTTGGGAAGATCCCCTGGAGAATGAAATGGCAACCCACTCCAGTATTCTTGCTTGGAAAATCCCATGGACAGAGGAGCCTGATAGGCTTCAATCCATGGTGTCGCAAAGAGTCGGACATGACTGAGTGACTTCACTTTTAGGCAGCTGAGAAATAACAGAAAAACTGAAAGAAAGAAAGAAAGAAAAAAAAAAAAGACTGGGAAAAGAAAGAGAAATTACTTACTTTGAAATTCTTACCCCAGGCCCTGGTGGCAGTCACTACTTGCTTGGAGGTCTTGGGTAAATTCCCTTGTGTCTTTGGGACTCAGTTTCCTTATCAAAAAATGATGATCACCATAGCTCCTACTTCTGGTCATTGTGAGGATTAAGTGAGTTAATGCATGTAAATGTAAATCACTTGAAACTGTGCTTAGGACATAGTAAATGCTCAGTGAAAGTTATATGATAATAATAATACTATTAGTCTTTTTTAGGTTAGTACCTATTTTTCTATGGGTAGTGCTTGTCATAGATCAAGGCATAGAATGTGACATGTAGTTGGTATTCAATAAATGCTTATTGTGTATGTGATTGGATGATTCTGTCTTTGAATGTGAAAGATGAAGAGATTCGATAATCATTGATCCTGACAGAGAGAAATAATAAATATTCTTCCATGGAAGAGCACCACATATTTCAGGAATATCAATAATTTAGGATGAGCATAGTTATCGATACTGGTTGCCTTTTAATTGTACATTGCTTTATTTGTCAGTCTATGCATGATTCCATTTAAAACACCTCAGGGGTGTTATGAAATGAAAATTGAAAGGTGGCAAGAAATGGGAAGGTGGAAGCGAGCAAGGATTTTCTGACACCGTACCTTGATAATACCCATAGCAGCACCTCATGGTAAAACCAGATGGGAGGAAGGACTGTTTAGCTTTTTTTCCCAATTTTTGGCTGCTCAGCATATGGGGTCTTAGTTTGCCGATCAGGGATCGAACCTGTGCCCTCTGCATCAGAACCAGAGTCTTACCCCTGGACCACCAGAGAAGTCCCAGCAGTGTTTAGTTTTGACATACTAAGAGTTGTAGAGGACACCCCCTTTGTGGAGGGGGGATTAGATTTATGCTCTGTGACTCAGGGCCAAAGGCTAAAATTAACCAGGGAGACAATTTAGATCACTGATAGAGATTTCAGAAATGGCAACAATGACCTTATAGAAAGAGTGAGTCAATTGGAACTATTAAATAGAGAGCAAATGACCACATGTCAAGAATGTTATTGAGAGGATGCCTGTGTGGCCTGGGAAGCTGAATAACCTCCGTGGGGTTCCAACACTAAGTGTTTAAAGGAGGGCAAAGAAATCAGTTGATGTGAGTTCTGGTCCACGTAGGCAGTGTGACCTTGGGCCAGTCACTCACCCTCTCTGAGCCTCCTCGCCTACATAGTTGGTTTAAAAATATCTACCTGTTCTAAATGACTTTTAAAAAAAAATTACATGGATTGATGTATGGCCTTGTAACATGTTGTTAAGGCATACTTGCTTTTTCTGCTTATTTGTCATTTCCTGCACATTGATTGAGTGTTCTAATCACTGGAGATTGTGCTCAGCATTGTGATTTATTTTAATCAAATGGATTATTATTTTCTCTAGGAACTTTTTTGTGGAAATTATATTTACTCAAATAAAAAAAAAGACTTTGCTATCAAAAAGTGAAAAGCTTTGCTCAATAAAAAATAAGTTTATATCTTATTTCTTTTTACAGACGACTTAAGGTAGGTTATTTTTCTGATAAAACACACCCTTTTAGGGTTATTTTAAGGCATAGTTCTTCTATTGAATTTTAGACTGTTGGAATTCAGTGAATGAAGTTTATGAGCCTTTATTCATGCTGATAAGGAGATTCTCATCACAACTCTCTATAATTTGCTTTTCAACTTTGTAGAAGCTGAATCAATAGTCTGTGATGGCCCTTATGATTTTCCTGCTCTTCAAGGACTATTCAATTAGCTTGGATTAATTTTGCTAGAAAATCCTTAAGCAGCTAATTTTTATAGAAATTAATGACAGTTTTATTTTGGAACCATGTTCTTTCATTTTAATACATAGGATGTGGTTGACTGCCTTCACTGATGCACTGATACCTTTAGGAGAAGAATACCTACTCTGCTGATTGATACAGTTTTGTCATTCTTTTGGAGGTAGATGGCCATGACCAGGTCCGAAGGGTCAGTGGAGTTTGTAGGAAAGAAGCATTGGAGAACTGACACGGAGTGCCTTCCTATTTGGCAGAGTATTCATTTAATTTTCACACTGCTGCGGGTGTGGAGCATATGAGCTCCATTATCTTGGTGATAAAACTGAAATTCTGAGAAGTTGTTCACATTCCCAAGGTTCTAAATTTAGTAAGCCATAGAGACAAGATTTGGATCTAGTTTATTCAGATTCTGACACCCATTGCCTCTGCTCCATCATGGGCTTGTTCTAACCACAATGATCAGAGCCCCAAAGATGGTCAGTTCTTGCCCCAAACACACATGTATATGCACCGCCCCCACCCCACCCGATAAACGCATGCACACCAGTTGTTATCAGAAGTTGTCTTCACCTTGACTGTGCTACCTTTGAACAATGAGAAGAACCAGAAAGGTCAACACAGGCTGATTTGTTTATGCTAAGGAGATTTTGCTGTTTCACATTACACCTTTAAGAAACTAACTGTACCAAACACACTGTATTTTATTTTTTGAAAGAAGTTAGGAAAATGAAAGAAATATTCTCTTTTGTAACCATCTGGCATCTTAAGATAGTGAAAGCAGGTAGCAGTTGTGTGCATATTTTGTTTTATAGAAAGACTTCTAAAACTAATATTGTAGGATATAAGCTGGTGTTTTTAAATTTTTTTGAATGAAGGATAATTATAGTTTAAATGAGAGACAGTGGAATAGGTTTGTAAACTATCAGTTTTATATTTATAAAAGTCGTATGGGAAAAACATTTTTTCCCCCAATCAAAAGGTTTAATATTTTTAAGTAAAAGAAGGCATAACCCTTTTGTTGCTAGAATTGAAACTGTGCTGAATGGACGCTTTCTACCACATGTGACCCAATGGAAACAGCACACAGGCCTTACGCTTTGTATATCTCACTGTCAGCTCTGACCTCAGGGCTTAGTTTACACACAGTTATTGTATTTGCCAGGATGTGTATTGGAATTGGACTTCACTGGTGGCTCAGATGGAAAAGAATCTGCCTGCAATGCAGGAGACCTGGATTCAATCCCTGGTTTGGGAAGACCCCCTGGAGAAGAAATGGCAACCCACTCCAGTATTCTTGCCCGGAGAATACTCATGGACGGAGGAGTTGGTGGGCTACAGTCCATGGGGTTGCAAAGAATTGGACATGATTGAGCAATTAAGCATAGCACATATTGGAATTTATCTATTTTTATATACTTGTCTATCCTACTAACCTGAGAACAGTTTGTGGGCAGGAACGTACTCATTTTTATATCTCTAGAGCCTAGGATGTGTTAAATCCTTAATAAATGTTTGCTAATTGACTGTATTATAGTTGGATGACTTATTCATCCACCTCGCTTTCCAAAAAGAAGTTGATCTTAACTAAAGAAAATGCTGTCAGCTTTGGAATCAGCCTGGAGGTAGGTGAATGTCAAAGTCCCTACCTCTCTTGTGATTTAATTTACCAACCTGCCCCTAACACTTAAACTATACCTATTTTTCTTCTCTCTCTCTCTCTCTTTTTTTTTAAACTGAAATAGAATTGACATAGCACTGTGTAAGGCTGGGGCTTCCCTGGTGGCTCAGACAATAAAGAATCTACCTGCAATGCAGGAAATTCAGGATTGATCCCTGGGTCAGGAAGATTCCCTGGAGAGTGGGATGGAAACCCATTCCAGTATTCTTGCCTGGAGAATTCCATGGGCAGAGGAGCCTGGCCGGCTACAGTCCATGGGGTCACAGAGTCGGGCATGACTGAGCAGCTGAGCACACATTTACACACTGTGTCGGGGTAAAGTGTAAAGGGTGTTGATGTGATACATTTATATGTTGCAATATGATCCTTGCCTTGGCACCAGGTAACACCTCTGTCACTCTCTATCACATCCTTTTTTCAAATAACCCTTTACTTCCTTCCTCATATTGAAAATCAGGTTTTCCATGAAGACATTGCTTCTTTAGCAGACTTCTCTAATGATGGCCATGCTTTCTTTCATTTCTCCAGATTCATGGGAACTGATACTAAACACTCAGAATTCTTCATATACCCCTCAGACACATCTGAACATGTCTGTAAGTGCTTCCAATAGAAATTCAATGCTAGTCCTCAGATGTCATTGAAGATGTTCCTTTAGCCACATTAAAAAAATTAAAAGTATTAATTTTTTAATTTTAGTCTAATATATCCCCAAATTATCATTTTAACATGTATTAATAGCCAATATGAAAATTTTTAATGATATGTATTCCATTTTAAAATTCATACTAAATCCTTGAAATCTAGTCTTCATTTCACACATTCCAGCACATCTAAGTCCAGAGTAGTCACATTTCAAGGGCTTAATAACCACTTGTGTCTCACAACTACTGTATCCGACATCTGGTTTCAACTATTGTTTCCCTGCAATTTCTCACCATTTCAAAGCCTTTCTCTTAAACCACCTGATCTTCATTATCTTCGCTGTGACCCATAAGCACTTTTGGGAATTATAGTAGCATCAGCTGCTATACCGTTTCCCCCCATTCCTTTTCCTGTCATCCTTCCTTTGGTCATACCATCTCTCAGTGGCCTAGCTCATCCCCGCCTCCCTCATCACCATCTTCCCTCCTAATATCTCTTAACCTGCACAGTTCCTTTCTCTGAGCACGCTCCTGGCATTCTGTTGTAACCTATCATTGTACTTTGCCACCTTTTTGAACTGTGGGGAAATAATTTTTACAATTACTTCAGAAATGAGCCTGTGAAATACCAGCAAATACAATGGCCTCAAACCTATTTGCGAACTGTTGCTAATAACAGGAGACTGTAGAGAAAATCATCTAGATGAAAAAGCAGTCCTTGTCTTCTCCTGCAAACTGAGACCTCGTGGCAACAGTGAGAGAGAGGAAATAGCAGAAGCACTACCGAGTCCAGCCCTTTCATTCTACCGAGAAGAAAATTGACACTCAGAGCAGTTAGGTGACTTGTCCAAGATCGCAGAGCTATTAAATGGCAGGTTTGATCCTGGACCCAGCTCCCCTGACTCTAGGCCTGATGTTTTTTTTAAATCCATGCTGAATCAATATGGTTACCGTAGTAGAACAGTATCATACCACCACCACCTCCTGGAGATCCCACAGGTCAAGGGCAGAGTTTCAGCAGGGCTGCCTTCACGTCAGATGCCAGTTGCAAGTTCTGGGTTTCTCCAGGCCACCTTCACTGATGATAAGCTGACTACAAATTCGGGGGGTTCCTATAACCCCTTCAGGTTTGATGATTTACTAGAATGACCCACAGAACTGAGGAAAGCACTCTTGTTTATAGTTGCAGTTGTATTATAAAGGATACAGATCAGAGAGTCCCCTGGACTGCAAGGAGATCAAAGCAGTCCATCCTAAAGGAAATCAATCCTGAATATTCATTGGAAGGATTGATGCTGAAGCTGAAGCATACTTTGGCCACCTGATGCGAAGAGCTGACTCATTGGAAAAGACCCTGATGCTGGGGAAGAGTGAAGGAAAGAGGAGAAAGGGGACAACAGAGCATGAGATGGTTGGATGGTATCACCGACTCAATGGACATGTGTCTAAGTAAGCTCAGAGAGTGGTGAAGGACAGGGAAGCCTAGTGTGCTGCAGCCCATGGGATTGCAAAGAGTCGGAGTTGACTGAGTAGCTGAACTGAACTGAACAGATCAGAACCAGCCAAATGAAGAGACTTATGGAGCAGGGTCCAGAGGGAGCTTTCAAGTGTTCTCTTCTTAGGATCAGGACAGTGCCTTCCAGATACATCAGTTTGTTCATCTACCAGAAATCTCACCAGAGCCTTAGGTCCAGAGATTATATTGGGGTTTCTATTGCATAGGCATGGCTTACTGAATCATTGGCCATATGATTGAATTCAATCCTTAGCCCTGCTTCCCTCCCCAGAGGTCAAGTTTTTTATCACAGGGCTTTAAGTCCCATCCTTGTAATCTTATGGATGGTCTTTCTAGCACTGCTGGCCTCCAATGGGAAACTAGGAGCCCACCTAGAGTTGCTTCATTAGCATAAATTCAGGCGTGGTCTGAGAATCTACCATGAACAATAACAGATACTCCTGTCACTTGGGCAGTTCTGAGCCTGGAAACTCCCTTCCAAGAAACCAGGACAAAAGCATTCTCCATTATATGTTGGAAAAGATTCGGATGCTGGAAAAGATTGAGGGCAGGAAGAGAAGGGGGCGACAGAGGATGAGATGGTTGGATGGCATCATCAACTCAATGGACATGAATTTCAGCAAACTCCAGGAGATGATGAAGGACAGGGAAGCCTGGTGTGCTGCAGTCCATGGGGTTGCAAAGAGCCAGACACAACTGAGTGACTGAACAATAACAATTATATAACATTCTTTATTATACATCATTATACAACAGACAGAAATTCAAAATCTATTTGGCTTAGGAATTTTACTAAAAAGATAGCTGGCCCAAAGATAAGAAAGTAGCAACTGAAAGAGGCAAAAAGAAAAAAAAGTAAAGCCTGCCAGTGAAGGGGATCTCCTTAACCAAAGTGCAAATTCATCTTTTTGTTAGAAGGGCAGCTGCTCAGGGTGGGACAAAATCATGAATGAAAACGTGGCTAACTCTGGTTTCTCATCCAGGCCCCTTCTGGAGGACATGGCAAAGCAGATAGATTCAAATTGCTTAGGATAAGGTTGATGTCATCCGTTCCTTGCCTTGAGGGCTTTGGCAATTCCCTTTTCATTACCTCATATGTGAAGGAAGATCTTTGCTAATGAAGTTCTTTCTGGTGTCTCCTGGGCAGAGGGTAAATCTCATAACAGATATTTGTTCAGTTGCTTACTGTGTTTCCTCCATCAACTTCCATGATCCCTGTAGGATTTTTCAAGTTTAAACAAGCATTTACTTGTGTTTAATATCTAGTTAAAACCCAGAGCTTAATAAATAGACAGCTTGTGTTGAAAAAGAAGGAAAACATTGGGACCAAGTTAAGAAACATTCTTAAGTTTAGGGATCTTGATAATTTTTTATAAGTTTTTGTCACTTGCTGTTTTTCCTGTTAAAAATTTTATTGAAGCATGTTTTTAAATTCACTGAAGTGTTTATTGGGCAAATATGTCTTTTAGTATCTGGCATATGGAGGGCACTGTGCAAGACAAAAGGACTCCTGGGGAGCCCAGATAGATATAAGGGTCAGAGAAAGTTTCTTGGAGGAGGTAGTGTCTGAACGAAGTATTTAAGGATGAAAAAGCATTGTGCCCAGGGAAGAATGTGGCCAAAGCCTATTCCAGGTGGCACATAAAGCATCAGCAAGAATTTTGGGGGTAAGATGGAGCATAAGTGTTTGAGAAACAAAAGCCACATTGTGGACTGTAAAGTGAGTTGTGAGAAGTGACCCAAAAAGATAAGAAGTGATCACACTTTATGCCACATTAGGGAGACTTTGGAGATCTTGTAAAAGACAAAATCAAGGACAAGAAGGTACCATTCAAAACAGGATCCTCTCATATGAGCATACGATCTGCAAAAGAATATTTAGTACACTTTGGGAGAATGGGTAATGCTGCTGGGGGAGGATTGATGAGGCTGAAATGAAGTGAAGTGACCCCATGGACTGTAGCCTAGCAGCCTCCTCCATCCATGCGATTTTCCAGGCAGGAGTACTGGAGTGGGTTGCCATTTCCTTCTCCAGGGATCTTCACCACCCAGGGATTGAACCTGGGTCTCCCGCATTGTAGGCAGATGCTTTTACCGTCTGAGCCTTGATGAGGTTAAGTCTGGGAAAAAATAACCTCCATTAAAGGTAACTTATGCAAGGGAGAACAACATTATGTAGGGGGAAGAAAAGCCCACTGAGTATCACGCATATCTGTTAAAATTTAGATCTGGACTGTGGTTTTTAATACTGTGCACAATGAAAGTTGCTGAGTGACTTCACTTCAGTATTCAGATATTTTCAAATCTAAGAAAAAAAGGAGATTTCACTGTGATGGAAAGCATTGCTGCGCTATGTTTAGTAGATGGTGCATTTGTATATCCGTCCACTAAAATGTAAGCTCTGTGTAAGTTCCATGACGGCAGAGAACCTCTTGCTTATGTTTCCTTAGGATGTCCTCTGAGCCTGTTATAGCATCTAGCATAGAGTAGGCCTATTAACTTTTCAACTAATTTTTGTTAAAAGGACTGAATATGCAGAAACTAAGATGTATACCCTGGTTAAAATATGTAGAAGAAGGAGTTAAATAATTGATGTTATGCATTTAGTAGGGTAAATGAATTTCAAAGTCAACAAAATGCTAGGCTGATTTTTATCCTCAGACTAGAGTTATGTGTGGGGAAAATGTCAGCAGTCATTTCCATATAATATGACAGAATTTATTTTTAGTTTAATTACGCACAAGTGAGCTCATCTTATACTGTAGATTTCTCTGGAGAATTAACATGTTGATGATCCCAAACTCCTCTACAGCTCCTCTGGGAAGAGGTACACTCTTGGTCATGCTTTTATATTGACATAAGACTTGGAAAAGTGGTATCAGCCTCCATTTATGTTGACTGTACTTAAGAAAAAGGTTAGGTCAGCTCATCAAAAGGTACTTTGCTATGGAAAGTTAGGCTCAGCTAACAAGCCCAGGATCTGGGAGAAAATTTAAATCGGAGGCTGAAAGATGTTATAGGAAAAGATTCTTAATAAAAATGGCAGTTGCCACCTATGAGAATAATGTCATCCCTAGCTGGGTTTATTGTCACTTAAGCACATTGATAATCTGTGAGTCTTTTCTCTCCCTCTGATTTTAGCCCCTTGAACCTGATGCCTTGGATATTACTTTGTAGTAGGTATGATCTTGATCCTTCTGCTCACGTGACGAAGAGACTCGATTCAGTGTTGGTGCCAGATAAGTGACCTGTTTGCTCCAGTCTTAGAGCTGAAACATAGGAGTCCTCAAAAATTACTTGTTTGAGTGAATCTCATTTTATTTCACTGTGTTTTTTTAGTATTGAAGTATATATTTGATTTACAATGTTGTGTTCGTTTCAGGTATGCAGTGAAGTGATTCAGTTATACATACGTATGTTTTTTCAGATTCTTTTCCCTTATTGGTTATTACAAAATATCACGTATAGTTCCCTGTGCTATATAGTAGGCCTTTGCTGGTTATCTATTATATATAGTAGTGTGCATTTGTTAATCCCAAACTCCTGATTTATCCCCCACTTTGCACTTTGGTAACCATGACTTTATATTTACATCTGTGGGTCTATTTCTGTTTTGCATATACTTTCATTTGTATCATTTTTTTTAGATTTTTTAGATTTGTATCATTTTTTAGATTCCCCATATAATCATAATATGATACTGATCTTTCTCTGTCTGGCTTATTTGAATGAATCCCTTTTTAGAAGTTAAAATAATTAAGCAGTTGATGGATTGAGGATTCTTTTCCAGGGCAGGAATTAGTTCTTAGAGTGGCAGAGTTTCCGATTGACTACCTTTCTCAAGTGACGCATGAAGTAAAAGCGGCTAATGGATGGTTAGACTAATGGAGTGATTGTCTGCTAGTTTATGCTTTTGTTGTTCCTGGATGGTGGGATCTTCTTGGGGCTGTCTTTCGGGTTGTAGATCATTGCTGAGATGCACAGTACTCCTGGTTCTTGGGTTCCACTGCCTTTGCCATATTTTCTGGTGGCCAGCATCCTTTGTGTTGTCACTTAGTCTTGCTGGATGGTGGCTGAAAAGCATAGCTCTTTGACGTTCTCAGCGTGTGAGACATGAAAGGTAGTATTTAATGACTTTTCCTTACCTATAAAAATGCATACATTTTAAACACTGTTCAAAGGAATTTCAATTTTTCTTCTGTTATAATCTTTGTGATCAATGAGTATGGTAATGTCTAGCTATCAAGTCATACAAATTCAGTGTTCTATTTAGTTATAAGAAGCCTTCAGAATTTGGCAAGAAGCCTACAGAATAACCTGTAGTTGGTATTGAAGCCATATAACAGCTTTACAAAATACTAAAAAGAAAGGTCCCCAAATTCCATGGTATTTAATGGAATTAAGGGAGAAATTATTAGATGCAGTGTTCAAAAAGTCATGGAACTTTCCGTTGTAGATGTTTTACCTACTTTTCTAAGATTTCTAATTTCTGAAACTGCTTTGTTTCCCCTCATCCCACTTGTGACCCTTTATTTTAAAAAAGAGTGTACTCGTGGCTCCTCTTCTGTTTTCTAAACCTGAGTTAGTCTTCCCCAATGCAAAAAAAAGGGCAATCACACCAATTATTTTTACTTAGAGATTTAAATAGTGCTCACAGATTTTAACATCTCTCCTACAACATTGAAATAGACACCTACTCCCTATTTCTCTCCTGTATTTCACTGTCAATCTTTCTCAGCAAGCATGCCCTGGTTTTCCTTTCTTCATTGTTCTATTCATTGCTTAATTACCTGCCAGAGTGATCCTCTTCATTATCCCTCTGAATAGTCCAAGGACATTAGGACCTCCCAGTCATGCAGTATTCATTGTTTTTCCCTGATGCAATCACTGATGCTGATGGTCACCCCTTCACAGTATTTCAGCTTTCCTGCTGCCTCAGGTCATCTCTGTGACCTTACCTGGCTGTCATTTAGCTCTTGGACTGCTGCTTCTCTCCCTCTCTCTCTTCCTCCAGTCCTTAATTTTAGCAAATTGTAAGGTTCAGTTCTTGGCCTCTTGCTTTTATTCTTTTACTCCATTTCCTGTGAAGAGGCTTAAATTCTGTTCCCGTGCTTTCAGTATCCATGTGAAGGCAATCCATTTAGAAAGCAACAGAGTGAAACTCAGCATAGAGGGGGCTAGAGGAAGAGTATGTTATTTCACTGCATGCACATTGGTGGTTGTGGCTTTTCCAGTTCTTCTGAAATCCATCATTTGATAAGAATTGGGAGTATATTCCACGTAGGTCCATTGGAGCGGCTCTAAATTAGGCTAGATTCTTGGAGCCAGGAGAGATCCAATACACCAAACCTCTCTTTGTTTTACATCCAGGATTAGACCTCTTCCCTGACAGTCAGTGATAGGGTAAGAGCTCTCTGAATAACCTGTTTGGTCAGTATATGAACCTGACTAGAACTCCCCTCCTTCTAAGGGTGAAAACAGGGGAACTTCTAAGTCTGGGGCCCACAAAATCAAAGTGCAGGCTAAGGGGAAGAGGCATCAAGCTGAAGGATCAGAAGAAGAGAGTACTTCTGAGTATTATTTATTACAGGAAATAGCATGCTATTTTAAATAACTTAGGCATCCTCATCAACTACAAAGAAACAGAAGCTCACTAACAGTGCAGAAAGCCCAAAGGAAAGAATACTTTGAGGTAAAAAATAGAACCTGGATGACAGGAGAAAAAGAAGGCATGGGGGAAAAAACCAAATGAAATGACAGAATTAAAATTTGCATTGAAGTGTTTAAGGAACAGAATTGGCATAATGGAAAATACAGTTGGTCATGTGTAAGATAACCTTGACATGGTCTTCTAGAACCAGAAAAAAAAAATTGCACTGAGATGAGAAAGGCAAATGAGCAGGTGATGGGAGGGAAGGGCTAGAATCAAAGGTCCTCTTATGTTAGGATCTGGGTATATAAGCACGAATAAGACAAGTTTCCTATTCTCCATGTTCTTACTAGCTAGTTGGGAAAATAGATCTAAGGGAGGCTTCCTGAAAGAAATAAGACTTGGGTTGTCCTTAGTATGGGTAATACTTGAAAAGCCAAAGATGAAGGAGGAAAGTTCTTGTAGGAGAGTGGCAGCTTGGAAAAAGAAATAGGACAGCATAGGGTACTCATTTACAATTAAAAAGTATTTCTCAAACATCTTCTGTTTGCAAACTCCCAGTTCTGGTGTTAGCAATACGGAAAAGGTCTGTTCTTTGTGGAGTTTATGTTCAAGAGGGAGGGAACCAGAAAGGGAACAAATACATATGTAATTTCATATTGTGGTTATGTTCTATGAAGGAACCAAATCAGATTGATATGGTAGAGCATAGCTGGAGGTGGGAGGATCACTTTAGATAGGGTGGTCAGGGAAGGCTTGTTTTGTAAAATAGTAACATCTCAGCTGGGGCTTCCCAGGTGGCTCAGTGGTAGAGAATCCACCTGCCAATGCAGAAGACACAGGTTTGATTCCTGCGTAGGGAACATCCCCTGGAGAAGGAAATGGTAATCCGTTTCAGTATGCTTGCCTGGGAAATCCCATGGACAGAGGAGTCTGGTGGACTACAGTCCATGGGGTCACAAAAGAGTCAGACAGGACTTGGCAACTAAACAATAACAGCAAGGTATAGGCTTTCTTGGTAGCTCAGACCGGTAAAGCGTCTGCCTGCAATGTGGGAGACCCAGGTTCAATCCCTGGGTTGGGAAGATCCCCTGGAGAAGGAAATGGCAATCCACTCCAGTACTCTTGCCTGGAAAATCCCATGGACAGAGGAGCCTTGTACGGTCCATGGGGTCGCAAAGAGTCGGACATGACTGAGCGACTTCACTCACTTACGAGCTGAGATAGAAATGCTGGGATGCACCCAGCCATGGAGGGAGTTAGAAGAGTCTTCTAGAGAAAAAGCAGAGGCGCTGAGGTAAGCATTTCAGCATATGACCAACAGTCTCATGAATTTTGGGAGACCTGTTGCTAAACTTCTAATTTATATTTGTTCTTATTTTCTTACAAAGATCAAAAGAAGCATTTGGTCTTGGAAGTTACAGAGAGCTTGAGTCTGTTTTCAGCTCTGCTAGTAATATCTTAAGACCTTTGGTCAAGTTATTTAACCTCTCTTGGCCTCAGTTTTCTGATCTGTGACATGAGAGTAATGATTGGGTAAACATACCATATTCCAGAGGGGACACACAGCGGTGTGTCAGTGAGGACAGCCTACAGACAGAGCAAAGCCAGTGCTCATCTTCCTGGGCTATTAATTTCACTAAGGGTTTGGGGAAGATTATATGTGAATAATATTCTGCCCTAGAATACAAAATTCCCTTGCTTTTTAAAGATTAAAAAGTCGAATGTCGAAGATATTTCACTTTTAACAGGCCACTTTAGGCACCATTTCCATTCTCATAAACATTTCCCTTGTGGTTTTTAGTGGAAAAGTTTGAAAAGCATTCATCTAGACACTCTTGTAAGGTTTTATTCCACCCGTGATTCTATGACCATGATTCTTTTAGAAGTTTTTCATCTCTGAGCTTTTTATTGTTAATTTTTTGCCTCTATGAATGATTGAATTATCCAATGAATATTGCTTTATGTTGCTTTTAACTTAAAGGAAGTCCTTTTCAATTCACAAAAGAACTTTAAAAGCAAACATTAAGGGTATTAAATATCAAATTTTGAGAGAGGGAAAAGAACCTTATAAATTATTAATAGTAAATGTTTGGACTTTACAGCAATAATCATGGATGCTTTACTCTCTTGCTGGGTCTTGGGGCAGATATCCTGCCCTTCTCTGGTCAGAATTTAAATTTAAACGCATTCTTGAATTCTAAAAGCACATTTCTTTTCCCATAATGTGGAGTTCAGCAAATAGCTTCCAGAGGATTTTATCAAGATACTTTTAACTATAGGCAATGGAAAACTCCACTTAAAATGCTGTAAATAATAAACAGATATATTATCACATGTAACTGGAAGCCAGAAGTTGGATAGTTCTGGCTTCATTTTTCTAGTATCTCAGATCTACTCTGATCTCCATGTCACCCTTTTAATAAAGCTAGCTCCCACCATGGTTACAAGATAATTGCCACCACTGGCAGCAGTTGTCCCTAATTATAGTGGAAGAAAGGACTGCTTCTCTGGCCATAGACTAAAAATCATTTCCTTTGGTCTGACTGGTTGACTTAGGTATGTGCTAACCTCTGATCCATCAACACCAAGGTCAATGAGATGATCACAGAAAGAGTGGTTGTCTAGACTCAGCCTTGGATCTGGGATAGGATCAGCTTCCTCTGAGAACTATGGGCCACATTGAGAGGGGGAGACTTGAACTAAATCATGGCTCCATTAGGAAAGGGGAAGGGGAGGATGGGTACTAGGAGGCAATCACGCCTGTGAGGTAGGTGTCCACAGAAATGTCTGAAGATGTTTTAATAATGAGTGCTCATTTGCTCTTTGCTGATGGCCGCCAACTTCTATGGAGTTAGCAATATCCTTGTGATCAGAAACAGAAATTTAGAAGTTTCTAAATGAACTTTTTCACTTAGAAAGTATTTATAAGTTCCTGCTGTCTTTCAAGAAATGAAAGCCACAGGACAGTCATATAAATAATGAGAATAGTGATGAGAATGGCCAAGAACACAGGGACACATCTTACTGCTCTTACACACCTTTCATCAGTATCTGCTCAATGATAAGTCTGTAGCATGTTATCCCTCTGCTGCGTTCACTGTGTATGTGTAACACCTAACATGCTGCCTGACACGTATTAACCCTACCACACATGTTTATTGAAAGGATGTTTATTGAAACCAGAATCATTAATAATTGCTGAAAGGATCATGGCATAACAGAGACATGTATAACAGAAGTCCAGTTATGGGCTTGAGTAGTTAAGGTTCTGTAAGGTAAGATGTCTGAGGGGATAAACCTATTCTTTCTCCCCTGGAGAATATTAGCATATAGTGAAGGTCTTCTGATCAAGAAAGCTCAGAGACTTTAACATAATGTAACAAGTTGGGTGATATATATGCCTTAGAAGGCTTGAAAATATTTTGTTGAACATGTACCATGTGTCTAAGTGCTGTGCTAAATATAAAACTATTATAAATATAAAATTTAGCACAGCACCTAACACCTGGTACACGTTCAATAAATAATGAACGAATGAATGAATGAGCAAACAAATGGCGAGCTATCTAAACAGATTTACAAAAACATCGTGATTGGATTAAATAGTTCATATCCAACTGTGCCTTCATAAATTTATTTTTTTCTTTGCTTTAGTGGTGTGATTTGTGATAATATTAGTGCTGTATGATTTTAATGGTGAGCATATTTCTAATGGAAAATGTAACCTAGTGAAATGTGCTTTGACTCAGTATTCCATGTTAAAAAAAAAAATTGGTTATAAGTCTCTTCCTAGGAATAGACTTAATACCTAAAAGAATTGCCTTCTTAATGTCTGAAAGCAGATAACCTCAAGGTCTACCAATCAAATATGCAAACGGATATCTAAAATCATGTAGAATAGCTTGACAGTATATTTGGGAAGAACTTGAAAGACCATTTAATCAAACCCTCCCATCTTGCAGATGGAAAACATGGGACCAGACAAGCAGGGTGAGGGCATGCTACTTCAGTGCTGATAAGTGGGAAGAGGCAGAACCCAAACTCAGGTTTCTCCACTGAACTTTAGAACTTCAACCCTGTGAGGAAATAAAGGAGAACAGAGAGCAGTAGGCTTATTTTCAAAATTTGATTTTAGGCAATAGCTTAGCTTGGAGCCGTGGGGGTTCTTGCAAGTATTGAATAGGCCTTTATTTCACTAATGGGCCATTTGAAATAAGGAAAAAAAATTAAAGTAGCAATCTCCTTAGGTGGTGGAGAACATTGTTATGTGTAAAAGACTGAAGTTATTGTCAGAAGACCTGGTAACACTGACTGTATAACACTGAGAATTTTAAACAAAACCCCCTCGGTGACTCCTCCTGAAGTGCATAGCTGGGTAAGGACTTTGTTGACATTGAGGAAGGAAGCAGGCCTTTGAAATGCTGCTTTAGTCGCCTGTGTGAAGGAGTCTTATCAGTTTACTTCTTAGAATATCTGTTATCATTGCTCCAATATTAAAATGTCTAATACTTTTAGTCAGTTTATTCATTCATAATTCCTACCTTCATGATGTTTATTCATATAGTTCAGAAAATTTCTCAGACAGATTTAACTGTAATCCCTATGGTTTTAGGACATCCAGGACATCCTGTCATTCCTTACCCTCTTTAATGACCCTGACGAATGAAAACTCAATGTATATTCATTCACTCTACTTTGTGATATAAGAAGGATATTGTGTTATACTTCCCATAAGCCATGCATACTTCCTTTTTCAAAATAATTATTTCCTGGAGTGTTGTTCCTGACCAAACTGATGGTAAGTTTGGGTACTTTGCATGGGCTTTGGTGATCTGTCCTAAACCCATTTCATTGGTACTGTTACATTTTGTGTCACTTGAGGCATCATTGTGTTTGTATAGATCTTTACTTAGCTTTTTTTTTTTTTTTTTTGCGTCTCTGCTTTTGTGTATGGGATGGTGGTTTAAAAACTCTTCTGGCGTGGTTTCTTGAATTCATAGCATTCTGTGGGTTTACTTACCTTCCCAAGTACCCCAAACCTGTTAGAAAAGTAAGAGTCCCATCATTTCTTTTAAAATAATGTCAGTTATAGTATAATTTACTTATATTTTGAAGGGGAAAATTCTGATGTTGTTCTTCTCTTCTGAGCTGGCATCATTTGCTTTGTGACGTGTCTCAGTGTTCTCTCAGTTCAATACAAGATAGCTGTTTTCTCCCTTTAAATTGCTTTGTTTGACAAGAGGAGAACCTTGTTCACATAAACGCCCTATCATTTTGTTTCTGGCTGCACCACTAGGCACATGGGATCTTAGTTCCCCGACCAGTGATGGAACATACACCCTGCAGCGGGAACAGTGGGAACTCGAGTCGTAACCACTGATCGCCAGCAAAGTCCCAAGATTGCTGTTTGAATCAGCCAAGCTCATCTTCATACTTACTCTGAGGCGAGTGTTTTCTCCTCGGTTCTGTCTTGTCCCAACAATAATTTGAAGTGACGACGTTAGAGCCCTCGGCGTGTCATAGCTCTCGGACAGACGTGTTATAGCTCTTAGATCAGTGTTACAGCTCCATGGTACAGCTCTAGTTTATTTAGAAAATAGCAGGAAAATCCATCCTCGAGCTGTGAGGGCATGTCGACCCAAAGACGTGAAGAGAAGAAAGTCGAGGAGCACGCCAGCGCAGAAGGGAGAGATACCCTACCCCCCCCCCCCCCCCCCCCCCCCCCCCCCGCCCTTTGGCTCCTCCTTTTATATGTTTTTTCCTCCCCCGGGCCTGTCCTATGTAAATTGGGTTAGCCAGGAGTGTTGTTTCTTCTACCTGAGGTCCTCACTCCGGTCCTCGGACCCTCCTTTGTTCAGTTTTCGAGGGCTTTTCCCTTCCTTATCTTTTAGCCACTGCCATTCTGGATTCCTGTTTCCTATCTTAACTACCTAACAATACCAAGTCTGTCACCTAGAAAAAGGCAAAAGAAATCAGAGAATGTGATCGTCTCTGTTGGCTTATGGTGCACCTCTGGATAAGTCACACAGACATATGTATATCACTTTACCTGTAATATGGGCTCAATTTATTTTCCAGGGATTTTCCCTAGATTTTAAATGGAATTTGTCTTAATGGATAGTTTATTCAGCAAATGTTTATTATGTGCCTCCAGTTTATCAGACTCTTTACCTTTGGTGATTGTGACAGACTTAATTACAGAAGGAACTAATATTGTTTCAGTGTTTTCTAGGTTATAGGCCTCAGCATGCAAAACATTTATTTCCTTTAATCCTTTCAAAAACTCATGAAGTACAGATACAATTGTTTCATTTTATAGATGAGTTGAAGCTTAGGCAGGGTAAGGAATCTCCCCAAAATTTCTCAGAGGGTGGACAGGGTTCCAACCCAGTCTTTCTGCATCCAGAGCCTGGCCTCTTAACCCATACTGATTCAGAAGTAAGAGGGGGTTTATGAATTTCAGGGAGGGAGCTGTGTTGACCCTTATCTGATGACCTACATTTCTTTTTTTCTAAAGTAGAAGATGAGATTGTCTGTTGAGAGTTGAGTGGGATTAAAAAGAGGATGGAGGTTTGTGGAAAGTTGAAGAGATTTGGAAGAACTCTTGGTTAGTTGGAAGGTGAGATGGTAGTGTGCCAGGCATTTCTGAGGAATCAGTCAATATTGCGGAGCGTGAACTAGTGGTGGTCTCAATCAGCCAATAAGGTACAGTGTTGTAAGACAAATTTATTTAAGAAGGAGTCAAATAACTTCTAATAACTGTATTGAGATAGTTTCAGCTGCCAGCGAAGAGACCTGAGATACTATTAACTTACACACACACACTCATCAATGGCTCAACTGTTTCTATTATTTTGTTCCATTCTTCTTAGGCCAGGTTTTCCATTTTCAAGGTCACCTCCATTCACAAGATAGCTGCTGGAGTTCTGGCCATCATGTCCACTTTCCAGAGAGCAGGAGGGAGAAAGGTGAAGGCTGTCAACCCTTTGAATAGCATTTTCCAGAAGCCTGTCAATGACATTTGTTCAAATCTTTATATTTGCCTTCATACAAGGGAGTTTGGGAATTATAGATTTTTAAAAACTCAGTTACATTGCCACCCATAACAATATGGCAATCTGCTTTTAAAGAAAAACAAAGAAAAGAGGGATGTTGAGAACAATTGCAGTCTCTGCAACACTTTTCTATTCCCAAACCTTTTGTTGTACACCCAACATTTGGAAACTTGAGATGAAAATTAGACATCAGATAGGTACGTTGTGAAATTCTCTCACAAGTTTAGAATGTAAATAGCTGCTATTGTTTTTTATTTTAATATGACACAAGACCATGGAATCATGATTTTATAGAGGAGGAAAAAGGGCAAAAAAAAAATTGATGCTTCCCCCCCCCCCCACAAGCTTAGCACTATGTAAATTGTTCTAGGGTTACTGATGTATTCCAGATGGAGGGAAACTGGGTATATTAAAATGTGGTTACTGTTGATTGTTCTGTGTATTTATTAATTGGTCTTTTTCATCCTTTCCCCAAGAGAATTTCACAGTCCTTGGTTCTTATAAACAGTTGGTTTCCAAATGAGATATAAACTAGCTACATCCTTTCTAAAAAGATAGGGGAAAGTAAACACTTTTGAAATGAACACAGTTCATTTCAGATTAATCATTTTCCGTACTTCTGTTCTTGGAAGCAGTGGTCCTTTTTCTAATTCTCTTTTCTTTCAGATGGCAGGCAAGTGGAAAAATTAGCAGGAGCCTCTGTAGCTACTTGATAGTGACAAGGGGAAGAAACTAAAGGTAGCCTGAAATCATAAGGACCCGTTGAAGAGAGCTGAGGAAAAAATCTTTAGATCTCTAGAACTGATCCTTCGAATTTTGAAGTGCCTCCAGACTGAGCTTCTGGTCTCTCTGTCTAGTTTTAAGCAGGTTCAGATCGATGATTTGCATTTTCAGTCCTGGTTATCTCCTGCCCCAAAGGGTACAAACAAGTGGTGGGGTGTGATTAGAGGTGGGAGGCACCCAGGGGGTCTACAGTGTGTGCACACAGAGCAGGTAAGTAGCACTGGGAGGCAGAAGTGCACAGGGCCTGGGGGGTGAGCAAGTAGGTTTAGGTAGGAATTAGAAACGAAAATGGGAAGAAATTACTCAGAAGCCTGGCTGGAAGGCAGCACAGGTTCCTTCAGATGGTCTTCCTGGGATTGTTTTGTTCTTATGTCTCAATGTGTCAATATCCCGGGGCCCAGAGCCAGGAACTAGGTGCAGTCCCCTTCGTCAGTCTTGTGTATGAAATCTTGCATGGGGCTTTAGGCAGCTGACACATTCTGGATTTATGGAAAATGGTTTTCCTGGATATTTTGTCTGTCTTTCAGGATGACATATCCGGTGGGAGGCTCTGGTAGTGTTTTCTTTGCTGTTCTAAATGGTTCTATGAACTGAAAGACTTCCGAACTCATCTATCATTTCCCTCAGGGTGGCAAGTGAGGTCTCAAGATTGGTAGCGAAGGCTCACGTGTCACCTGCCTTTCATGGTAACATCAGGGCATCTTATTTCCCTGTAGTATGGCCTTAATTTCCTGTCTATCTGGGTGCTGGTGTTCCGAGGCTGGGTTGCGCCATACCAAATAAAAGGGGATGATAGGAAGCATCCTCCCCTCAAGTATGCCAGCAATATGCCACAAAGCATTCTGAGGAGTCCTTTTGTGCCTTATGCCACATGAATATAGCCCACTGTTGAATTCCCATTGTTTGATGGTGGGACAGAAGTGTTGGAGAGGTAGAGACTGTTAAACCCAGAATAAGTGAGAGTCTCAGCAGGGGAGCAGATAACCCTCATGGACTCTGATAAGCTGTGAGGAGGCTATTCATGCCCACCAATGAGTAAAATATTTATGAATTAACGTAACTTTTTTTGCCCTGAAACCATGAAAATACTGAGTGATCAGTGACAGGGAGATGATTCTGAACTAGACACCAACAGGTCTTCTTAGTCTTTGAGTTTCTTCCATCGTTTCCCTAAAGGGACTTTTCACTCAGGACAAATTTTCTTGGTATCTCTGAGTCACCAGATGGTGCTGAGTGCCTTGTGAGCTTTTGGGACATGGATATAACATGTGCCTTGTCACCGTGGGTGTGGGTTTTTCTTCGGCTAATTCAGCTACTTGCGAAGAGAGGGGTTTGGGTGTAGTCAAGTGATTCTACTGTTGAGGAAAAAGGGCCAGGGTGAATACGAAGGGGTGATGACAGTAGTGGGCCAGGAGACATGAAACTGGGTAAACGGAGAGTGAGGACACCAGAGAGGTGAAGAGTAAATTACTGATATCCCGCATTAATAAGATGGAACAGAACATGTGCTGACAATCCAGGACAGCTGAAACATTAATATTTAATCTAGCTCAATTAAAATTTGGCATTTTGGGGGCTTCCCTGGTGGTCCCTGGTTAAGACTCTGAGCTCCCAAGGCAAATGCCCTGGGTTTGATCCCTGGTAAGGGAACTAGACCCCATATGCTGCAGCAAAGATCCTGAGTGCTGCACCTGAGACCCGTTACAGCCAAATATATAAAAAGTAAATACATTTTGAAAAATTTTGGCATTTTGGGATAACTTAATTTTTTTCTTGCTTCATCCTAATTTTTGATAATCATTATGGGCTTTATGATTCGAATTGATTTATAATTGCCAAAATTAAATGCACCAGCAAATAACCTATTTATAAAAAATTCCTTTATATATCTATAAAATATCATCTCCGTAGGATTTATATTACTGATAATTGTTTGCTCATCTAATATTTCTAGCTAATTGGCATTATTTGAATAAGTTTATGTAGTATCTCCAAGGTACAAATAAATATTTTCACCCAGAAATATTTTAGGTTTACGAAGGTAGATTTTACTTAAGGTGTTGTTGTATATAAGACTTAAAAAAATCTGTTACTAGTTCCTTAACACATCCAGTCTTTTATTTTAATGTCTACTGCCTCCTCCATCCTAGTCCGGTGAAGAGGTATATCAGTATTATACACAGTGACACAGTTTTCTGGTTTACTTCCTGTCCTTATATTTTCATTGGAATGAATAATTGAGGTAATTCTCTGAGGGTAAAATCAAGCCCCAGACCAAATTCTTGCTTCATTTCACTGGTGTCATTGAGGTGCCTCCCTTTATAGTATTAGGAAACAGACAACAGTCTATTACGTAAGCCAGAATAAAGGAGAATGAGCTAAGAAGTGTAGACACGTTCCTGTACAGTCTAAAAGAAAAGGGAGTTACAGAAAAAAAATCTGAAATTTTTCTCCAGCACTACCCAGAGGGCAGGTGTTCTGATTATTAATAAGTTATCCTGCTCTTTCCACAAAAATATATATCCCCAAGGTAGACAGGAGCAGTTCATCGGGCTCCACCGCTCAGCTCAGCTTCCCTAAGGAGTATCGTAATCTGTGCTCTCTTCTGTTCTCACCAGGCCAACTGCCAGTTGCTAACTTGGCTTTCAAGTGAAAACCCTCCCCCTCCCCCAGCCCCCAGCAAAGACCTATTCCATAGAGAGATGTCTTTAGTTCTTGGGTCAAACAATATCTTACACTTAAATAGTTGATGATTTGGAATTTAAATGGGTTCCTTTCTCATTAGATCCTTGTGAATCCATTCCATTACACACTTTACAGCATGGGGGAACGAAACAAAGCTGCTTTTCTGAAACTGTAAAAAGTCAGATTATGATTTAGTGATGACACATGTTCAGCCCCTAGTGAGCCTGAAGCTCAAATGACCATCTGGCTTCACCCATTTATGAACTATTCATGATGGATGTTCAATATTTGTTGTTTATTTTTTCATATACATTGTAAGGTTGTTATAAGGCTCTAAATGCTAAAGTGATAAGATTCTTAAGTGACATTTAATTCATTTATTCATGTATTCTTACTCTTCATTTTACATTTTTATAAAATGTCTTTACCTTATATCATTAATGACATCATGGAAGCTTGGAGACAAGTTTCTGAATGAAGATTAGTATTTAAATCTAGGCTTAACATTTTCTTTTAGTTTATCTTGAGGATATGACTACTTTATTGTGAGAGCTAGCTAACATAAATAATATGGAACTTTATAAATATGAGAAAGGAAAGATCATTTTTCTGCTTGAGAAGAAAACTTATTGGTGCTGATAAGGTTTTCCTGAATAATTTAGAATAACTGTTGTTTGAAAACATTTCAATCCTCCAAAACTCTGAAATTTGGGAGAATTGGGGGAAAATACAGAATAAAAGGTAGCACATGTGGGACATCGTTGTTTGGTCTGATGGTTAATTGTATGTGTCAGTTTGTTTGGGTGACCATACAATTTGTATGGCCACCAGGGTGCCCAGATATCTGGTCAAGCATGAATCTGGATGGTTCTGTGATGGTGTTTTGGCTGAGGTTAGCATTTAAATCCATAGACTGAATACAATAGACTGCCTTCCGTACTCTGGGTGGGCTGCATCAAATTAGTTGAGGGCCTGGATAGAAAAAAATGGCCAGTCCTCCCAGGAGTATGAGTAAGAAAGAGTTCGTCCTGCTTGACTGCCCTTGACATGGAACATGGGTTTTTTCCTCTTACTTCAGACTCAGACTGAGGGTGGAAACTTTGGATGTTCTTCCTGAATCTTGAGCCTACTAGCCTTTTGGACTGGAGTTGTAACCTCGATTCTCCTGGTTTTCAGGTCTTTGGGCTCAAACCAGAGCTACACCATCAGCTCTCCAAGGTCTGCAGCTTGATGACTCACCCTCAGGTCTTGTGACTAGTCAGCCTGTATAACTGTGTTAGCCAAATACTTATCATAGGTGTTTTTCTGTCTATAGAGGGGTCTATCTGTCTATCCACATCCGTTTTGTGTTTTGTTTCTCTGGAGAACCCTGACTAATACAGTTAAACTAAGTAGTTTTGATTCAGAAATATAAAGAGAGAGATGAGTAATTATTTTGAAAATTACAAACACCAGAGGGAACATTATATAAAATGACTTAATTTGTCCAGTTTAATGTTTCCTAGAATATCTGATTTAAGAAGAATTATTCTGAGAAAACAGGGGAAATTGAAATGATGTATTAAATGTGGCTCAGGACATTCTTTAAAATGTCTTGTGATTGAAATTAATGCAGCAAATATCCCCTCTGGCAGATTTTAGGTGTTAGATAAATAATGATTAAAGCAGTGCACTTGGCATGTGATAAAGGAAATCATGTCTTTACCTTGTGTTTATCAATTAATGTCATACTTTAATTATCATGAAAATATACAATTATAAACCCTGATTTATGCTCAACAGGTATCATGGCATAGTTTTACCATCAGCAATTAAGAGTAGATCCTATTTGATGAGATTTTTTTACTCTCTTGTTACTCAACAGTTCTTTTCTGGAATAAGGAAAGTGCCTTCACAATATTGGGAGACTCTTTGCTTTGCAGGAGGTACTGTATTTGAAACCATGTGTTAGGAAAGCATAGAGAGTATTGATTACTGAGCTTTGTTGTTTTTGTTATTGATCAGAATGGCAACATGTGACTGTGTCCTGAATTAGGGCTATGCTGATAAAGTATAGAAAGGTTAAAAATAGGCATAAATAAAACATGAGAGGAACTCAAAAGTATTCTTTAAATATATGGGATGCAATTTCAAAATTATTGTGGACTTCCAGAAATCCCTCTCTGCATTAAATCCTCTAGACATGTTTCATATCTCTTGAAAATATAACTTGAAACTTGAAACATTTGTAAGGAAAATATACTTTCTAGCTTTAACCAAACAAACAAACCAAAGTCTCTGCTGATATATTTTATAGATATATTCCTAGCACTATGTGCTATCTTCCTATCTTGTGCAGAACCGAGTTAATTTTAACACAGCAAAGGTGACATAAATGATCTCTTCAGAATATCAGGCCTCCAGGTAAAGTAAATGCCATATGATCCTAGGCCAAATGGCATGTAGAAGAAACTCTATTTAATGTTAAGATGTTTTTCTTTACCCAAACCTTCATTTCCTAGATTTTCTTGACTGTTTTTTTCTGATGGTGGCTCCCTTAACATTTTTGTAAAATGAAAGAGATAAAGATTTAAGCACTCTATTTTTTTTTAAATCACCTAAGAAACTTGTTGGAATGTGAGATTTTGAAGTATGTGCATTTTTGCTTTAAAAAACATAACGTTTCTAATACTTTTTGTTTGAAGGTGGGATATTTTAAACATGAAAGGCACTTTATGGTACACAGGCAGCTTCCAAGGGAGGTTGCTGGAAGGTGCTGAGACTGTTGTCTGTACAAAATCAGGACCTCCCAGGGGACGTGAGCTCTACATGCCTCGACATGATTAGGTCTAAACTGTGTGTGGGTGGAGGGGATCGTGAACACACAGATGCTGGCTCTCAAATTCTCCAAACAGGGACATCCCAGACCCTGAGAGGGCAGCCATACAGCTATCCTTTTGTCACTTGTGGGGGTCATGACCTAAAATATCACATAGGACACTTTGTCTTTTAGTTGTGAATTTAAAAGATCATTTCACTTACCATTTTCCTTTTTTCTTAGGCTTTCTTATAACATGGTTTAATAGGTAGGGCAGGGGTGGGCATCCTTAGTGCCCAGAGGGGCCACACTACGCACTCTTCGGAGTGCGGGCACACACACGTGCTTGTGTGCCCGTGCCTGGGGTGCCATGGTGTTCCGCCAAAGCTCGGTAGGTCCCCGACCACCTACCTCTCCCGCCTACCCCCAGGTATTTGCCAGGTGCCTTCTGGCGACATTGGTTCTTCACGAAGGGCTCCTGTGGGAAGAGTGTTCTGTATCCTTCTTCACACTTTGCTTCCAGTTTTTGTTGCTGTTTTGTTTGTTTTTGGCCGTACCAGGAGACTTGTGGGATCTCGGTTCCCCTGACCAGGGAGCAAACCGGTACCCTTTGCATCAGAAGCACCGAGTCTTAGCCACGGGGCGGCCAGGGAATCCCTGCTTCTAGTTTTGATTGAGTGTTAATAGGTGCAGGACCACCTGAAAGTAGACGGGCTTAGAGTCTTGGTCTCACCCTCCGTGCCAAGCCCAGTGTCTGGCCCACACTGTTAACCCGTTAGCTTTGTTTATGGAGCAGCAGGAAACAATCCTGAGGAAAAGTCAGGCTTGCGGCTTGACTCGCTTGTTATCCAGCATACAAGACGTCAACTCCACCCTAGTTCACCCCATGTAATGTCTTCCTCATTCACTGAGTACCCCATACGAAGAAGCTTCCCAGTGGGGAGATCTCGGGCACCTGCCTGGTTGGCACACGGTGACAGGATGAGAGCTGTATCCAGGCTGCTGCACGGTTTGATGCCCACCCACATCCCAGGCCTGAAGAGAACATGGGCTTTGCAGGATCTCACCCTTTTTCTGTCTCACTCCCCTTTGCCACAATAGACTTTTTGTTTTTCTTTCCAAAAGCTAGCTGTCTTCTTGTCTAGACAACCCCCTCTCCCATCTCCAGATGGCTTTGTCTGGAAAATCCATACACTTTCTCACTAGAGCTCCTTTCCTGGGATGCACAGGCAATTAAGCTAGTCTGATTCTCGGGGTGTTACTCCAGTTAGTAAGCCTCTGCCAAATAAGTAAGATTTTGCCAAAAAGAAAATGACAGTATTTTTTTCTCAATCAGTGAATTTCTTTAGGATGTTTATTCCTTTCAGTGGTTCAGATGGTTTACTTGGAACATGTCTGGATGGGCATCTCAAAGGCAAGAGGCTAATCTTTTCCCTATGGGACTTCATGTCATTCGCCTGTAGAGGGCCTGGGGTTTAGGAAATGCATTTCCCGAAGGTCAGGTAAATTGGGAGATACAGACTGGGGCATCCAGAGGCATGCTTTATGTCTTCCATAAAATAGGAAGGCTTGTTTTCTTTCTCAGCTTTAATCTGATTTGATTCAGCTTTCTGATTAGATCCACCTTCAGTGCCTTCATATATGTTTTTCTCGAGCCAAGGTGCATGCAGCTTCCTTGGCTTTCAGGTCGTGGGGTCATGATCGTTATGCAGTCTGTGATCCACCAAACTTCTCATCGAAGAGAACTTGGGCTGGGCAGCTTCTCCAAAGGCAGTTTTTAATATAGACATTTCTTACGCATTGTGACGTGATATAGCAACTGATCAATGATGCCTTAACAGATCCCAAGATTTTCTAATGATTTTCTTTTTTATTTAGATTCCAATTTATGCCTATGATACTGCAAATTGCTTTATGATGGTCTTTCTTAGGTAGAAGAAAAAGAGTTAGACTAGAAACAAGTATAACATGAGTTGCCAATCCTCTGTGGTTATTAAAAGTTTTGATAATTGCCTGGTATATTAATGTCTACCTCACAATTATTAGCAGAACAGCAGGAAAGATGGTGTTGCAAGTGATATTTGAAAAAACATGATTTATACTCATTGCAGTTTAAAAATCTGTAAGTTCTATGTGATTTGCAAAAAACAAGAAAATGTATTTTTTATGTTTATTTTTCAATAATGTATACCTTTTGTTTAATCAGCTTACAAAGCTATTTGTAGAATAGCTTTGGGGAAATAACCTCACATTGAATCAATATATATTTTGAAATAGTAGTAACTATATTTATTCACTTTCTCCTGCATAAAATGACAAAATTTTGAGGTCTTGAAAATTGCAGTTTCTTGACCCATATGCCTATGAAGTACTTTTATAAATACCATAGCAAAAATACTGTCATACTCTCAGTTTATTTTGTCAGATTTGGTTTTGTCAAAATTAGGTTGAGTTTTGGGAATATGTCATATGTGAACCTCATCTGTTGAATGTAGTGTGAAGAAAATAAAGGTCAAGAACTGTTTCTGGACATAATAAATTGAATCAATCAAAAGGAAAGTGCCTGTTCAAGAGTGTTTATAATCTTTACCAGTATTGTTAAAAACAAACAAAGAAATCCCCAAAGAACTAAGTAGTGAAGAAGGATTTAGCTTATCATGCCCGAAGCCAATATTATTGATTATTTGCCTCCCACAGTCTTTGAGATAGATATCACAGATCAAATTAAAAGCAATTATGATCCCAGAATTTGCTATTTGCACAAAGAGAAAAATGGTTAAAATTTAGAGATAAAGAAAAGATCTCCTTATTTCTAATAGTGTCCTTCTGTAGTCCATAAACCATTCCTCATTGGTTAAACAGAGATGGCAATAATATCACCAGTCTCTTAGGATTGTTATGAGAATTTAATGACTCAACATGAGTGTAGCATGACATATAGCACAAAAGTATTGGCTATTATCATTATCGAGCCCAGCTTGATGATGATTCTTCAAAACCAATATTTATTTTTCTTTTTTAAAATTTAAGTATAGTTGATTTACAATGCTATCTTAATTTCTGTGGTACAGCAAAGTGATTCAGTTATACATTCTTTCTAATATTATTTTCTATTGTGGTTTATCTCGGGACATTGAATACAGTTCCCTGTGCTCTGCAGTAGGACCCTGATGTTTGCCCATTCTATATATAATAGTTTGTATATACTAAACCCAAACTCCCAGTCCATCATTCCTCTACCTTTCCAGCCCTTGGCAATCATAAGTGTGTTCCTTATGTCTGTTTGTTTCTCCTTCAAAACCAGCATTTAAATGCTTTTTTGATGACAAGAACGAAGAGAAATTATCTGCTAGTAGACTAGATTTCAGTATCAAATGATATGTTGTTATTTAGCCACTAAGTCATGTCCGACTCTTTCACAACCTCATGGACTGTAGCCTGCCAGGCTCCTAGGTCCATGGGATTTCCCAGGCAAGATTACTGGAGTGGGTTGCCATTTCCTTCTTTAGGGGATCTTCCCGACCCAGGGATTGAACTGAGGTCTCCTGTATTGGTGGGTAGGTTCTTTACCACTGAGCCTTCAGGGGAGTTCATTTTCCATTAAAATGAACACTCACTAAATGGCATTAATACTATGCTGTCACATTTTACACATCTATGTCATACATAAAATTATTGGGATTGTTTTCCAGTCTTTTACTGTGTGTTTTTGTTGAAGACGTGGTATTACTAAGTGTTCCTTGTTTAAATTTCCTTGATTAGTACATCTTGATAAACTCTGGAATTTAGTACTAAAAATGTTTGTTTTTTCCTTAAAAAAAAAACCCCTTGAATATTTGATCTTATCAGAAGCATCAAGTATAATTAAGTATTCTTTCATGTTTTCCTTTTTGCCTAGACTGCCAGAAAGATCAAAGTCAAATTTAATACACATCATAGTAATATTTACATGTGCTTTTTAAAATTTAAACAGGCCTATATACTACTTTAATTCCCTTGAAAGCAGGTGGTACTTAAATTTTATGTTAACAGTGAAAGATACTTCTTATTCAGCCTATGTTCACAGAAAATTTATCTTTAAAACGTTTTAACTGATAAATTTTTTCACGGAAGTAACGTTATGTGTGTGTTAGATTTCATGCTGGCCTTCAAAGCTTAATTCATTAGCTAGCAGAATTACCATGCACAGAGATTGAAGTTAAAAAGAAAAAGAAATACTGAAATGCTTTATAAAATTACATATGTAAAACAGTTTGAAATTTTTTCTAAGCATGATGATTTTCTAAAGGTTTCAGTAATTAAAAAGTAGTTAAAAATAAAAGTAAAACTTTAATGAAAAATAGATGCTGGCTATGAAATCTACAAAAGTAGGTAATATTACTTTCTTGTTTGTTGTAGATTGATCTTCCTATATTACTTCTTGGTATAGGTTTATTTGGTGAAAATCCAAGACATGGTTATCTCAAGCAGCAGAACTCAGATACTCATGAAGGCATTGATGGGAACTGTTGGTACTGTATGTTCATTCTGCTTTTAAACAGCATCTTAAGCTATGCATTTTAATAATGGCCAATACCTTAAACATGTCATGTGTTGTAACAACATCAGTAAATCATTTTTAAGTATGTTCTTATATGTTTTTTGTCATGCTGTAGATTTCCATTAATATTGAATGTTAATTATTAAGAAAAATGAGCTTTCACAGTCTACAGTCACATTTTATTACATCTAATTTCAGTTTACATATTTTCTCTTGTTCCATGATAGTACCAGGACCGCTCTTAAAACTATCCCCCAAAAAACAAAGTTTTCACATAGAAAAAATGATTTCATCGCATCCTCATTCTCCCCAAATTCTCTCCTTTTTTTTTCACATGAACTATAACACAGTTGGTATAAATGGAGGTTGTATACCTAGAGAGCGGAGAATCCAAAAAAGGGAATGATGACTGAACTCAAATCTTTAAAGGCAATTTTGTGGAAAAGGTTAACAGACCCCGTCTGTGTAGACTTAGAACTAGAGCCGATGGATTGAAGTCACAGGAACATAGATTTCAACCCTAAAGAGGAAAATTGCTAATAATTATAAGGGTTAAAAATAGAATTGGCTACCTTGTAGAATTACCCACCACTGGACATATCTAAGCAGAGTTTCAAAGTCGGTTTCCAAGCCAGTTTCCAGATGTTCCGCCATCTGTTTAGTGTAATCCCAATGTCCCCTGTTTTCCCCCTTATAGCACCCAGTCACATTCTGCCCCAACTTCTGCATCGTCTATCTTCCTACCTCCAGGAAGAACTTCGGAGGACAGCAACCATGTGTAACTTACTTTTGTGCCTCCATGCCTTAGCACAGTGCCTGTCACGGAGATGCTCAATAAACATTTGTTAAATGGATAAATGCATGCATAGATGCAGATCACAGAAGAAATCAAAATATGCATAGAAATGAATGAAAATGAAAATGCAACAACCCCAAACCTATGGGACACTGTAAAAGGAGTGCTAAGGGGAAAGTTCATAGCAATACAGGCTTATCTCAAGAAACAAGAAAAAAGTCAAATAAATAACCTAACTCTACACCTAAAGCAACTAGAAAAGGAAGAAATGAAGAACCCTAGGGTTAGCAGAAGGAAAGAAATCTTAAAAATCTTTTGCTGCCGTCTCTGGGGTCGCACAGAGTCGGACATGACTGAAGCGACTTAGCAGCAGCAGCTGCTTACGCAAAGTCTTTGATCCCATTTTCAGGAGATTTGACACTTATTATGGAAATAGCTTGGAACCATTTTTATTGTTTTTGGTCAGGTAACTAGAGATGGAAGTTTGAATTAGAACAGACAGTCTGGAGTAAAGAGAAAGAGAAGGTAGGGAAGGGGATAAAAAGAGACAAAGGGAGCCAAAAAATGTTTGGAAAAACACTTTATCCTTGTTCCCACACACTCTGTTGCCGCCTGCATGATAGTAGTTCTCTCATATATTACTTGCATGATCCAACGAACGCATTCAGTAGGCACTCAGCACATCCTAAGTGGGTTTAAGAAAGAATGAAGTAAAAGAGTAGAGTGTGGAGACAGAACTGACTGCTGGCAGCAGGGTTGAGGGAGCTAAGAAACCTTAGATTGCCCATGTGAGCTGATGCAGAAACATCCCTTTTGAGTTGTTCTGTAAACACATTTTAGGTTGAAACCAGTTTTGCATATGGAACAGTTTTCAAAATCCTTATCAATCCTGAGCAGGTGAATGCCCGATTTGTTGAACCAACCAGGATTTAGCATTCATAGCAAGCCATGTGCACCCCGTCATCTCTCTGTCCCTTAGCAGGTGACCTCCTCTCCAACTTCACAGAGGACTCCAGAAGGGTGTGGCAGCTGGTGTGAGGTGTGGGGGCTGGTTTGAGAGAGGTCATTTGAGATGGAGGTGAGGGAAGTAACAGAAGCTAAGGCATCATCGTGTACTGACAGGGCAAAGTAGTGAAATAGAGAAAGCAATACGAATATGGACTGAGAGAAGGAATGAAGGAAAACAGATTAAAATGTTAAGTTAGCAAAAAAAAAAAAAAAACCAACCCATTAATAGAAACCCATGGACAGTATTAGCAAACAATTAAAAGAAAGGGAAATAGCAAAAATATCAAGCAGTGTGCTAAAAAGGAAGAAGGATGTTTGGTGCTGGGCTCTAAGTTAGCACCTGTGATGAATGGCGTTTAAAGTTATCAACTCCATTGAGGGCCAGAGGCAGTCTTGCAGGTGCTACAGGCTTCCCTTGTGTCCTCTTAAATCTGTGGTTTGTTTTCAGGGCGGACTTTGGAGGGGACTAGTGTCCAGGCAGATATCTTGCATCTATTTCTCTTGTTTTTTTTTCTTTTTCTCCTTTTTGGTTGTGCAGCGCAACACATGGGATCTATTTCCCTGACAGGAATTGACCCCAGCCCCCTGCATTGGGAGCATGGAGTCCTAGCCACTGGACCACCAGGGAAGTCCCTGTCTACCTCTCTTAGACATGCAATAAAGGTATCTTCATGGCTGAAAGTTACCGTCTTCACCATTCACCTGAGGACCCTGCAGATGTGCAGACCTCTTTGTGTCAGACCCCTCTTTGGGTCACTCCTTCCCGTTGGTCTAGGAACATGGTGTCCTCCAGAAAAAATACCTCTTCCACTGTTTATTCAGTGCCCTCTTATCTCATGCCTTTGCCTCTTAGGAAAACAAGACAGAGCACTGTTTCTCCAGATCATATTCCTCCTCAACTTGTTTTAACACGGTGTCTTTGTGCCTGTCTATGACTACGCTGAAACCATTCTAACAAAGGTCACCCATGATAGCTAACCTGCTAAGGACCAGTTGCCACGAATCCTTTCAGTGCTCCTCCTGCCTCAAAACTCTCTGTGGGAAGGTGTGCTTCCTTGAAGTCCTCTCCCTCTCTGATTTCAGCGACTGAGATTTTCCGGACTGTTCCTTCTTCTTTGGTTAGCCTTGCTTTTGATCCTCACTGGCTCTTTGTCTGCCCACCACACCCTGTGTATCAGTCCCTGGCTGCCTTTTGCCAAGCTGTGTTCTGAACTGTTTTATCTGTCTCATGTTCTTGTGGGTTTTGATACTGGGTATCATCAGAATCTATATTTTTAGTCAAGATCAGGACGTTTAGAAGCCACAAACCCTGACATTTTCTATGTGATGCAATTCAAAATAATAACACGGCTGAGCTGTTAGAATAAATTGAAGGAAGTTTAACAGAGTGCTTACAATGTCCATGATGTTGATGCCTTTTGGGGAAAATAATAAATCTTTTTATTTTTCTAAAAATTTTCTTCTTTCTTTTGTTACTCTCCTTTTGCTGATGCCCTAGTCTTTGCACCTTGATGGGTAATCCAGCATTGTTCTTGACCCTCAGTGTTTCTTGATCCTTTGTGTCTGCTAGTTTTACATTGACTTGGCCTTTCTCCCTTTTCTTTGCACCAGCCAACCTCTTCCCAAATAGCTCAGAAAACAAAAAATTAATGGAACTGATTGTTTTGTGTTTGATGGAGGAGTCTCATTCTCCTTTACTTTTCTACCTACAGTTTCTCTTATTGCCTTGTTTTTATTTGAAATTTCTCATCTCATATGTATGAGTCCTCTTCTTCACACCACTACCTTCCAATGTGTGTATCAGTGATGCCACATTTGAAGTTACTGTACTTCCTCAATTTGTTTTAATTTTAATTAAAATTACAAGTACTCCTGACTCCAGGCATTTGCAGAGGCTGTTGCCCCTTTCCAGAATACTCTTGTTCTCCCTTAACTGGCTACAGTCCGAATAGATCTCAGCTTACTGCCTGCCATTTCCTCTGGGGAATCTCTCCTTGCCCCTTAGATGAGGTGAAATCCATTTGCTGAATGTTCCCCATCCTCCTTCCCTCCACTTTGTAATTTCAGTGCACTTGTCATGATTCATTTAATACCTCATAAAATGCAGCATAGCAGAGACCATTTCTGTCTTGTTCAAGGCCATATTCACAATGCCTAAGATTCTTCCCATTACTATAAGTATATGTTGAGTTGAACAGATGAAATATAAATAATAAATTGGCAAAGTCCTACTTTATTTTTCCATACTAGGTCAAATGTCATCTTTCTGTGAAGTCTCCCCACCCCCAGGCAAAAACATTGTTCCCTCAAACAATTGTGCATTCCATTATGACTGTTCAGAAGGCAACTAACAGAACTGTCAAGATCATGAAAGGCAAGGAAAGACCAAGAAATTGTCAGATTGGAGGAGACCGAAGAAACATGATGAGTAAATGTAACATGGGATCCTTGCACAGAAGAACATCAGTGGAAACACTGGTAAATTGCAAATAGAGTGTGCAGGTTAATTCATAGGATTGAATCAAGGTCAATTTTTTTTATTTTTCATAAGTGGTGTGAAGATTATACAGGATATTAACATTAGGGCAAGCTGGGTGAAAGGGATATTGGAATCATTTGTACAACTTTTAAGACTTTTCCCAAAGTCCAAAATTACTTCAGGATTATAAGTTAAAGTCAACTAGGAGCTTTCCATAAACTGAAAGTATGCCTGAATAGTTAGATCTTAGCCACTAACAGTGCCCAGCCTAGTAGGTGCTCAGTAAACATCAAATGAATTTACCCTTGCTTGCTCCCACGTTGGTTATTTGCAGTCTGTGTTTTCTCCTTGCCCTTCCTGCCTTACCTAGCAACAGCTTGGCGCCTTTAGGGAAGATCTGGTCCCAGAGTGCATGTGCTTGAGAGGCCAGCATCCTCCCTTTTGGTGGCAGAGATACTCTACTACATACACCCTGTGTACTGGCAGTTTGCTTCTGAAGGTAATAAATAAAATAATAATGAATTATATAAATAATTTATATATAATAAAATTTGCATATAATAAATAAATAAAATAATAATAAAATAAACCTTTATTATGGAAGATAATTAAGAAGTTGTATCACAAAAACAACTAGAAATGGGAAATCTGGTCTCCTTATAGTTTGATTTTTAAATTGTATTTTACCTTTGAAAACTTTTGTTTCTATTTGTTTTTTTTCTAAGTCTTTATTGAATTTGTTGCACTATTGCTTCTGTATCATGTTTTGTTTTTTTTGGTAGCAAGGCATGTGGGATCTTAGCTCCCAGACCAGGGATCCAGCATACAACCACTACTCAGGATGTAAGGTCTTAAACACTGGACCACCAGGGAAGTCCTTTTTGTTTCTATATGGATGCCAAGATATTCCAGCCAGATTCCCAACTGAGAATCTTTTTCTTTTTCAATGATTTAATACAGTCTTATTTTATTTTAAATGTTGAAGACTGACCATCTTTTGTTTTACTAATCGCTAATCTCAAATTTTGTGTAGAAAATGTCCCTCTAAAATGTCTTAAACATATAAAAGAATATCTTCATCCTAATACATTGTGATAGAAATCCAGAACCCTATAGCTTTTAGGATAACTTGTAAAAGTTGGAAAAATAAGTTCTAGACCTCAGAAATTCTCTTAAGAAGTTCCCTGAGCATTTCTGAGTATTCTAAACTTAGTCCATCACCTTAGAATGGCTATACAGTAGCGCATATAGTTAATAAGAGCTATAATAAGACTGTCTAATCAGCTGGCAATTTAAGGAAAAGACTTCTAAAGGTTGAATCCTTGATAGACATTTAGGGTCAGCGTGCGGTTGTTTTCCTCTTGCTCATGAAACCTTTAACTTGCAATTATTTCCTATTGAAAACACATTTCAGCCTTCATTGCACTGTCATTTGCTTGCATAAACCATATACTAACAACAGGGTTCAGGTTGTCTTAGCTAAGAAAAGTCTCTCTTGCCTAGCATCCTCCCCTAGGGCTTCCCGCTTTGCTCAGGTACCTACCTGGGTTTTTCTGTGGCATCTGTCATCTCTGTATCTAAGCGTTCACATCTCTCAAACACAAACATCTGCAGACCTGAAGTGTGGATATTGGAGCAGAAGCTTCCTACAGAGAACAGTTTTACAATTTAACAAGGCAGCTTTCCACACTTTTGTTCCTTTAGCATAAAACTGAATGGGGCCATTGCATCTAGAATTTGAAAGAAAAGAAGAAAAAGAGATCCCCGGTTTCCTAGATAAGTCCATTTTGAAAGCATTTACTGAATGCCTCAATGCTACCCACTTTGTGAAGTATCACACATGCTTCTTCAGGGTCAACATTTATGAAGACTCTGTAACATTTGCTGCATCTGAGGACCTTAAGGGGGAGTTGACATTTCTCTGAGTGCACTGCAGGAGTGACCTAGCTCCTAAACTCCCTTTTGCTTTTCCATTAAAAAAATGAAAAATATTAATACTATATTTTAACAACTTTTCTAAATTTAAGGGTATAGGGCTTCCATACACAAAGAACTAAATATATGGTGATGTCTCTAGTTAGGTATATTTTTAAGCACCATCTTAGAATAGAAATTCATCAGCCAGCTCTCACATCAAGTAGTTTTCCACCTGAGGGCCTTGTTTCTTATCATTAAAACTAATGCTGTCATGATTTCCATTTTTTTCCATGCTAGTTTATACAACAGAATAAGAAGATATACTGAAATACTCAATTAAGCACTACTGCTCACTTTAAGAAGGCATCACTCTTCAACTTAGGTGTTGACCAGTAGGCAGGACCACCATGCAGTCATTTGAAGTATTTGTTCAGTAACTGGTATGCAAAAGTCTGGGTTAGACAAAGGCTGAAGACATTCTCTACAAAGATTATACCACAGTGCCCTCTAGCCTATATAGCAGGAAGGAAAGTGTTTCCCCTCCCTGCTGTTCATTTCTGGAGCTACAATATTTAGCAACAGCTTTTTAGCTGTGGCCAGGCTCAATATATATGTAATATAAAGAGTACTAACCTTCCACTGAATACTCCCTACAATGCTTTCTCTTAGAGTAGACATCTTCAAGTCACTTTCTTGAAGAGCTGGTACCTCCCTGCAGAAGAAATATCCAGCATCCTAAAGTGTTAACAGGTGCAGAAACAGCACCACTGTGTCAATCTTTGTTTCCTTGATTGGGTCAAGGGAGAGAAGAGCTCCACTTCCCACCTCTCCTCCCTTCCCTAACTGAAAAGCAGCGATCCATAAGCCATCCTTGAACATGGCAAAGGCTGGTGTCCTTGGTGTTATCTAATTATCCTTGATCTCAAACTCTTTATTGTCTGTTACCCACATTCTTTCCCTTCATATTATTTTGGGGAAGAAAAAAAAAATCTGTAGATGTAAGCCTTCCTGTCTATGTTGATTTAAATTCAATAGACTTTAAGGGAAAGATTTAGTATTTCCTGGAAGCTTTCTTTGATTATTCTCTGTGGTTTTCTTCCCTACCTCCCCTTTAAGGTGCTCAAATGCTCAGTCATGTCTGACTCTTTGTGACCCCATGGACTGTAGCCCACCAGGCTTCTCTGTCCATGAAATTCTCCTCGCAAGAATACTGGAGTGGTTTGCCATTTCCTCCTCCAGGGGATCTTCCCAGGCCATGGATGGAACTGCATCTCTTAAGCTTCCTGCATTGGCAGGTGAATTCTTTACTGGTGCCACCTGGGAAGCCTCCCCTTCAATCTTGAAAAGCTAATTAAGTGAGGTCCACAGTACATATTTTCTTTAGAGATTAAAAAAAAAGATTTTTTATCTTTAAAAATCTCCAAATTGCAGAAGTAGGTAAATAATAGGACATAATTTATTCTACTCTGTCACTAAGTAACCTTGGAAGTTTGCTAAAAAGGCAGTCTCTTTCCTGACTATAGAAAACATTTAATGTGAAAAAGTACTCCTGAGGTTTGCAGTACATAGACTTTTTAACTTAAAAAAAATATACTGCTACACATTTACACTCTACCATAAAGTACTATAATGAATAATTAAAATAGAGCTCGAGTTGTCAAAATAAATGATAACTATGGATTGTGGTACAGGGCTCTGAATTTTTTTTTTCATGCTTTTTTTACTTGTTGATTTGCATAGCATAGTAATAGGCAAAGGGTTTCCCAGTCATTAAATGTGAATTAACAAGAAGGGATTTTAATGGGCATTTTGGTCTCATTTCAGGCTTTAGTAACTTAATTTTATACTCTCCTCCTGCATCGGCCCTGAAAACTAATTTATTTATTTGTACAAATAGTGTTTGAAGGTAAACAGATCAGAACTTCATGGTTGGAAAAATAATATGTAGCAATTGATTTTTCACATAGACATGAAGCTTTCCCTAGTGCTCGATTCTGAGTGTTGAAGAAACGAGCATGTTAGACAGAACATGTATCTTTATTGTTAAATAATTCAAAAGGCAGTAAAAACAGTATATTTTTAGGATCTTTATATTTCATCATGATGTATACACTCTTAAAACAACAATGAAAATATTTCTGTGTCTGTATCCAAAGATATTAAATGATTTCTAAGTGAATTTTCCCAGTGACTGTTCCTATTTCTTATGTTAGGTGATTGGTACTGGAAAATCCAGTTCACTCTCCCTCTTTCCCATATCTCTTTTTGCAAATTCCAAAAGGGCCTTCCCTGGTGATTTCAGCCTTGAGCTCTAACTGAGAAGTTGCAGTTTTCATAAGCCCTGCCTAGTCCTGGAGTGAAGAACTTGGCACAGAGCAAAGACCACTGCATGCCTGTTGGGAGCCTACTCAGGTGATCTGAGCTTTTTAAAAAGCATTCATTCATTCATTCATTTGGCTGCGCTGGGACACAGTTGTGGCATGCGGTGTTGCAGCACATGAACTCTTAGTTGTGGTATGTGGGATCTAGTTCTCTGCCCAGGGATGGAACACAGGCCCCCTGCATTGAGAGTGTGAAGTCTTAGCCATGGGACCACCAGGGAGTTCCCTGACCTGAACTTTGAAGCTGATGCTCTTCCCATACCCCTGTACTTTCCTAGAACTCTTTCCTTATGCATCCCTCAGGTCAACTGTTTCTTTTGGGTCAGCACCCCGAAGCCCTTGACATTGTGGAGGAGTGGACGTTTTTTATCCATGGCTCTACTAATACTGGCATCCTCATTTAACCTCACAGTGTATTACTGTGATCGAATTGTGCTAAACATGTGAGCCTAAATCCTAAACAAGGAATTATTTAGAGTGGGCAAAGGGATGGGGTAGGGAAGGTGGAGGAGAAGGAGTGATCCGAACATTTGTGGACTACCTACGCAGTGTCAGCTGCTTGGTGTGTATCATCTCACCGAATCCTTGCAATACCACAGTTAGCAAGTAAGGAACTGATTTCCCAGTTTTGCAGGAGAAACATGTTCATTGCTTTTGCAGTGTTACCCTTTCCCAGTGAATCATGGATCTTGGATTGCCAACCGGGTATTTTTTTTTGACTCTAGAGCTCATGTTTTCCCCACATATACACATGCTCAAGAGGATTTTTCTCAGGAAGAAATACTTTTGTTGTTGTTGAAAGCACTGTGGATTTGAGGAGGCTTTATGGATGGCATTGCTCTTCAAGCAGTTTGGTACAGTTGTGGAAAACTCCACAGATATTCGTTATTGAAGTGACGAGGAAACAGAGAAACACGGAAAAGCAAGTCTTTCCCCTCCTGTTGCTTCCTGTGTCTTGTCTGATAACCAGGTTTTTTTCAGGTCAGCACTTAGCCTTGGACTAGTGGTTGTACTACTGGGCAGGCAGTAAATATTTCAGGTAAAGAGTCCCCGTACCTCAAATGGTAAAGAATCTGCCTGTGATGCAGGAGACCAGGGTTCTATCCCTGGGTGGGAAAGATCCCCTGGAGAAGGGAATGGCACTCCAGTATTCTTGCCTGGAGAATCCGATGGCCAGAAGAGCCTGGCGGGCTATAGTCCTTGGGAATCGTAAAGAGTCAGACACGACTGAGCAACTAACACTAACAAAAGAATCTCAGTGGCTGATTGTAAAGGTCAGTATAGGTTTATTAAGTTTAGCGTTAGCCCCAGCTTTCTTAAGATAGCCATGAGTTCGGGTGCTCTTAGTCTTTGCCATAAAAGCAATTTCTTAAATGTGTACCATCTTACATATGTGAGACTATTCCGTAAGTTGCCATGAAAGAAAAAAGTTCCCCGTCAAGCCATATAATCTGATTTTCTATTCAGAGAGCATGTTGACTGTAGCCACAGGGTATCTGGAACCATAAGGATAACCTAGTGAAATATTTAGGGTCTCTCTCTCCACCCACCAGATGTGTCCCACACATGGCTGAGTGAAGCCATCCCTTTGGTAAGCAAGAGTGACAAGTCTTAGGCTCCATTCTGCTTTCACGTCGTCTTTTGTCTATCGCTTAAAATAACTAAGCTTTTTATTCTCTTCCCTCATCACGGGAAACTGCAGATGTTTACTGGTTTCATTCTTTTGTTGAATTAACTCCCCCTCTAATAGATGGTCTTTGTTTTCAAAACAAAGGTCTACATTCCAGTTTGAATAGCTCCCTCTGACATGATCAAGTTCTGTTATTTTACTTATATAATCAAGATTTCCTTTCATTTCCAAGTTAAAAATACTCTGAAGAGATGTGAGTGATAAATTTCCATGCAGCTGAGTTAAATATCCTGATCTGTTTTCATCCCTGGGTTTCCACTGCTCTGGGAGAAATGTGAAATTAGAGGAAACGCTTTTAAATAATATGTATCGCTTAAGTCAAGACCAGATGTGTTTTGTCTAGTTATCTTGTTAGAAACTGATAGTTATCTACCCAGTATCCATTCTAACTTCACTCACAGAAAACCTACTGCTTTTTCTCCAACTGGCAATGTGCCTGGATTAAACACCTTTGTTTCCCAGAACCCCTTAGGTGGTCAGTGAGATTCAGCTGCAGTGGTTGGATCGGCTTTTAGGAAGGCTCTATTAGGCAGACTGACTCAGCTGAGACGTATGACTGTAAAGAAAGCTGAGCACCAAAGAAATGATGCTTTTAAACTGTGGTGTTGGAGAATACTTGAGAGTCCTTGGACTGCAAGGAGATCCAACCAGTCCATCCTAAAGGAGATCAGTCCTGAATATTCATTGGAAGCACTGATGCCGAAGCTGAACCTCTAATACTTTGGCCACATGATGCGAAGAACTGACTCATTGGAAAAGACCCTGATGCTGGGAAAGATTGAAGGCGGGAGGAGAAGGGGACGACAGAGGATGAGATGGTTGGATGGCATCACCGACCTGATAGACATGAGTTTGAGTAAGCTCCGGGAGTTGGTGATGGACAGGGAAGCCTAGTGTGCTGCAGTCCATGGGTTGCAAAGAGTTGGACACGACTAAGCGATTGAACTGACTGACTTCTTGCTCCTCTTTCTGCTTGGAATGTAGTATCTGGAATTTCACAGCAACCTTGGACTTCCAAGATGAATGCCATGTAGAAATATAAGATTCAGGGTTTCTGTCGATTTTGGAGCTGACACAGCAGTATATATCACCTATGTATTTATGATCTTCCATTGGTATCCATGGGGCGCTGGTGCCAGCACCTCACAGATACCAAAATTTGTGGATGCTCAAGTCTCGTATATAGAATGACATCATGAATATGGAGGGCTGGATACAAGGATGCTCAGTTGGTTGAATACAAGGATGCAAAACCCATGGATACGAAGGGCTGACTTTATTTCCCTTGTCTATATTGAAAGTAAATTTCTGACTAGTTTAAGCTACATATTTGAGGTTCCTATTATATGCAGACAAACCTGATCATACCCAATAAGTATGATTTAACTTTCCCATGACTCTAATGCAGAACCATCGATTCCTACTTCACTTGTCTCTTCTCTTCTCCCAACTCTTAACTCCTTCCTCTGCTTATTACCAGCCTTTAAGAGGACATTCTCAGACTGGAAGTGCCTGCCCTAAAATCACATGCACAGATTGGTCTGGCTGGAAAATGTGATTGCAGCTATTTCTGCTTCTCTCTTTGTTCTCCTTGGAACACAGGAGTTTTCAGAGGCCCAGGGACTTTTCACAGCCATGCTCACAGTAGGTGTGGGATGGGCTGGACAGCAGAGGGCAACTGTTTTGCACACAGGAGCCACTAACTTTTAGAATCTAGCCTGCAGCACAGAATGCATTGCACAGAGTTAGAGCAGTGGGCCCCAACCTTCTTGGCACCAGGGATTTTTCCACAAGACTGGGGTCAGGGTGGGGATGATATCAAGATGATTCTCATGGAGAGCCTGCAGTCTGGATCCCTCGCACTTGCAGTTCACAGTAGGGTTCCCTCTCCTATGAGAATCTAATGCTGCTGCTGGTCTAACAGGAGGCAGAGCTCAGCAACAATGCCAGCGATGGGGAGCAACTGTAAATACAGATGAAGCCTTGCTTGCTGAGTGCTGCTCACCTCCCGCTGTGTGGCCTAGTTCCTGATTGGCCGTGGACCACTCCCTGGTCTGTGAACCGGCAGTTGGGGACTCGTGGGTTAGAGTCCCCTGGGACAGGAACATAGCTTCTTTTCCATGATGTCTACAGGAGTAGATTCTTTCCTGCCAGCAACACTTCACTGGGTGTGTCATGGACCAGCGAAGAAGAGATCTGCCTTTAAGCCTTCACTAAGGGGCAGGGGCCTCTTAATTCCTTCCTGTCTCTTTCTGTGGGCTTGCTAATGTTAAGGAAAATAGAAGTCACATTCAGACAAAGGTAAATTGAAGGAGTGATCCACTGAGAGGAAAATAAAACCTTGAAGGAACATTATGGACATAAATTGGGAAGCTGGAGTGAGTTACTCCAAAGAGAGGTGCAGGAATACAACAACAGAAAAACAAGATAACGTGATACCTTTCTCTGCCACACGCCTCTGCTGAAAGGACGATGCTGTTACATGCATACTGTGTCCTGCTGCTATCACCCTAAGCCACTGTCAGGATGCTGGGTGTGGAGGCCTTACATAAACTCCCCTGCTCAGCAACCTAACACCTACCAGCATGCTCTATTTCCCCTCTAGGCACCAGAGCATTTGGCATGCTTGTAGAGAGTAATTTCAAGGTAGATTGTAATTGCTGATAATAAACACACTACATTGAGTACAAGCTGGACTAGGAAAGAAGGTCGTAACAAGAGATCTGTGATGATCATGGTGTGTAAGTTGATACTGAATATCCTAACAAGATAAAGCTTTTATTAAAATTATAGATTGAATCTCATTCTTTCTCATATGAAAAAAAAAACCTGAGAAGGATTATTTCAGGTTTACTTGGCATAGGCTCTTCACTTTAGGAGGAGTATGTGTGTATATAAATACACATAGATATATGTGTATGTGTGTGCATGTACATATGCATGTGTCATATACATTATATATGATATTATATAACATAATATCATTATATATTACATGGAGTATATATACCTTCCCTGGTGGCTCAGTGGTAAAGAATCCATCTGCAATGCAGGAGACACAGATTCGATCCCTGGGTCAGGAAGATCCCCTGGAGAAGGAAAGGGTAACCCAGTCCAGTTTTCTTGCCTGGGAAATACCAGGGACAGAGGAGCCTGGTGGGCTATAGTCCATAGGGTCGCAAAAGAGTCAGATATGAATGAGTAAACAACAGCAATTGTGTGTGTGTGTGTGTGTGTGTGTGTGTGTGTGTGTAATAGGCATTTTGAGGCAACTTCAAGAGCTTGGAATGGGTCCAGAGAAGAGCACATGCATTTATCAATAGGTAGGAAAATCGGGCCTTTAACAAAAGGTTAGAGGAGTTGGATGCATTTAGTCTGGAGTAGAGGTGATGTAATCACGATTAAAGAGTTGTTATTAAGGAGGACATTGACCAACGTTTCCTCTCCCCATAGAAGACATAAATAATAGGAATTGTGTAAACTTGAGAAGAAAAGGGTTTAGATTAAATATAGGGAAGCATTTCTTTAAAGTGAGCATCATTAAAGAAAAAAATGTCACAAACCGTAACCAGTTATTGAGGAAGGCTGGAGAATCTGTGTCTCATGATATTAGTGTTGTGGGCACAGCACAGGCTCTGAATTCAGAACTGATTTTAAACCTTAGTTCTTGCCTTAGTTTAACATGAGTAAAATTGTCTTTAGAATTCCTTCACTTTGTAGGATTTTCAGGGATGATGGAACAGTTAGCATTTGGACAAGCAGTTAGGTGATAAAGGTGATAAATAAACATGATTCCCTTCCCCCCTTAGCTTCCAAACTATTGTTTGTTTGAGATCTTATAGCACAAGGGCTTGGCAGTATATTCTTGTCAGTATTGATGGTTTTCCTTTTTTTTTCCACAAAGGATTTGGCTTTTATAGAAAAATGAATCCTAGCATTTTGTGGCAGGTGATTATTATTACTGGGATTTACAAAGCCCTGACTGGTGTGTGTGCATGTGTTTGGATTCATACTGATACCACCAACAGAACAAAATAAAAAAGTATTTCAGGATCAAAGTCAAGAAAATTAGGTACTTAAGTCACAAAAAGAAATCACTGGTCTAACACTATCCTGAGGCAGAGTATTAATTTCCCCTGTCTTGTTATAACTGGATCTGTTCACATTACTATGTTTATTGCCACTTTGTCACCTCTTTGTGAAAACGTCTGTATGGAGGGGACACTGCACTGTTTGATCTCATATGCCATCTCCCACTTGTGAGTATGCTAGTCTTTGAGGCAAGTGTTGTGAGGCAGCTGCTTGCCCACGTTGGCTGTATCATACTTTAAATCAAACTGAACGGAATCCATTTTTCTTACCTACATGGTATTTATGCATGTGCAGATGTTAAACCAGTGTCAGTTTTCTGTATTGCCAGAGCTAATCAAGAAGAGGCAGAAATGCTACAAGTTGTGCCTTGACCTTCACTTTTATAGACGGCTCCAAGAGTCTTAGGCTTTGATCCTAACTTTTCTTGATAAATTGAGGGACATGATTCCTAGCTTTCAGGGCTGGACTTTCCAGTGCTTTCGAGGAGTTCTTTCCTTCTTATCATTAAGGGAACAAACACATATTGAGTGCCTTCTGGGTACCTGCTTCCAGTCTAAATGCTTTACATGTGTTAATTCATGACATCCTCCCAACAACGCCATGAATTTAGTACTGTTTATTATCATTCACATGGTATAGGGAAAAAATGGACACAGAGACTTATGAGTAGTAGACTCATTGTAGACTCAGAGGGTCTCGCAGCTGGCAAATGACTGAGTGAGGATTTGGAATCAGGCAAGGCACCATGAGCTTGTGCACTAACCATCATGCTACACTGCCTCCCAGTCTGAGCAGCTTCCTCTTGCTGTGGGAGCAGGATTTAGGAAGGGTCTGGAAATTTCCTTGACACATCCTAATTATTGTTCCCTTATCTTGGACATGGTTTTTGAAATTTTGGAACCAGAAAATTGCCAAGCCATCTTCCTAATCCCTGTTTCATGACACTTAACTTAGAATGAAGAATTTGTTACAGCTGGTTAACTTGGAACTCTCTGGATTCTAAAAACAGCTTCCTGATTTCTCTCCAGTCTGCCAGAGTAGTTCTTTGTGGCAGGATTTTTACCCCTTTATGTCTTCCTTCCTGTCACCTAGACCTGATCTTATATCATGTGCTTGTGGGAGCTCACTTGTATTCGACTCTTTGCGATCCCATAGACTGTATGTGGCCCACCACGATCCTCTGTCCATGGAATTTTCCTGGCAAGAATACTGGAGTGTGGAGTGAGTGGCCATTTCCTACTCCAGGGAATCTTCCTGACCCAGGGATCAAATTCGCATCTCCTGCATTGGCAGGTGAATTCTTTACCGCTGTGCCACCTGGGAAGCCTGATTTTACACCACAGCCACCCCTAGAAGAAGTAGGGAGGTGTCTCTTCACATGCAGAAGCACATTGCAGGTGACAGCTAAGCTTCTTTGTAGGATTCAAGAGCACTGAGTTAAATTCTCTCTTCCACATCCCAGGGGGAACCCACATCCAAAAAAGACTTTTTTTTTTTTTTGATAAATTTTCATAGTCATTCTCGCTTTGAGCTTTGGCTCCCGAGGAAGGCTTGGTTGCCTTTGCTTTTTTCTTCCCTCTGCTTCATATTGACCTATACGTGACTTTTTCACCTCTAGATTTCTCCGCCAGCTACTCAGACAAGACAGTTTTAGGTTTAACAGTCTACTGAAAGGTTGAGGCAGTGGGGGAGAGTTAATAGTTACACCATCACAGTGCAAATTAACTGGAATTGAGTTTATTTTTATATATTTACTTTTGTTTTATATTGGATTGTACTTGATGTACAATGTTGTGTTAATTTCAAGTACACAGCAAAATGATCTGGTTATACATACACATTATTCATTCTTTTTCAGATTCTTATCCCAATAGGTTATTAAAGAATATTGAGTGGATTTCCCTGTGCTATACAGTAAGTCCTTGTTTATCTCTCATCTGTATAATACTGTGTGTATGCTAATCCCAATTTCCTAATTTATCCCTTCCCCCACCACTTTTCGCCTTTGGTAACAATAAGTTTGTTTTCTACATCTGTGACTCTGTTTCTGTTTCATAAATAAGTTTCTTTGTATTGTTTTATTTAAGATTCCACATGTAAGTGGAACCGTATACTATTTGTCTCTGTCTGACTTACTTCATAGTGGGATCAGCTCTAGGCCCATCCATGTTGCTGCAAGTAGCATTACTTCCTTTACGTCATTCTTTTGTATGGCTGAGTAACCTAGAATTGAATTTAGACTTTCCTTTTCCTAAGTGTCCCTCATCCACTCCGTAAGAAAGAATGTTCTCCCAAGTCCCTCTCGCCCACCCACATGCCACTCCAGTTCTCTCTACACTTCAGATTCAGTTTCTCTTACATTTTACGCAGTGCGGCACAACCCACACTTTGGCTCCATGCCCGCCTCTGTCTGTCCAAGGATTCCTTACTATCTCGCCAAGCAGAATGGCCATCCGCCTTTACCAGTACAGCAGAACCGGCAGTGGCTTTGGAATTTCAGCCTTGGCTCTCCCTGCTCTGCCATGTCTCCTCACCTGTGTCTCATCTGTCTCATCCCTCACTTCTCCATAAGTTCTGAAACGGCAAAAGATCAGAGGATAGCGCAGAATTTTGGATTTTCTGTTAGATGCCAGAAGTAGCTACAGTCAGTTTGAATTTCAATATATTTAATCTTTGGGCTAAACTAGTAACAAAGATGTATTAACATTAGAATTAAGACGCTAGGAACAGCAGGGTACTACAAGATGTGTATAGCCTCCTTTCCTTCTGACAAATGGACATTAATATGAAATTAAACCAGTAGCACACTGATAAGAACCGTGGGAGGTAGTGGCAGGTCTAGGCTACCTTTACCTTTGAGGACAAATCCTTGAATATGGCAGTGATTGGTAAGCAAGTCTCATTTTTGCCTATCAGTGGTGCTCAGGGGAGCCTGCAGTGAGCTTAAGGCATACAGGGCTCAGGCAGAAACAGAGAATTCATACAAAATAAGGCTGTGACATGCTGTCAGGGCACCTGAGTAACTGAAAGATGTGTCTGAAGAATATGGGTGTGTTGAGTGTGGATGGACCTGGTGGGCATCATGCTTAGTGAAATAAGTCAGAGAAGATGAATGCTGTATGTTATCACATACAGTGAAATATGTAGAATCTAAAAAAGTAATACACAATAGTGACTACAGCAAAACCGAAACAGACTCACAGATAAACAGAATAAACTAGTGGTTTCCAGTGGAGAGAGGGAAGGAGGAAGGAGGAAGGAGGAAGATAGTAGTAGGAGATTGAGGTACAGACTGTTTATATTGTACAGCACAGGAAATATAGCTAGTATTTTATTCTAACTGTAAATGAAGTGTAACTTTTAAAAATTGTTAATCACTATGTTGGATACCTGAAACTTATGTATTTTTGTACATCAAGTATATCTCAGTAAAAAAAATTTTTAAGTCATCAAGGTCATTCAAAAAATGAATGGGTGTGCTTAACAGTCTGTGGTCCCACAAATCGATCGTCTGGAAGATGGGGTGCATTGTGGCTGCAGTGCCCTCTCGGCGGGCAAAGTCAGCACAGCCGAGCCACATCAGAAAACCCTGTTTCTTCCCAGCAGAATCACAGCCACTGGCTGGAGGATGACAGCAAGACCCCAAGGGAAGGTTGTGCTGTGCTTAGCTGCTTCAGTCGTATCCGACTCTGTGTGACCCTGTGACTATAGCCCGCTAGGCTCCTCTGTCCCTAAGTTTCTCCAGGCAAGAATATTAGAGTGGTTTGACCCAGGGATTGGGTCTTATGTCTCCTGTATTGGCAGGTGGCTTCTTTACCACTAACGCCACCTGGGAAGCCCAAGGGAAGGGGTAGAGGGGTGCAGTCCCAGTGAATAGGGTTCCAAGTCCCAGAGGGAACCTAGGTTATTGGCCTGTTTATCCAGGAAGATTATAGAAATAAAAAGGTCTCAACACAATGCCTTGAAAATAGCCACTGGGAGGTCTCGTGGGTGCTTGCTGCTTGTGCCCTGTGGAGGTGGATTGAGAGCACAATATAGTTCTCAGGTCTCGGTCTGGATGACAGTCTCTGTCTTCTGATCACACTCTTGCCATTTTCAGGATTAGCCCAGGAAACAGGGCAGGGCTGGGCCCGTGAGGACCTGGGAAGGCAAAGGCAGGGGAATGTGGCCAGCACTAGTGGTCCCAGAGGCCTGTTCTGCACACCGTGGGTACAGAAGCACGTGGCCTTTCTCCTGGGTTGGTGGTCAGCTGGAAAGAGCATCTTCCTGTCTTCACAGTGAAAAAAAATTTAAAAAGCACTTCAAACCCCAAGTTCCTGTACTTTCTAACTTGTTGGAGAGTTGGTTGCAGCTGACCCCACATCTAAGGAAACAGGTGGCTGCCAAAGAGATGAGATGCAGACGCTGGCTTACCTGCGGTAGACATAGCGCAATGCTGGGCGGTAATTTGACTATGGAAGAGTAGGAGAATGCGGAGGCCTTAGGGGAGGCGGTGGTGGGAGTGCACACTCTTCAGGGTTTTTCTCCATGAGCCTCAGTAGACATAGGAAAGATTGGAGAAAGACTTTCTAGTGTTCTTTCTGAATAGACCTACTGAAAAGAGATGGTCATGCTAAGTGAAGTAAGTTAGGCAGAGAAAGACCCATACCACATACTTTCTGGATAAAATAAAGGCCAGACCTTGAGGATGAGCAAGGAAGGCACATGGACTTCTGAGGGACAAGTGGTCCAGGCCAGGAAAACAGCAGGCAGAAGGCTCAAGTTGGAAGGAGCTTGGCTGATGAGGTGAATAGAAAGGAGGCTCATGTGACCAGCAGAATGAGCAGAATCAAGTCACAAGAAATGAGGTGAGAGGGGTAATACAGACCAGATTCTGTAAGGTGTTTAACAGGACTGAATGGACTTCGGCCTTTAACTGGAAAAGCCCTTGGAGAGTTTTGAACAAGAAGTGATATAGCATGACGTTTGATTTAAAATGATCATGAAAATAGCTTAGTGGTTCCCAATAAAGGTTGACATACACTTACCATTTAACCCTGCGATCACACTTCTGGGTATTTATCCGAGAGAAATGGGAACTTGGGTTTGCACAAAACCTTGTACAGCTGCATAGCAGCTAAATTTTCACAGCAGAAAATGTTCATAGCAGCAAACTGGAAACAACCCAAATGTCCCTCAGTGCTCAATGAGTGAATGGAAAAACAAACTTTGGTACATACAGATAATGAGATACTACTCAAGAGTAAAAAGAAAGAACTATTAAATACACACAACTTGGATGGAGCTTAAGGTTGTTATGCTAAGTCGCTTCAGTCATGTCTGACTGTTTACGACCCCATGGACTGTAGCCCACCAGGCTCCTCTGTCCATGGGATTCTCCAGGCTTAGGAATACTGGAATCGGTTGCCATTTCCTCCTCCAGGGATCCTCCCTACCCAGGGATGAACCTTTGTCTCTTATATCTACCTGCGTTGGCAGGTGGGTTTTTTACTACTAGAGCCACCTTATGGTGACTGATAAAAAGCTGATCTCAAAAGGTGTTACAGCCTATGATTCCATTGATATAATGTGTTCTAAATGGCAAAATGATAGTGACGGAGAATGGGTCAGTGATTGGGAGGCTGAGGATTGGGGAGGGTGTGATTGTGAAGGAGCAGCATAGGCTCTTTTTTATTGTGAAGGGAAAGTTCTGTATCATGATTATAATGTGGTTGCACAAACCTATTTGTGTTATAATGTTTCACAGAACCAAACAGTAAAAAAACAAAACAAAAAAAAATTGTGAATGCATGAAAAACTGGTGAAGAGCCTCAAAAGGTCTATAGTTGAGTTAATGATATTGCACCCATGTCGGTGTCCCTTGCTTAATAATATACTCTGGGAAGATTGGGGGAAGGGGACACAGAATCTCTTTGTATTGTTTTTGAAACTTGCTTATGAGTCTAAAATTATTTCCTAATACAGTTTAAAAAGGATCTCCCTTGCAGTTACATTGAGGCAACACTGAATGGGGAAGGGATGAGATGGGAGACTACTGTGTCATCCAGGTGAGAGATGATGGTGGCTGCGGCCAGGGTGGGGCCAGGCAAGGGAGCCACTGCCTGTCCCTTCTGGGCTGTACAATAGAGTGACTTCCAGATGTGCCAGATGTCACTACCCTGTCATCTCTCAGGAGAGACAGACCATCTCTCCTGTCTCCTGTCATCTCTGGATCCAGTCTCTTGCCCATTGCTTATCCTGATGCTGCTTTCTGCTATCACAGCTGCCATTTGAGCTTCACGGTGGGTGTGCTGCCCCAGTGTTACTTCCTTGTGCCCGAATTGCCCGAGGCTTCACAGGGCCTTGCCGTCTACTTTCTGAGCTGCATTTCCTCTGCCCTTCCATGAGGAAGGCAACCACCACCTGCCCCGTGTGGTTTGAATCGGACTTCCCCACAGTCTCCCACTGGAGGTGTATCACGTTCTGCTCTTCCCATTACCATTTTCTCAGGGAATGTGGTGGAATTCTCTTGGGAAGCTTCCAATTCCTTTTCTACCTCAATGGAGAAGATTTTGCTTTGGCATCTTTTCCAAAGGGATCTCCTCACTTGTTAGCTCTCTCTCAAGACACATTCTCATCTGAGATAAGGAAGGAAAATCTCTGTATCAAAGCATTGCCTGCGTGCTGATCCAGTTGTTTGTTGGTTAGTTTCTCAGTCATGTCCAACTCTGCGACCCTATGGACCGTAGCCCTTCAGGCTCCTCTATTCATGGGATTTCCCAGGCAAGACTACTGGATTGGGTTGCCAAGCCCTTCTCCAAAGAATCTTCCCAACCCAGGGATCGAACCTGCATCTCCTGCATCACAGGCAGATTCTCATGCACTGAGCCGTAGGGGGATGGGATGTATTCTCACCCTCTCTTAGGAGCATGGCTAGCTCTGTGACCTCTGGGGAAGTACCAAAGTCACATCATTCCAAGTTCCAGGCCCTGGGATGTGGAGTATGCAGCTGCCCCACTTCTGTTTTCAGCAGCCAACCCTTTGGGCAGCATCCTAAACTCCGCACGCTGGCTCACACCCTTCCAGTGTATCCTTCTGGTGGGAGATAAATCTCCCTTCATTGATTCCAGGCCACTGCCAGGCCCTCCACCATCCCATCCTCCTAGAAGCATATGTGACTTTGTGATTACTCAGACAGGAAACTTTTCCAGGGCTGATAGCCCCGCCAGGTCCTTGATAAGTAACATTTACATTAAGTCCTTGAGTGGTTCTGGACCATTGAGTCATAACTGCAGCCTATTTCTTAGTAAGATTGTGAGAATCCCTGTATGAATTTTGAATCAATTTGGCATTACATCTCAAAAAAAATGGTTGGAACTTTTGCCAGTTGCTTCCAAATGTAGAACTCAGCCTTTATGGAGACATATAAAAGCTTTACCATGCTTTGAGGTCCTTCTGCTTTTATTGCATTAAAACAGACATTTACACATGACTTCTAGGCAGCGTATAATGATCATAAAACTGCTACTAGAGAACCAACTATGTAATTTTAGATCAACATGAAAATATAGCAACACTTTACTTGTTTACTCTCATCCCTTGAAATCCGTATGTTCTCTGCGATGTTATTTAAGTCTCGAGGAAACACATCATAAAGTCATTGAACAACCACTGGTAATCCTGTAAGAGGCAAGATCCACAGCCTTAGTTTCAATTCCTGCATTGATGCAATTCTTTCTAGACAAAGCACATCTGTTACTCTGTTACGTTCCCTGCCCTCCTGCTAAGATTTATCTTTAGTCAGATCATTTATTTTTTTGGATCTTAAGATGGTTAACCATTAACATGTATAATAAACTCATTTGTATTCCAGTTATAATCATCTGAATTATTTGCATTTAAAAATGTTTTCTTCATGTTTTTCTGATTTTATATTCCCTGGTGCTCACTCTCGGGTACAGAGCAGAGAGTGATAATTTCGTTACAGGTGTGTCCCTTCTGAACCCTGTGTCATTTTTCTGTCACTTGGACTAACAAGGGCTTCTTCAACCATCTCACATTCATCAGTTAATCTTCATCTTCATCATCAGTGTTTTCTCAGACAGTTGGGGTTTTCTCAACCTAAATTATGCTTAAATTGAATTTCATCAAAAATTTTTAGTCTAATTTTATATTCAACAAAACTTAACTTTGAATGTTTCAAATCAGTCACTACAGAAGTGTAAATTTGTGGATATTCCTTTGAGATAAACTGATCTGGATTGGAATCCTTAGTTTCAACCAAATGGCTGTGCTTGTGAGCACTTTAAATTTTCTGAGCATTGATTTATCCATTTATGAAATTTATATAATAAATTTTAAGGCTGCATATGTAAAATCCTTAGTACCATCCATGGCATATAATAGGCACTTGATAAATGACAGTTATTATCATTGCTATGGTCTTCCCAGGTGGCACTAGTGGTAAAGAATGTGCCTTTAATTCAGGAGATATAAGGGACATGGGTTTGATCCCTGGGTGGTGATAATCCCCTGGAGAAGGGCATGGCAACCCACTCTGGTATTCTTGCCCAGGGAATCCCATGGACAGAAGATCCTGGTGGGCTACAGTCCATAGGATCATTTCTATAATAGTAATGTTATATTATTACAAATGCAGTCCCAAACTCAGTGATGTGAAATATAACATGTTAGCACATGCTGATACATTATGACACATTCTCTACTCAGGAATATAGCCAAGGTGTCACAAATTAATGTTTTAAATATTATTATAAGTAATATAAAATTACACTTAAGAAAATTAGCATTATCTCACTCTTATTAAAATTTGGAAGCCAACTAAACATATCTATTCTGATCAGAAGCTAAATATATATTTTAGCTTATGTCACTCACCATTTAGCAGTTTATAAGCATATTTTTTTACCTTTGTATTTTATTCAGAGTATTGCCATTTAACAATGTTGTGATAGTTTCAGATGCACATATAAGCATATTAAATATTCAACATATACAGCAGATAATGTTCAGTATTGGATCACAGTTTTTAAAAAATCTGTGAAACTAAAAAAAAAAAAAAATAATGCTTTGTGCATACAAACAGCTAAACATAATACAATGGAGGAACTGTGGCAAGGTAGGAAGCAAGGTGTGATACCAGAGTCTGCTGCTGGCTTTGTTCCCTTGGACAAATCATGCACCTTCTTAGAGTTTCACTTCTCTAGATCAACTGTGTTTTCTAGCATTACTTCTTTATTAACATCCCATTATGGTTATAGAGGAGCACATTATTTTTTCAAATGTCTTTAAACTTTGTGAACATTGTATTCTTCAGCTCAAAATGTGGCTTCATTTATTTGAATGTGTCTTTTGAAGTCTGAAGAGAAAAAAATCTGTTTTTCAGTAGTAAAACATTAGCAAAATAAGACCTTGGATATTGAATTTTGGTCCATGATTCTCAACCCTAGCTGCACATTCTTGTAACTTGAATAGGTTTAAAATGTTTCAGTTCTTGAGCCCCACCTCTGACCAGTTGGATTAGAATCATCAGGAGCAGGACTTTGTTAAAAGCTGTCCAGAATCTAGATGATTCAAATGCACACAGAGGACAGAGAACTGCTGATGTAGGCCTGTCTTTATCTAAATTAAATTTCCTTTTAATTAAAGTAACATTTGTTTCTTCTGATAGGGGGCCATCTGGGAATAAATATTAATATCTTCACATACTCTTGACTGGTAAAAAAAATCTTCGGTTAAAGAGAGGTACTTTAACTTGGGATGCACTGCACTGTTGCTTTTAGTAAAATGAACTTTGAGATTCATTTTTAAAAGTTTATAAAGTTTTTATAAAATTCATTTATAAAAAGTTTATAAAGAAACTTTTAAAATCTTCATAATCATATCTTCCTGGTCAATTCCTTAAGAGGTTTTTGTCTTAGAATAACAATATGTAAAACATGATAATCCAAACACACTTTCAGAACATACGTCTTAGTCCGTTTGGGTTGTGGTAACAAAAACACCATAGTCTGAATGGCTTATATAGAATACACATTTCTCTCGCAGCTCGAGAGGCTGGGAAGTCCAAGACCAAGATGCCAGCAGATTTGGTGTCTCATGATGACCATTTCTCATAGGTGGCCATCCTCACTCTGTCGTGAAAGAGGCAAGGGAGCTGTCTGGGCTCTCTTTTATAAAAGCACTAGAACCGTTTATGAGGGTTTTACCCTCATGACCTAATCACCTTCCACAGGCCCACCTTCTAATACCTTCACCTTTAGAATTAGGATTTCAACATACAGATTTGGGGAAGGATATAGACATTCAGTCTGTAACAACATATATAGAATATTCTAACTAGGTAAAAGGCAACTAAATATTAGAAGTAAATCTCCTTGACCTCTAGAAAAAAACAAAGACCTGGATGAAGATGTCCATAGTTTATTATTCTGTCTTTAGAAATAATAATGCCACTAGCTAATACTAATGGGCTCCTGGTATTCCAGACACTATTCTGAATGTTTTAGGTCAGGATTTCATTCAGTCCTCACAGCAATCCAGGAGACAGATACCGTCTCATTTTACCCACGAGAACACTGAGATAGAGTGAGCAACTTTACATTTATAATTACTTAAATATTGTCATTCGTAATTATAATGTGAATTCTAAGCCTTCTCAAAAAATTCTGTACCTTAGTAGTCCTTATTATGTCTAAGTACTGCTAGCATTTGAAATGCCAACCTTTATTAAAGTATGTTTTGTTCCTAAGGCAAAGCCAGAAGGCAGAGTCTTCAAAGCAGTTGAATCTCCTAGGCCGACATGGTTAACAAAGCCTGAGAAACAAAGGGTAAGATCAAGTGGTTCATACATCACAATTTTAATTGCTTTGCTTCTCAGTTCCCCAACTTTCAAGATCTGAAATTCATTTAACATCTAAGGAGTGATGCTTGGAGATCATGAGCACTGGGGAGAAAGAACCCAGGGAAACAGAAACTTCTCATTCCAGCCCTCACTCAGGGGTGTGATCTTGCAAAAAAAACTCTTTGAACCTGTTGAAACCTCGTGTTGTTCTATCCAATAGAGGGAGTGGAGTGGTAAGAACAGTAATTAACAAGAGCGGCAATGTTTGCCAGAGCCTCTTCACAGTATGATTGGCACAATCAAATGAAATATCTGTTGGAGAGCACTTTTGGTTATATGATGGTGTATAGATCCTAGTTTTTTGTATTACTCTTACCTTGTTATTATTGTTGCTATTATTGTCTTTTTATTTGTGCTTATGTTTACCACCAATCAAAAATGGTCTCACCTTTCCAGAGTAGATGGAGGGTTGGATGAATGAGTGGCTCAAGATAGGAGCCAAGCTCAGGAGTCTAACCTTTTAACATCATATGGAGAGCTTAAACTTTGGACCATGGAAGTAATTTTAATTGGGAAATATATTAGATTTACTTTCAAGAAAGATATTTTTGACTGAAGAGGGAGAAGATATGGAGGGGGGTGGGGTAGATTGTAAATAGGCTTGGGGAGGAAACAGAAATTGAAGAGTAGAAGCCACCCAGGATATGTAAATCATTGTTAATTTATCCATCCAAATGCAGTTTTTCATTTTTAAAACTGGTCATTTTTTTCTATTTGTTATGAGCATCTTTAGCTTGAAAGCCTCTGTTACATATGACTTTAAGGTAATCCTTTCTTTAAAAACTATAGTATACTAAGGCTTTGATCTAGTTATGGATTTAATTCTCAGCTCATTTACCTACTTTTAAGGGAGTATTTTCATTTGAGTTTGAAAGAATTCATGCTAAAGTATTGACACTACCTTGTGGTGCACGTAGGTTCTCTGATTAGAGGGAGCAGCAGACAGACTCTTAACCCCTGCAAAAAATGTAACCTCATTTCCAACATCAGCTTCATTATGATTCAGGAAGTTCAGTTTTTAGGTATTATGCGATCTAAATTGGTGGTAGGCATGTTCACAGCACATATTGTGAAACACACCCTGGAATTCTATTGCTTAGCCTTTCCCCCCTCTAGATTTCAGGTGCTTACATCATTAAGTTTGATTCTGCTTTCAAGGAAAAGCAAGTCTTGACTTGGGGGAGTTAGGAACAGCTGGGTTTGCATCCTAGTTTTGCCACTTATCAGCTGTGTGACCTTGTACAAGTTTACTGACTTCTGTGAACCTTGGACTCTCCCGTAAAACAGGGATGCTGTTGCCCATGTCATGTCATGTGGTTGTTGTGAGGATCGAGTACAGAGTATACTGATAGCAGGTTGTAGAAGGTCTTCAGCACATTTTAACTACATTGTTCCTCACCCCCTACCCCACAGTGCTTTTTCTACAATTTTTCCTACCATTTCTTACTTTAAAATGGAGAGTTTTTTTCTAGGGTGGCAGGAGGAACTAGCTTTTGCTCTGTGTTGGATCTTTTCAACATAAACTTTGAACACAAAGATGCCATCAATTTAATTTTCCATAAATTGGACATACATGGGGATTTGATATCAAGAGTCACATACTATAACTTCAGTTTCCACTAACTGTAGCACTGGTCTCCATGTCCTCATAATTTTGCCCATTCAAGGTAAGAAGGTCACTTTTAGGAGAACGCATTCTTCTTTCACGGAAAGCCTTAGTCTTTCTGATTTCTTCTCCTTTTCTATCAGGCATCTGGGTATCAGAGTGCAGTGTGGCTCCCCAGCTGTCTCCCGTTCTCCCTGCCTGCTCTGAGATGGCTTGTCCTGTCTGATCTTTGGGCACCAGTCCCTGCCATGCATCTGCTCCTGATGTGTCCCTGATCTGATCTTAGCATGATCAGTACCTGAAGCTGCTTCTCCTCTGACTTTGCCATCACTTTAGCTTTCTCCTCTTGCTATTTTCTCACTGAGATTCCACTGTACTTGCATGAAATCCTGGCTTTGGCCTACTCACAGCTGTTGCTGCAAAGTCTTTGTCTCTGGCTACCCAGATAGGGTAGTGCATTGGCCCACTGCTTAACCCCATCCCCTCCTGCCCCTCCATGATCCTTTCAAGGGCCCATGGGAATCCTCAGCTCTCCACCGTGCCTTACTGGTGCCCACAGGGACCGGTATGGAGGGAAGCAGGAGTGGCTAGTTCTCTCTCCCTGAATCTGGTATTTCTGCTCTGTTGCAGCCTTGTTGATTTGGCCCTGGAACCTCTGGGAGCTTCAGTTGACCAAGGACCACAAGTGTCCTCTGCTTTTGGATGCTGAGTCTCTCTAAAGAGTTCCTGTCCATTCTCCTGGGGTGTTGATCCTAGTGGGCAAAATCTACTAGACTCATTGTGGATTTTTATTCCAGGTCCTTCAAGCTAGCTTTGATATTTAAAGCACATCTTTGGAGTCCAGGGAAAGTACCTCCTTTAGGTACTAAAGGCAAAATCAGTGTTTTCATGACCTGTTTTAAAACAAGGCTACTTAAAATCTAAGATCGCTTCTTCTTACTGCCTGGGCCTGCTCTCTTCTTTAAGCAGTGAATACCTCAGCTGAGTAAAGGACTTTGAAGTAATAAGAATTGCCAGGGATGATGCACATTTAAGATTATATTTCAAAATATTATTCTGTTACCTGCAAAAGTAATATTCTTTTATTTTCTATTTTGCATTTAGTTTCTTTATGCCTTGCTTTTCAGTCCACGAAATTGTACATCAAATATTCATTGTACAGCCCTTGTATTCAAGACTAAGTTTTATCTTCATAAAACCTGAGACTTCTCTTTTTATAATCCATTTACAATTTTTGTCCCTTAAAGCTTTCGTTTCTTATAACTTCTACATTTCATGATTATTCATTTCCAACTGATGTCAACTCTGCTGAATAGTAATACTTTAAACTGCATTAACTTTCCTTCCTATTCCTATGTGTTTTGATTCTTATTGCTCTAAAATAAATGTATCATTTATCATAAGATGATTCCAGAGGGTAATAGTCTCATTTTCTAGTCTTAGCCGTCTCTACCAATTATAGATCCTCAATGATATGCTTTATATAATTATTAGAGGCTGGAGAGATGCATTTTTCAAACAGCTCTCTGTTCCCTTGTGGCTGGTGAGAGTTCTACCTAATACAACAGTGGGAGTGCAGGTCCCTGCTCTGTGTAGTAAGCAAAAGTGCTAAGTGGTCTCACTTAAATTATTAACAAAATATACAGGTCAAGCATGCAGACTTTTGCCCTGCTTTCCCCATTTCTCTGCTCTTAAAAGCACTATTGTAATGTTGCACAAAAGGCACTCATACATGCTCTAAGAACCTGACTCACTTTGCTGAAATGTGTTGAAAAGCTAACATTTGGTAACTGCATTTTTTTCTGCTCGTACATGCAGGCGCCCTGGAGTGATCAGCTTCTCTAATCAGGTGATAATAATAGATAGCTTTAACATCTTTGAGCCAGGTGCCAGGCATTATGTTGCTCACTTCTTTTCAGGCATCATCTTGTTTAATCTTCACACTTCCATAAAGTAAATACCCATTTTGCAGATGGAAATGTAGAGAAATTTAAAGAAGTTGATTGAAGTCACACATCTGGAAGGTGAAAGTTAAAGTGTTAGTCATGCATGACTCTTTGTGACCCCATGGACTGTAGCCTGCCAGGCTCCTCTGTCCATGGAATTCTCCAGGCCAGACTGTTGAAATGGGTTGCCATTCCTTTCTCCAGGGGATCTTCTTGTCCTATGGATTGAACCCCGGTCTCTTGCATTGCATGCAGATTCTTTAGCGTCTGAGCCACCAAGCCCAAACCAGGTCTGCCCTTTTTCCCATCCTGTAATACAGTATTTGTATGGGGACATCTTTGAGAGTGAAATGGGATACAGTTGCTATTTTCAGTTGGATGACAGTTACAAATCAGAGCTTTTGTGTATAGACTAGGACATAGGTTTACCCTGACTATAAGCCCTTTTGGTGGGGAGCGTTCAATCATTGAGACAGTAAAGGAAGACTCTGGGGTCCTTTCCCCAAGATTGGAAACCCTGGGTTTAATCAGCTTCAGTTTTTACTCAAAGGAGGCAGTTTTCCATGAATGTGTCCACTGATGCCATACTGTGTAAATATGGTCAAGGCTATACCCCCATTTCCCTTTATTTGTGTTTATTTGAATTTCAGTTGTTTGTTCAGCAGATATTTGCTGAGCATTTACCATGGGTTGGGTATTTTGATGGGTCATGGGAGAATGAAGATGAAAAGACATGGCCCATGCCCTCCAGGAATTTATCATCTAGTGTGGAAACAAAAGCCAACAATGAAACAGAGCAGGGTGAACAGAGATCTAAAGGGGGAAAGATGATGCATGGATTCACTGGGACCATGACCGAAGGAATCTGTCTGGCAGATAAGGGGAGCCCCTGGAGAAAACGTGATGGAGTTTTCTGTGGAGAAAGGTTGGGAGGGGCAGAGACCAGAGGGACAGGATGAACATCAACTTATAGTTTCAGTCATCCCAGTGAGAGATGTTAGAGGCTGCGGCCGTGAGGATAGAGTGGAGGGAACAGAAATGAATGAAGCAGAGAGGGTAGAATACACATGACATGTGTCGGGGAGAGGGAGAGACCCTTCCTCCCGGTTTTAGTCTCTCAACTTGCTTGTGTGTTTGTCTTCCTCATTTCTGGAGCCAGAATCCAGGAGTTCTTTAGGTATGAGCTTCGCAGAGAATGACAGAGGAGGACAATTATGTAAAGCAGCTCAGATTTCTTGTCAGTGAAGCAGAGATGATAACCCTCCCACTCCACAGGGCTTTCAAGGAGCCGGAATGGGAGCATAAAGAAGGTGCCTCTGAAACTAAGAAGCAAAATGTAAACAGAACCCTATTATTATAATTAATATTAATGATCACCATTCCAGACTTATCTTAAAATAAAATGATGATGATGGTGGTCATGGTAGTTAATACTTTAAAGTGAAGTGAAGCTGCTCAGTCGTTCTAACTCTTTGCAACCCCATGGACTGTAGCCTACCAGGCTCCTCCGTCCATGGGATTTTCCAGGCAAGAATACTAGTGTGGGTTGCCATTTCCTTCTCCAGGAGATCTTCCTGACCCAGGGATTGAACCCGGGTCTCCCACATTGTAGGCAGACACTTTACTGTCTGAGCCACCAGGGAAGTCAGTTAGTACTTTATTTGACGCTTAATACATTCCATGGACCGAGGAGCCCAGTGTTCTTGCCTGGAGAATCCCACGGACAGAGGAGCCTGGGGGGCTACTGTCTGTGGGCTCGCAAAGAGTCGGACACAACTGAAGCGACTGAGCACACACACATTCCTGACACTGTTCTCAAGGTTTGAGATGTATTGACTAATTTCATTCTCACAGTGACTTCACCTTACAAAGACAGAGGCACAGAGAAGTTGGGCAGTGATTCAAGGAATCAAGTGAATCATCACCCATTTAATGGCCTAAAATGGGTTTGGGTTCAGGTCTACTGGTTCCACTTACTACTTTTTCTCCTGTACCATCCTCATTGGATCCCAAGTACAAGTGCATCCAGTTGTCCTCTGGTGATCTTGGAGATATCCTGCCCATGAGCACTGCCCTGGATGCCAGCATTCCAGATATAGTTTCCGTTCTCACTTAATATTAGTCTTGTGTTGACTCAGGTGCTTGAATATCTATGTTGATAAAGATGTGGTCCTTGACGGGAAGGCAGACAGTTTACACAGAGGGTGTGGGGGATGGGGTCCAAGGCTTAGGTCTGGCAATGAGGTTCAATACCTCTTCTTCCCATGTGACCCCAGAGGAGTGAAATGGTACCTCTGCTGTGATGGAGGGTGTAAGATGAGGAGGAAGGGACGAGGTGAGTAAGAAAAGCAACAAGTGCACAGCAAAGAGAAGACTACAGAGAGGAAGACAAGGAAAAAGTGAAATAATGGGAACTAGAATTAGGAATGAGATGCTGTCTCTCAGACTCAGTGGATGAATGAATGAAAGGACAAAATTTTAAGTGCCTGCTCTGTACCAGGCATGCTCAGGCCTTGCCTATCAGTTATATCCATTCATCCTGGCAACGACTCTACTCTTTATTGAAGAAAATAGTCTTGACCATCTTATTTCGAATAGCCCATAGCCACTCACCACAGTGTCAATGTTTTCTTCTGGCTGGGTCCCAGGTGTCTTGAGTAGACAACTAGGCTGGGAATTTTCAAGCTGCTCAGCCTTCCACAGCTTTGTGCTTGACTGTTTCTCCTTCCTTTGTAAAATTGTCTGTGGGTTTCACACCTGTATTCCTTAGATCCTTTTAACAAGATCTTCAGAAGCTGTAAAGCTCAACAGTGCATGTGAGGAGGAAAGGCAGTAAACTGAGCATTCTCCATCCCTGTCAGGTCCCATGAAGGAAAGAGTGTGAATAAGGGGTTAAATAGAGCTCTTAAGTTATAAAAGTCACAGTTATAGATGCGTGTAATTTTTAGCACAGAGATTTATTAATTTGCATTCAGATCATTAGAGCCAATTAGCAGCTGCAGCTTCTTCAGCAGTGCTTTAAGTCTTTTACCCTTTACGCCCCTTGTGAACCCCAGATGACATCTTCATAGACTAAGGCTTAAAACTCCCCTCTGGTGTTAGTGTCCAGGAAAAACGAATTTCTACACTGCTGCCCCCTGATTACCGAGGGTAACTATACCCAGAAGCTGCTGCTTCTCTTTCTCTCTTGTTCAATCCACAGGGCCTTTTTCTTTAACTCTATTTACTGTTCATCAAAGAGTCCATTTGTAGCAATACCTGCAGGAATTAATAAGTGAAAGGAAAAGAAGTGAAAACTCTCTTTAGTCCTCCTTTTTCCACTCAGTCAAACACGTGTTATTTTCGGGAAAGGAAAAGAACAAAAGAATAACAGAAATTCTGCTTGAAAACCTATCTTCTAGTGTGGAGCCACAGGTAATTCTAGAGATTTCTTAATTCATCTCACCACTTACTTGGATACTGTATCTGTAGGGAACACATATAAATGAATCTTGAGAAGCATTAACAAAAGTTTGCTTAATTTTTAAAAGTCTACCTATGGAATGGTACAGGTCAATTAAAAGTCTGCCTATGGAATGGTACAGTACAACATTCTTTTGGGATTCATTTCGCTAATCTTTGGCTACTATAAATTGGTTGCTTTTGCTCTATTCCAATTACATTATAAACTCAGAAGCAATAGAGTCTGTGTTCCTTACTGGTACGACCCATTGAATCCTTATAAATAATTTAAAAATTAGTCCAGGAATCCACCATGCCCTACCCTGATTGTCTTTATTCGTGGTTATTGCTGCAGCTTCTCCGATTCCCATTCCCAAGTGGTTGAGAATGGATCAGGATCTCCCAGTGGTGGTGTTGATCAATGTGTGCATTGACCAGCGAACTCAGCGTCAAGGCACTTTACTTTCACTGCATCCTCACCTTTGTCATGGTGCATTAATTTCGGATCACCTGTTAATTTCCTGTCAGGTTAATCAACATGGCTGTTTCTGACCTACTCTATGCCAAAGCTTTTACATGCCCCTCCACCTTCCTTCCTCTTAGCAGATGATCTCATCAGCCCCAGCTCTAGAAAATGTGAGATCTCAGGGTTCATCTGCTTCCTCCCTTGCACCCTCATTTGCTCTTAATTACCCCCATCCTTCACTCCTTCCTAATTTGGCATGGCTAACCATCCCCTGGCCCCTGCTTACTGCTGCAGCTGCATCTTTTGCAAATACACTCCCTTTTGTCTCCCCTGCAGTGTGAACCATCTGCATTTCTTCAAGTAAACCTTGGGGGATGCACCTCCACCTACTATGAGCAGACATCTCATCCTCTGCTGTGTCGGTTTCACTTCCTCATCTGAATGCTGCTCTGAGATCTGGGTTTTAGATATGCCTCCCACAGGCTCCCAAACCTCTGTGCATATCGTTATCATGGCACTGATCACACCATATTCCAATAGCCTGTAAAGGATCTTATCTTGTCTTATATTGCTGCATCTAGAGTAGTACTCGATATATAAACATCAAGAAATGTGCAATGAAAGTTGAACAATGAAAAGGAATTAATGAGCGAATGTTGTAACAAGTTGCCTTTCAATCCATTGTGTCTTGAGAGTGACTCAACTTTATTGCTGTCTTTGTCAGCCCTCCTTCATTGTTCAGTTTTCTTCAGCTCAAGCTTTTATTTATTTTCGGGGAGGCTGTTTGGTATTCAGTGGTTTCATGTATTGTCTTTCCGCAACCTTGTTTTGGAGCCCATGTAGCTTAGTTTGCTAGTTGTGTGTCCAAATTTCGTAGTCTCTGTCCCTCATTTACCTATAAATGAAGGGGCTTCCCAGATGGTGCTAGTAGTAAAGAACCTGCCTGCCAATGCAGGAGAAGTAAGAGACCCGGGTTCAATCCCTGGGTCGGCAAGAACCCCTGGAGGAGGGCATGGCAACCTTCACCAGTGTTCTTGACTGGAGAATCCCATGGACAAAGGAGTCTGGCAGTGTACAGTCTGTAGGGTCACAAAGAATTGGACACGACTGAAGCGACTTGGCACAGCACAGCACAGCACACCTATAAATGAGAGATAATAGCAGCATTCCTTCCATAAGGCTCATCTGTGAATTAATTGAGATATTTCCTCTATAGCCCTTACAGCTTAGGACATAGTAAATGGTAATTATGTAAGAGTTGTTTTAATTATTTCTAGCTTCTACTTTTAAAATTTTTTTCTATTTTTGTGAACTATTTCAAATTTGCAAGTAGAAATAGAGATTGATATAACAAACACCCATGCACCCACTACCAGCTTGAGCAAGAAATCAAGAAAGTCTGTCAAAGCCATCTCAGAACCCTTTCCTATTTCAACTTTTTCTCTCTGCTTTCCTTTTCCTCTCTCTTCCTCCATCCCAAAGATAACTGCTGGCCAAATTTGATGTTTATCATTTGTCCATTTATTTTTACACATCGAATGTGTAGCTAGGAATTGTGAACACGGCATGGATCCAGTGCATTGTCCAGCTCATCTCTCTACCTTTAGTTACCTGCCTTTCCCAATGCATACCTCAAATCAGTAAGTCATATTATTTCTAGAGTTATCATCCCAAATACAAATCGGTTTCTGTAAATCATTCACCTTTCTTTCCTCCCTCCCTTCCTTCCTTCCCTTCTTTCTAAGACTTTGTGTTTTCAGGACATTTGAATTTACAACAAAACTTTGAATTTACAACAAATATTTCCCACATATCCCCATTCCCAAGTATACATAGCTTCCCCCATTATTAGCATTAGTCACCAAATTGGTCCTTCTCTTTTTAAACCAAGGATGAACCTGCATTGAACATCACAATCACTCAAAGTCCATAGTTTACCTTAGGGTTCACTTGTGCTGTCGTACATTCTGTAGGTTTAGACAAATATATAATGGCATGTATTCATCATTATAATATCACACAGAGTATTTTCATTGCCCTGAAAATCCTTTGGACTCTGCCCACTCATCTCTCTTACGCTGTCCCTATAGGAAGCCACTAATCTTTTTATTGTCTCCATTGTTTTACCTTTTCCAAAATGTCATATGGTTGGAATCAGAGGCTGCAATATGTAGCCTTTTCCAGCTGGCTTCTTTCAATTAGTTATATCCATTTGAGGTCTCCCCATGTCTTTTCCTAGATCAATAGCTCATATCTTTTTAGTGCTGAATAATGTGCCATTCTCTAATGTATCACGGTTTATTTATCCACCACCTACTGAAGGACATCTTGGTCACTTCCAAGTTTGGACAATTATGTGTAATACTGCTATGGGCAGGTTTTTGTGTGGATACCCGATACATTTTCTTTGGGTAAATACCAAGGAATGCAATTGCTGGTTTAGATGGTTAAGCATATGTTTAGTTTTGTAAGAAACTACCAAACCATTTTCCAAAGTGACTGTATTATTTTGTATTCCCTTCAGCAATGTGAGTGGCTTCCCAGGTGGTTCATTGGTAAAGAATCTGCCTGCTGATGCAGGAGACATAGGAGACATGGGTTCTATCCCTGGGTTGGAAAGATTCCCTGGAGAAGGAAGTGGCAACCCACTCCAGTATTCTTGTCTGGAAAATTCCATGGACAGAGGAGCCTGGTGGACTACAGTCCATGGGGTCACAAAGAGTCGGACAGGACTGAGCATGCATGCATGCATGCAGCATCCTGTCACTCCACATTGTCATGTTGTTAGTGTTCTGGGTTTTCCCCATTGGTGTGTAGTGGCCACGATCTAGTCTTATATCCCTATTACATATGTTCTCATCTCCTACAAGCTGTTGTTCAAATGCCACCTTCTCAGTGAAGCCTTCCCAGAGCATTTTAAAATGGCAACATCCCATTCCTCTTCCCTGCTTCCATTTTTTCTCCACAATACTTTTCTGTTATTCTTTTTTAAAAAAATTTTTATTGGCATATAGTTGATTTACAGTGTTGTATAAATTTCAGGTGTACAGCAAAGTGAGTGAGTTACACATACACATATATCCACTTTTTAAAGACTCGTTTCCCATATACGGCACTGTTTAGTTGCTCAGTCACGTCTGACTCTTTGTGACCCCATGGACTGTGTTCTGCAAGGCTCCTCTGTCCATGGGATTCTCCAGGCAAGAATACTGGAGTGGGTTGCCATTTCCTACTCCAATATACATTATTACAGAGTAGAATTCCCTGTGCCATACAGTAGATCCTTATTAATCTATTTTTTGTAGTAGTGTGTGTGTATAAAGGGCTTCCCTGGTGGCTCAGTGGTAAAGAATCTGCCTGCTAATGCAGGAAATGCAGGTGCGACCCCTGGGTTGGGAAGATCCCCTGGAGAAGGAAAATGAAAACCCACTCCAGTATTTTTGCTTGGGAAACCCTGTGGACAGAGGAGCCTGGTGGGCTACAGTCCATGTGGTGGCAGAGTCAGACACAAATTAGCAACAAATGTGTCTGTGTCAACCCTCATCTCCTAAGTTACTCCTCCTCAGCCCTCTTTCCCTCTTGGTAAGCGTAAGTGTGTTTTCTGCCTCTGTGACTATGTTTGTGTTTTGTGAATAGGTTCATTTGTACCATTTTTTTTAGGTTCTATAAATAAGTGATATCATATGATATTTGTCTTTGTCTGGTTTACTTCACTCAGTATGCCAATCTCTGAGCCCATTTATGTCACTGTAAATGGCATTATTTCGTTCCTTTTTTATGACTGAGTAATATTCCATTGTATATATGCATCACATCTTTATCCATTCTTCTGTCATTGGACCTTTAGGGTTGCTTCCATGTCCCTGATGTTGTAAATAGCACTGCAATAAACACTGACATGCACTTATCCTTTCGAATTCTGGTTTTCTCCAGTTATATGCCCAGTAGGATTGCTTGGATCATATGATAGCTCGACTTTTAGTTTTTTAAGGAACTTCCATACTGTCCTCCATAATGGTTGTGCCAATCCCCAACACTTTGTACCCCGTGATATACTATGTATTTGTTCTTATTTATCTCTCCAATTAATTTGTATATTTCTCTACTTAATTATGTAAGTTCTGTGAGGTCAGGAATTTTTTTCTTCCTACTTTCTGCTGTTTCCCTACTGCCTAAAACAGAATCTGATACATAGTTTGTGCTCTATAATGTTTAACGAGTGTTGAATATATAGAATACAGTCCCAACTCTTCAACTTGGATTTCAAATTTATCTTATTTCTACCCTCTCCAGGGTCATTCCCCACCCTAACACCATCAGTCCAATTTGCTCTACATCCTCTCCTGTCCCCGACCTTGGTTCAAGCTGTTTCCTGTGTCAAGGCTACCACTTTCTCCTACTCATTTCTGCTTAACAGAGCTTCTCTTCCCTTCAAGCTCAGTTCAAATCCTACCTCCTCCAAGAAGCATTTTCAGATTCCCCCAGTTGAAATGAATCTCTTCTTCTCCCAGGCCATGTGAGTGCTTTGTTCCTCTCTCACTCCTTGTTTCGTGGTCTTCCTTGGTTCAGATTTATTTAGCTGTGTGTGTCCTGCAGGAATGTGCTGGGCAGGACTGCCTACATTCCCATCACGCTTCGTGGTACTCAGCTCGGAGCTCTGTGCATCTGCTCAGTGGGGGCTCAGTTCATCTTGTTTAGTCAGTGAACCTGAGTGAGAGGAGAGACGTTAGAAAGGCTATCATACCCCTCTGAAAAAGTTCTGAACTCTCATTTAATAACTATTTGACAAAGTGACATTCTAGAAGGCAAAGCACTAGGGAAACTTTAAGGTCTTCTTTAGTTAAGATGGTGATACTTTGCTGTAATTCTCTGAATGTTTTCATAATGTTGGCCCACAGTGCCGAGTAATCAAATTACTTTAATTCCACATCATTTCTCTCATTTGTCAGCCATTGTTCGTGTTGTTATCCTTTTACTTAATTTACTATATTTTTTCATTTACAATTAATTTGTAAGCACAGTCTCACTTCATTTTCTAATCCAGCTGACTTTCTGTCAGGTATGTTTTATGTGTCGGTTCAAAGGGAAGAATGAATCTGTGGGGGTGTGTGTGGAATGTCGTTTTCTGCTTCACAGACTAGGAAAGACACTTCCATCATAAAAAATGTGCAAATTAGAGAACTTCCAGAAACATAAGTCTATATTCTGTGAACAGTGATGCAAAATACAAGGGAGTGTGTAATTTACTTTTGATTTTGGCTATAGCCACTTTTGTAGAGAAAGTCACTGGCTATGGCTTTATTTAATAGGATAGAATAGAATCTTAAAGCTGAGTGAGACCTTAGAAATCCCTAGTCCAGAATTTCTTCATCTTCTCAGAACTAGTGTGCCCTTTTTTGACAAATATTTAGCAACAGTGCCTTACTGGCTTAGACATAATAAACATCATCAACAATATAACCAACACACAAAAATTTTTAAAAATCAATATAACAGCCTGATTGAACTATCAAGGAAAATAAAAAACATTTATAAGAAAATAAAATATTTACATATATATAAAATTATATATGTATAAAATTTATATATAAATACAATTAAAATTTATATTTATATATACAAGTATATTTATAATGAAAATTCTATAAGTACATATACATGCATCAGTATCAATATATAATTCCTGAAGCATGACTCTTCTAGAAACGTATGAAGTAGTCAGATGCTTTACCTGTACATAGAGTGTATCATGAGTGCAGCAGCCAGAAATGCCTTTGGATACAGGTGTGTTGAATTGGCAACTCAAATACCATAGTGTATGATTTTTCCAGATGGTGAACTATAATTTTAAAGCTGTTCAAAATGAAGCACCTTCACTCCATACACAGTCACCCACACAGACTGTCATTGCATTCCTAGAGAAATCAGTGTATATTAAAATAGCACAAAACAAAAAAAATACTTTGTGTTTGCATGTGGAGAAGGAATTACCATGTAGGCTCAGATTGTTATACAAAGAATTTATCGAATGTCTGGTGGGACATTTGGAAAATCATGAAGAACATAGAACAGTTTTCCGCTAGTGGAATTCTTCCACTCTTTACAACTTGTGACCGACCCTACCCGCCCCCCGACAAGCCCATAAGAATGGTCCGCAGTCATTGTTATCCCACCCCACTGTAAATGTGCAGTCACTCCCCAGCAGCTCATGCCACCCAGTTGCAAATCTCTAGTCTAGTTCTTCCACCTCCTACAGGACGTTGAAAACCAGAAAGTTTCAGTGACCTGAGACTAGTCACATATCTAGTAAAGTTTTATGAGGCTCATGAGCTTCTTGACGGCTTTGCTGTGTCTGTAGCTACTGTGTCCACCAGCGCTATTGTCAGAAATATCTAAACAGATCTTAATTACCAGAAAATGTGAACTCAGGCTGCCTAGAATTTTAACCTGCCACCTACAATGTTTAGGCAAGTAATCTGTGCTAGTTAAATTGTTTGAGCCTCAGTTTCTTCAATAGTAAACCATAGGTAATAATAGAACCTGACTCATAGAGTTGTTCTGAGGATTAGCGGAAAGTGTGTATAAAGTGCTTGCCATCAAGTAAACATTTGGTAAAGGATGGCCATGATGATGGTGATGACAGTGAAAATGAAAAAGAATTATACTTGAGATAAAATTCCTTATCCTTGACTTTTCTCCTAACTTAACTAGACATTTTTGTCTTTAAGCAGCAAGATCACCTAGCCTAGTTTTTATTTCAATTTAATCCTTATTAAATCACTCTTACAGATTTCTTTAAATGCTCATCCTTTTCCTTTTAGCTAAAAATTATTTAGCCCTTGAAATCTTTTCTTCACTGACACACTAGAGATTTGCATATGTGACTTTAAATGAAATTGTAGTAATAAAATCCTTATTTACATTGGTAGAAAATAAATATCTAAATTTTATCTCTCTGTTATCTCCCTTCACTTTTGCAGAGGCTGTATTCCCAGAACTTAACTGCTGTGATGGTTTCTTTAGTAGCACACAAATTTTATGTATTAATCTCTCAGCAGTTTTCTCAGTTAAGTTCATTTTTATGCTTGGCAGGATTAGAGTAGTCTAGGAAAAATAAGTTTTCTTTTCTTGTTACTTTTCCTGTTTCATTTGTAACCGGTTAAAACATCACAATGTGATGGATGGTTGACCCTAGTAAAATGGCAAAGTTGAGGGATAATTGGCAGACTTTGGTAAAGCAATAAGTCTTCCATTCCCCCTCAACAGCCCTTAAGACAACTTCATTATTAAAATGTACATACTAGCAAAATTCTGATTGTGTGTGGAATTTGATTACTAAGTAGCGCGGATGCCAGGATTTTATTTTTACTGTGGATGTGTAATGTTTGTAAAGCAGCCTGTGGAGTGGGTGAATCCTGGCACTCACAGAGGAGTGTACATGGAAATGGGATTTTGCAGCCAGCTAACTACATCCCTATCACTTCCTGTTCACTTAACAGGAGCACATACCTGCACACTTCCAATTGTCTGGTCCAATCCAGAATCATTCCTAGAAATTGAACTCAATTTACATACTTGGCTTGTGAAAATTCAGTCCTTCCTGGTAATGACAATCCAGGATATGAGCCAGTTAAATTCTTAAGAAGCTAAGGCTCCATTTTATAACTATGTGGATATTACTAACTTTATTTTGAGGATGAGCAGGGTTCATGAGATGATGAATGAATAAGACAAGGTGATCTCAGACCCAAGGATGCTTTGTTCTTTCATTTATTCAGTCAATCATTGCATCATTTTATAAATGTTTTGTTGAATACCTGCTTTGTGTGAGGCACTGCTCTGCTCAGTGTAGGGGATATATAAGGTATACACATGGTCCTGACCTCATGGGTCTTAGTACCAATTCTATGTCTTAGTATCAATTTGGACTTTGATGTTAGCATACAGACAAAGTATGCATGCAAGAAGTGTAAATATTTTTAGAATGTAAATATAATGACCAGTTCATGGAACGTCAGTCATCTCAAGTTTAAAAATGTAAATCCCCAGCCAAATATAAAACAGCCAGCATTGTGGTGCATGACTGTATATCCATGGAAGCAATGTATAATCATAAAATTCTTGTCAACAGACAATAGGTAAAAAAACACTATGTAAATGAACTGGGTATCTTTGGATAAGACCCAAGCCCTGGCCTTGAGGAACAATTGTACATTCCATTAAAAAAGACACTGGGTATAATTTCTTCCAGAAAGGCTTGGTACCTTAAGAGTAATAGCTTGCATTTTTTACCTTTACCATCAGATGGTCAAAACTTTAAAATCTGCTAAGAGAATAACTGATGAACATGTGTCTTGAAATAGCATGTATCTCCCCTGGATCACATACTGATGAGATGAAATGTCCTTCAGGAATCTTAAGTGACTTTTCCTTGCAGAATCTGTTTTTGCCTAGAAGGGAGTCAGGAAAAATTTTACTGCATCTTTTGACAGTGGTGTTGGAATGTAGAGAAATATAATTGAATATTTAAATGGAAAACCTAGCTGCAATGATCTGTGCAGTGAGTATGATATAAATTATCATGCCATTATCAACACCATGTTCCATTTATAAAACTGGAGGAAATACATGAGCACCGTAAAAATCCTTTTACCATCAAGAGGATTTTATATTCATGACATTGCTCTGAAAGCAAACACAAGATTTTTTTAAGAGATCTTTATTTTGCAGAGGAATCATAGCACCAAGGACTTATGATAAGCTGGAAGAAACACAAACTATATATTAATTTGGACTACTAGGGAGAGATTTTAATGTTCAGGATGTAAGTAGTCACCAGATTTCTTCTAGATGGTTATTCCATAGTCAAATTATGTACTGATAGATGAAAGATAGAAAGTAAAATTAAGAAGGTCAGCTTATGAGACCTATACCAAATATGGAGTATTATGATACAATCAAGCCTCAAAGTACTCCAGCAGTCTAAATGTCTGACTCTGACTCCTAGACATCTTTTGAATTAACATTTGGGTTTTAAATCCATTTTGCCAGCATCTCTGTGTCACATTTTCTTTTCCAAAGATGATGCAATAACACCTTTCATTGCCACTTCCTTATTAGGAGGTGAATTTGATTTCCCTTCTCTTAATCTGGGCAGGCTTGTGAATGCTTTGGCCAGTAGGGTATGCCAGAATTACCACTATGTGGTTTCCAAGATGGGTCATAAAAATTACTATAGCTTCCCCCTCATTTATTGGATACTTGAGCTGAAAACTAATAAGTCTGATTACCCTGAGATAACCACATTGTGAGGAAGCCAAGACATCTCTAGATGCTCCAAACAGTGGTCCTAGTCTTTGAGTCATATCAGCCCAGACAGCAGAGATGATCAAGGAAGAAGGGGTCTTCTGAAAACAAAATCAATGATAAGATAAACTCAATATTATAATGACAAAGCATTATTAACTGCAAAGACTTTTTCTCTCTGTAGAAGCAGAATTTTTTGAAAACATTGGAGGATAAATTTGCATATTTATGGTAGACATAATTATATCAACCACCATTTAAAAACACCAGGTGTTTTATATATATTCCTGATATAGGTTGGTGCCTATGTTCCCTTTCATAGTAGATGTAGCTCTTTAGTTAAGATTTTTAGGGAGAAGCAATACAAACCAACTTAGGCTGGTTAACCAGAAAAGGATTTTATGACAAGGATATTAGATAGCTCACAGAATTGTGATGAAGGCTGGAGCCTAAACATAAGAAGAGTTGAGTTTGCGCTTACAGGAACTGTACTAAAACCATGCCTGATGAGTAGTAAACTGCAGCTGCTTCTGCTGCTCCCTGAGAACCAGGGGGAACCCCTGGGCTGACTACCCCTGATTGTGGATGCCTTTGTTGCCGTCAAAGCTAGCAGAATGGCCTCCTCCCAGAGCTCATCCCCTCAAGTTGCTTGTTTCCAAACCGAAGAGTCAGGAGCACAGACTGGCTGGCAAAACCTTGTCCAAGCACCTGTTTCCTAGTTGCAAGGAAGCTCTGGGAACTTGACCTTACTGGATTCTGCCCTAATAAAATCAATCCATAAGGCTGCAGATTTCCCAAACATAATGAGAGTGTTTGGAAGGTGCTGGTCAGCTTGAAATCATGATAGTTATGTATGAAATGGAATACATTAGAAAAAGACAAACAGAAGTCTCGCTGCCCACAGCTCAGAAGATTGCATTATTCTCATGGTGCCAAAAAGCAAAACTAGAAACAGCTGATGAGTGTTCAGGTCTACCTGAAGGCTAGGGTGTTAAATTTTATAGCAATGTACATAGGTCAAGGAAATTCCCTTGCTCTAACACAACATCATTCAGTCTTACTTTAATTTCAAGTCTCTCTTAGCAAAACCCCTACCTGGCATAATGTGGAGATAGGGAGAAATATTACATGAAGAAATGAAATAGATGAGCTTAACTCTAGTCTTTATACTTTAGGATGGGGATCGGGGTCCCCTGCCCATCAATATCTGTCTCTTGATGAAGTGTGATCCAGAGAACAAATGATGATGATGATGGTGCCAATGCTTATTGAGTACTTACCACTTGCCAGGAACTCTTTTAAGTACCGTTTAGTTATTAATTCATTTAATACCTTATAACAACCCTGTGAGGCAGGTAACTTTATTATCTGATTTTAAAGATTGAAAAGCTACATGGTACAGAGGGGCCATGTAGTTAATAAGTGGTAGTGCTGGTATGTGGTTCCAGGCAATCTGAGTATAGATCTGTTTTCTTAAACCTTGATTGATAGGGATTTTACAAAGTATCTTGGTGGTTGTGCTTTTGCTCCTTGTCAAAGTAGATGCCAAGAGTATGTAATGTTTATATATTAGCTACAGGGAAAAATAGAAAGTATTCTAAAACAGTTATCATAGGTTTTCATAAGGAGGAGGAAAAAAAGAGAAAAAAGCATGGAATTATGACATTGTCTCATCCTTCAACAGTCTGCCTTCCAGACCCTACTGCCCAACAAACCATCCTTCCACCACCTATGACGATTCCAGCTGTGGCTTTCCAAACTTGTGCCATGTTTAATCATCACACTGGTGCTGGGAGAATAGTCATTATACTTGCATTTTGCACATTAAAAAAAAATGAGTCTCAGAAGGTTAAGTGTTGTGGTCAAGATCACACAGACCATAAATGGTAAAAACCAGATTTTGAATACAAACCCTACATTCTCCACAGCTGGTAGGCTCTACTATTAAGGATCTCGATGTAATACAATAGTTCAGCACAGCTAAAAAAAGGCCAAGAAACAATAATGGCAAGGACACCAGATTGATGTGTAGTCTTTGAAACTGGAGTGACTCTTCATGAAATGGCAACATATGAAGCCATGACTATAAGTCCTGACATTTATGAAGAGTTTGCATCTGTTGGTCAAGTATCCATCTTTCCAGTCTGGCAGTGCTTGTCAGTGATGCCAATCACTGTCTCTTTTCCATCTGCATATGTATGCCCAAGCTTGGCTAGCCTTGCATGAGAAATAACTTCTGTAGTTTCATCAAATGCATTTGGTGAGACCAAGAATGAACAGAACACTTCAATATCATAACTGAAGAAATCAGTTAATATCTGAGTAGCAGTTATATTAGCTACGCTGGTTTTCTGTCTTTGCACCAAGAAATTATTTGTGAAGGAACAGCATTGCCCTCTAAAAGATTAAGATTAAAAATAAAACTTTGGGATCTGCTATACCTGACTTTGCCAAACATTTCTCCAGCCTATTTTTGTCAGTCCTGAGGTAAAATTAAATTTACAAGTTTGTGTCCTATATAGTAATACTTCTATGATTTAAAAGGTTCTTAAAAGTGCCTTCCTTCAGCTACACCTGGAGTCCTAGAATTTAGCAAATGTGTGCCTATTTGCATTCTCTCATCAAATGTTAATTTCTGTCATATACTTATTAGATTTCTTCTCCAGCTGGGGACTCTCAGGGTCACTTTAGAGCAGTGGTTCTTATATTAAGCTTTGCTTCCCAGGGAACATTTGTCAATGTCTAGAGATATTTTTAGTGGTCACAACTAGGAATGTTCTGCTGGCATCCAGTGGGTAGAGGTCAGTGAAAAGTGAAATGTTAGTTGCTCAGTTGTGTCCAACCCCATGGACTGCCAGGCTCCTTTGTCCAGTGGGTTGCCATTCCTTTCTCTAGGGGATCTTTCTGACCCAGAGTTTCCTGCATTGCAGGCTTTGAGCCACCAGGGAAGCCCAGGGTAGAGGTCAGGGATTGTGCTTAACATTCTGCAGTACCATGGACAGCACCCACCTCCTAACAACAGAGAATTATTCACCTACAATGTCAATAGTGCGGAGGTTGAGTGTCCTGCCGAGGTGTCTATCTTTGGATCCTTTCTGACTCAGTATGTCTGTCTCTCTTTAGGCACAGTCCCAGAATCTGGATTTACTGCAAAGAGGAAATAATACCCTTTGCTTTTCCAAACACTGTTTGATAATACTTGGAAGGTTTTTGGTCTGTTTGTTTAGAAAATGCCTGAGCTTAGGGCCTTTCTTGTTTTCCAGAGTTGTTACGAATGGCTCTGAGTCTCCCAGTTGGTCATCCTATATGTTATTTCTATGTTTAATCCTTAGTTGGCACTTGGCTTCAGTGTGTGTCTGTCACTGTTCATTCCACTCATCTCTGCCATTTTCTTTGCCATTTATGTTCATCAGCTTGACTTCTTATCTCTAATCTGAAACATGTTATGGCTTCATCAGCCAGATGATTTATATCTTAAAAAGATTAAACAAGGTCATCTGCAGCAGACTATTTGCTGTTAACTCCTTTTCGTTTAGGGAAATTATACACTTCTCCGTCCTTCTCGTTTGTAGTTTTGAAACAGTTTTCTTCCCTTGACAAAAGATTTTCTCAAGTACCATGCAATTCAGTTGGAAAAATATGTCCAGTGGTTCTCCTTGGCCACAAACTGATGTCAATCTTTTAAAGAGTTCTAGATCAGTGAAATGGTATTTCCCCTGACAGAAATCACAGTTGCCTTTCCACTCAGCAGTTGTGCTTCATGATATGGTAAGGAGTTGATTCAATTAAATATTGAGTATCTGTTATGTACAGGTCAGTATGCCAAGCTGTCAGGGCACACAACATGAATAAGACATAGCCTTTGCTAAACAGTGTAAAACCTAGTTAGGATGATAAGATATGTACATAAATAACTGTAATATGCTATAGAATAGATGTACATGTACAAGAGATATACTAGAGTCTCCATGGTATGTCTGAAGCATCAGACTTGTGCAACTTGCCTGCCGGTCATACAGGAACGTTCAAGTTACTGATCTAGGTCTCAGGATCCCATATTCCATGTTAGGATCATGCTGGAAACCTTCCAGACTCCTCACTTCAGGACAGTTTTGTCAATGACAGTTGGTACCTTTCGGCCCAGTGTTTCATCCTGAAATTCCTTAGCCCTTTAAAGTGTATTACAACCACTCCTGCTAATTTATTTATGTCCAGTGTGTGAGTTAGACTCATAGCATCACATATTCTGAACACTAATTTGACCTCTGTGCTTTAAAAGATGATTTTAGCTTTCTGATCTCCATAATAACTGCCAAAGAAAGGACTCAAATGAAATTTTTGTTTAATTTCTGTGTTTGTTAGTTTCACCATTTCGGGGGTAGATGATTGCCCTCTCTTCCCTCCACCTCAGTTACATTCTCTTAACTTTTCTCTACTTGAAGTGGCATGGTTTAAACCTGTAAGGTTTGGTGTCAAATATATTTGGATTGAAATCCCTGCTATAACTTTGTGTCTCTAGGGATAACTTTTCTAAATTCACGGAAGAATTACTTCTTCGTCTGTATGGACAGGATGATAACATCTACTTTTCATAGTTTTGAGAAGATTCATTAAGATGACATATAAAATGCTTGCCAAAAAAATGCTTCAGTGAGTCTTCTCTCCAACTGTTTATCTTCCTCGCTTGGATAATATATCTAAAAGGAACTCTCTCCTTCTCTCTCTCAGCTTCTGTGGCTTCTGTTCCTTCACAATTTACCAGCACAGATTTTCCCTCCATCCCTTCCTGGTCATTCTGATCAATAACATACATTTTCCCACATGTCTTTAGAAAAGTTACGTGTAATGTAAAGTGTTAACTAATTCCATACTTTACCGTTGCTCCCTTCTGAATGCTTGTGATTCCTCAAATTTACCTGTTGAAATTCTGCATGTATTCCTACAGTAGAATTTTGTTTCCTGTTTATCAGTCTATTTTGACATCAGGGTGGTTCATTGAGTACCTGCTGTATGCAAAGCAATGTGCTAGGTGCCTTTAATTAATTATCTAACAACTCTACAAAAAGTTGTGAAGTATCTCTGTCATGAATAAAGTTCTTTAGCATTTTCTAAAGAGATAAAAGAGATTGATATATATATATAATATATATCAATTATTTTCAAATAGTGGGCTTTAATAATTTTGTTTTTAATGTACATTGAACATGGTGGTTTAGTCACTGAGTCGTGTCTGACTCTTACGACTCCATGGACTATAGCCTGCCAGCCTCCTCTGTATATGGGGTTTCCCAGGCAAGAATACTGGAGTGGGTTGCCACTTCCTTCTCCAGGGAATCTTCTCAATCCAGGGATCAAACCCACATTACCTGCATTGGCAGGTGGATTGTTTACTGCTGATCCACCATGGAAGCCCCATATACTAAACATAGACGAGATAATTATATATATATAAGGTATAAAAAACAGAATACCTTATTTGTAAGGTATAAATAACAAAAGCCACCAAACAGTTTAAGAAAACAAACAAGTATATTAAAAAAATTATTGAGACATGGTTGATTAAATGTTGTGATAGTTTCACATGTATAACATAGTGATTCATATTCACATATATACATATATTCTTTTTTATATTGTGTTCCATTATAGGTTATTAGAAGATACTGAATGTAATTCCCTGTGCTCTACATTAGGTCTTTGTTGGTTATCTGCTTTATATATAGTAGTGTGTATATTTTATTTCCAAACTCCTTATTTATCTCACCCCCACCCTTTCCCTTTTGGTAACCATAAGTTTGTTTTCTATATCTGTGAGTCTGTTTTCTTTTGTAAATAAATTCATTTGTATCAATTTTTTTTTAAAGATTTCACATATAAGTGATATCATTTGATATTTGTCTTTCTGTGTCTAACACTTAGCATGATACTCTCTAGGTCCATCCATGTTGCTGCAAATGGCATTATTTCTTCCTCTTTATGGCTGAGCAGTATTCCATTGTATACATGTATCACATCTTCTTTATCCATTCATCTACTGATGGACATTTAGGTTACTTCCATGTCTTGGCTATTGTAAATAGTGCTGCTATGAACATTGGGGTACATTCATCTTTTCAAATTATGGTTTTCTCTACTATATGCCCAGACGTGGGATTGCTTAGTCATATGGTAGCTCTGTTTTTAGTTTTTTAGATGAACCTCCATGTTGTTGTCCATAATGGCTGCACCATTTTACATTCCCACCAGGAGTATAAAAGGGTTCCCTGTATTGCATACTTTCTCCAGCATTTATTATTTGTAACCTGTTTGACAGTGGACATTCTGACTGGTGTGAGGTGATACCTCATGGTAGTTTTGATTTGCATTTCTCTGATAATTAACAGTGTTGAACATCTTATCATGTAACGACTGTATATAAAAGCTCCTGTGTGCCCTTTGCCTACTCCAGCCCTGCCCAAAGAAAACCTCTAAATGCTTAAACTTTATATGGTTAAATTTATAATGAAAGCAATGATGCTAATTCAGTGTTTGAAGCTTTTCTGATATTCGGTCATTTCAGTTAAGGGGCAGCAGTATCTGTCTTGGAAGGTCAAATTCTGGTCATGGGTTTTTAATGCATAATATGAAGTAACTAGGGAGAAGGAAATGGCAACCCACTCTAGTATTCTTGCCTGGAGAATCCTGTGGACAGAGGAGCCTGGAGGGCTGCTGTCTATAGGGTCGCACAGAGTCAGACATGACTGAAGTGACTTGGCAGCAGCATGAAGTAACTGTGTTTTCTTTTTCAAATGATTTAGGAGGAGCAGTTTTTTCTCTTATTCCTTATAGATATTTTTCATATGGCTTTAGGTTATTTCATGTGTTGCTTTCTGAGTGAAATGCTGGCAGAAAAGCTGCCAAGTTAGAAGTCTACTTGGGGCAGCAAATAAAGACACCACCCCAGGAGGAGAGGGGTTCCAATAGGAGACCCAGCAAAGGAAGTCCTTGAGTCCTTATTCTATCTTGCTTTACAAAGATCCCTAAGCAAAAGCTATGGTGTTCATTTAAATTTGTTTCTGCAAGCTGACAGAAAGAAATGGGGAGTTGTACAGTGAAGAAAAAGATTAGATTTAGGTTTAAGAGAAAAGTGAGATAGGGAAAGGCAGACATAGGAAAACTGCTGAAGAAAGATGATTATCCAGGAATATATATATAGAGAGAGAAAAGCATAAAGATATGCCTAGTGTTTTGTTTTGAATCTTAGAATCTGGGGAAGAAAACTTTATTTTTTTTCACTCTGAAGAATACGAAAGGAGAAATAATTGATAAAGAGATGTGGGTGAGTAGATGGATGGGCAAATGGATGCATGGGTGGGTGGATGTATGGACCGATAAATGGATGGGTGGATGAACAGATACAGTATAGACTATGTTGCTGACTACTGTCGATTGAATGATTGTATCTTCCAAAAATTCATGTGTTGAAATCCTTAACCCCCAAGATAGCAGTATTGAGCAGTAGGAGAGATTATTTAGGTAATGAAGGTGGAACCCTCATGAATGGAATTGGGGCTCTTACAAATAAGGCCTGAGAGATCCTCCATCCCTTCTGCCTTGTGAAGACAGAGCATCAAGGTGCCATCTGTAAACCAGGAAGTGGGCTCTCACTAGACACCAGAGCTGCCTGGGCCAGATCTTGGACTCTGCAGCCTCCACAGCAGTGAGGAAAACATTTATATTGTTCATAAATCATCCAGCCTGTGGTACTTTGTCATAACAACCTGAAAGGACTAAGACCGTTTAAAACTCTATGTACCGAGTTAATAAGATCCCAATCCAACCAGTCCATCCTAAAGGAGATCAGTCCTGGGTGTTCATTGGAAGGACTGATGTTAAAGCTGAAACTCCAATACTTTGGCCACCTCATGAGAAGAGTTGACTCATTGGAAAAGACCCTGATGCTGGGAAGGATTGGGGGCAGGAGGAGAAGGGGACGACAGAAGATGAGATGGCTGAATGGCATCACCGACTCGATGGACATGGGTTTGGGTGGACTCCGGGAGTTGGTGATGGACAGGGAAACCTGGCGTGCCACAGTTCATGGGGTCACTAAGAGTTGGACACGACTGAGCGACTGAACTGAACTGAACTGAACAGTTAGGAATGAAGACATCTCTGCCATGCAGAAAAGCTACAACAAAGATCTGCTGCTCTAGTTTAGGTTGGAGGGGATTTGGGGGGAGAATGGAAACATGTACATGTATGGCTGAGTCCCTTTACTGTTCACCTGCAGCTGTCAAAACACTGTTTATTAATTGGCTATACCCCAATACAAAATTAATTTTTTTTAAAGTGTGTTACTGGAAAAAAAAATAAAGATCTGCTGCTCTGTCTAGATAGTCCTTACTGTCCTCCTGCTCTTTAAAAGATTATCCTCTTTTGTAAGGGAGAAAGTTACAAATTTGAGAAAAATAATAACATTCTCTGATTTTTTTAATCAGGAATTTCATCACAAATGGCGATTCAGTCCAAAGACTCAAATGCTCAAGAATGTACAAATGACTCTGTTTCTGTATAGTAAAAATAAAGTTAGAATCATCGCACATTTTTTTCATATTGGGTTTTAGAGAAATGATCCTGCTATGCTTCTTTGAGCTAAAATAGTGAAAGCTGGATTTTCAACTTGCTGCTGGGTTTTTAATCTTTTACTTCCCTAGTCCAGATGTTTAATTATTTCCCTACACATTTAGCATAGGAGATCATTACTTCTAATTTGGAAAGTAGATATAAGTCTGTGATATATTAAAACAAGGCTCTTTCCTGGTTGCTGATTTTTTTAAGGGAGCATTTAAATTCTTAGCTCTGCAGGTCAAACTACATTATATCAGTTTCATTAGAAAATAGATCTATGTAACACTAAGATGGTAACAAGTTCCAACCAATGTTTTCATGTATTTCAAGAAATATGCTATAAATAAGAGATTAGAACTATGAACACAAAAGTTTTGAACCAGTATTGATTTTCTGGATTTGATCTGCAGAGTTACAGGGAGCTTGAAAAATGTCAGCACTCTCCAAAATGCTGTAAACAGGTCTTTGAAAGATTGTTTCATATAGGCATAGCATATTGATGACTGATCTTTATAGATCTAGTTTAGAGCTCAGTTTGAGCGCAAGTATTGAGTGTCAGGTTAACATAATAAATATGAGATTTATGAAGCAGTCTCTGATATTTAAGAGCTTGCAGACTATATGGAGAGATATGGCATGTACTAAAAAAGTCCAAATATTGCACAGATGAGTGCCATGAAGAGCAGACCAAGAAAAAGAGAAGTTTCATTGAAAGCAGTTACTTTGGGCGGGGTTGGAGGAGAAGACACACGGCAAGGTTACTGCACGACTGTCAAGTGCTCACAGGGCTCCTGATTGAAGGTGTTCTCTCTAAGTGGTGAATATGGTTCTTGTTGCTGAGTGAGCTCCTACCACATGGCGCTGCAGATGCAGAAGGGAGCAGAGGGCTCTCTGATCGAAACCTGCCAGTGGATTTTTCGATGATGACCATTCACACAGACAGAGGGAAGAGATTTGTGGACACCGTGGGGGAAGGGAAGGATGGGGACGGATTGGGAGACTAGAATTAGCATAAGCACACTACCATATATAAAACAGATAGAGCGCTCAGCTCGTTGCTCTGTGATGACCTAGTAGATGAGTGTGATGGAGGTTGTGGGAAGGAGCTCAAGGGATACATGTATAGATATGGCGGAGTTACTTTGTCACACCCCAGAAGCTAACAGAACAGTGTAAAGCAGTAATAGTCCAATGACAATCAACCTTCTAGTGGTGGTACAACTGCTCAGAACATAATTCACAGCACTGACCCCGGCCTCCCGGTGCTGTGCGGTGTCCCCGCCCCCATCACTGCTTATCTGAGAAGAGCAGTGGATCTGTGAGGAGACAGATTCAGAAGCTTATACAGCAGTAGATGTTGCTGTGACATTTTAACTGTACTTGATAAAATACTTGCTCTGCCATGGATTACCAGAAACGTACCAGTGGTTCTTTACCACAGAATGTGTGAGGAGCACTTACCTGTTCTACCTACCTGCTGCATCTTTTGCCTTTTCTCCTCATTCTCCATCCTTATCAGGGGCCACCAGCAGCCTCCTAACTGTTGCTTGAACTTGCTGAGCAAGCAGTTCTCAATTTCGATTTCCCCCTGCTTGGAACGCACCTCCTCCAGGTAACTCTTCCTTTCTCTCCCTCATTTCCTCCAGAGCTCTGTTTAGATGTCACTTTACCGGAAAGCCTTTCCCTGATGACTTAGACATACCTGTCTCATCATTCTGTCTCCTTACTTTGCTTTATCTTTCTTCCCTAAGTAATTCCTCCCTGGTAGATTGATTGGTTTATTATTTACTGTCTGTCCCACCCTCCTAGATGTCAACTCCATGAGTCCAGGGACATACTTTTATCTTGGACACTGCTCTAGTCTTACCACCCGGAACCGTGCCTGACTCAAAGTTGGCCTTAATATTAAATATTAACATTTGTTCAGTGTGTGTGTGCTGGAATGAGTGAGTGAGAGAATGACTGGCAAGAACAGTTACAGTGGGGCTTGAAACTACAGAGATGTGCTTGGGAACAGGCAGTGATTTAATCTGGCCAGAAAGGAGGAGAAGAGAAAGGTTTAGTTAGCTCTTGTTTCAGTGCTAGTGGTAGAGTTCTAGACTTAAGCACTTAAAGAAACATTCTCCTAAATTTTCTAAGCTTTCCCAGAGGCCCTGTTTCCATCAGGAATACTTTTCCTCACAAGCTTGGAATAGGTTTGTTTTGGAATTTCAGTCTTTCGTGCCATAGTGCTCCATATCCTAGGTTTCATCATCTTACCCTGTGAGAGGGTGCCCACAAAACTCTGGTTCAGCATTCTTGAAACGGCCACATATTGGAAATTCATATGGATGTAAACAGGGAAGAGTTTGCTGTCTTAACCATTTGGAGAGATGGAATGTAGGTGTGATTTCCCTTCCAGTGCAGCTGGGCCTTCCGGCAGTGCTTTGTTTATGAAAATGTACAGTTGGGAATCCACTCCCTGAGGGTGGTAAGGCCCAGGTGGTGTGGCAGGGGAACCTTGACAAGTTGGATAGAAAGGTCAGTTTTCCCAACTACTGAGGCAATCCCACAAGATGAGGCAAGACAGCTGAATGAAAAATCTGCTCCCCACCTGAGCTCCCAGCCCTCCTGGCCTCGCTGCTGTTTCCTTCCAAGAGCCTTTTGGAGTGCTTTCATCTCACTAAGAGGAAAGCAGTCCATTTATGAGTAGCAAGGAAGCCATTTACTCCTTTTGCATTGGCCTGGCATACAAATAGCATACATAATTAATGTACTCCAGAAAGCTGTTTAAATTAGCTATGGGATTGTCCCCCAAGAAGTATTCTACAGGAAGAAGTGCTTTAGGTGTTTTCAGCTAGAATCTGAGTCCCATGGTTTTTTTTTTTTTTTTACCCCCTCACTGTTAGGCAATTCACTTAATGTTCCTCTAAAGGACCTGTAAGATACTTTATTGATCCATATTTTATTCATAGTTTCCACTTCTGAATCTTTGGAAAACCTCAGTAGAGCCATTCTGAGGGTCATTGAATGAAAGCCAGTAATACCCTTTGAGATCCTCTATAGAAATTTGCTTAAAAGGACCTGGTTACATATATTTTCTCTAACATTCCAAAGTAGATATTTCACAGCACTAATCATTATTCTTTAATATGTCCAGTTAAACTCATCTGCTTAATTCTTTAAAATGGAAGGCTGCCTAAATCCTATGTGATCAGCTCTTGCAACTAGACTGAGTGTATATCAGACAGAAAGTTGTTAAATCCTTTCAAAATTATATTACTATGATTCAGCAAGTTGCGTTTTGCTTGAAAAATGTCAATAAGAAAGTCTTGCCTAAGCCTCCCATCTTTCCCATTCATTCCTTTCTTGTCATCTGTGCTAAAGAATTTGACCAGTGTTAAGGCTCAAGAGGAACTTGTGTCCACTGTGAACTTGAATAGGATTTATATTTTCTATTGGTATATCTATTTCTTGCTGGGACTGCTACAAAATAATGTGCACTAGTATTTGGTTGATTAAGAGTCATTTGAACTCCAGTGATTCCAAGAAAACCAGATTTTCTTTGAAATAAGGAAGCAGTTCTTTCTTCTCCATGACCACATGAGGATTTCTGGATTCAATCTTTGGTGCTGTATCAATATGCATGTCTTTAAAAAACTGTTCTACTTTTCTAAGCAAAAGGACATAGATGCTATTCAATATTCTCTCCAAATAAAATAGTGCAAAACAATAGGAAGTTGCTTTGATTTGCATAAATCTCATTGAAAAGCTGCAGAAATCTTTATTATTCCTAGCGGGTTATTCTGCATTTTTCCCCTGCACTTCAGGATCTTTCCAGCAGATGGCGCCATGTGGTTACTGGGTGACAGCTTCCTTTTGCAAATGTGGCTGCGTGCATTTCTGGCCTATATTATTTATAAATACTCATTCTGTTGACGTAACTGTAGTGGAGGGAATGACACTTGTTTGAAGTCCAAAGTATTAAATGTCAGAGATTTGTAAATTTGTGCCTTATACTAGCACATTATTGTATAGTATAGCCCTCTAGAAGTATAGTGAAACTGTTCATTGTTCCTTAAGGAGCTTTTTATTTTCTGACGAGTAACACCAGAGTTCACTTAATAGCTTGTCCTAATAGGGTAGCGATATATCAGCAAATAATCCCCACACAGTGTAATCCTGGCTGTCCCCATCCTCTGTGTTTGCATCTGGCGTAGGATGCTGTTGGGCTAAGGGTGCGTGCTAAGTCACTTTCATCATGTCTGACTCTGTGCGACGCTATGGACCATGGCCTGCCGGGCCCCTCTGTCTTTGGGATTCTCCAGACAATACTGGAGTGGACTGCCATACCCTCCTCCAGGGGATCTTCTTGACCCAGGGATTGAACCTGCATCTTTCGTGTCTCCTGCATTGGCAGGCAGATTCTTTACCACTGGTGCCACCTGGGAAACCCTTGGCTAAGGGTCACAGCCATCAAAGAGCTGCTCACAAATAACTCCCTGTTGCCACTTCACGGAATATTGTGGGGTCCAAAAAGAAAGGACAGGAGAAGAAACTAGCATTTAGTTACTCAAAGTGCAATCCTGGCAGCATGCATCTCCCTGGATGCTTGTCAGAAATGCAATGTTTTGGGGCTTCCCCGGTGGCTCAGATAGTAAATAATCTGCCTACAATGCCAGAGACCTGGGTGCAGTCCCTGGGTTGGGAAGATCCCCAGGAGAAGGTAACAGCTAGCCACTCCGGTATTCTTGCCTTGGAAATCCCATAGATAGAGGAGGCTGGTGGGTTACAGTCCATGCTGTTGCAAAGAATCAGGCACGACTGACCGACTAACACTCTCACACTTTCTGGTTGGTAATGCATGAGAATATGCTTTTTGACAAGAGCCCCAGGTAACTCATATGCATATTATAGTTGGAGAAGCACTGACTATTAATTGCCTCCTCTTCCTTTCGTGTAAAGCATATGTTGAGCCCCGCTATAAATCAAACCATGCACCTGGCCTAGAGTGCAGCTACAGCCCAGTCAGGACAACCAGCAAGCAGGGAGCTTAGAATCAGGGGATGGTCAGCATATTTAAACAAAGAAACAGTTCAGCCATGGAGGTGCTAAGAGAGGTATGTACTAAAGGCAAGCGTGTGTTTGGTAGTTGGGCTGAGATTCACTTTTAATCTTTGTGACAGCTCTGAGAGAGAGGAATGACTGTCCCGGAAGAGGAGACCATGCTGAGTCACTCACACAGCCCGTCAGTGGTGAGCAAAAGCATCACCCCAGCTCTGGCAGGCTCCAAAGCCCAGGGTTTTGAACAAGTTGCACCTTAGAAGCCCTGGCTCTTCCCAGAAGTTATCTCTCTGTTATAGATCTCCAGACTAAGGATATGAGGACCTTACATAAAATACAGTTTTTGGAAAGTTTGTGAGTTAAACATTAAAGAGTGACTTCCCAAAGAAGGGTGGTGATCCCAGCCGGTGCATGTGGGTCATCTACGTTGCTGTGTCTAACACAGCCCTGCTACCTTAAGGAAGTCAAGGCTGGCAGCAGACGGGTGGTGATTAGGGACCTTTAGATGGACAGTTGGTGATTGAGTGCGATTATATTAGTGTGGAGCTCAGGAGATCTAAGACCCAAGTATTCTCTCCCAAATCCAACCAGGTGCTGCTTGCAAATCAGCAGTTTCAGGACATTGACTGAGCCCTGCGTCACCCACAGAACACTGGTTTTAGGAGTTGCCCACATTGGCACTGATCTCGTCAAAACCATTTTCAGGGGTTAATATAGTAGTAATTACCAATACTTACAGAATTCTGGTTGTTTTTGTTAAATGCATTGATGAGTCTCCCACAGAGAACAGAATTAGATAGCTCAGTAAGATAAGGATGTTTTTGTTGTTACTATTTTTTGTTACTATATGTAGAAGGACTGTTGCTAAGTCCGAGAAAATTGCTTCATTCAGAGCCTTTTTTCTTCTTTTATTATCTTTTATTAATTCCTGCATTGAACATATCTGTAAGCAGAAAAGAATATTAAATTTGAATAATGGTTTAGAGCAGACTTACATGTATCTGGCAACTATAAAACTTGCCTCCTAAGAGGAAACCATGGATCCTACAATGAGGCCAAAGGAACTAACTGGCCTGTAGCCATCTGTGATGGCTAACACTGGCGTTTTTCAGAAAATGCCGGGAATACTTATTCTAGTCTTTACAGCCTCATTTTGTTATTTCCAAGTAGTTTGTTGCATTTCATAAGCTGGAGTCAAACGTTATTCTGCTTCTGGCTTATTTATCTGGTAACAGTGGTGAATGCACATTCCAAATAAGCCTCATATTCCCAAACAAAGTGGTGTAGTGTATAGTAGAAATTGTTAGGGGAAATTGTATATCTGCACAAGTCACAGGAATTGGGTAATAGAAAAATGAGGTAGAAATGGTCACTCCTGAGGGGTATGCTGATAATTTGTCAGTGGGCTCTGTTATCTCATTCTTTCAAGGAGTAGCTCAGATATACTGAATCTCTGAAACCAACTGCAACAGAAACGATAACGGAATTAACACCAAAGTCCTATATCTTTGTTCCAGGGGCAAGCTTTTCCTCCATTTCAATCAGTATACCCCTAAACGCCACGAGGTCATTTTTCATGTTTAAATTTGCTTCAACTCCATGTCTGCTTAGAGTCAAGGACTTTGTTTTAAATGTAAAGAGATGACTGTCCTTAACTGCAACTCTGAAAGAAACTTACCACGACCTGTGTCAGTGATTGTCTCAAGACCCTTTCAAAAGTGAGCTCCTGACCATTTAAAAAAAATTAATTTATTTATTTTAATTGGAGGCTAATTCCTTTACAATATTGTGGTGGTTTTTGCCATACATTGACATGAATCAGCCATGGGTATATATGTGTCCCTCATCCTGAACCTCCCTCCCCATCCCATCCCTCTGGGTCGTCCCAGTGCACCAGCCCTGAGCACCCTGTCATGCATTGAACCTGGACTGGCGATCTGTTTCACATGTGATAATATACATGTTTCAATGCTATTCTCTCAGATCATCCCACCCTCGCCTTCTCCTGCAGAGTCCGAAAGACTGTTCTTTACATCTGTGTCTCTTTTGCTGTCTCACACTATATTTTGTTTTATGTTCACCTTTCTCTATAAGAAAATGAAATGTTTCCAAGGAGAAAACTCGACATTGTTATCTAGTATTCCATCCACGGGAAGGCTGCTAACAGTTACAATCTGAGGAAGAGACAAAAATGCCATGGAAAAAATGTCAATTTGAGTGATTTATATTTTTAATAGAGGTTCTAAGACATGACATAAAGTCAATTCATATTCATCCTAACTTCTTAAACATACAGAGATCAAAGTCATAAAACTTACCATGTTGATAAAAGTAAATGATCACAAAGAAGCAGTAAAGATACCATATGTATTCTGAAATATGTGAAACGTTGTTGTAGTTAAGAGCATATGGATCATTTTGAAAATTAGAGTAAAAATCTCTTGTATATATAGTAATCCTCTCTTAACCATGTTGGTTCATCAAACAGAACATTCTTTCCTTTACCAGGCTGAATAATTTCACAGTACTGATACTGAAAAAAAAAAATATATTAAAAAAACCCCAAATAAACAGAAAACACATGATGAAATTGTTTCGAGGGTTACCCTAGAAAATGTGATCAAAGGAAAGCTGGAAACCCTCTATAATCCCCATGCTTCAGCTACAATGAATGACCAAGAACTCTGTGAGTGTGCTGTGTGATTCCACACTCCCATTCTCCATGTTAATATTGCCTCAAACTGTGGTGTCAACTTGGATACTCCATCCTGTCCGCACACTTGATGAACTTGCACTTATCTTTCAAGATTCAGATCAGGTAGCCCTTAGTCTTTGAAGCCAGCTCATCACTTCTTCTCTCCTTTTTCTATTGTAGTCTTCTGGTCTTATTCCTGGAGCTGCCCCAGTGGCTTAGCGGTAAAGAATCTGCCTACAGCTCAGGAGACACAGGAGATGTCGATTCGATCCTTGGGTTGGGACAATCCCCTGGAGGAAGAAATGGCAACCCACTCTGATATTCTTGCAGGGAAAATCCCATGGACAGAGGGGCCAGAGGGCCCTCGTGCGCTACAGTCCCTAGGGTTGCAAAGAGTTGGACAGGACTAAGCATGCGCTCACTCATTCTTATTCTCATCTGTGTTGAAATTTGATGATGATGTGCTTCTCCTTCCCTACCCCAGATGAGCTTCTTGAAGTCAGGAGCCACAGTTCATTCATTTATTTATTTTAAAATATTTATTTATTTGGCTGTGTCAGGTCTTAGTTGCAGCATGCGGGATCTTTAGTTGCAGCAAGGGGAGTATAGTTCCCTGGCCAGGGATTGAACCCAGGCTTCCGGTAATGGGAACATAGAGTCTTAGCCACTGGACCACCAGGGAAGTCCCAGTTTGTTCATTTATGTATCTTCACTCCCTAGTTTGTGAATGAAAAATATATGGCTACATGCCTCCATTCTTCAATTCTGTATCTGTGGCAGACACTACAAGTCAATCATGGTACTTTTTCTCTTGCAAACTAGGCACAGTTCAGTTCAGTTGTTCAGTTGTGTCTCACTCTTTGCGACCCAATCAATCGCAGCACGCCAGGCCTCCTTGTCCATCACCAACTCCCAGAGTCTACCCAAACCCATGGCCATCAAGTCGGTGATGCCATCCAGCCATCTCATCTTCTGTCGTCCCCTTCTCCTCCTGCCCCCAATTCTTCCCAGCATTAAGGTCTTTACCAATGAGTCAACACTTTGCATGAGGTGGCCAAAGTATTGGAGTTTCAGCTTCCACATCAGTCCTTTCAATGAACACCCAGGACTGATCTCCTTTAGGATGGACTGTTTGGATCTCCTTGCAGTCCAAGGGACTCTCAAGAGTCTTTTCCAACACCACAGTTCAAAAGTGTCAATTCTTCGGTGCTCAGCTTTCTTCAGTGTCCAACTCACATCCATACATGACTACTGGAAAAACCATAGCCTTGACTAGATGGACCTTGGTTGAGCAAAGGTATGAGCAAAGTAATGTCTCTGCTTTTTACTATGCTATCTAGGTTGGTCATAACTTTTCTTCCAAGGAGTAAGCGTCTTTTAATTTCATGGCTACAGTCACCATCTGCATTGATTTTGGAGCCCAAAAAAATAAAGTCTGACACTGTTTGTACTGTTTCCCCATCTATTTGCCATGAAGTAATGGGACCAGATGCCATGATCTTAGATTTCTTAATGTTGAGCCTTAAGCCAACTTTTTCACTCTCCACTTTCACTCTCATCAAGAGTCTTTTTAGTTCCTTTTCACTTTTTGCCATAAGGGTGGTGTCATCTGCGTATCTGACTTTATTGATATTTCTCCCCGCAATCTTGATTCCAGCTTGTGCTTCCTCCAGCCCAGCGTTTCTCATGATGGACTCCGCATATAAGTTAAATAAGCAGGGTGACAGTATACAGCCTTCATGTACTCCTTTTCCTACTTGGAACCAGTCTGTTCTTCCATGTCCGGTCCTAACTGTTGCTTCCTGACCTGTGTACAGGTTTCTCAAGAGGCAGGTCAGCTGGTCTGGTATTTCCACCTCTTTAAGAATTTTCCAAAAAAAAAAAGAATTTTCCACAGTTAATTGTGATCCACACAGTCAAAGGCTTTGGCATAGTCAGTAAAGCAGAAATAGATGCTCTTCTGGAACTCTCTTGCTTTTTCGATGATCCAGTGGATGTTGGCAATTTGATCTCTGGTTCCTCTGCCTTTTCTAAAACCAGCTTGAACATCTGGAAGTTCTCGGTTCACGTATTGCTGAAGCCTGGCTTGGAAAATTTTGAGCATCACTTTACTAGCGTGTGAGATGAGTGCAATTGTGTGGTAGTTCGAGCATTCGTTGGCATTGCCTTTCTTTGGGATTGGAATGAAAACTGACCTTTTCTAGGCACAGCCATGTGGTAGTTTTGAACACCATGCTATAGTCAACCACTTACTACAAATTCATTGTGCCTGAAACCCTGGTTTCAGCTGCCTTGCTACCCCTGGCCTTGGGGAACACCTGTCTCAGAGTAGGCACTATTTTTATGTGAAAAATTATACTAAATGGAAATCTTATAAAATCCGTGTTTGGTTTAACTTTTGATTTAACTAACTGTTTGGAGTGGAATCTAGAAATGTTATAAAACTTTCTGGGTTTTCAATCACTGAGATTCAACCACTTCTATTGTTTTGCTTTCATTGTTTGAAGCACTCTGAATTAAATAACGTCAAACAGGTTTTTTTACATTATAAGACTTATATATAAACTTTTATATACCAGAGTGCACTAGGAATCTGCATGATGAGAATAAGGTATTTCACGTTTCACAAACATATTGGAACAATAAGGGAATTGTTTTATGGAGCCCATTTGGGGAACACTGCTGTAGCAGATTCCAGCTAGTTCTGTTCATGTCATCAGCACACTGTGGTATTCTGTGTTGGTGTTTAGTAATCAGTACTGGGGATAATAAGAACCTCAGGTTTTTCTTTTGCTACCTTAAAATAATATAATCTGTGATATTCTTGTAGAAACATGGTGAAGTATTAGCTTCTTCTCATTGATTTGTAAATGCTTTAGCCTTCAAAAACATACTAGTAAATAAAAAAAGAACTTTCTAAAGCAGGAAGATAAAGCATTAAGTAATGTGTGTCAACAGACTTGGATTCAAGAACCAAATCTGCCTTTCCCAAACTCTGTGAAAGCATACTTGTCATTTCTCTTCATGCCCTTAGTTTTCTTACCTGTAAAGTGGGAATATTGAATCTCTTACTTGAGAATACAGACTCAGAACAAACAATGCCAAGGTGTATTTTTGCTCCATTTGGTTTCAGATTTAACAGTCATAAAGCTGTCTTTTTTTTTGTTTTAAATTAGCTTGCTTAGAGAGTAGTTTCATTTCCAGAAGATAGGAATGTCCATGAAAGTGACTAACAGCATATGACCAGTTATATAATGTGCCTTGTGTACAGTAGCAGCTAGTAAACCTTAATATTTCCAACTCAGTCTTAATAACTTAGAAGCATAGTTTGAGACATTTGATAACCAATGTGATTTTTCCCAGCCTTCTTCCCTGCTGCCAACCTCATACCACACCCCCTCAAAAAAAAGTAGATGGAAAAGGAAGAATAGCCTGAAAGCATCGCTTCAGGGAGTGATGATGTTGACAAAGACAGCCACTGTAATTTAAGAACAAGTAATTTCTTTTCACAAAGTGCCGTGGGAATGAAGTCCATAGGAGAACATGTTGGAGTTTCTCCATGTTACCTGCCCCCCTGAATATTGGGGATAGTCATATTCCTGTCCGTGGCCCCATCTCACAGATTCCTTCTTGCATCAGCCCTGTTACTTTTAATTTGTAGTGGCATCCTTGTATTGGTCATGAAACTTACTTAGGCTGATATAGGTTGTTCATATTTCATCTTGCATTTTGTACAGCACATTCATGCCATTGGAAAGACTGGAGACTGGAAATGGTCAGTTTTCATTCCAATCCCAAAGAAGGGCAATGCCAAAGAATGTTCAAACTACCACACAATTGTACTCATCTCACACACCAGCAAAGTAACGCTCAAAAGTCTCCAAGCCAGGCTTCAACAATGCATGAACTGTGAACTTTCAGATGTTCAAGCTGGATTTAGAAAAGACAGAGGAACCAGAGATCAAATTGCCAACATTCTCTGGATCGTTGAAAAAGCAAGAGAGTTCCAGAGGAACATCTACTTTTGCTTTATTGATTATGCCAAAGCCTTTCACTGTTGATCACAACAAACTGTGGAAAATTCTTAAAGAGATGGGAATACCTGTCCACCTGACCTGCCTCCTGAGATATCTGTATGCAGGTCAAGAAGCAACAGTTAGAACTGGACATGGAACAGCAGACTAGTTCCAAATTGGGAAAGGAGTACATGAAGGCTGTATATTGTCACCCTGCTTATTTAACTTCTATGCAGAGTACATCATGTGAAATGCCGGGCTGGATGAAGCACAAGCTGGAATCAAGATGGCTGGGAGAAGTATCAATAACCTCAGATATGCAGATGACACCACCCTTATGGCAGCAAGTGAAGCAGAACTAAAGAGCCTCTTATGAAAGTGAAAGAGGAGAGTGAAAAAGCTGGCTTAAAACTCACCATTCAGAAAACTAACATCATGGTATCCAGTCCCATCACCCATGGCAAACAGCTGGAGAAACAGTGGAAAGAAACAGTGAGAGACTTTATTTTCTTGGGCTCCTAAATCACTGTAGATGGTGACCACAGCCATGAAACTAAAAGACACTTGCTCCTTCAAAGAAAAGCTACGACCAACCTAGACAGCATGTTAAAAAGCAGAGACAACCAACACAGGTCCGTCTCGTCAAAGCTATGGTTTTTCCAGTACCCATGTATGGATGTGATAGTTGGACTGTAAAGAAAGCCAAGCGCTGAAGAACTGATGTTTTTGAACTGTGTTGGAGAAGACTCTTGAGAGTCCCGTGGACCACAAGATCAAACCAGTCAGTCCTGAATATTCATTGGAAGGACTGATGTTGAAGCTGAAGCTCCAATACTTTGGTCACCTGATGCGAAGAACTGACTCATTGGAAAAGACCCTGATGCTGGGAAAGATTGAAAGACGGAGGAGAAGGGGATGACAGAGGATGAGATGGTTGGATGGCATCACTGACTTGATGGACTTGAGTTTAAGTAAACTCTGGGAGTTGGTGATGGACAGGGAGGCCTGATGTGCAGAAGTCCATGGGGTCGCAAAGAGTCAGACATGACTGAGCAACTGAACTGAACTGAACTGTGACCCATGCAGGATTTAAATTCCAGTCTTACCACTTATTAACAATTGAGTTTGCTAAATCATTTAATTTTTCTTTTTCTCCTTTCTTTAGCCATGAAATGGAGACAGTGATATATAGGATTGTTGTGCGGATTCCATGAGACAGTGGAAGTAAAGAACCTTGTGTCTAATCAATGCTTAGTAAAGGCTAATTCTCACAGAGCCCTCCTTCATACTGCTCCTGGAGTAACTAATATAAAATAGTCATCCGTGCTTTCTATCTCATTGTACATTTTCATTTTATTACCATCTGCTCTCACAACATTGCACATCAAGTATACCTTATTTGTATTTATATCCCCAGTGTATAATATCTAGCATCCAGCAAGCACTCAATAAGCCTTTGCTGTATGGATTTTCTCACTTTATTTTCTTTCTTATCCCTGTCAATCCAAAGAGTTTGAAATGATTTATCATTATTTATTAATCCTAATAGAGTCAGACATGTTTTAGTAATTACATGAGTCAGAAAAATAACCTACTATTTTTAATATCTATTTAGAAATGATAGATTTGAATTAAATCTCCAATGAGAGGAGCTAATCATATTCATGAATTCTCAAATTATTTTCTTATAGAATAAGTGCATTTGAACTTAGATGTTGAAGTCTTTCTGCATCCTCAGCATTGTATTTATTGTCAGTAATTGGAGAAGAATTCTGGTGTTAGAATGCATGCCAGTGATTTATGCTCAAGAATTTATGAAAGGTACACACTTGATTGGGGTTTTAACTTTGGCTCATGATTTACAAGTGTGTAGATGGCAAAAAGACATTTCCAGATTTTATGTGTTCATGGATGTGGTGCCGAGAAGCTGAGATGCGTTAGAATTGAGCTGACATTTATAAAGACATAAAACTCCTGTGTAGCAGCCGCTTTAATTATTACTTAAGAGCAGAGTTGTTAAAATGGCTCCCTCAGATACTTGAGCTTTTGATTATGTAAGGAGAAAAAGAAAGATAAATTTCAAAAATGAAGTTCAGTCATCCAGTTTGCACTGCCAGTTACTCTATAATTCATTGTGGGGACGACTTTCACATTTAGTTTAGGAAAGAAGCCAAGTATCAAATGTGTCACTGGCAGCTGACAGGTAATGATAACATCTTAAGGAAAAAGACACCTTGCCCCATGTAAGAAAGACTTGGGGATATTTACAGAAGTATTTGAATAGTTTCAAAGAACATGAGCTCCACAGCAACAGAAAGATTGAGAAATTTCCTTTACCTGTTATTCATGTAAAGAGTTCTCTTATGGTTACTTGAGAATGCTCCCAATCAGAAGAAAAAGCCCTCTCCCTTCATCCCTCCATATTTGACCCATGAGATCCAAACTCTGAGCCAAGAGCATCTTAATCATCTGTTACTTCTCCTATTTATCAAGGGGAACTTGAACAAGAAAAGTGGTTGCATGGGAGGGGCAAGATGTATTCTGCCAGCGTGGCATGTTTTATCTACTCATGTTTGCAATAAATGGAGGTTGGTTTGTGTTAGGATGTGAAGCTATTCTCCAAAGACATATATGCTGATAGCACTAATGATTTGCAATATTTAACAGCAAATTGTTTTACTTGCAGTGACTTCAGGCTTTGAATTATAAATAGAGTCATTTTATATCTTTTGTCATTAGTTGAAATACATGGGAATTGGTCCAGATTTCCCATTAATAATGTAGCAAGTAAATATTTCAAAATCATTAGACTTGATATCTCTATTTAATTGGTATTTGGAAAAATACATTTAAGCAAACGAAACAGTTATAAAATTTATATACATTTACACTGATTGGAAAAATATCCAAATTTATTTCAACATATACAATACTGTGTTATGTTTGTGTACATAAGCATTTTTAATTTAATTATTATTTGGGGTGATTAAAAATTCTGTCTAACATTAGAAGGTACTAAGAGGTCGTTTTAGACTGCAGTCTCATTCTAAATGACAGTTTTCTTTTTCTTTGACCTCAAATTTAACTTCTTGGGAAGACTGCTAACTTAGCCTGGTAAGTAAGTCTTGGCCTCTTTCCTGATTTTAAGCTAATCATAATGCAATTTTGGAAAGGCATCAAATTTACTTTTAAGAATCCCTGGCACAGCTAATGTGAGATATAATTTTCATGACTAAAGTAGGTACAAAAAGGTGTCCAAATATGGAGGAATGAATTTGTGTTTCCATAGACAAACCTGTTCAGAGTCTTGACCTAGTCCTTCTCAACTGAAGTTACTGGGTCTATTTATGGAAGACTTTAAATACCCCTAAACTGCAATTGAATTTTTTTATTTGAAATTTTATACCATCTGTTTAGAGAGATGACTCTCACGCATAATGATGTGATGAGGAAAAGGAATGTTAGTTGTGAAGAAGTCAGAATTGTGAATGGTGTGACTTGTCATGATAGGTTTTTTTTTAATGACGTATATTTGATTTACAATGTTTTGTTAGTTTCTAGCATACAGCAGAATGATTCAGTTATATATAAACATATATATATATTCATTTCCATTAAGATTTATTGTAGGATTTGAACACAGCTCCTGTGCTATACAGTAGGTCCTTATTGCTTACTTATTTTATCATTGCTTACTTATTTTATATATAGTAATGTGTATCTGTTAAACCCCAAATCCTAATTTATGCCCCGCCTTACCCTTTGTGAGTCTGTTTCTGTTTTATAAATAAGTTCACTTTATCATATTTTAAATTCCATAGAAGTGATAGCATATGGTATTTGTCTTCCTGTGTCCGACGTATTTCACTTAGCATGATAATCTCTGGGTCTATCCATGTTGCTGCAAATGGCATTATTTCATTCTTTTTTATGGTTCAGCAGTATTCCACAGTGTATATGTACCACATCTTCTTAAGCCATGTGTCTGTTGATGAACGTTGATTGTTTCCATGTCCTGGCTCTTATAAATAGTCCTGCCATAAACATTGGGGTTCAGGTATCTTTTCTAATTAGGGTTTTCATCTTTTCCAAATATAGGCCCAGGAGTGAGACTGCAGGATCATATGGTAGCCCCATTTTTAATTTTTAAAGCAACATCCATAACATTTTTCCAGAGTGGCTGCAGATGGTTTAGTTTTCTGTAGAGTTTACAAATATGATTCTGTGAAGAGACACTTTCAACCTAAAAAATGCAAATAGTTTGGGATTAAAGGAAGACTGCTTAGTCTTTTCACAGTTTGCTTGTTTAACATGAGGAAGAGAAATTGTTGTCTTTTATAAAAAGACAACAATTCAGAGAAGAAAGAAAAAGAATCCAAGATCCTGCTCAGCCAAGTACTAGTGAGAACTTGGTAATGTTACCCCATTGCCATGGCAAGGATTCTAGAGCTGAAAGGGAACTTAATTAGCCCATGTTATGTATAGAGAAATGGTCCAGAGCGTTGAAGTTGGCATGCCCAAGCACACTTCATCTGCAGCTTCTGATTTCCGTTGCGTCATAGTCACTTCCAGAAAGGCCCAGCTGGTCAAATCTGCAGGATGACTGGGAGGCCCTGCATGATGTGATTTGGTTAGCTGTTTGCAGTATTAAAAGGCTGTATAAATTTCAAATGTAATTATAATAAAACTCTATATTTTGGCTTTGAGCAGCTGAGCTGTCGGATGGACAGCTGTTCTAGCCTTGAAAACATCCTCTTGCCCAAAACTTCCTCTTTTCTCGGAGACAGAGGCACTTGCCAATGTTCCTTCTTTGATGTGTAGCCTCCTGTTTCCACTGCAGATGTGCTGTGTCTTGTGAAAGGGTGTCATTCTCTCAGATGGGGAAGGGCTGTATCACTTACAAATAGTTTATCTCCATACGCTTTACTCCCGGATTCTTCTTGCTTCTCAGTTTATCCTTCCCTCTCAACAAAATTAGGAGTGATTTATATAGAGGGAGGAGGGGAAAGAAATTAACATTTCTTTAGCACTTACTATTGGCCAACTAGTCCCTCAAATTGCTTTTGGCATGAGGTCAATATGAATAAATAAGTTAATATAAGATCCCAGGTATCATGCTAGATACTTTACCTACATTGTTAGTTGCTGAATAAATCCAGGTTCAGAGATATTAAAGAAGTCAGGGAGAGAAATTATAAAGCTAGGAAGTCCAGAAGGAGAGACATTGTTCAGAGAGAGGTCAGATTTTACTTTTCTCATTAATTAAAAAGAAGAAAGGAAGGGAGGGAAGAAGAGAGGAAGGAAGGGAAGAAATATGATTTACTGACTGCTTCTATCTGAAAATAGTAAATATCTTTACACATTTTTATATCAGAAAGGTGTGCTTTTAAGAAAACGTGTTCTTCAAGTGTTTAAGAACACTTTGAAGGAATATTCTTGATGTCCTAAGCATCCAAGAGGCACCTCTAAGTATTCCTGAGAATGCCCTTTGGTTTCACTGAAAATATTTTATTTCTGTTATATCCCTTTCCCATCTCAGGCTAAGACTGCATCAGGATCTGTGATTTAAACGTACAAAGTTGAAATCCATTCCTATGAAGTGTTAAACTACATGTAGGGTTATGGATGTGAATTTATTATGGTGTTCATTTCACAACATATGCAAATAGCAACCATTGCATTGTACACCTAAAATTAGTATAATGTTACATCCACTGTTGTTTTTAGTCCCTAAGTTGTGTCCTAGTCTTTTGCGACTATTATGCCTCAATAAAAAAGAAAACAAACAACAAAACCATGTAAGAACTTTGCCACCTGCAAATCCGATAGGGTGATAATTTACAAAGTCTTATAGTACAGTGTTATCATCTGACAGAGGGCTCTCCTGACTGTGAATGCACAACTGTTCTGAGATCTTGAAAACTGTACAGTCAACTCTCAAGAACCCAGATCTGTGTTCACAAGGAGGGCTGAATGATTGAACTACAAACTGCTTGAATTATCAGCTAACTTTCTGGAGAGAAAATGTGTTCCCAGAATGAGCTGTTAACCTCCCCTCACAATAGTTTTCCAAACTCATGTTCATCCGTGGGGCTTGTAATACAATTCATCTCTTTTGTCTCCCATTACATTGTCTGGTGCTTCTCTCTTTAATCAGTTAATTACTGTTCTGCTGTATCTCAATAAAGGAGAGACTGAAAAGGGACTTTAAATATTATGTGGACCCATCTTGTTCATCTTGTAGATGAGAAAATGGTGACACAGAGATGTTAGAAAACTAGACCAGAATTATTAAGCTGGAGACTAGCAGAGTCAGAATTGAGCTTGGAAAGCTGGGCTTCTAGTTCAGTTCTTTTTCTGCTAGACCACATCTGCTAGCCAAAAGGCAGCTGATCCTTGAAAACAAAGAAGAGAGAGAAATTGTTTTTATTTGCCGTCAGAATGGCAAGAGCTTTAATGGACATTTAGAACGTCTTAACTGAAGACCATGTTTTGTCTTTTCCCAAGGGCCTCAAGCTATCAGCATTGACCCCCTCCCTGAATACTGAGGGACTGAGGCGAACAGGATGAGGAAAGGGTGAATGCCCGGATTTTCTGGGCGCCTAAGCAGGGAAAGACTCAGACACTGCTGAAGTGATGATAGTGGCCCATTCGTGCTGGGGCAGGGCTGGTACTGCTAAGTCCAGGGCACTATCCTCCACCATTGAAAGGCAAAGGCCACCTGGTAGATGTTGACACTGGGACTGTAAATAGGGATATTTTGTTTCTTGTAAGTCTGTTTGTTCTAGGGGCAAGCCCACACACATGCCTTTTGGGAACTGGGTAAAAATATGTCTTTATTTGCATTCACTTCAGGAGATGTTCTGAGCTTAACACTATTACAGAGAGAGTGGTGAGGAGGAGAGGTAATAAAAGGATTTTTAAGATCTAAAAGCAGTTGTAATATCATTAGGGACATGAAAAAACACAAACTGTGGTGTTGGGTTAAAAAAGGAGGTTTCAAAATAAGGGGCACAGTAGATGTTTAGGGAAACGGGAGTCAGTGCAGGCTGGAGTAAAGGCTTCACTGGGAAGGTGAAGATGAGCGATGAGCTTTCTGTTCATATAAGGAACGACCAGATAGAAGTGGTTTGGAGCTTCATAGCAGGAAGGAGCAGGCATCAGTGTTCCCAGCACTGGGTGTTCCCTGACGTCTGTAAAAGGTGGGAGGCTTATCCCAGGAGATGAGGTGGGACTGGTGACACAGGGTGGGTGAGATGCTGCCTTGAGAGCCACAGATATCCCGGAGGTGAGATGTGACATCGAGTGGTGCCTTAGGAAGGTGGATTTGGCAACTGTGCAGGTTGGATGGGAGTTGCGAGAAACTAGGCAGGCCGAAGACAGGAGCCAGTGGACTCCAGAGTACTTACAGTTAGACTCCGTGTCAGCATCCTTTCTATTTAAATGGAAATTTACTTGGAATGGCCCTCTGGCTGATTCTTTGATGTCATAGTCTAGATGTCACTTCTTTGAGAAAGCCGTCCTGACCCCTGGGTTCAGGTTCTTTTCCTTCCTAGGTGCCTTCATAGTGCCCTACACTTTTCCTGCCATAGCATCTCCCATGCTAGATTGTCATTTTCCAATGGTGGGTTCCTTGTTTGGACTGTGAGCTTCCTAACCACAGGACTCTTTTCTGTCTTATTCACTGTTTTATCCCCAGGGCCTGGAGTTGTGTCCGCATAGAGAAAATGATCATTAAATTGTTATTGGATAACTGAGTGACAGACCAGCTAAAACAGGAGAGACAAGAGAGCAGGAGGTGAGGGAGTCAGGAGAGAGACAGAGAAAAAGGAAAGAAGGAAAGGAGAAACAAAGATTCAGAGATAAAACTCATTTAGGGTTATTACAAAAGAACTTTCTTTTTTTTCCACAAAAGAACTTGATTTTCAACTACGCTTCCTATGTCTTTCCACAAAGCCCAGATTGAATATGATGTTTTTGGCATCATGGTCTTTGGAAGTCATATATAAAGTAAATCTTATCACTTATTGACTGGTTCTGTCTACTGGTAAAATGAATCAAAATGTTCAAGTTAGTGAGAGAAATTATGACAAATCCAAGGATCAAATAAACTCTTTTGCTGCCTCTTCAATAAGTGTTTTATTTAAAATGATGATAATGCATCAATAAAAAAGAAATTAAAGCACATTCTCATATCCTCTTTCCACAATTTAAATGCTGTAGGAAAAATTTCATCTTGAATGAGTTTTTAACATGCTACGATCAGATCCTGAGGATGTTTATCAGTCTGGTGGAATAGTCAGACACATCCTCAAGCAAAACTTTTGCCTCTATTAGCTTGGATGTTTCTGGAAACAAGGAATTTCTGAGCAGACTATTTTCATTGCAAGATTCAGTAATCGGATTTCAGGTGTATACCTGAAACCTACTCTTTCTATGGAAATAAATCCAGTGATTTTACCTTCAGGGTTCATATAGTGATGCAGCTAAGTATGTGTAAAGGATAGCAGCATGTGATTAATTAATGTTAAATAACATAATTTAATTTGCCAAATAAAAATAAGTCATAGAACTGGAATTGATTTATGATGTTCATTAAATTTCCTGCAACTGATGTCTTCTCAGCAGGAAAGTACCTTTTTGTGGAGCAAATGACAAGGTAGATAACAAGTAGGTAAGAACTAAGTATACTGTGAGAGGAAGCACGGTGAAACAGTGCCTGGGGAGGTGAGAATCCCAGGGTGTTCAGGGGTTCATAAACCATGTTAGAGAATGCTGTCTTTATTAGGAGAAAGTAGGAACCGCTGAAGGATTTTAGGGGAGGGTGGGGAAGTTATAGAGATGGAAGAGAATGATGGATGGGAGACCTTTAGGAGGCTGTTAAAATAAATGGTCCAGGGTGATATACTTGTAATAGAATTTGAATGCTGTCTTGACCCTGTTTAAGGCTTTGGCTTAGAAACTGGTCGATTCTCCTTTGGGAGCAGCTGATGAAGTCCACATCCCCAACCACCTGCTTTCTTGGGCCCTCACTCCCTGGCTCACTATCCACCTGCCCTAATCACCCCAAGGCCAGGTGTCAGACACAGCCCTGATGCCCTCAGAACTTGCTGAGCTGAAGATAAACTGGCTGATCCTGCGTCACCCTTTCCTTCTCATGGAAACCAGAGTAAAGGCTCTTGCCCACACAGTTCCTGCCTCTCCTTCTGCCTCAAGACTGACCTCTGTGATTCCCTGGGTGCCCCATCCCCACCTGTGGTGTGACACGTACTTTCTCTCTTAGGATTTGTTGAATAGAAGAAACAATCTTTCAGTGGCAGTTGTCTGCAGATCTGTTGGCTTTACCATACCTAAATAATAATAAAACCTATTAAAACCATGCTGGACTAGGTTGGTGGTGGAGAAAGCAAGAAACTGGTAAATGCAGAGATAAGTAGAAGATAACTTTATTCCAGGAGAGGCCCATCTTGAGGATGAGAGAAAAGTAGGTGATGAAGATGACTTGTAGATTTCTGGCTTGTATCATGGGGCCATTCATCAAGACCAAGAAAACCGGAAGAGGCCCTAGTTGTGGGATAAAATCTTGAATTCAATGTGTGGGCATATCGAAATGGAGTTGACTTTGAGATACTCAAGTGGAAATGTCAAAAAGACAGTCAGAGAGACTGTTCAGAACTGGTGACTAGGTCTTATTGAGACAAGAGGATTATATAAATAATAGAAATCCTAGCAAGTGAGAATTATAGATGGTAGCAATCACCAAGATAGCGAACTTCAAACTGTTTATCACAAGGAATACTTCCTGCAGGGAATGAGACGTGAGCGTTGCTGGATTGAGGCAAGAGGACTCAGCAGAAATAAACAGTGTGAACAAAGGTTCAGAAGCAAAATGTGTGTTGCAAATTTGGACAGCAATGAATAGTCCAGCTTATGAGAGCAGACAGTTCCTATAGGGGAGGCATAGAGTATCTCAATAGGAAACCATTCCCTCCTTGAAGACCTAGAAGGTAAGGACTTTATTAAGTGCCAGCAGTCCTGTGGGCACTTCATTAAGAGAATTAAATGAAGTTTCTCTTGTCCAGGATTTTCTGTCTTTTTAAATAGATGTCCCTGCAGAATGGAAATTCTCCTTTGCCTGCTGATTACTCTCAACAAGTGTAGAGAGTATTAATGTTTGAGGCTCAATAGAAGATTAACCAAACATTATGATGTTAATTTTATTAGTGCCAACTACCAAAGATTTATTATAAATCTACTGTGGGCCCAAATCAGGGGACCCAGTCCATGATCCCACGGATATTACAGTTTTGTTGGGAAAATAGAAGTTATACTTGCACAGTGATTTAAGAGAGAAGTGAAGCCTAAAATTTAAAAGCCAGAAAGAATATATCATGAAATATTTCTGTATTTATTCTTAAAAATTTTTTATTGTGGTAAAATATATCACAATATAACATAAACTTTGTCATCTGAACTTTAAAAAAAAAAGCAAAACCTTTTTGTTTTGTATTGGGGTATAGCCGGATTAACAATGTTGTGATAGTTTTGGGTGAATAGCAAAGGGATGCAGCCATGCATATACATATTATTCATTCTCCTCCAGACTTCCCACTCATCCAGGCTGCCACCTAACTTTGTGCACAGTTTCCTGTGCTATACAGCCTCTGTTAGTCACTGAATCATGTCTGACTCTTCTTGCGATCCCATGGACTGTAGCCCACCAGGCTCCTCTGTCCATGGGATTTCCCAGGCAAGAATACTGGAGTGGGTTGCCATTTCCTCCAGGGGATCTTCCCAACCCAGGGATTGAACCTATGTCTCCTGCATTGCAAGCGTATTCTTTACCCTGAGCCACCAGGGAACCATGCTCTGCAGCAGATCCTTGTTGGTTATCCATTTTAAATATAACAGTCCATCCCAAACTCCATGTCATCTGAACCCTTTTTAGTGTAGGGTTCAGCAGTGTTAAGTACATTCACATTTTGCAACCAATCTACAGAATTGTTTTCATCTTGAAAAACTAAAACAATTAATTTAAACAATAACTCCCCATTCTCTTCTCCCTTTCCAGCCCTCAACAACCATCATTCTATTTACTGTCTCTGAATTTGACTACTCTAGATAGTTCATATAATTGAAAACACATAGTATTAGGTATTTGTCTTTTATGACTGGCTTCTTTCTTTTTTTCTTTATTTTCTTTCTTTATTTGTTTTTTTGATCATGCTGCATGGCTTGCAAGCCCCTAGGAGTGGAAGCATAGATTCCTAACCATGAGACCACCAGGGAATTCATGACTGGCTTATTTCATTTAACATAATTTCCTCAGAGTTCATCCATGTTTTAGTTTGTGTCAGAATTTCCATCCTTTGTAAAGACTCAGTAATATTCCATTCTAAGTATTTACCACATTTTGTTTATCCATTCATCTATTGATAGGTACTTAGGTTACTTCCATGTTTTGGTTATTATTACAGCTGCTATGAACATGATTGTACAGGTATCTCTTCAAGATCTAACTTTTAATTCTTTTGGACATATACCCAGAAGTGGAATTATTGAATCATGTGATAATTCTATTTTTAATTTTTTGAGGAATCACCATACTGTTTTCCATAGAGGCTATACCATTTTTTATTTCCAACAGTGCATAAGGGTTCCAGTTTCTTTATATCCTTAGCATTTGATATTTTGGGGAGTGTTTGATAGTAGCCATCCCAGTGGACATGAGGTGGCATTTCATTGCGGTTTTAATTGACACTTCATTAATAGTGATATTGAATATCATTTCATTTGCTTATTGGCATTTTATATATCTTCTTTGTAGAAATGCCTGTTCAAGCCCTTTGCCCATTTTAAAAGCAGGTTGTTTTTTTGTTATTGAGTTGTAGGGATTCTTTATATATTCTGGATACTCACCCTTTATCAGGTGCATGCTTTGCAAATATTATCTCCTGTTTTACAATTTGCCTCTCATTCTGTTGATTATATCCTTTCTGCATAGAAGTTTAAAATTTTAAACTACTCCAATTTATTTATTTTGTCATTTATTGCCTGTGTTTTTGGTGGCATAGCCAAGAAACCATTTCCAAATCCAATGTCATGAAGATTTTCCTCTGTTTTTTTCTAAGGATTTTGTAGTTTTAGTGCATATGTTTAGGTCTTTGATCCAATTTGAGTTAATTTTTGTAAGAGTTCAGCATCATTCTTTTGCATGTGAATATCCAATTTTTCCAGTACCATTTGTTGATAAGTCTGTCCTTTCCCACTGAATGAGCATGACACCCTTTTTGAAAATCATATGACAGTATATGCAAAAGGTTTTTTCTGGGCTCTTTCTAGTCCATTATTTTTTTCTTGTTTGCTATTATTCTTGTATCACACTATTTTGGTTACTGCAGTTTTGTAATACATTTTGAAATTAGAAAATATGAGACCTATCACTTTATTCTTCTTTTTCAATATTGTTTTCATTATTTTGGGGTCACTTGAAACTCCATACAAATTTTTAGGTAGATTATTCTATTTCTGAAAGAAACATTGCTGGGATATTGAGAGGGATTGCTTTAAATCTGAAGAATACTTCAGGTAATAGTATTATCTTAACAATATTAAACCTTCTTCTGCATTAAGTGGGAGGTTTTTCTACTTGTTTGTGTCTTTAATTTGTTGCAGCAATGTTTCTTATTGTTAGTGTACAAGTCTTTGCCTCCTTTATTATGTTTATCTTAAGTATTTTATTCTATATGATACTATTATAAATAAAATCTTTTTCATATTTAAATGTTTTGTTTTCAATTCAGAAATAGTAGCTCACATTTCAGAAACTGGTTTAGGAGTTTTTCCCCCCTCTCTCCACTATTACTTGGTATTTTGCAAGAGTTTTATAAAGAATTTTTTTAATCAATTTCAATTAAAATCATTTTCAACCTGATGAATGAATCTCTTCCCAAATACAAATTTATGTAATATTTCAACCACTTTAACAACCTTTGTTTTATTATATCAAGTAGTTCTATGACTGATTCTTTGATTTCAACGACATAAGAAGTTGGTGACTTTATATATATATATATATTTAGTTTCCAGAAAAACATCTTACACATGGAAACAAATGAAAATATGATCTGTGTCCCTAAGCCAAAAGCCATTGGTCTATGATTCATTGATTAATTCATTCAGTAGCATAAGTTGGGTATCTGCAAATCTATACAAAATTTCATTTCTGGTAGTATCAGAGAAATTGATATCAGTCCTACTGGAATTTTTCTATTTTATTTATACTCTTTTTTTCTGATTTCTCTAGCTTCTTGCCTTCAAATGATATACAAAATAATTTTATCATAATTACAAAAATATTCATAGCTAACATCATTCAGAATTCATAAGGTGGTAGGTAGTATATAAGTGCTATACTTATTATTAATGCATTTATGACTCATCACAACAACCAGAGGAAAACAAGGCAGGGAATGCTGATGGCCACACAAGGTTAATTGGAGATATTGAGGTCTAACTTAGGAAGTCTTGATCAGAAACACTTGCTAAAATATAGACAAGTGATGAATCATGAAATAATCTTTCAATATAAAATCATATATGTAACACATATTCAGTAGTACATGTATAAAATTTTATATAGGATAAGATTATAAGTAATTATTTATTGTATAAGTTATATATATATATAATATAAAGAAATATGTTATCAGCAAGCATTCTAGATGTTTATCTTTCCAGATAATTCATTTAAAAACTTTTCTATTGTGGGCATGTCTATTTATTTTTAGAAAAAACGGTTTAAAATATGCCTCTTTTCAGTGAGGGGACTAAAAACAAATCGCTTGAAATTAATCTCTATGTTGGGAGTGTTATGGGGCATAAGTAGAAAAATCACTGATGATCTTATTTTGCCAAAGATAACTAGGCTTATATGGCTCAGGCGGTAGAGAATTTGCCTGCAATATGGGAGACCCAGGTTCGATCCATGGATCAGGAAGATCCTCTGAAGAAGGGAGTGGCAACCCACTCCAGTATTCTTGCCTGGGAAATCCCATGGACAGAGAAGCCTGGTGGGCTACAGTCCACAAGGTTACAAAGAGTCAAACACGACTGAGTGACTAACACCTTCACTTTCATGAAGGTTATAGAAAACTTTTATACCTGTTTAAAACATAAAATCTGTGATTTGAACGTGTGTGTCTAATGATTTTGCCTACTTAACCTTTGCAAATGTGATTTGCAGAATAGGGGAATATAAGCCTCGTGCTTGGCGTCTTTGAAAAGAGAGTGTTCACCCCAAGATGTTCCCCAGAAGTAATAAGGTGTTCTTGGGCTGCTGGGATGGCTCCCCAATTTCTGTGACCTGGTTAACTATGGCCACCTTTATGGACTTACTTTATGAAATCCTAGTTGAGATTTGATATTTGAACCCAGCTTAACTAAGTCCAGAGATATGAGACTGAGCTGATACCTGTAGAAAATAATTTAGGGAATAGAGGGTAAACCTCAAAATATATAGTGAGGGATGTGAAGGACACTGAGAGTGCTCCAGGTGGAGCCCTGCTTTATCTCACATCTTTGTGTGTTGGAAGTATTTTAAGGAATGTTTGCTTACTAGATAAGGTTGCATGTTTAACCAGACTTGATCTCTCTCTCTCTCTTTTTAATTTTATTATTTTATTAGAGTGTAATTGCTTTACAATGTTGTGTTCATTTCTGCAAAGTGAATCAACTATATGAATGCGTGTAATCCCCTTCCTCTTAAATCTCCCCCTCACCCCCTCCTCATCCCACGCATCTGGGGCATCACAGAGCATCAGGCTGAGCTCCCTGTGTTATTCAGCAGCTTCCCACTAGCCATCTGTTTTACACACGGTGGTGTATATGGTCACTGTTACTCTCTCAATTCATCTCACCTTCTCCTTCGCCCCTCTGTATCCACATGCAGAATGTAGAATGGTCTCTGTCTGCATTTCTATTCCTGCCCTGAAAATATGTTGATCTGGACCCTTTTTCTAGATTCCATATATGTGCTTTAATGTACAATTATTTGTTTTTCATCTTCTGACTTATTTCATTCTGTTTTACAGACTCTAGGTCCATCCATGTCACTGAAAATGACCCAATTTTGTTCCTTTTTATGGCCGAGTAGTATTCCATTGTAAATATATATGCCACATTTTCTTTATGCATTGCTCAGTTGATGAACTTTTAGGTTGCTTGCATGTCCTGGCTATTGTAAATAGTACTGCAGTGAACATTGGGGTGCCATATCTTTTTGAATTATGGTTTTTATCCTCCTCTTTGGCCCCAGCACATGTCATATTTCATTATATGATTGTATTTGTTTTAGCAGTAGTATGCTCACAGAGGACAGGGACATAAACTTCTTAGTATTTCTTCTAGGCCCAGCAGAAGGGCAAGAAAAGAAGAGAAAAAGAAGGAGGAACAAACACATGGGAAGCCTCTACAGTATGCAGCCACTCAGAAAGGTCTTCAGTTTGGATTCCTCTTTGCCTCTCACCCTGACTCTTTAACATTTCTCTCATATCCTGAAGAGCTCAGCTCTACCAGATTTTGCAAATAAAACACAGGATGCTCAGTTGAACTTGAATTTCAGAAACGCAACGAATGCTTTTTCAAATGGAAGTTGCCCATGCAATGCTTGGTATGTACTTATATTAAAAACTTATTCATTGCTTTATAAAATAGGTGGCAATAGTGGTAAAGAACCCTCCTGCAAATGCAGGAGACATAAGAAAGTTCGAGCCCTGAATCTCGCAAGTTTGATCCCTGAGTCAGGAAGATCCTCTGGAGTAGGGCACTGCAGCCCACTCCAGTATTCTTGCCTGGAGAATCCCATGGATAGAGAAGCCTGGCAGGCGATGTTCCATAGGGTCCCAAAGAGTTGGGCGCTACTGAAGTGACTTAGCACCTGTATTTTACCCAATAATTCTTTTAAATTGTAGAAGAATGGCTTTATATATATATATATATATGATAGCTAGAAAAGTGAACAAATGACCAGATGATTAAAATAAAAAGATTCATTGAGCTTGGCTGTACACGCATCTATGTAGTATTATCAGTCGGGCACTGGAAGACCATAGGTTGGCATGGCCTTGAATACTCCTCAGGCAGCCCAAATGACCAGTCACAGGGCTTGTAAACTCCTGCTATGTCTAACACATAGTAGGAGTTAAGCAAGCTTCAATATAAACAGATTTCTCAGTGACATGAAAAACCTTAAGATTCTTTCAGAGTTAATACTACACCGTGATGTTGTAAAATGACTTCACTTTAGAAGATGAATGATAACATCACTGGCAAGAAAAATATCAGCCATTGAGAGAGGGAAAATTTCACCTCCACCTCCTCTACAGAGCAGCTCATCCTGTCACTGTATAATGATCTGGCTCTTTCCTGCTTTTGTCTAGGACAAATTTTCTTCTTCCATTGTTTTCTAGTTATATCTCTGGAGAATCACATTAGGAAAATGTTGAGCTTTTATCATTCAATTAGCAAATAAAACCCAGCACCCCAAACTTGTAGCTCATTATTGTTCTTGATAAGAATAACCTCCATTGCTTTATGCTTGAAATAGTAATTATGGAGATAAAAAGCACCTCAAGTTTGCTCTGGTTGGCAATCAATACCAGAAGCCCAGTATTATTATTACTATTGTTATCATTTTAAATTCCCGATAACTCAAGAGTTTCCTTTAATTAATTACCTAATGAGAAACTGTTTTATTCTTGTGCTTGGCATAGTGGCAGCTTGAGGTATTTATGGGCTTGGATGGGAGAGAATTTGTGTACCTAAACTATGAAACATCATTCAGGAAAGAGCCTGAAAATCAGTTCAGTTCAGTTGCTCAGTTGTGTCTGACTGTTTGCCACCCCATGAGTGGACTGCAGCATGCCAGCCTTCCCCGTCACCAACTCCCAGAGCCTACTCAGCCTTTTTCGCATTGGTGTTGCCATCGAATCATCTCACCCTCTGTCATCCCCTTCTCCTCCCATCTTCAATCTTTCCCAGCATCACTATCTTTTCCAGTGAGTCAGTTCTTTGCATAACGTAGCCAAAATATTGGAGTTTGAGTTTCAGCATCAGTCCTTCCAATGAATATTCAGGACTGATCTCCTTTCGAATGGACTGGTTAGATCTCCTTGCAGTCCAAGGGACTCTCAAGAGCCTTCTCCAACACCACAGTTCAAAAGAATCAATTCTTCGGCCCTCAGCTTTCTTTATAGTCCAACTCTCACATCCATACATGACTACTGGAAAAACCATAGCCTTGACTAGATGGACCTTTGTTGGCAAAGTAATGTCTCTGCTTTTTAATATGCTATCTAGGTTGGTCATAACTTTTCTTTCAGGGAGCCAGCATCCTTGAATTTCATGGCTGCAGTCACCATCTGCAGTGATTTTGGAGCAAAAAGAAAAAAAAGTCTGTCACTGTTTCCATTGTTTCCCCATCTATTTGCCATGAAATGATGTGACTGGATGCCATGATCTTAGGTTTCTGAATGATGAGTTTTAAGCCAGCTTTTTCACTCTCCTCTTTCACTTTCATTAAGAGGCTCTTTAGTTCTTCACTTTCTGCCATAAAGGTGGTGTCATCTGCATATCTGAGGTTATTGATATTTCTTCCGGGCAATCTTAATTCCAGCTTGTGTTTCATCCAGCCTGGCATTTCACATGATGTACTCTGCACATAAGTTAAATAAGCAGGGTGACAATATGCACCCTTGACATACTCCTTTCCCGATTTGGAACCAGTCTGTTGTTCCATGTCCAATTCTAACTGTTGTTTCTTGACCTGCATACAGATTTCTCAGGAGGCAGGTGAGGTGGTCTGGTATTCCTATCTTTTGAAGAATTTTCCACAGTTTATTGTGATCCACACAGTCAAAGGCTTTGGCATACTCAATAAAACAAAAGATTTGGAACTCTCTTGGTTTTTCGATGATCCAGAGGATGTTGGCAATATGATCTCTGGTTCCTCTGCCTTTTCTAAAACCAGCTTGAACATCTGGAAGTTCACGATTCATGTACTGTTGAAGCCTGGCTTGGAGAATTTTGAGCATTACTTTACTAGCGTGTGAGATGAGTGCAATTGTGTGGTAGTTTGAGCATTCTTTGGCATTGCCTTTCTTTGGGATTAGAATGAACCCTGACTTTTTCCAGTTCTGTGGCCACTGCTGAGTTTTCCAAATTTGCTGGCATATTGAGTGTAGCACTTGCCCAGCATCATCTTTTAGGATTTGAAATAGCTCAACTGGATTTCCATCACCTCCACTAGCTTTGTTCATAGTGATGCTTCCTAAGGCCCACTTGACTTTGCATTCCAGGATATCTGGCTCTGGGTGAGTGATCACACCATCGTGATTATCTGGGTCGTGAAGATCTTTTTTGTACAGTTCTTCTATGTATTCTTGCCACCTCTTCTTAATTTCTTCTGCTTCTTTTCAGTCCCTACCATTTCTGTCCTTTATTGTACCCATCTTTACATGAAATGTTCCCTTGGTATCTCTAATTTTCTTGAAGAGATCTCTGGTCTTTCCCATTCTATTGTTTTCCTCTATTTCTTTGCAAGGACCACTGAGGAAAGCTTTCTTATCCCTCCTTGCTATTCTTTGGAATTATGCATTTAAATGGGTATATCTTTTCTTTTCTCCTTTGTCTTTCCTATCTCTTCTTTTCTCAGCTATTTGTAAGGCCTCCTCAAACAGCCATTTTACTTTTTTGCATTTCTTTTTCTTAGGGATAGTTTTGATCCCTGTCTCATGTACCATGCGATGAACCTCCATGCATCCTTCTTCAGGCACTCTGTCTATCAGATCTAATCCCTTGAATCTATTTGTCACTTCCACTGTATAATCATAAGAGATTTGATTTAGGTCGTACCTGAATGATCTAGTGGTTTTCCCTACTTTCTTCAATTTATGTCTTAATTTGGCAATAAGGAGTTTATGATCTGAGCCATAGTCAGCTCCCAGTCTTATTTTTGCTGACTGTATAGAACTTCTCCATCTTTGACTGCAAAGAATATAATCAATCTGATTTCAGTGTTGACCATCTCGTGATGTCCATGTGTAGAGTCTTCTCTTGTGTTGTTGGAAGAGACAACAACACAATGACCAGTGCATTCTCTTGGCAAAGCTCTATTAGCCTTTGACCTGCTTCGTTTTGTACTCCAAGGCCAAAATTGCCTGTTACTCCAGGTATCTCTTAACTTCCTACTTTTGCATTTCAGCCCCCTATGATGAAGAGGACATCTTTTTTGGGTGTTAGTTCTAGAAGGTCTTGTAGGTCTTTGTTGATCTGTTCAACTTCAGCTACTTCAGCATTACTGTGATATTGAATGATTTGCCTTGGAAACAGACATCATTCTGTCATTTTTGAGATTGCATCCTAGTACTGCATTTTGGACTCTTTTGTTGACTGTGATGGCTACTTCATTTCTTCTAAGGGATTTTTGCCCACAGGAGTAGATTTAATGGCCATCTGAGTTAAACTCACCCACACCAGTCCATTTTAGTTCTGAAAATGCCTGTATCTAAATTAAATGAGGGCTTCCCTGGTGGCTTAGGGGTAAAGAATCCACCTGCCAATGCCGAAGAAGCAAGTTCAATCCTTGGGTTGGGAATATTCCCTACAAGAGGAAATGGCAACATCCCACTCCAGTATTCTTTCCTGGAGAACCCCATGGACATAGGAGCCTGGCATGCTGCAGTCCAAGGGGTCACAAAGACTTAGAGATGACTTTGCAACTGACAACAATAACAACAAATTAAACAAATTTTCTGTTTTGGTCATGGATTAAATTGTATTGAATTTGCAACCTTATGGGTTATATTTGCTACTAGAATATCTGTTGAACACACTGTCAACTCTAAGTGGTGATACTGTAGAGATAAGAGATGAGATTAGTACAGAGCACCAATGAATGGAAATCTATCTTACCTTCTGTGGATCTGAAGCACTTGGCATTGAGTCTCATACAGAGCAAGTGTGAAATTAACACGTTGAGGTGAACTTTATGTCCCCCTCCCAATCTGAAAGTAGGATAGCCATTCTCTTAAGTAAGCTGTCACTTAGCTGACTACTATCTATGCTGTTTCAGAAATCCACTGTGCTGTGAATTCTTATTTTCTTTCTTGACTTTTGAAGCCCAAACTTGTTCCTTTGGGGATATATCTCTTCATTGTTTCTCATACTGCACAGCTGCTGAAACCAAATTGACGGAGTTGAATTTTTCAGGTGTTTCTTCTATGACTGTGAGGCTTCATATAGTCTCATACATATATGCATGGACTGAGGCGTAGTGTGTGTATGCAAAGACATATTTAAACTCATATGTGAATATTATATATAATTAACTTGCAGGAATAAATTCTTTGGAAAATTCTTAACCCATGGAATTGGGGCTTCCTATAGAATTGTATCTGTTAGAGTTTGACCTCATATACTGGTAAAATAGGAGCAAGACAACTGGGCCCATATTCTTAAATTACCTGCCCACAGTGTTCTCTATAATAGATACATTAGAGATTCTAGAATCATCCATTTGGCTGTTTCCCTACTAGATTATTCCACTAGTCTGTTAATTACCAGCAGTGAAGGGGAGGAGTCTTTCTGTTCAGTAAATGCAAGTTTTTCCATTTTTCTCTGTTTCCTTTTGTGTTTTTACCTTAAAAATGAGCCTATTGGGAATTAAATCCAAATTAGTCTAATGTTCTTTCAGAGCAATGGTCATATTACAAGTAGTGCTTATTACTACTGTGGCCAGCTCTTAGTGTCTTGATTTCATTCCTAGGCTAGAAAACGCTTAAGTCTGTGCCAGAATTCTAGTTGTGTTGTGACCCAGGCAGCTCATCGTTTCTGCCTGCACTCTGACTTGCCCTTTAAAATCTCTTTTTCACTGCTAAGTTTAAAATTGACCTTTATACATAGGAGGCTGCCCTTATCCACGACCCCAATATTTTACTCTGACAGTTCTGTTATCCTTATGCCTCTTTGGCCATCCTTTCTTATTCATTTGGCTTCTCTTTTTTTAACCTCTTCTATTTTCTCATTTGCCCGATCACGGCTATTACCAAACCAGGAAGAATCACCTGACTCTCTCACCTATTTTTATCAACCCAAACCAAAGTATACCCTGCCCCCCCCCCCACCCCATATCAGGCGATGTTCTGTCCTTGTGCTTTTCTTTCCTGTTATTTTAACCCAGTCACTGATCCCAAACATTCCTAATCAAATCCTTTGGCTTTATTACTCTAAGTTGATTTGTCTCCATGCATGAGTGAGCGTGTCACACCTTTGCTCCTGGCAAGAGTCTTGTCTGATCAGAGCAAGCATCTCCTGCCTTTGCTCTGGGCAGGCAGTCCTGTCTTGTTAATGTAATCCTGATGTTCTAACTTCATCTCTCTATCTGCTAACAATTTTACCATTACCCACCAAGCTTTCTCACTTTGAAACACTTGGAGTATTTTTAAAGGTTTTAAAATTAGTACTCTAAAGTACATAGAAACATAAATAGTACCCAGGGATAGATGAATGAATGAAGAGTATTTCTTCTACCTCACCCTTGCTGTTCTGGAAAGTATGAACTCATTGCCTTTCCCCTAATACTGTTCTCCTGTGGGATTTGTAACAGGGAAGAGCCAATTCTGACTCCATGTTGGGTCTGTGTCTTTGACTTTAACCTTTGTTTTTGGTTGCTTTTGTAGTAATGTGTGTGCATGCTAAGTTGCTCCAGTCGTGTCCGACTCTTCGCGACCTTATGGACTGTAGCCCACCAGGCTCCTCTGTCTGTGGGATTCTCCAGGGAAGAATGCTGAAGTGGTTGCCATGCCCTCCTCCAAGGGGTCTTCCCAACCCAGGGATAGAATCTGAACCTGTGTCTCTTGTGCCTCTTGCATTGGCAATCAGGTTCTTTACCACTGGAAGGCAAAAGCGAAGTCGCTTAGCCGTGTCTGACTCTTTGCGAGCGCAGGGGCTGTCGCATCCGTGGGATTCTCCAGGCAAGAGTACTGGAGTGGGTTGCCATTTCCTTCTCCATGTTTACCGCTAGAGCCACCTGGAAAGCCTCTTGTAATATAATCATACCTAATGGACTGCTTCAGGGGGCCCTGCCCACCTGTGAATGGCTACAGAAAAGAAGAAATTAACATTCCTTCCCATTTTGCAAGACAAAAGGCCTTTTTTACGTCTTCACCTCCTCTCCCTCTCAGTTCTGTAAAGGAAGCTGACATCCAGACACAGATAAGATTTTTTTTTTTTTTTGGAGACACTAGTCTATCATATTCTCTGTCTGAATAAACTCATATTCCTTGCTTCAACACCTCATCTCTCCATTTACTGACCTATCTCTCGCAGCTAGCAGAGTGAGCTTGGACTTTGTAGCAGATTCTATAATCCTTTTCTCAAAGAACTCAAGTTTATCAGTGGATGCTCACCTCTTTATTCTTCCTTCAGAAATATTTGACCTTTCTTCTCCACCCTGCCACTCCTGCCCTAGTTCCTACCCTCTGCCTGCCTGGACTACTACCGTAGGTTTCTCACTGGCTCCCTACCACCCTTGTCCAGTTCACTCTCCATGCTGCTCATCAGTAATAGGTACTAGATAAAGATGTATTAATTTAATTTGATGAGAGAATAAAGGCATTACCAAATTTTTCTTGGAAAAGGAAAAGCCATGAATAATGAGTCTAGGGAAATAAATAAAAGTGTCAGATTCTGATGATTTGGTGCAAATGGAATTGATTCCATATTAGGTTATTTGACATCAATTATCATTTGGGTAAAAGCATGCATTTCCTCCTCTATAACCCTCATTTAAAGGATGGGCTTTGAACAGAAGGACAACATGAATGTACCCTTCCTTTCTTTGAAAGAGCAGTGGACTGCTTTAATGGTCTAGCTTCCCAACTGTGAGCAATAAACATTCTTCTCTTCTCACTCATTCTTTTAGTAGAGCAATTCACTGCCAGTCTGCAAATGAGGCCTATTAATGATAGTTCTCATTTCGAATCTGGAAGGGTGAACACAAAGGAAGGACTCCTGCTGGCCATTAATCCATGATATTAATGAAGACATTTTTATCAATGCCTGTGTCTCATCTTCCTAATGAAGGAGTTCTCATTATTTCATTGTTTACAGTTGAAAGTAAAAAGTATATGTGTGTAAAAATAGTATACTTGTTGGGACTTCCCTGGTGGTCCAGTGGCCAAGACAAAAAGCTCCCAATGCAGGGGGCCTAGGTTCAATCCCTGATCGAGGAACTAGATCCTGCATGCTGCAGCCAAGACTCAGCACAGTCAAATAAATAAATAAATATTTAGAAAAAGTATACTTGTTGTAATTTATCTCCAAATTTAGTGAAATCAACTTCAGAGAAGTTGATTGTGGGACTCCTTCTGAAGACATTTTTACTCCAAGAGCTATGACTTGTTTTAAAAATGTATTGAAGAGCACGCTAATGTAATTGCCATTATGTCTCTGCCTGAAAGCTCCCATTATCTAGGGACAGGCTTGTATAATAGAGTTGCGCTTATGAAGACCCAGATCTGGAAGCCAGAGAAGGCTTGGGGGAGGCAGGTGTTTTCTGGAGGATGTGAGGTCTTCTTGCTCCTAGGACTGGGCCCTTTCAAGCATTTAGAAGTGTGTGATGTTAGCCATGAGGAATACTTACTCATTGTATCTTAGATGGGCATGGAGATCCTAGACACATCGGGATGGTGAAACCATCATGTCATGTTGGTTATTTTCCTGAAGCCTTAACTCCTTACTAATAGCAGTAGCAGGCTGAGATAAAAGAGCTCTTTGTATTACCTGTGTGTACCAGGTGACTCAATGGTAAAGAATCCACCTGCCAATGCAGGAAACACAGGAGACGCAGATTCGATCACTCGGTCGGAAAGATCCCCTGGAGGAGAAAATGGCAACCCACTCCAATATTCTTGCATGACAGATCCCATGGACAGAGGAGCCTGGTGGTCTACAGTCCGTGGGGTCGCAAAGAGTAGGACACAACTGAAGAGACTGAGCACATGGTCTAGCCAATTGTATGCTCCTACTACAAAGATATGAATCATCAGCAAACCTCAAATATTTTAAAGCTTATTTGAAGCAAATGCAATGGAGAACAAGATACAAGGAAATGCTAACATACTGGTTGCTAATTTGACTAGTATTAATTGCTGTTTAATGAAACCTTGATTTTCCTTGATCCCAAGGAAGAACTTTAATTTCATTTTCCCCTTAGGATTATTATCCCTTTATCTTGCTCTATCATACATCTGTATTAATTCAGAGTCACTGTTTTCTCATGAATATACTAAGCTGTCAGTTAGCAGTAGAAAGCCATTGCTTAATTATTTCATAGAGGCAGTGCAATATATGATTTAAATCCTGATTCTACCACTTATTAAGTGTGTAAAGTAGAGTGATAGAATGTCCCTAAAGACTCAGTGTAATCATTTGTTAAGTGGAGCTAATAAGAGTAATGCCTAACTCCTTGGTCTGTATGGAGGATTAAAGGATATAATCCTTTTAAACTGTTATCTGATGCTGGGCACATAGTAAGCCTTTGATACACTTTGTCTATCATTATCTGTTAAGGCTTTTCTCTCTACTCTCAATTCTTGAACTCTCTTCTTTTAAAGGAAAGTAATAATGTGACTTGTTTTACATAGCTGTACACAATATCCAACTTGGGGATGATTTTCAAAGGCCAGTAATCTAACAGGAATCCTAAGTTTAAGGTTGATGGTGAGGGTTCCCACTAGGTTTTGGGAGGGTGCAGGTTCCTGGTGAAGGCAGAGAGGATGTGAAAAGAGGAGGAGGCGGGGAGAGGAAGTGGAAGCTTGGGCCCAGTGATACAGGAGAAAGGGAGGCTGCATGGCAGAGTCACTGAGTGATGTGAGGACACCCTGGATCCCTCTGGGGCAGGGGTGGGGTGGGGAGTTGGGGTTTTAGGGGTCTCACATCTAGCTCAGCAAAGAGTGGTTGACCATAGTGATGATGCTTCTGAAGAGAAGGAAAGCAGCTCCGCTCTCGGTCCAGAATAAAGAGGCGGATGGCAAGGATCAAATATTTCAGAAGGACCACCATGGGGTGTACACCCTGCCTCAGAGCCCTGACCAGGGGCACCTGTAAAATAGACAGCCTTGTCCTAGCCTAGACCCACTCAAACACTGTCGTTGATACCAGCATTTGCAGTAGCAGCCAGGAAAGCTGGCTGCTCTGTGCAGTGATGACCCCAGGTTTAAGGAGCATTGGGCATCCCTGGGTCAAGTTCTGCCCTTAGTTGGCTAGGTTCCGTCTCCCTGTCTCTGTAAGCCAGGTCCTCACTCTGAGAGCCAGCGAGGGGACCACCTCTCAACGCAACCCCTCTTCTGCAAAGGAGGAAGGAGCTCAGAAAATTGAGGCACCTGCGGTCATGATGCTGGGATCATGGGTCAGAGACTTTTCCTGGTGGTGTCCAAGTTTCACTACCCCCCCACCCCTGCCAGGAACCACCTGTTACACACTATCTTACAATCACTGACGTGTTTTGCTTAACATGATCTCAATTGATTGTCACAACAAGCCTTTAAAATAAACAGCATAGTTATCATCATCCCCTTTGTATGGGGCTGCCTGAGGCTAGATAAACAGTCAGTCTGTAAAGCTTTACACTTTTTTTACACACTTTTTATCTGCCTAAGGCCAGATAAAAAAATCAATATGTAAAGTCAGTGTTGCAGAATCTGTTTCTTCTTAATCCCAGGCTAGAGGTTTTCTTAACACCTCACTGTTACCAGTTCAGTACTCACCCCTACCCCCAGCACACCCCCAGGTGTGCTCCATTAACAGGGCTCAGCTTGCAGTAAATCACTTCTTTACTGAGCTCTGCAGTTCTGAAAGGAACATAACTTTTTTTTCCTGTAAACAGATGATAGTTTTTAAATAGAGATATTCATTAATTCCAAGGACCAATGAAAGGAAGAATGGACTAGGAATTGACTTAGAAGGAAGGATACCAGCTGAAATTCAAGAAGCCCCTTAGTAAAATGGCGCAGGTCTCTAGAGGAAGATTTTAGGTATTCCCGACCTCATGCCCCGGGTGACACACACAGCGTGGTGCTCATGGCTTTGGGTCTGTCCACGTCTGACATTTGAATCAGTTACCATGGGAAGCCATAAAACCTCTTTCTTGAGGTATTTCCAACTGAGGTAGATAATTTCAGAAGAGACCAGGCCACAGCGTGAAGATGAGCTAAGTGACCTCTTGGTATTTTGTAAGCATGAAACTAATTCGGTAGGAATGTACAGGTTGTAACTATACACAAAGCGCATCTCAGAGGTAACTCGTCTCAGTTCACAGCTTGTCTTGATCTTCAGCAGAAGCTAAGATTTCTTCAAATACGACTCTAGATAAAATATGGAGAAGCACAGAACTACTGAAAGTGAAAGTCACTAGTTGTGTCTGACTTCTTTGCGACCCCATGGACTATACAAGTCCATGGAATTCTCCAGGCCAGAATACTGGAGTGGGTAGCCTATCCCTTCTCCAGCTGATCTTACCAACCCAGGAATCAAACCAGGGCCTCATGCATTGCAGGCAGATTCTTTACCAGCTGAGCTACCAGGGAAGCTCTTTATAATTTAAATTTATTAATAAATGATAACCCTAGTTAAGAATATGTACTGTACGATTATTCCAGGGACTTTTGCAATCACCATTTACGTGCTAACTCATTTAATTTTCACTGTGCCCTATGTGATAGGTTTTTTGGTTTCCTGGTTTTACAGGCAAGGAAACAGGCTTCCAGAGGTTAATTCAGTTCAGCTCAGTCTCTCAGTCATGTCCAACTCTTTGCAACCCCATGAACTGCAGCAGGCCAGGCCTCCCTGTCCATCACCAACTCCCAGAGTCTACCCAAACTCATGTCCATTGAGTTGGTGATGCCATCCAACCATCTCATCCTCTGTCGTCCCCTTCTCCTCCTGCCCTCAATCTTTCCCAGCATCAGGGTCTTTTCAGATGAGTCAGCTCTTCGCATCAGGTGGCCAAAGTATTGGAGTTTCAGCTTCAACATCAGTCCTTCCAATGAACACCCAGGACTGATCTCCTTTGGGATGGACTGGTTGGATCTTCTTGCAGTCCAAGGGACTCTCAAGAGTCTTCTCCAACACCACAGTTCAAAAGCATCAATTCTTCGGCGCTCAGCTTTCTTTATAGTCCAACTCTCACATCCATACACGACCACTTGAAAAATCATAGCCTTGACTAGATGGAGTTTTGTTGGTAAAGTAATGTCTCTGCTTGTTAATATGCTCTCTAGGTTGGTAATAACTTTCCTTCCAAGGAGTAAGCATCTTTTAATTTCATGGCTGCAGTCACCATCTGCAGTAATTTTGGAGCCCCTCAAAAGAAAGTCAGCCACTGTTTCCACTGTTTCCCATTTATTTGCCATTCCAGAGGTTAAGTAACTTGGCAATTAAGAGGTAAATCTGGGTTTTACAACATGTGCCTCCAAAGGGGCCTTGCCTACCTCCTTGGAGAAATCTAGAAAGAACATATGCCTTGGAGCAAGACTGACCTGGATTCAGATTCCAGCAGTGCCATTTTCAGGCTGTGTGACCTCAGCAAAGTTATCTAACTTCTCTGAGTCTCAGTTTTAAAAACTGTAAAGGAATGATGAAGTATTTGCTTTGAAACATTGTTTGTGAGCATTGTTAGCTGTTTTGACTTTGAAATTTGTCCAATGAAGTTGGTTGGGTCAACAGATGACATTTTGAAAAGAACTTGATTAATCCTGTCTTTAAATTTGGGGTGACCCAGCCAGCTTATTCTTTCTCTTGTCATTCTTGAGGGAAATTGCTAATGTAAGATATCTCAAAGTCCTTGACAATATCAATAACATTAACATAATGCTAATGTGAATACATCAACATGAACTAATCAGCATTCCTGGAAAATTAGAGCCAAGTGTCACCTTGTACTCCTCAAATAGCAACTTGCTGTGGACATCTGAACCTGGCTACATGGCCAGCTCCCGAGTAGTTAGTGGGAATGAGACTTAGAAGTTATTATTGCCTTGAAAGTGAAAAGTGTGAAAGTATTAGTTGCTCAGTCATGTCTGACTCTCTGACCCCATGGACTGTAGCCCACCAGGCTCCTTTGTCATAGAGTTCTCCAGGCAAGAATACTGAAGTGGGTAGCCATTCTCTTTTCCAGGGGATCTTCCCGACCCAGGGATCAAACCTGGGTCTTCCACATTGCAGGCAGATTCTTTACCTTCTGAGCCACCAGAGAAGCCCCCAATTACTGCCTTGGAGAGAGTTTCAGATGCTTCCCGAGGCCTCTGAGAAGGTCCTAGGGTGGGGGAGTGGCAGGCAAGCTAGACCTGTTCCCATTCACCACCATCCCCTTTCATTAGAATAAAATGGCTTTGATCTCTTTTTTATATTCAGATTTCTACATAAAATTTTGGGGGGAAAATCTGTTATTTTAAAAAATTTTAAAAATCACCTTTTATTAATAGAAAATATGCTGGACTAATAGTGCTTTAAAATATTAATAAAGTACTGCAAATAGTTTGTAAAATGAGTATCAATACCCAAGGTGGAAAAAAGGTGGTCACTTTTTTCAGCCTACCACAGAGACAGAAGGACAAATGGGGGAAATGTCTTCTGAAGATCCTTTCATCGGAGACCGAGTGTGAAATCACGGGTCCATTTGCCGAATGCTTCTATAAGCAGGAGTACATTTATGAGACATTACAGCACAACCCCAACCAAAATTAAAAACCAGTGAAATCCCTTCCCTTGATGAAGCCTCCCATCCAGCAAATGAAATATAAAATACCCTTGAAAACAACGGAAGAGACAAAGTAACACAAAGCTCTTCTATGCAAAGACACAAAGGCACAAGGATGCACTAGTAGAGGCCAGAAGGCTCTCTCAGAAGGCTTTTTCAGGCGAAGAATAGTTGGAGCTGATATTTAAAGGAAAGATGGTAATTTAGTTTCCATTGCAAAACAGAGAGAAAACTCACTACATATAATAAAAATCAGACTGAAAAGCAATAGAGGTAAATAAATCATCCTTGATTCCATTTTTACTAAAGTGAAATAATAGTTATAAATATGTTCTGAAAATGTGAAAGCTATGGGGATGTGAGCTATTATTGGTTACTAATAATGCCAATATTCTCCACATCATATTATATGAGTACTGCATATCAGTAGATTAGAAAATGGATGGCATGGCCTCACATTTTAAAAAAGTGAACTCAATGTCAGGAATTCCAGCTATCATGCCTACTTATAAGTTCTTTTCCATATAGCCTTTGGCAATCTCTTTAACCCTTTGCTATCACATACAGCATCATCCATAATCATGATCATGTCATCTACAATTCACAAGGACTACCTTGAATTTGTTTAAACCTGTAGAAAGAGTGGTGTCGCATGAATGTTGAACTAAGCTGAAGTCACCGTCTCACCATATTACTGGTAAATTATGTCATCTTAGGACAAACATCTGGTCCATCTTGAATTCAGAGGCATAGGAATGCACGGCAAGCCCAGTGTTGATAATGATGTCTCTTCTTCCTAGTGCAGGCTGAAGGACTTCCCAGTGAAAGATCCTTAAAAAGACTGTGTCATACTCTCTTCTCAGTAGCCAGCCTCAAGCCACTGAGCAAGTGCTAAACCAGCAATTCTAGAACCTGACACACTTATTCTGTGCTAGGCAAAGAAAGATATGTTTTTATGAAAAGGAATCTGTTTTAAATTTGAATTATAGGCAAATGTATAGCTAGTGTTCACCATCATTTCAAAATAATACATCAAAAAGGCCACTATTCAGTTATTGAGAGGACAAAAGAGAAAATGTGTAATGTAGGCATTTTAGGCTTAAAAAAATCAATATTGTCATCCTTCTGTTCCACTAAAAATGAATCTACTAAGTATTAAAATACGTGAGTGCAGATTCTTTTTTAATAGAATACATTAAATTTGTGTATTTATTTATGGCTGTGCTGGGTCTTTGTTGCTGTGTGAGGACTTTTTCTAGTTGCAGCGAGGTAGGGGTACCCTTCATTGCAGTGTGTGGACTTCTCATTGCAGTGGCTTCTCTTTTTATGGAACACGGACTCTAGAGCACTGGCTCAATAGATGTGACACACAGGGTTTATTGCTGCATGGTGTGTGGGATTTTCCTGGACCAGGGTCAAACCTGTGTCTTCTGCATTGGCAGGTGGTTTCTTGACCACGGGATGGATAGGGAAGTCCTGCAGACAGATTCTTAAGGTTCTCCATGCCCTGGCCTGCGGGCACTCATGCACTATGTGATCAAAACCTTGACTGTGGATGGTGATTTGCTTCCAATCCAAGGAACGGGACAAAAGTGACAGGACATATGTGATTATGTGTATGTGGTTATGTGTTGTAAAACTGCAGTGTCTGTCATGCTGAGGCCTCTCTCTCGCCTTTCCTGGTTTTGAGGGGGCAAGCAGGCACATTAAGGAACCGGGGGTAGCCACGAACTACAAGCAGCTTCTACAGGCAGAGGACAGCCACCAGCTGACTTCCAGCAGGAGACTGAAACGCTCAGTCTTACACCCGCAAGGAGCTTCATTCCGCCAACAACCTGAGTAGGCTTGGAAGTAGACCCTTCCCCAGTTGAGTTTCAGATGGAAGCTCAGCCAAGTTAGCATGTTGATTGCAGCCTGTGAGACCCAGAAGAGAGGACCAAGCTAAGCCTCACTCAGACTCAGACCCACAGTGTGTGTTGTTTTAAATCACTATGTTTGGGTACTGTTGTTTTGATATGCAGCAGACATTAATACAATGAAGACAGATTTTTCTCTTTGTATCCAAAAGCTTACCTCAAGGAGAGAAACGCAAGCCATGTGTATTAAGTAAGATGCTAATCATTTTGAAAATGCTAAAGTGTATTTAGGATGTAAGTTGTTTATATGTCGATTTCCCTCTACCTAGACTCTTTTTTGGCTTCCCTGGTGGCTCAAATGGTAAAGAACCAGCCTGCAATGCAGGAGACCCAGGTTCAATCCTTGGGTTGGGAAAATTCCCTGGAGAAGGGAATGGCTACCCACTCCAGCATTCTTCCCTGGAGAATTACACAGGTAAAGACTTTCTTTTATGCATTTTCAAAGCCAAATACAGACTAACCAGGTGAATATTTTGAAAAGAGTAATTGAGCTTATGATATATTCAAAATATGAGAATTATTCTCCCCTTTATCGCAATTTGTATTTAGTTCAGTGGAGTTTAAAATTTTTGAGCTTTAGAGGAAAATCATTGCTTTTTCACTTTTAAGTTATTTTGTCCTTGGAGAGAATGTAATACATTGTTGTTTTTTTCTTTTCTGTGGCTTCACTTTCATCTAATATATGCAGTACAAAGATTTCTCTAGATGACACTTTACCTAACTCCAGTAGCATTTGAAGTAGGAATAGAACTGAGGACTTAGACTCAATTAACCTAAAATAACATTTTGCTAACTTTTCAATTTGCCTAATTCTTTACAAGTACGTTGGAATTATAAAAACTGCATATTAGTTGAAGATATATGCAGGGGTTAATGTTGCTCTGGCTAAGGCATGGGAAAATAAGAAAAGCAAAACATAGCAATACAGCATAACCCAAATAAAAGTACATCGGGTTGATCAGTTGTGGTTGTCATGCCCTGCTAAGCTAAAGAACAGCATAGTGTCGACCTTGGAACGCCAGGTCAGTGCAAGTTCAGATCACTGCTTGTGCACACTCCAAGATGTTTTCTCAAGGCATATATGGCTCAATGACCTCCAGCTAGGTGATAGCCCTTGTACAAAAAAATAGTAAAGATAGTTTAAAGTAATCAATAAAATGGGGGACGTGACTGTGGACACAAGAGCCTGACTTCATCGTGGCACAACAGATACTTTCTGCTTGCCAAGACACTAAATAAAAGTGATGTGGTTCCCAGGAACAAGGCTCTTGACCCAAGAGATCTTGAGTCTCCCGGTCCCATCTTTAAAACTTTAATTCTGTCTCTAGTTTCTTTTTCCCAAACTGTGCATCGATTACTTTTGATCCCTACCTGCTGTGCTGACTGCAGCAGATATAATTCTTTTTTCTTTTTTGGCTGCACTGACTCTTCATTGCCGCACGTGAGGTTCTCTAGTTGGGGCACACGGATTCTAGATCACGAGGGCTCAATAGTTGCAGTACCCAGGCTTAGTTGCTGCATGTGGTATCATAATTCCCCCACCAGGGATCAAACATGGGCCCCCTGCATTGGGAGCACAGAATCTTAGCCACTGGACCACCAGGGAAGTCCCAAAGGTTTAGTTCCTTAATTCTTAACCCAAATTTTAATTTCAGAGACAAAGAATACTTTTTAATGTTTTTAAATGTAATTTTATTCCTTAAAAAGGGAAAAAAGAAATTTGCTATTGGTCATTCTAAGGGCATCCCCATCATTTTATTACAACAGCAGCAGCAGCAGCAGAAGAGTAACAGCTGATATTTATAGGTGCTGATTATTTGCAAGAATCTTTACAAACAGATGATGAATATCATTATGCCCATTTTACAGATGAAGAAAGTGTGAGATAAGGGCAAAGGCCTTACCTAAAGTCTCAGATGGCAGAGGAGGAGGATAGCAAACAAGTTGACTCTAGAACTAATCCCTGAAAATAAGGATGGAGGCATTTTTATATTAAACTATCTTCCCATGGAGAAAAGGCAGTTAATTCCATTTGTACTAAATAATCTGATCATGCCTAATAAGAAGACCCCATATTTAACTTCATGCTATGTGTGTAAAATCATACAGAGAAAAGTAATAACAATAATGCTGTTAAAAATTCCTGTTAAATGAATTGCAAAGCAAAAAGGGTTATAGCATGAAAAAATTTACTTAGGAACCACTGTCAAATTTGTCCTTATGAAACTGCCTCTCCTATATTCACTGTCTACGTTTGCTTTGCCAATTTTTTCAGTCATTCTCCCTTTTTAAGAAATCTGTAAATGTCTGCTGTTGCTGATTACTCTTTATGACAGTGAAGAACTGTGTAAACTGAAAATCTCATCAAAGTTTCAGAGTTTTATGAGATGGATAAGGAAATGTGGACAAACTGCTCAAACCTAAAAATAGAATTGAACTCGTTAAAAACTGAAGATGAAAAATAGACAAAATAATGGTAATATGAGCACTTCAAAGAAGATGATTTGTGTATCAAGGGATTAGGAGAGGCCTTTAGAAAAATTAATAAAGCCCTTGAAAACTTACAACAGTGACCTCTTTTAAGCTGAACTGTGAAAGACACTTGCAGTGTCAATGTCCTGTGAAATCCCCTGAGTTATGTCAAATCAAAAAGCCCCAGTCAGAGTCTTGAGGCAAGCAGCAACTGCCTGGTGCCATTCAAAGAGGGACTGATCCTGTGAGGGAGCCCTGGTGGAGAGGTCTTATCTGGGCCCCGGGCCTCAGCAGCACAGGCTGTGTCCTTCACCTTTCTTTTCTCTTTGGAGCATTACCTGTTAGCAGCCCCTCTCTGAGAGTACCGGTTCAACCAGTAGCTCTTGCTTCTCTACTTCCCACCTCTCTGTGTGTATGTGTGAAATTTTCCTGGTTGACAATCAAAATGCCTTATCCTTGGAACCCTTTGTGTTTAGGGATGTGCTTCACCCACCTTTATAAAATCCTGGCAGACTCAGGGCACCTCTGCTATGGTTACATTATGGAAATCATGGCTAATGCTATTAACATTTGAAAACTTGTCAAGCTTGTACAAAGAATGAAACATTGGGTCCTCAGGACAGCTGGAGCCTGTTTCTATGTACTCTCCTGGAAAGGACAGAGCTATTAGCACAATTAGAACTGGTTACACTTGGGAGTTACCAGGCTGTCTGTTTCAGAGCTGAGGATGGCATTGCATTTTCTTTCCTACATGTTAAGAAATTTAGTCCATGCATGGCGATAAGAAGCACATGGATACATGTTGGTATCTGGGGCCCAGAAGGGAGGGAGGCTTGTGCTCTTACCCCAGTTCTGAATTTTTTCAGAACTCTTTTACCCATGCTGCTGCTGCTGCTAAGTCGCTTCAGTCGTGTCTGACTCTGTGTGACCCCAGAGACGGCAGCCCATCAGGCTTCCCCATCCCTGGGATTCTCCAGGCAAGAACTTTTACCCATGAGTCCTGGGTAAAGACTCATGGATCCCAGCTTGCATAGCTGCTCTCAGTTACTGTCAAGATCCTCAAGTCTAGCAAGCATTGTATAGAGAAATGATCAAACCCAGGTCTCCCTCATTGCAGGAGGATTTTTTTTTACCAGCTAAGCCACCAGGGAAGCCCAAGAATACTGGAGTGGGTAGCCTATCCTTTCTCCAGTGGATCTTCCTGACCCAGGAATCAAACTGGGGTCTCCTACATTGCAGGTAGATTCTTTACCAACTGAGCTATGAGGGAAGCCCCAAGTTTTCTGAAGTGAAAGTTGTTCAGTTGTGTCCAACTATAGAGTCCATGAAATTCTTCAGGCAAGAATACTGGAGTGGATAGCCTTTCCCTTCTCCAGGGGATGGACCCAGGGATTGAACCCAGGTCTCCGGCATTGCAGGCAGATTCTTTACCAGCTGAGCCACAAGGGAAGCTCCCAAGTATCACAGGTGGTTTTTACTGAGCAAATACTTGATTTCCAGTATTGCTTCTATTAAATGTCTCAGCTTTTTCGATCAAAGAAGCGGATTCTAATTTGTTTGCCATAGAGATTGATACTTGTGATTGTTAGATGCCAGAGCGTGTACTAAATACTGATGAAGAAGAAAGATGAATCTTAATGAAGGTATAATTTTCTTATAATCTGATACTTTAGCAAGAGAAGCTTTAACTGATCATATTTTTTATCCTGAAAATGTTAATGTGCAAAACACTTTACTAGACATTATTGGGCAATTAACCACATAGAAATCTAGAGATCACCATCCTCAAGGAATTTTAATCTCCCCAAACAAATACAAAGATAGCAACTTGAGAACCATTACCAACATGTACCAAATAGCACATAATTGTAAAAAACAGTTCTTTGCAACACTCCCTTAATTTCCTAGGAAGTTTTAATAGTCAAGGTGTAAATTTATACATCTGAGGATATGTTATCAGATTTAGAACTGTCACATAAGCTATCAATCCTCTTATTTTACAGATGAGAAAATAAGTCTAGAGAAGGTTAAGTCATTTGCCCAAGGTTGTGCAGTTACTCATCAGGTTCTGCTGGAAGTAGTAACCAGGTCTATTTTCAGTAAGAGACCTATTTCTGCATCACTGGCTTTGGCTTTGTAAATGAATTGGCATACTGACCTTTGGAACCTTTCATAGGCATGCTGAGAAACTGTAAGATTTTGTTAGCTGTAAAGCATTATAGGTGAAAACAATAAAACAGAATGATGAAGCCACCCCTACCACATACTCTACTTCTCCATATGTTACTTTATGGCTTCTAGGCTTTTAAGTTACTTATGGTCAGTCTGATTCATTTCTTTCCAGTCCATCTGCATATTCCAACTGCAAGATGCTTTCTGAATAACAACTCTTTGAAAGGGAAAAAAGGCATTTAAGATTTTTTTTTTAATTTGGACCACTTTTAAAGTCTTTATGAATTTGTTACAATGCTTCTTCTGTTTTATGTTTTGATTTTTTGGCTGAGGCACGTGGGATCTTAGCTCCCCAACCAGGGAGCAAACCTTCATCCCCTGCTTTGGAAGCCAGGGAAGTCCCAAGAAGTTGTATTTATTTGGCTGCTATGCATGCATGCGCACGCGCACACACATGACAAACGTGATACCATCACTTGGCCCCTATTCTACCTCTGGTCCAAGGTAAGAAATGCTCATCATCTGGGTGTTCATCCTGGGATGAATGTGGTTGTCCAGAGATGTGATGCTCACAACCCCCATACCCCTAGATCATGAACTGATTGAGGCAGAATCTCCATATTTTGTTACTTATTTGATGAGCTTGACGAGATATATACAGATGCCCCCCTCATTTGAGTGGGGTGTCCGTATTCCATATTCAGTCCCACATTCTATGAAAAATCACATACTTCACAAGACTTTTTCAGGACAGTGGAGTTACTCATGATCTCAATGGTTTATTTGTTTCTAAAACCAAAAGAATAAGTGTGTATTAGATTTTTAAATTACTATTGGCTTGATTTCACTAGGAGACTAGTTAGCAGTACCAAAAATTAAAATATAACACTGGCCAATTATATTGACAAGAATAATGTTTTTATTTCTGTAGGCTGATACTTGTTTAAACTTTCCCGATCCAAGTTATAAAATCATAAAAAACACAATATTTGTATTTCTTTATTCTTTATTCCTTATGCCAAAAAGCAAAATGTTAGGAGACAGTCACAATTATTCATATCATGGTGCTTCTGAATTGAATACTCATGGCATTTGCAAAGAAAAAAAGCCAATAATCATTGACCTTTAATCACCTATAACTCTATATTATGGCTGAAATACAGAGTCTTTAGTACCATTTTTATAGTACTTACTATCTGATGATCAAATTTTAAAACAATGTCAAGTAAAAGTTCTTACTGTATTTCACTCTTCTCTACCAAGTTCATCATTTTACTATAAATGCTCAAATAGGATTAGGTTGAATTTTGACAGTGACTACTAAAAATTATCAGTTTAGTGTGATATTTTGAAACTGTATATCTTAGAAATGAACTTATAATGGTATTATAAGAAATAAAATAGTTTCAGGGCTTCCCTGGTGGCTCAGCAGTAAAGAATCTGCCTGCCGATGGAGGAAATATGGGTTCAATCCCTGGGTCGGGAAGATCCCCTGTAGAAGGAAATGGTAACCCACTCCAGTATTCTTGCCTGGGAAATCCCATGGACAGAGGAGCCTGATAGTCCATGGGGTTGCAAAGAGTCCAAAAGACTTAGTGACTAAAATAACAACAACAAGCATAATAGTTTCAATATAGCAAGGTGTGTTATTTTAAAATGTCTTTATTAAATATTTTGTCATGCCCAGCCCAGTTCCTAGTACATAATAGCTATTCAGTAAATATTTATTGAGTAAATGGTTTAATTCATGTGTTTTTGCTATCATTGCCCTGTGAGATAAGTAACCTAAAAATGGGTGTGTGTGTGTGTTAGTAGCTCAGTAGTGTCCAACTCTTTGTGACTCCATGGACTGTAGCCCACCAGGCTCCTTTGTCCATGGGATTCTCCAGGAAAAAATCCTGGAGTAGGGTAGCCATTCCCTTCTCCAGGGGATCTTCCTGACCCAGGAATCGGATCCGCAACTCCTGTACTGGCAGGCAGATTCTTTACCTTTCTGAGCCACCAGGGAAGCCCAACCTAATAATAATACAGTGTAATTACTTACAGAATATATTTGAAAGGTTGATTACTTAACATCTTAAAATATTGATGTTTCTATCACAGTCCACCATGTGTGTTGGCTGGAGGTGGGTGTGCTTAGTCGTGTCCAACTCTTTGTGACCCCATGGATATCGCTACTACTTTATGGTATACATGGCTCTATTTGATTTTTAAATTTTGTAAAACTTTTTACCAGCTGAGTTCATGAACTGAAAAAACTGAATTAGGAAGCCTGGCCTTAAAATCACCAAAAGAACAAGATTTTGAAACATACAGAACAGTTTGGGTATTACCTACCAAAAAAATAGAATAGAGACAGATCTATTAACTGAAGAGGCCAAACGTAGGGCCTCTTCCACCAATGCATGTGGAAACTGTTACAAACATATTAAATTAAAAGTTGATTCTTTCACATGTACTACATTAAGTATACGTAAAAGACAAGTTGTTGGCATTTATACTTCTGAAATGATTAAAGCTTTAAATTACACTAAAATCTGGGAAAACCTTTTGTTAGAACTTGGAGGAAATAATAAAATCAAGGCTTGTTTCTGTTTTACTTAACAGCGATTCTGTTTAGCAGCTGTTCTCAAAGTATAGTCCATAGACCCTTGGGGGTCTACATTATTTGCTGTTGCTTGATGGTGGATAATACCTCTGGAGCTTTAGTACCAAGTCAATGGCATCAAAATGCATCTGAGCCATCAGGGAATACCTTCAAAATGTGCTAGCAGTCATTTATTCTTTGCTACCATATACTTACAATTAAAAATAAAAACTGGGTTTCACAAACGAGTGACTTTGGTAAAACAATAAGCATGTTTTTATACTGAGTCACAAACTGGAAGGTTCTTTTAGAACACTTCTGTTGCATACAAAAGTATCAATACTATGGCTGCCTCGAGAAAAAGCAGTGGCCAGACTGAGTTGTGATTTGAACTAGCCACTTTACCATGAAATAACATTTTATTGAAAGAACTGACAAGCAAACCATGGTTATTCAGACTTGGGTATTTGGCAGGTATTTTCTTGAAAATAAACAAAATGAACCTGTCACTTCAAATATAACAACAGATAGTATTTGTTGCCAAGGATAAAATTTGAACTTTCAAGTGAAAATTGGAAGTTTGGGACATTTGTATCTACCATCATGAGCTAGTCATTTCCCAATAATGACTTTTCTAGGAAGAGTGGTGACAATTATTGTGATATTTTGATATGGTATAATGAAATACATCAACATTTGCAAGACTACAAAATTCATTGAACCATTATTTTCTAAATGACCAAAACATGGTGCTATAGAATCATATGTGAGTGAAAATCCATTCAAATGTCACCTAGATTGATAAATTTTAATGTAACAGAGTATAAAAAAGTTCATTGACAAAGTTTCAGATTCCACATGCAGCTAATTTTTAAGAAACTACCCCTTCTTGATTTCTGGTGTAGTATCAAAAATATTCACAATTATCTGAAAAGGTTATTAAAATACTAATTCCCTTTCCAACTGAGTGTCCATATGAAGTTGGATTTTCTTTGTATGCTTTGATCAGACAACATATTACAACAGATTAAATGCCGAACCTCACATGAAAATGCAGCTATTTCTTATTAAGCTACACATTTGATTTATAACAGTATAAAACAGTGCCAGTAGTCTCACTGATTTTTTTGTTTTGAGAAATGTAAATATTTTTATAAAATATATTACTTAAAAGTCATTTTAAAATAAATTACTAATAAATATGCTTTAAAATTCTCAATTTTATATTATTATGGTAAATATCAATAGATATAACTCATATGCCCTTTGATGTCCTCAATAATAGTTAAGAGAGTAAAGAATTCTTGAGACTAGATAGTTTAAGAACCACATAAAGTAAGGTAGTCCATGAGAAAAAGAAATATAGTGTGATGAATTGTTACTTCATATCTGAGAGTCACAATACACAGTGGCATAGAAGCTCGAAGTCCTTCACTTGAAAAAAATGTTTAATTTTGTTTAACTTGGCAGTTCTCAAACTCCTTGAATAAAATCCCATTTGTTTTCTGAAGAAGTGTTTGTGAGGAACAATATTTGCAAATATTGCTTCATTTAAATCTCGCTTCAAAGATCTAGTGCCTAGCTTAAGAGGTTATTTTTGTAGGATTTCATTTCTTTTAAAGGCTGAATAATATTCCACTGTATGTATATAGTAAATTTTCTTTCTCACCCATCAATTTGGGTTATTTCCACAATGTGGCTATTGTGAATAGTGTTGCAGTGAACATGGGAGAGCAATTATCTCTTTGAGATCTAGATTTCAGTTTTTTGGGTAACGATCTAACAGTCAGATTGCTGGATCATGTGGCAGTTTTATCTTTAATTTTCTGCAGGTCCTCTAGTTTGTTTTCCATAGCAGCAGCACTGTTTTGCATTTCCACCAACAAGTTCAATTATGTAAGATGAATAAGTTGTAGAGATTTGCTATACAGCATTGTGCCCATAGTTACTAATACTACATTAATTGTGCATTTAAAAATCTGTTAAGTGGGTATTTCCTTGGTGGTCCAGTAGTTAAGGCTCTGTGCATCCAGTGCAGGGGGCTCTAGTTCAATCCCTGGTTGAGGAACTTAAGATCCTGCTTGCTGTGTGGCGTGGTCAATAAATAGATAAAATAAAAATTTGTTAAGAGGATAGACCACATGTTAAATGTTTTTACCCCAGTAAAATAAAAACAATTTAAATTATTATAAACCCCACAGTTCTCTAGACAAGCTTAATCATGAGATAAGTAAGAGCAATATGTAATGACCTTAAGTGACTAAGGATCTAGTTTTTTTAAAATTTCAAATGTTTTCAAGATTGTATAATAAATTCAAAAGTCTTTAACCATCAGAATTCTTATTTCTTGTCCTTCAGAAAATTTGCTTCGGTATGGGATAAAAATAAGACTGTTGATATTAGAATAATCACTTGAAAATTCTGACATTGCTACTGAAAGATTTTGAGGCTAAATTTTAAAATAATGGCCTAAAGTTCTGGTGTTGACTTAAAACATGCCAGCATGCTTCATTGTAACAACTTGGGATTTGAAGAGTCCTACAAGCTTGGTTTCAAATACTGAATCCATTATGTATTGAATCTTTAAATGGGCTTATTCATACGTATCAGCACCTATAAAATTGGCTTATTTTACCTTGCTGACTCAGTTATTGTAAGAAGAAAATGAAATTTCAATAAAGCCTGTAGTACAGTTAATGCACAGCAGTTGAGCTCTCCTCAGGGGCCAGGTGCCATGCTTGATTCCAGGGTACCAAAGATGAGTAGAGTACAGGTTCTTTGCTGAACAGACTTTTTGAAATCAGCTCCTGCAAAGACCAAACAAGTTCTCAATTACAGCAGAGGATAATAATGATATACTAAAGTGAGGGCTGATGATCAGATATCCTCCAATACCAATTTATCCATTCTTTGGTGAACTCCCACGTTTGAGCGAAGAACAGGGGCACTCAGCTGGAGAAACCACCTTTCTGTTACATGAGTTCAGTAAGCCATGGCCGTATGCTGATGGCAGCAGCCAGAAGTAGTATGTGCAATTTACTGGTTCTGCTCTTCAAAGGAAACGTTACCACTTTTCTCCTCCTTTGAGCTGAGACTTGACCATGGCAATGGTGAGCCAAACTCTTGGCCATAAAGAGAGCATGCCAAGCTATAACATTTCAGATAAAAAGAGCCCAGGTCTCTGGGTGATTTATATAGCAGTGCTCCCTGCCACCTACAATCTCCTCACCCCCAGCCACCATCCACCAGCTCAAACCCTAATATGAAAAGAAAAAACAAGCCAAAACCCTCCATTGTGTTTAAGCACTTTTACCAATTTGTTAGGGTCCCAACTAGTAGAATAAAAAGTCTTTAGGACACTATAACTCCCAGACCTAGATCCCTTGGAAGAGATGGGGATTAGTGAGCCTAGGACAAGCCTTCATGGAGGAAGGGGTCACTGACCTGGGTTTTGACGGGTCTTTGGGAGGTGGGAAAAACTCCTTTCCAGGTGATTATAAGTGCCCCTTCCTATGAAACCCACACTCATGAGAATTAATGATATGCATGGTGTTAAGTAGCTTTGTCCTCTCTGATTCTTTGTGATCCTTTGGACTATAGCCCGCCAGGCTCCTCTGTCCTTTGGATTTCCTAGGCAAGAATACTGGAGTGGGTTGCCATCTCCTCCTCCAGGGGATGTTCCCAACTCAGGGATCAAACCCATGTCTCCTGTGTCTCCCACATTGCAGGTGGATTCTTTATGCACTGAGATATCGGGGAATCACTGATATGATACTTTATAATGAAATTTGACTTTTCTTTGGTCTGATACCATGGAATCATGGAGTTGATGGAAGATCGAATTAAATAGTAATTGCTTCATTCTTTAAACAGTTGTATATGGAGCACTTACTGTATACATATAAATAAAGAATATAAATAATCAGTGTAGGGCCTTCTTACCAATTTTCTTCATTTACTTTTTATATATACTTGTCACCCCTCCCTTTCCCATGTGCACTTCATTGTTCCGTGAGATGTGCACATTTTCTATTTTTATTTTTTATGATATTAGTAGTACTCAACACCACTGTCACACTGTTAACATTCAGTAAATTCTTTGTTGAAGGAACCAATGAATAAAGATGGCTCAGATGGTAAAGAATCCACCTGTAATGTGGGAGAACCAGGTTCGATCTCTGGGCTGGGAAGATCCTCTGGAGAACAGAATGGCAACCCACTCCAGTATTCTTACCTGGAGAATACCATGGACAGAGGATCCTCAAGGGATCCCCATCCTACAGTCCGTGGGGTCACAAAGAGTCAGACACAACTGAGTGACTAACACTTTCACTATCAAGGAGAATAATATATGCTTAGACGTTCAGCCCACAGCAATAAAAAGGACAGTTTTGCCCTTGAACTCACAGTTAAGGAAGCAGATGATTACAAGTTTGTGTAAAGGGCATATGGTAGCATTGATGAAGATATTCTGCCATTTAAACTTTGACAGTCGTTACTATACAAAATAATTGAATTTTATTTCCTTGGTGGCTCAGATGGTAAAGATTCTGCCTACAATGTGGGAGACCCAGGTTCGATCCCTAGGTTGGGAAGATCCCCTGGAGAAGGGAATGGCAACCCACTCCAGTATTCTTGCCTGGAGAATCTCATGGACAGAGGAGCCTGGCGGGCTGCAGTCCATGGGGTTACAAAGAGTCGGCCACAACTGAGTGACTAACACTTTTCACTTCTTTTCATTTCTTTAATAATGCATTACCAAAAGGGCACTTACATACGTTCGTCTGTAGGCGGGCTTTGAACGGTTCAATTGTAGCTGTATCACTAAAGTAGCTATGTCACTTCTTGAGAGTTTAAATAGGACATTACTCAGGGATGTACCAATGATAGGAAAGAAAAGTTAAGATGGGTATGAATAACTGACTTGCAGTGTCCACAAGGATCAGATGCAAATCATGACTAAAACTAACCGCTTGGACCCTACAGGATAAAGCTTCTATACTGGGGAACAGTGTGTATTGCAACTGAAAAGAAAATTTCCTTAGCTTGTATCTGTCAAATTTAATGTTTGATTAGTCAAAGGAGAATTTTTTCCAGGATATAAAATCTGCATGAATAATTTGCCTTTTGATAATTTGTTGTTGAAAATTGCTACACAGTAACAAATTTAAAATTTAATAAATAAAAATTCAACACAAGGTTTCCACATACTAAGTGGGATTTTTGCGCTGAAATTAGAAAATATGTTATGAGTGGGTTTCTTATGTGTTTTCATGTTGTATCTTTGTTATATTTACTGAGTAGCTGATAAATGCAGATGACAAATGAAATGACAGTATTATGAAACCAAATATGTTTAAGTAAAGCTTCCTTTTTTACATGAAATCTAAAAATGAAGGAAGTGCTGGTAACACTTCACTCAGCACTCTGTAGCACTCAGCCCTCATTTGATATCTCTGACTCCTGTATAATCTGATGGTTTCTTCAAAGAAGGTATTTTCTTGCTTTCATTGAAATCAATGCAAACTGTTTAAAGAAATTTGCCATTAATAGTAGGAAGCGGAATCAAGTTTCTATAAAATTTGGAACACACACACACAAATATTCTTTATCTTTAGAAGGCTTTTCTTGAATAATTCCTAATTAGGTCTCTAATTTGATTCTGTCTAATCACTAATTATTTGTGTTTATTAAATAAAGCATAGAGCCACCTGCCTGAACAGTAATACATATAGCCTCAGTTTGCTATTCTGCAAATTGATGAATAAACTAAGCCAATTCATCCATCTGTGAAATATTTCAAGGTCGACCATCCATTGGTTACAAGATTTTGAGTTAAAAAGACAGTGGAGGACAGTGCTTACACTTTAATAATGTTTGCTTACTGAGCGTGAAATGAAATTTAACTGTGGCATGTCTGCATTTGTAAATTTATTGTGGTTGTTTAGACTTCTTGCAAAATGAAATGTCAGGCAGTCATTCTGAGGTTCCAAATATATTAGGATTCAAAAGGCTTGGAAAATTGAGTTTATTCTTTAAGGTTTTAAAGATTTTTTTTCTGTTTTTTTTCCACCACATAAAATTAATTAATATATTCAGTCAATAACCATGTGTGGAATAAGTGTTAGAAAGTTAAAAATTGAAAATAATTGACAAATTCAAAATCCTTAATGTGCCATCCGAATGTTATAGGGGTTTCAAAATGTGCAGAATATCAGAATTCATATTTTCTCTGAAGATGTATTGTTGTTAGATTTAGACTAGGAATCTCTTCTAGCTGGAAAGTGTTATAATTTTTGTATAATTAGGTACTTTCAAGTGATCAAGAAAAAATAGTGCTGATTATAAATCCTCTTAGCTAATGTGAGAATTCATGTGATCTATTTACCCTTTATATTGATGGTTCTCAACAATATATTACTGATGGCTTCTATTGCCTGGGAATTCATTCATACTTCCTTCTGTCCTCCCATCTCCTCCTATTTCCCCTCCTCTTCCTTGTCCTCCTTCTCTACTCTCTCTCTCTCTTCCTTCCAGCCTATAGGCCACTAGAAAGCAAGGAAAGTCTATTTTTAAATGGCACACATTTGTTTGTTTAGTTATGTTTCATGGTTGGTTGATTCATTCCACCAGAGCACTGCATTTCAAAAAGCTTAGGGTTGTTACTTTTTTTTTTCTTCATCGATTCATTTGGCTACAGCAACATTTTCTTGGTATTTAAAAGTTTCCTATAGTCTCACTTCTCCTTTGAGTGGTGATGACTAATCTGATTTAAATCTCTTCTTTTCCTTCCTATAAGTGCTTTGCCATATGATTCATCTTAGCTTCTTGACCTTCTCCTCTTAAAAGCCATTTCCTAGACCCCTAATTCAAGCTGTCATTTACAAGCATGCTTGCCTGGTTTGCTATCAAAATAGTTCAGTTCAGTTCAGTCGCTCAGTTGTGTCCACCTCTTTGCAACCCCATGGACTGCAGCACGCCAGGCCTCCCTGTTCATCACCAACTCTCAGAGTTTACTCAAACTCATGTCCATTGAGTCGGTGATGCCATCCAACCATCTCATCCTCTGTCGTCCCCTTCTTATCCCACCTTCAGTCTTTCCCAGGATCAGGGTCTTTTCCAATGAGTCAGTTCTTTGCATTAGGTGGCCAAAGGATTGGAGTTTCAGCTTCAACATCAGTCCTTCCAATGAATATTCAGGACTGATTTCCTTTAGGATAGACTGGTTGGATCTGGTAGGACAGACTGGTTGGATCAAGAGTCTTTTCCAACACCACAGTTCAAAAGCATCAGTTCTTTGGAGCTCAGCTTTCTTTATAGTCCAACTGTCACATCCATACATGACTACTGGAAAAAACCATAGCTTTGACTAGACAGACCTTTGTTGGCAAAGTGATGTGTCTGCTTTTTGACATGCTGTCTAGGTTGGTCATAACTTTTCGTCCAAGCAGCAAACGTCTTTTAATTTCATGGCTGCAGTCATCATCTGCAGTAATTTTGGAGCCCCTGAAAATAAAGTCAGACACTGTTTCCACCATTTCCCCATCTATTTGCCATGGAGTAATGGGACCAGATGCCATAATCTTAGTTTTCTGAATGTTGAGTCTTAAGCCAACTTTTTCACTCTCCTGTTTCACTTTCATTAAGAGGCTCTTTAGTTCTTCTTCACTTTCTGCCATAAGGGTGGTGTCATCTGCATATCTGAGGTTATTGATATTTCTCCTGGCAGTCTTGATTCAAGGTTGTGCTTCATCCAGCCCAGCTTTTCTCATGATGTACTCTATATATAGAGTTTCCCGATTTGGAAACAGTCTGTTGTTCCAATTCTAACTGTTGCTTCTTGACCTGCATACAGGTTTCCCAGGAGGCAGGTAAGGTGGTCTGGCATTCCCATCTCTTTAAGAATTTTCCAGTTTGTTGTGATCCACACAGTGAAAGGCTTTGACGTTGTCAATAAAGCAGAAGTAGATATTTTTCTGGAACTCTCTTGCTTTTGCAGTGATCCAGTGGGTGTTGGCATTTTGATCTCTGGTTCCTTTGCCTTTTCTAAATCCAGCTTGAACATCTGGAAGTTCATGGTTCACATACTATTGAAGTCGGGCTTGGAGAATTTTGAGCATTACTTTACTCGTGTGTGAGATGAGTACAATTGTGCAGTAGTTTGAGCATTCTTTGGCATTGCCCTTCTTTGGGATTGGAATGAACATTGACCTTTTCCAGTCCTGTGGCCACTACTGAGTTTTCCAAATTTGCTGGCTTATTGCTTGCAGCACTTGCCCAGCACCATCTTTTAGCATTTGAAAGAGCTCAGCTGGAATTCCATCACTTCCACCAGCTTTATTCATAGTGATGCTTCCTAAGGCCCACTTGACTTTACATTCCAGGATGTCTGGCTCTAGGTGACATACCCTCACTTATTGCGATTATCTGAGTTGTGAAGATCTGTTTTGTACAGTTCTTCTGTGTATTCTTGCCACCTCTTCTTAATATCTTCTGCTTCTGTTAGCTCCATACCATTTCTGTCCTTTATCGAGCCCATCTTTGCATGAAATGTTCCCTTGATATATCTAATTTTCCTGAAGAGATCTCTAGTCTTTCTCATTCTATTGTTTTCCTCTATTTCTTTGTATTGATCACTAAGGAAGGCTTTCTTATCTCTCCTTGCTATTCTTTGGAACTCTGCACTCAAATGGGTATATCTTTCCTTTTCTCCTTTGCCTTTCGTTTCTTTTTTTCTCTCAGCTATTTGTAAGACCTCCTCAGACAACCATTTTGCTTTTTTGCATTTCTTTTTCTTGGGGATGGTCTTGATCCCTGCCTCCTGTACAATGTCAGGAACCTCTGTCCATAGTTCTTCAGGCACTCTGTCTATCAGATCTAATCCCTTGCATCTATTTGTCACTTCCACTGTATAATCATAAGGGATTTGATTTAGGTCATACCTGAATGGTTTAGTGATTTTCCCTATTTTCTTCAATTTAGGCCTGAATTTGGCAATAAGGAGTTCATGATCTGAGCCATAGTCAGCTCCCGGTCTTGTTTTTGCTAACTGTATAGAGTTTCTCCATCTTTGGCTACAAAGAATATAATCTATCTGATTTCGGTATTGACTGTTTGGTGATGTCCACGTGTAGAGTCTTCTTTTTGTTGGAAGAGAGTTTACCTGTTACTCCAGGTATCTCTTGACTTCCTACTTTTGTATTTCAGTCCCCTATCATGAAGAGGACATCTTTTTTGGGTGGTAGTTCTAGAAGGTCTTGCAGGTCTTCATAGAACTGTTCAACTTCTTCAGCATTACTGGTTGGGGTACAGACTTGGATTACTGTGGTATTGAATGGTTTGCCTTGGAAACGAAAAGAGATCATTCTGTCGTTTTTGAGATTGCATCCAAGTACTGCATTTTGGACTCTTTTGTTGACTGTGATGGCTACTTCATTTCTTCTAAGGGATTCTTGCCCACAGGATTAGATATAAAGGTCATCTGAGTTAAATTCACCCGTTCCAGTCCATTTTAGTTTGCTTATTCCTAAAATGTAATTGTTCACTTTTGCCATCTCCTGTTTGACCACTTCCAATTTATCTTGATTCATGGACCTAACATTCCAGGTTCCTATACAATATTGTTCTTTACAACATTGGACTTAACTTCCATACCAGTCACATCTATAACTGGGTGTTATTTTTGTTTTGGCTCTCTTCTCTTTTTTTTGGAGTTATTTCTCCACTGTTCTCCAGTAGCATAATGAGCACCTACTGACCCTCAGTAGTTCATCTTTCAGTGCCCTATCTCTTTGCCTTTTCATACTGTTCATGGGGTTCTCCAGGCAAGAATACTGAAGTGGTTTGCCATTCCCTTCTCCAGTGGACCACATTTTGTCAGAACTCTCCACTGTGACCTGTCCATCTTGGGTGGCCCTACACAGCATGGCTCATAGTTTCATTGAGTTAGTAGAAATAATGGTCATCTGAGTTAAATGCACCCATTCCAGTCTATTTTAGTTTGCTGATTCCTAAAATGGCAACGTTCACTCTTGCCATCTCCTGTTTGACCACTTCCAATTTGCCTTGATTCATGGATCTGAAGAGCAATATTGCTCTTTACAGCATAGGAATATGCTTCTCTCACCATTCACATCCACATCTGGGTGTTGTTTTTGCTTTGGCTCTGTCTCTTCCTTCTTTCTGGAGTTATTTCTCTCCTGATCTCCAGTAGCATATTTGGTACCTACTGACCCAGGGAGTTCATCTTTCAGTGTTCTATCTTTTTGCCTTTTCATACTGCTCATAGGCTTCTCCAGGCAAGAATACTGAAATGATTTGCCATTCCCTTCTCCAGTAGGCCACATTTTGTCAGAACTCTCCACCAATACCCATCCATCTTACACAGGACTGGAAAATAGACTCTTGGAGGGCCCAGACAGAACTTCATGCACACCAGGACCCAGGAGAAAGGAGCAGTGAACCCACAAGAGACTGATCCAGACTTGCCCGTGAGTGTTCAGGAGTCTCTGGCGGAGGTATGCGTCAGAGGTGGCCTGCTGCAGAGTTGGGGGCACGGAGTGTAGTAGTGTGTGCATGGGACCTTTTGAAGGAGGTCGCCATTATCTTCATTACCTCCACCATAGTTTAGGATTAGGATTAGTGAAGTCGCTCAGTCATGTCTGACTCTTTGCGACTCAGTGGACTGTAGCCTAACTGGCTCCTCTGTCCATGGGATTTTTCAGGCAATAGTACTGGAGTGGGTTACCATTTCCTTCTCCACCATAGTTTGGCCCCAGGTAAATAACAGGGAGGGAACACAGCTCCACCCATCAACAGAAAATTGGATTAAAGATTTTCTGAGCATGGCCCCTCCCATCAGAACAAGACCCAGTATCCTGTTCAGTCAGTCTCTCCCATCAGGAAGCTTCCATAAGCCTCTTATTCTCCATCAGAGGGCAGACAGACTGAAAACCACAATCACAGAAAAGTAACCAATCTGATCACATGGACCACAGCCTTGTGTAATTCAGTGAAACTATGAACATGCCCTGTAGGGCCACCCAAGATAGATGGATAGATCAAAGTTCTTCCAGCTTGTTTTTTTTAAGGAGTTGTTTATCCAACTTGGATTAACCTTGTTCTTACCTCTCTTCTTTACTTTTATTACTGACCCTTTGGCTGTTTCCTTCCTTTTTGCATTTTGTTGTTGTTTAGTCTCTTAAGTCATGTCTAATTCTTTTGTGACCTCATGGATTGTAGCCTGACTGACTCCTCTGTCCATGGTATTTCCTTGCAAGAATTCTGGATTGGGCTGCCATTTCCTCCTCCAGGGGATCTTCCCGACCCAGGGATCGAACCCATGTCTCCTGCTTTGTGGGTGGATTCTTTACTGCTAAACCACTAGTGAAGATTTATTCACTCAGTTATTTCCCACATATGTATTACACACTTAATATTTAGTATTAAGTAGTGAGTGTGCAGCAGGAGAGACGGAAACTCAAAGCCATCATTCTACTTGATATTGAAATAAAGTGAAAATCGCTCAGTCGTGTCCGAATCTTTGCAACCCCATGGACTATATACTTCATGGAATTTTCCAGGCCAGAATACTGGAGTGGGTAGCCTTTCCCTTCTCCAGGGCATCTCCCCAAGCCAGGGATAAAACACAGGTCTCCCACATTGCAGGCGGATCTTTTACCAGCTGAGCCACAAGGGAAGCCCCTACTTGATATTAGCTTTAGTTATAAGGTTAATGAAGAACTTGAAGCCATTAGCTAAAATGGGCGTTTGGAGTGTCTATAACTTTAAAGATTCTTTTATTCACTCTATAAAGTATATGCAGCATCTGTGACATGTTAGCTACTTAATGCATGCCAGCTCTGACCAATCTTGAGAACTGGCTCTATTTCATATTCTTGGTGGCATATTTTGGCATTTAATACATTCAGGAAGGACACTTTAAAGATCTTTGTATAATTTAAATAGTATGTTTCCATTAACAGTCTGTACACTTGCATTGAAGATGGAAATGGCAACCCACTCCAGTGTTCTTGCTTGGAGAATCCCAGGGACAGTGGAGCCTGGTGGGCTGCCGTCTATGGGGTTGCACAGAGTTGGACACGACTGAAGTGACTTAGCAGCAGCAGCATCTCACACTAAGTCTGATTCATTCATTCAACAAATGCTTATGGTTCATCTACATTGCCAGGCAGTGTTCACAACTGGGAGGTAGAGCAACATACGTAAGAGGCTTCCTAGATGGTGCTAGTGGTAAAGAACCCACCTGCCAATGCAGGAGACATAAAAGACTTGAGTTTGATCCCTGGGTTGGGAAGAACCCTTGGAGAAGGAAATAGCAACCCACTCCAGTATTCTTGCTTGGAGAATCCTCATGGATAGAGGAGCCTGGCAGGCTAAAGTTGGTAAGGTTGCGAAGAGTCAGATGCGACTGAAGCAACTGAGCATGCATGCACACACATGAGGGTAAAGGTCTCCTCTCACAGATATCATATTCTAGAAGAGAAAAAAACAGATCACATGTAAGTAAGCACATTATGAAACAAAGTAATTTCTGACAGGGAGAAGTGACAGTGGCCTGTATCACAGTGCCGGCCTCTGGGGTGACCTATGCTTTATGGCGGAGAAGGCAATGGCACCCCACTCCAGTACTCTTGCCTGGAAAATCCCATGGATAGAGGAACCTGGTGGGCTGCAGTCCATGGGGTCGCTATGAGTTGGGCACAACTGAGTGACTTCACTTTCATTTTTCACTCTCATGCATTGGAGAAGGAAATGGCAACCCACTCCAGTGTTCTTGCCTGGAGAATCCCAGGGGCGGGGGAGCTTGGTGGGCTGCCGTCTATGGGGTCGCACAGAATCAGACACGACTGAAGTGACTTAGCAGCAGCATGCTATATAGTGGGGTCTTGGTGGTTATCCATCCTATATGTAATAGTTCATCACTGCTAATCAGTTTGGGATATATTTTGAAGGTATAGCCGATAGATTTGCTGTGGGAGGTCTGAAGGAGAGATCAGGGCTGACTGGTTTCTGGCCTGAGCGACTAGGGAAGTCATACTGTTTAGTAAGATGGGAGCTAGGATGAGAGATGCAGGGCTGAGGACAGACCTTAGAGGTGCTGACCCTGTTATCTTCGAGATGTCTGTTATGCATCTTAGCAGGAAGCTGGATATGGTTAAGTGAATCTGGAGCTTGGTGGAGTCATAGTACTTGGAGAATCTGAACATAACAGTCTTCTCCTTTTATTTAATGCTATAGGACCAATTATAAATTGCACCAAGATACTTTTATGTTTATATAGCTTTGCTGACTTCATTGTTCAGCAATTAAATACTTAAAAAGCATAATATACTATGTACCTGTTTGGTGCACTGTATAACCAATTGGTAAAATCAGTGCAGAAAAAAATTAATTTAGACATATGCTAGATAGTATGCACAGCTGCAAAACTAATTTGGTTATTTTGAAAGATTTAGCAACAAACTCTGTACTCTATACAATTCTTTTGAAAAAATAATCCAATAAAAAACAATTTACAGTATTTTTTCAAATATATGTATTTTTTGTAGAAAAACAGATTCCAACCTTTCCTGACAAGATTTTACATTTTGTTTTCACTATCAAGCTAAATTTCCTGACATGAAATAATTAGAATAAGTGAAACTTCGATAGATAGACCAGAATTTCTTTCCTTGGATTGGCCTTTGAGTTATATAGATTATGAAATTATTCTCTCATAATCCAGAATTCCAAAAACATTCAATTCCAAAAACATCTACTGGGGGTTAAAAAGAAATAACATATAGAAGGGCAGAAACGGGTTTTTTTCAGTGTCCAAAGAATGTAAGGAATAGTGGATGTTTTTTTCTTAAGAGTTAAGATCAAGCCTAATTTAGTTTTTCTAACAGGTAGCCATTACTAATTCTCAAACTGAAGAGAATCTTTCATAACCTGACCTTAATTTCTGGAGGACCCAGATAGGATTCTCTTCATGGGTGCATTGTGTCAAGATAAACCTTCTTGGAGCAACAGAAACAATGATTAGTGCCAGTCGTCATCTGGGACAAATTCCGTGACATTTCCTAGGTGGTCACTGTTCTATTTCTGAGGCTCCCCCAATGTTTGTTTGGGCCAACTCTGTGCCTGGGGGTGGGTGCTAAAGTGGTTTCAATCAGAACTGAAAGAAATTTGAGAAATTATATAAGACTCATCCTTCCATCCATTCATTTCATCTTTAAACATGTATTGAAAATCTACTCTGTGACCAGTGAGTGCTTACTAAACGTTAGTAAGATATGACTCTCATTCTATATACTACCAGTCTAAAAATAAAGTGTTTTAAAATGAGGCCTTTGCAGTGCAGCATGAACTGTGCTAGGTAAGTCGGCAATGGCATCCTAGTCAACCTACTCTAATATACCCTCATTATTAGCCCCACCCAAATCCAGTGGTTTAAAACAAATGTCATTTCTATTCTCCTGCTCCCAGGTATGCAGGGAGTTTGCAATTGGGTTAATTAAGTCTGGGCCTAGCCTGGGCTTCCCTCTTGACTCAGCTGGTAAAGAATCTGCCTGCAATGCGGGAGACCTGGGTTAGATCCCTGGGTTGGGAAGATCCCCTGGAGAGGGGAAAGGTTACCCCACTCCAGTATTCTGGTCTGGAGTATTCCATGGACTGTATAGTCATGGGGTCACAAAGAGTTGGACACTACTGAGTGACTTTCCCTTTCACTTTCCAGTCTGGCAGTTCTGCTTCAGACTGCAGAGCAGATGGTCTTGGCTTCAGTGGTGGCTTAGGTCTGCTCCATGTCTCTCATTCAGGTCTGTCTCCCTTTAAGAGGTAGTAACTTACTGGCTGTATTTTCTTGGAGTATCAGAGGGAGGTCAAGACAGCAAGTCAAAATTTGTTTTTCATGCCTCCGCTCACATCTCTGTCTTCTCTATGCTCTGTTAGCCTAGTGGATGTGGACTTGACCATATTTCCACTGTGTAATATCTCTCCCACTCTCAGTGAGCAAGGTTAGGCAAATCTTGTCTCTTCAGCCATTCTTCATCAATTATTCATTCATCCATTTATTCACTCTTTATTCCATCTTTCATCCGGTCATCAGACATTGAGCACATAACACAATCTCCCAAATGAGAACACAAAGGTAAAAAAAACAAACAAACACCATTACATTTAGTCAGGGGCATCAAACTTTTTTGCACTAAGGGAATTTGAAAAACATGCATTCCACTTGCAGATATTTAACTTCACTTCACATCTAAAGTTTTTTACCATACTTTTCATCATTTATACATTTGCAAAATGGATCATTTCCAGCACACTGTAAAATTTAAATAAATCTGTAAGATCTTTCGAGTGTTTAGAGTGACATCAACATTCAACTAGCTATAGCAATTTATCATAATTGTCATTTAAAGATACTGTTCAAGTAGTGTAACTCTTGAGAGACAGCATAGCATGATAGTTAAAAAAGCATAAACTCTAAACTGTCTGGTTTATGATTAGGAAGTTATATATATTATTAAAAAGCAAAGAGATTGCTTTGCCAACAAATGTCCGTTTAGTCCAAGCTATAGTTTTTCCAATAGTTCTGTATGGAGGTGAGAGTTGGACAATAAAGAAAGCTGAGTGCTGAAGAATTGATGCTTTTGAACTGTGGTGTTGGAGAAGACTCTTGAGAGGCCCTTGGACATCAAGGAGATCCAACCAGTCCATCCTAAAGGAAATCAGTCCTGAATAGTCATTGGAAGGACTGATGGTAAAGCTGAAACTCCAGTACTTTGGCCACCTAATGTGAAGAACTGACTTCATACGAAAAGACCCCAGTGCTGGAAAAGATTGAAGGCTGGAGGAGAAGGGGACGACTGAGGATGAGATGGTTGGATAGCATCACCAGCTCAATAGACATAAGTTTGAGTAAACTCTGAGAGTTGGTGATGGACAGGGAGGCCTGGCGTGCTGCAGTCCATAGGGTCGCAGAGTCAGACAAGACTGAGCGACTGAACTGAACTATATATATTAAATCATCTATGTAATGGTTATGTGCTCTATGGTATGTAATGGTTATATGATCTATGGATTTCATTTAAAACTAGTAAATATGCCACAGATCAGCTGTGCCAGAGAGCAAGTTACTTAACTATTCTGTATTTCCTTTTCTCATCTACAAATAAGAACAAATGACAGTACTAACTTCATAGAATTGTCAAGAGGATTAACTGAGTTCATGAAGCTCTTGGAGACTGGCTCAATGCAATAGATATTTAAATTTGTTTTTTGCCATATTGTTGTTGTTCAGTCACTCAGTCGTGTCCACAGCTCTTTGTGACCCCATGGACTACAGCACACTAGGCTTCCTTTTCCTTCATTGTTATTATTATTAAGGGTTAATTGAAAACAGCCTTATAGGAAGCAAGAGCAAAGGGTGGTAAAAGTGATTAGTAAATGAAACATATAATTTTCCCTGAAATATACAGTGATAGCAGATCAAATAAGAAAAATATGCATGCCATTTTATATACCGTGCATTAACTAACTAGACTGTTGCGTCAAGGGAGATTGTGAGGAGGCAAGAGTTTTATGTTAAGAGAGGCAGAAGCAGAGAGCAGTCAGAGTGTAGAGGAAACATCATTTATTCTGCTCCAGAGTAGGGTCAGAGGTGCACCAAGAAGACATAGGTCCCTGGACTTCCCTGGCAGCCCAGTGGTTGACTCCACACTGCTAATGCAGAGGTCATGGGTTCTATCCCCGGTCAGGGAACTAAAATCCTACATGCTGCATGGCATGGCAAAAAAAAAAAAAAGAAGAAGAAAGAAAAGAAAAAGACATAAGTCTAAGAATGGGCCTTGTAGGATTTCTGGATAATCTGATGGGAACATTAGGTTTGAATATTCATGGGGAATAGAGAAGCTGGGAGTGATGTCTGAAATACTTTCCGACATCAAAATTTTGTGAATCTAAATTCTTAAAAAATATATGTAATTAGATGACCTATCTTTTGTTAAGTAAGGTATCTCCACATTGCTATCATTAATGCAAAAAGAAAAAAGGATTTATTGAGCATCTGCTCAGTGAGTGCCTATCTCTGTGTGGATGTGTCTCTACCCACAGATATTATGCCCTGAGGAGAGTTTAGAAAACATTTACTTGTACATTGAAAGCATTTTACTTCAGGCTCTGATGCACCCTGTTTTAACCATGAGCTATTGTTTTGTCATTTCTTTTTTTAACAGTGAAAACAAGTGTTTTCATTACTGAGATAAATGTACAAACTAGAGCTCTGGTTGATTGCAGGGCTTTGGTGATTTTATCTAGAATGGCTTCATTCTAGTATACCGACAGACAGTGTTTTCCTTCTAGTAAATCCGAGTTAGTTACTGGCAGAATAATAATTTGAATTCCTTGGATATGCTTGAAGAACTTATTTTTAATTTGAAGCTTTCCTTTTGGAACTTAGTTTCTCTCAAATTTTGCTCAGATTCATAAAGAGCAAGAAGGCACAAAGGATTAGTATTATGCTGTTCATATTTCTTAGGATATTACCTGTCTTTGAATATCAACTGCTGAAATAGCTGAGTGATAAAGTTAGTCTTCACACTTCTAAGTATCTTCAACAAGGGGAGCAAAGGTAAGGTGGGGGTAAAGGTAGGTATTACACACAAAGGAAGAATTCCAGGAGTAGGGCTTCATTTGCTTGGTTAATTTTTAATTTAGCTCTGTGGGTGTCAGAAAGAAGACCCAAGGTGTTCCTATTGGAAATGTATAAGGACATTTTGGATTGTCATAATGATGGGCCAAGTTTGAGAAAAGGGGAGGGAGACCAGCATTTTGTGGATGGGAGCTTGGGGTTCAGTAATTCTAATTGATAAAGGGAGGAACTCTTCCAAATATCGCGCATCTTTACAACATTCAAATATCTATATGAATAAATATTCCTGTAAGTGAAGGTTTATTTGTAATTATTTGAGCCTGGAAGCTAATGCTGTTATATACAGAGGCATGCATGTTGTTCTATGTGTGTGTCTGTGTGTGTCTGTGTGTGTGTGCTCATTCAGTGGTACCTGACTCTTTGCGACCCCATGGACTGTAGCCTGCCAGGCCCCTCTGTCCATGGGATTTCCCAGCAAGAATACTGGAGTGGGTTGCCATTTCCTTCTCCAGGGGTTCTTCCCAACCCAGGGATCAAACCTGCATCTCCTGCATTGGCAGGCAGGTTCTTTACCTCTCAGCCACCTGGGAAGCCCGTCGTATCTTACAGAGCAGTTTAACAGAAATCCTGTATGTTCTGCCTTTTCAACCCTGCTTCCCTGCTAGCTTCTAGCAACCGCTAATCTTTTTACTGTCTCCATAGTTTGCCTTTTCCAGAAAATCCTAAGATTGGAATCGTCCTTTTCATATTGACTTCTTTCAGTTCAGTCAGTCTGACTCTTTGCGGACTAAATATACATTTGCGGATCTAAATATGCATTTAAAATTCCCCCATGTTTCATCCTGGCTTGACAGCTCATTTCTGTTTGACGCTGAATAACATTCCATTATCTGATGTATCAAAGCTTATTTATTCACTCACCTACTGAAGGGCCAGTGAGCACTTCAAAGTTTAGGCAATTATGAATAAAGCTATCATAAACATCTGAATTTGGATTTTTGTGTGGATATAAGTTTTCAACTTCTTTGGATGAATACCAAGGAGTGTGATTGATGAATTGTGTATTGACAGTATGTTTAGTTTGGTAAGAAACTGCCAAACTGTCACCCAACGTTGCTGTGCCATTTTGTATTTCCTCCAACAGTGACTGAATGTTCCTGTTCCACATCCTCATAGGCAGTCAGTGTTCCAGATTTTGTCCATTCTAGTAGGTGTAGTGGGTATCTCATTATTGATTTTGTTTGCAATTCCTTGATGCTGCATCATATGGAACATCTTTTCATATGCTTATGTGTCGGCTGTAAATCTTCTTTGGTGACATGTCTATTAAAGTCTTAGCCCCATTTTTCAACTGGGTAGTTTGTCTTCTCATTGTTGAGTTTTAAGTGTTCTTCATATATTTTGGATAACAGTCACTTATGAGATGTGTCTTGTGTGGGTATCTTCTCCCAGTCTGTGATTTGTTTTATCATTTTTTTGACATGAGATATTTTTCACGGTTTTAATATGCAGTGAACACACCATTTTTTACTGTGCTGTCTACCTGTGACTCTACCCTTTTATTTTATGTACATTGTATGGAATGGCTTTTGGTTATCTCTTAAGTTCGAAATTATTTATTAGAAGTAGGTGCAAAGATCTAATGCCATCTTCTGGTGTCCTCAAATTTACTAATTTAAATATCTGTTATTAAATAGATATTTAAATATAGATTATTGGTTAAGATATTTTATGTTGAAGTTATATATTTGTGAGTTACATGATCTATAAATTTCATTTAGACTAATTGGAGTGTATTACAAATTACATGCTGCAGTAAAGTGGTGTTGGGTCTGACAGGTTTATTGCCAGGAAACAGTGTTGTGTTTTCCCTGTCTCACCTTCAGTATGTCTGAGCGTCTCCCCTGTGATAACAGGGAGTCTACCACAGTGTTTGGCATCATATATAAACACCGTGGCATCTAAAAGAGCCAGATTGATTTAATGTCTCAAAGATTTCTCTAGTAGATTGGATGTTCCATTAATATTCAGATGTTCCATTAATTGGATTGTTGGATGTTCCATTGGATGTTCCATTAATACTCGAAAAATACTCTAACCACTACTCAATCTAAATAAACACAGAAGGGCCCCGACTAATCAGAGATCTAGGGAACACTGTCAATTGAAGACTTAATCTCAATATTTGATCGCTTCTTCTTTCCCTAAAAGGCAATGGAGAATTTCATTTAGAAGAGTGGGGATACCATGTAAATGGTATTCAGGCAATTATTACCTACTTCCTAGAAAGAAAAGAATTCGCGTTTTAAAAAGATATTTGCTAACATGTATTTGCTATTCTCGATTGAAGCACATTTTGTTGAATAATTCAACCTGCTTTATTTTCCCATCTTCCCAGGTTTTTTTCTAAGACATTTAATTTTACAATTTAGTGAACATTTAGTTCAACTAAAATCAATTTGTCATAATAATCTGCTTTCTTTACATGAAAATATAAGGGAGCTGAAATTTCGCTTAGAGAAATTAGTGTTTTGGAACTGGCAGGATAATACCTCAACCAAGGTTCACAAATATAAACGCCTGCAGGGGGCAGATGGTAACTGGGCCCAGGGGAGGGACTGTGGCTAAGTGGAAAGCGCATGTTTATTTATGGGTGGCAACTACCACTCCATTTTAGTCCTTGGTTGCCATGTTGGAACTGGATTCAGAGCTGTCAGATCTTCTGACTTTTCAAGGAAAAAAAGAATGTTTTATTTGTGACATTCCTAACTTTTAGATGTTAGCCCATTAAAAAAAAATACTCCGGTGTGAGCCAAACCAAACACATTTGTGGGAATTACCTGTTCGGTGAACTGCCATTTGCAGCCTCTAAACCTTCCCATCTGTTCAGACTGTCGAGTGCAGTCACTGGGGAATAGCGCCACTTACCAGCATTTGTTTGTGGTCTGGGGTGAAAGAGAGACTCTACACAAACAGTCCTGTTCTTAACAGAATGGATTTGAACTTCACTAATTTGCCAATTGTTGTGGAGTCTTCTGGGCTGGGGGAAGATGGATTAAAGGATCCTGTCCTCATGCACCCCAGCTCAGGCAGGGTAGCAAGTGTCTCGCCTTCTGTCTTTTGGACTGTGACACATACACAGGGCTCCCTTTCCCTCATGTCATTCACTTCCACCTTTCTTCATTTTCTGTGACCCAAGTAGACCTCTAAATAAAGCTGATTCCCTATCCCTGCTTCCCAAGCATCTGTGATTGTTTTAATAGGGCTGTCACCTCCTCTACCATTCTCTTCCAAATCTGTGGCTGAACTTGAAACTCTTTTGTAGCTCCACCAAATCTCATCTTCTATAATAATCTTGTCATTATAGTCACATGCCAGAATGTTAAACTCTTAAAATCCTACAAATCTAGGAAAATAAAAGAAAGGTGCTTAAGCATGATTTCTGTGTTTTTATGAGAACAGTCTCATATGTAGATAATTTTACTTTGCATTGGTTCTTGTTCAAAAAATGGTTGTTTATCACTGCTTGGGAAACTCTCAGTCTCTTTAAATAGTAGAATTAAAAATCAGTAAACTATAGTGGAATGTTTTAAGATTGATTTCTGCAAAGAGATTCTTTTATTAAAGTATTATCTATTCTGTACTGTCAGTTCTTTCAGGCTGAACTGGGAGCTAATAACTATAAAACTTAATGTGGACTCCACAAATTTAGGAGTTATAAATAAGTCAGAGGTAGTTGTATAAAATTTGTTGCCTATACAGTCTCTGGGGGAAAGTATATTTGATAGTCATATAACCCAGGATATAGATTTAGCTCAATTAAAATGAAAAGTCAGCAACTATTTTCAAACTCCATTTCAATATCACAAGTACACAGAAAGAAAAATGGAATCACTGAATGAAAAATACTTCTTGGATGGGCAAGATAATTTCTGAATTTGTATGATAAAATACTTGGTACTAGGTAATACTTGGCAGTGTTACCTGCATGATCTTGGATAAACCAGTAAAACACCTTTGAATCTTCTTTCCTTATCCATAGAGGTATCGCCTCATTATAAAGGTTGTTAGGATTAAATGAAAGAAAAGGTTATGTATTGTTATTATTATCATTTAATTAGTGACCTACTCAAGATCCAGACTCCACATCTTCAAATTGTTAGCTCACCATTTCTAAATCATTCCAGTTTATTTTGGTTGAGGGTGTCAGAATAATAAATAATTTGAAACCTCCAGATAGGTGAGTTTTTTGTTTAAAGTTGTTCATAAAAGTCTTTATAGTATCTTTATGTCAGCATCATTAAGTTTGTGTTTCTCTTCATGAGCGTAAAAAAGGGAAATCTCTAGGAATAGGGGAAAATTCATGTAATCACAGTCTCGCTGTAAATCTAACTACACATCTTAGGGCCAAAATATTCTTGGCTGACTAATTTTTACCTCTTTTAGTAAATGTCTCCCTACTCTGTCATTAGTAATTAATATCTGGAAATAGAGAGCTGTCAAAATCTAGAGGTGAGACAGATTGCTTGTGAATCTAAGAACAGATAATGCAAAGTGCGGTCACTTCCCTCTGGAAGACCCTCTGGGGTGTTTCTACAGACTTGATATTGCATAGATATTGAACAATCTTTATATAGTAAGGAGCTTTTTTAAAAATTACATTTCTGGGAATATGGAGCTACAGAATATTATTAACTTAGTAGGTAATATGCTGACATAATTCGATTCATTATAGTGTAAACAAATCAAATTTTTCCTGGTGTTAAAAATTCACCTTCATTGAAAGATCTGAAAAAGAAACTGGAGAGAAAAAGATTATTCCTGATTAACACTGACCTGTCTAGTCTTTAGTGTACCTCTTCTGTCTAGTCTGAGGTGTTTCTGATTGTCATACCTAAACAAACACACACAAAAAATGGTTGAGATTATAGAAATAAATGACAAATAAGGTATGAGCATTTTTCAAACCTTCTTTCCCTCCTTACATCTTCACCAAGAAGAAGTAAGTTTTATTTGCTATTTAGCCCATTCATTTTCATATTTTTTAAAAGATGTAAAAACCCAGCCAGATTTATATTTGAGTTCAGAGTAGGCAGAGTTGAATTTTTTGTATTTCTTTCCCCAAAGCATGCAGTTTCCTTTATTTGCTGATTATGGTATGGTGTTACTAAGCCTATGAGAAACCTCTCTGTGAAGTGCATTTTAATATTTAGATCAAACAGCGATTGGAATACATTAATGCCCAGTGGGTAAATGTGTCATTTGAAAGCAGCTGCTGAGCTTTCTCCCTGCTGCTCCAATTAACACATACTGCACACTTTTGTCAGCAAGAGGCAGTGCATATGGATGAAACCACTTTGCGGCTCATTAATATGATATGCAAGAGAGAACTAAGGGTTAATCCATCCGCCCCACGCAAACAGTAGTTTGCCAAAACTTTTCCCAATCCCTTGGTTGGGTGCTGGGCTCTAGGGTAGGTGAAGAGGGATGAGAAGGTAAGAAAAAGTCTGTTCCGTCTCCAGCTTTGGTTCAGTCCATTGACTAACAAGTTTCCCCGCCCCTCTCTCCTCCTACACCCGGGTCCCTGATGATGGAGACATTGGATAGTGAAATTCTAGTGCTGGGACTCCTCAAGTCTCAGCGGAATCTCTGGTTGAACTTTATTTTGTTTTGTTTCAAAGCGATTTGAAATCCAACGCTTTGCCCTTGATTTTTTTTTTTCTCTCAGTCTTTCATGATCATTTCACTTTCTCTCTCTTTTTCTTTTTCTTAAATGCTTTCTAAATTACACACTTGAAAGGTTATTGAGCAAAGTAAGAAATCTGGTCAGGGTAAACTCATACCATTGTTATTTTTTCCTCCCCGCCCCGGCTAAAATCTCTGCCTTGTTGGTCGCACGGAGGCAGATGGGAGGGTAGCGCGTCCCCCAGCTCCAGGTTCGGTGCTGGGCATTCATGCTCCACCGACTCCCAGGCAGCTGGGCTGTTGCTCCACTCCCGTCGCTGGCTGAGCCAGGCGGTGCGGGGAGCTAGAGATGGACCGCTTCCTGGGGTTTGTCAAGCAGATAAGAAGATCCAGGAGAAGAAAGGGGAAAAAGTACCGACCAGAAGAAGATTACCATGAGGGCTATGAGGATGTGTATTATTACGCTTCAGAGCATTTTCGAAGTAAGCGCTTACCCTCCACCCTCCTCCTGTTCCTTCTCGCATGCTGGGGCTCACACTAAACCTTGTGTGGAGCTTTAATCTTAAATGCAAAAGGTTTTCCAGATGGTGTTCTCTGGGAGCTGTTCTGTAAGTACTGAAGTGCTACATTTTGCTTGATTTGTTGCAAGGATAGCTCTCAGCATCTAAACAGTATGAAGGGTCCAGATCTATGCACAGGTTAATATTGGGTTGGCTAAAAGGTTCATTCAGGTTTTTCCCTAAGATGTTATATTTTCAGTGTAATTAATTGATAATGCTAGTATTTTAATGAGTCATTCAAAAAAGTATCTTGCAAGTCAATGTAGTAGGTGGTTAGAATATGTTCTGTTCTAATTGTTGCTTTTAGATTACTATTTTTTTGTTCTAAGAGAGAGACTAGTTTATTTGGAAGAAATAAATGTTCTTGCTCAAATTGATGCTGATAATTACTGTTCCTCATGCAGAGTTCTAGACGGTTATCTATGATTAATCCAAGGTATTGTTTGTAGAAAGAATTTCAAATGCTTTTCTCTGATACATGTTTGTAATTTTATTATTAAGAGAACTCTTAATTGCTGTCAACTAGAAGCAATGATACCTTAAGAGAAAACGAATATATCCATATTAAAGTATTTGTAAATGATCTTCTAAATAGCAGAGAACTAGAATTTTGTCTTGTACTTATTTCTGCTTTAAGTTCCTTGTGAGGTTTGGACTTGTCCCAATAGTTTTTTAAGTGCCCAGAAATGCCTAAAGGTGCAGAGAGAGAAAGCAGCTACATGGTTTATGAGATATCTTAAATGGAAGACACTGGCAGTTATGCATGCTCCACATTTACAAAATTCAAGTTATTTTTATCTTCTTGAATAAGAATCTTTATAAACTTGTATTTCAGTTCTAATTCATCCAGACCTTTTGATATCTAACCATGAATATATACCATTCACAACTTTAAAGTGTTGATTGATAATTTAGATTCTGTTTCAGTGGTACTGAAATCCATGAGAATTAGTTTTAAATGCCAGAAATCCTGTTGTGATTGATGAAAGTTGAGATTTGAAAATTCATGTGGTAGCAAAAGCAAAATAATGCAGAATTATAATTCTTTGATATTTACTTGAATAATATGGCTGTGTTGCTTTTACACAGTAATTCCTGGGTTTTAGAGATGTTTCTTTTATTTTTTTTCATGGAGAGTCTGTTCTATTGTAGTGACAACCCATGTTTCCTAAACTTATTTTCCATTGAATTTAACTAAGATTTGTGTTCATATCAAAAAGTGCTGTCAGTTTTCATGCATAATTCTGAACACTTGGAGACTGAAAAAAAAAGGGAAATTTAGAAGCTTGTAGTTACCTTGGTGTTCATGGTGCATATTTCTTACAACCAATATATACTGAGTCAAATTCACACCTTCTTGGGTTTGTATTATGATGAGTTTGTGCAGACAGAATCAAAGAGTCTCAAATGCCTGCTTGTTTTGATAAGAATTGAAAAACAACAGAAGTACCTTATAAGTTTACAAAATGCACCTTCAAGGAGAAATATTTATGGCGATATCTAAGAAATATCCCTAAACTAGACTTCGGAAAATGGTATATTAAAGACAGTGGTCATCATACATTGAGTGCAGTTTGTTAAAGAGAATCATGTCTTAATCTGATCTGTCAAAGACAAATTTTAAGGATAAAATGCTGAACATCGAAAGTCATTTGCCTTTGATGCAAAACTGACATGTTTTCCGTGATACTTTCTCAAAAAGTACCCAGTATGGAACATATAACTTTGTGGAGTTAGATGTAATTGAACCCCCAACTTCAAACTGCTGTGTAGTCAATAGAAGGTGTCACAGTGGGCTCTGACGCTTGGGATTTGACATTTCATCAGATGTCAAGAAGCCAGGGCTTTTACAGAAGTCCTGTCATATAGCATAATGACCTCTCATTGCATCTCTTGGCTTCAGTTTCAAGGCCTCTCTGAATGGGGTAGGAGAGACATCCCCTTGTATTTTGCAGTTGCAGGAAAATAGTAATAGTGACAATTGTCTTAAAACCAGTCCTTAAGTAGGTAATATGGTTGCTACATTTGCAGCATATATATTCTAATTAGTCTTTGGCACAGTTTGAAAACTTTATGCCCTGTATTTCTCTAGATGGCTTAGAAAAATTATTTACATTGAGATTTACGAGTTAGTGAAATATACTGATGCCATTCACATCTTAGCTAATGGTGCTGTTGGTAAACCAGAAGTGTCATTATTATTTTTGTCATTGTGATGTTTGTTTCTTGAAAGAAACATACCCCTCTGTTTTGTCAATTTATGCAGTGGTTCAGACTACCACAAGGAATAATGAACGATTGAGCTAGAAAGACCTTCCCAGAAAGTTCCTCAATAAGTCTGCCCTTCCTTTAGTATATTCTCATGTGTTTGCTGAAATTTGACTTTATCCTAGATAATGTGTCTTCTACTGTAGGGTTCTGGTTTCAAATTTTATCATCTTTCCCTCATCTTAGATAAAACACAGCTTATAATTTCATGAAATGCAAAAAATTGAATTAAAATGTTGGTACAGTCTGATGCTGTAAAAGAGAAGTTGTTCTAACAATGGATAAGTTTTCTATAACTCCATCAAAACTGAGTTTTAGCAATGATCATGATGATAGACTGATTTTAAATCTTCCCTGATTTTATGTTGACCTAATGAATATCTCTGTGCATAGGATGACTTTGCTTAGCTTTTTAAAATCTGCTTTCTTCATTCATCTATCCTTTCATAATTCTAAAGTTAGAGTTTAAACTAAAACATTGTTTTGGGAAAATCACCATACTTTTCTGGGGTTTTGTTTCGTAAAATGTAACAGGAGGTGAATTTCTTAAGATTTTTCAAGTTCTAGAATTCTGTGGTTTTAAACTTTGTTTTATTTTCTTAAATAATTCAGATAAAGGTACTGAGTGAAGGATTTTAACCAAAAAATTCACCTATGTCATGAGAAAATTGTTTTTCTGGCAAAAATTGTCAGTAGGGCGATTCCTGTTCCTCTAAGTTAATAATCTATTATTAAATATCAAGGAGTTTTGTAGAGTGTTTATTAACTTACAAAATTCTGAACATGTTGGTAAGTCTCAGACTTCATCTTTTATGTAATCTTATCTACCCCAAACCACCATTTATTATGAAATTCTCACATAGATGATTCATTTGGTATTTTCACTTAAGAAGACCTGGCACTGATTACAGAACTGATTTATAAACCTTAATGCAACAAAAAGCTAAAAGAAGATCCTGAAATTCAATTTCATGATATTGGTGCTTTTATTTGTTTTCCACCAAATACTGGGTTATAGTATTGCCTTTTTAAAGGCTCTGATAGATCATATTTTGATTAATTATCATGCAAAATATAAATCCTGACTATTTTTATGTATATTTTTACTTAGCTACACTGGATAATTTTCAAATTCTAAGACAGAAAACGTGCGTTTTATAAGCATTCTCTAAGTGCTATTCATATCCATGATAGAAATACTGACGAGCCAGGATCTAGGCAGGGCAGGGTTATTGAATGCCTTAAAAAGGAAGAATTTGATTGTCCCTTTTGAATATTTAAGTATGTGAGCCACTTCCACTTGTGGCCCTGGCACCTTTATGCACGTGTTTAATGCTTTTGAATTAGTCATGGAGTTCCTCCAGGGTAACCACTCTTCTTTGCTTTCATCCTCACTCACCTGGGCAGGTGAGAGCTGTGCAGGGAAGCTGCTCAGGGCCGTCCTCAGTGACCCATTCACCTCTCAAGATGAGGTCCTTTCAGGAAAATCAGAGAAAGAGGGGGAATGGGAATGTAGTTCAGATCTTTTAAAAATAGATCATTTGTATTAACAAATTTTTTTTGTTCTTTTGTTGTTTTTTGCCTATTCTAATAGACATTGAACAACAACTGTGATGTGCATCCATAAAAGTCACTTCATTAAACACCATCTGCATCTAAAGTCTGGAGTTAGTCAAGTAAGGCCTTAAATTGCCTGAGATGTTCAAACTGCATTTTAAGAGAGCTGTTCACTTTCTTTTATTTCATTTTAAAATGTCCTGCGTTGTTTTTGTGGAGAAAAACACAATTTTGGTAGTGAGTATTTGTAGTGTGAGACTTTTTAGGAATTGGTGTAATTAGTTCAAGTAACTTCTTCTCACTAGTTTCCTTTACAAGTTTGGTTTTTATAAAGTCATGCAACCACATCTTCTCTGCTTCTTGGAATTGACATCAGATTCCGATTCTCTCTCTTGATAAGTATGCCAGAAGGATAGAGTGAGAACTTTCACATACACTTTGGACAGATGGCTTGTCCCTGCTCTTCTGTGTGCAAAAGCTGAACACACAATCATAGGGGTTTGGGGTGGGAGCGGGGGAGGAAAAGGAAGGGACGAGAGAGTAGCACATTTCATTGGTCAACCTTACTTCTCCAAGGTTTCCAAGCATCAGAGCCATTTATTTCTATGTTAAATTGAACTGGCACATCTTGGATGTAAGATCCTGTATGATTCAAACCTTAGCTGTACTTAGTAATTCACAAACTCCCAAACCAGAAACATTGATTATATTTCAGAAACAGGGTAAACTTGCTTGTTTATGGACTACACTGCTTATTTTTCTTTCCTAAAAATTGCTTTCCATCTCTAGTGCAGTTGTTGGTTGAAAATTGATTGGCTACCATGTTCCATTTGTCTGGGATGTTTTGTATCATCAACTATATTATCTCAAACTGTATTTTTTTCCACATGAAATAGTTTAAAGGAGTATTAGCATTGAATGGAACCTAAGAATTCATTTGTCCACCTGAGTCTTTTTAAATGAATAAACTAGGATACAAACAAGGTATGTGACTTAGTGCACCTCCACTGATCCTTACAAGAAGGCAGACCTCTTAGAGTGTGGTCCTCTATCCTTTATCCCAGACTCATCTTTTAGATCTCTGATTACTCTTGTGATGTTTAAGGGCTCAGATCCATCTACAAATGAATTGGAATCTTAATTTCCCTTCTAGGTATCTTTGTTCTTTTGAATAGTGGGTTGTCTTATCTTAAACTAAGTTTAGTTCAGCTGCTCAGTCGTGTCTGACTCTTTTCAACCCCATGAACTGCAGCACGCCAGGCCTCCCTGTCCATCACCAAATCCCGGAGTCCACCCAAGCCCATGTCCATTGAGTTGGTGATTCCATCCAACCATTTCATCCTCTGTCATCCCCTTCTCCTCCTGCCTCAGTCTTTCCCAGCGTCAGGGTCTTTTCCAACGAGTCAGCTCTTCGCATCAGGTGGCCAAAGTATTGGAGTTTCAGCTTCAACATCAGTCCTTCCAATAAATATCCAGGACTGATTTCCTTTAGGATGGACTGGTTGGATCTTCTTGCAGTCCAAGGGACTCTCAAGAGTCTTCTTCAACACCACAGTTCAAAAGCATCAATTCTTTGGTGCTCAGCTTTCTTCACCATCCAACTCTCACATCCATACATGACCACTGGAAAAACCATAGCCTTGACTAGATGGACCTTTGTTGGCAAAGTAATGTCTCAGCTTTTAAATATGCTATCCAGGTTGGTCATAACTTTCCTTCCAAGGAGTAAATAAGTCTTTTAATTTCATGGCTGCAATCACCATATGCAGTGATTTTGGAGCCCAGAAAAATAAAGTCAGCCACTGTTTCCCCATGTATTTGTCATGAGGTGATGGGACCGGATGCCATGATCTTAGTTTTCTGAATGCTGAGCTTTAAGCCAACTTTTTCACTCTCCTGTTTCACTTTCATCAAGAGGCTCTTTAGTTGTTCTTCACTTTCTGCCATAAGGGTGGTGTCATCTGCATATCTGAAGTTATTGATATTTCTCCCGGCAATCTTGATTCCAGCTTGTGCTTCCTCCAGCTTGGTATTTCACATGATGTACACTGCATATAAGTTAAATATATTAACTTAAACTAAATATATTAACTTAAACTAAACTCTTGAACAAAAACTAATTCCTAATGTAATACTGCAAGTCAAATTAGCATGATGTCTTATTGATTGTTGTTGTTTATCTGCTGAGTCCTGTTCAACTCTTTTGTTATCCATGGACCTTAGCCTGGCAGGCTCCTCTGTCCATGGGATTTTCCAGGCAAGAATCCTGGAGTGGGTTGCCATTTCCTTCTCCAATCTTATCTATAGATGATGCTAATAACAGTGATTGACATTGACTCAAAAATCAGCCAACAATATTTTTTGTATCGCCTCCCATTTTCTCTGTGGTTTGCAAATACAGTCACTTCTGCTAATGAGTATCCCCTTAGGAGACTTAAAATGGCATAAGTCTATCAGGAATATTAGAATTGGAAGGATCCTTAGATCTTAGTTAGGGAGGCCTGCTATTTCATATAGGAAGTCTTTTCTCAGCATCCCTGCTATGTGAACCTCCTATTCAAATCTTTCCAATATGAATACATTCACTTCCAGATCAAGCAAGTCGTTGAATACACCTATGTCTCTTTTAATCAAGCTGTAAATTTTATGTGAAGTTGTTTGAGTATTCCAATACACTGATATGCTTAAAATTTTATCTTGACCCAGATAAACATAGACCTTGTTAGATTTAATGTGCAATAAGATTTCACTCCTTCCCTCTCTTCACATTATTCTTTTGCCGATGTAACATATGGGATGTGGAGGTGAGTAATTCCTTCAATGCTATTTTTGTTTTAACTGTACAAACCCAGAAGAATTTTGCATTGGGCCTACATCCATTTGGTAATTTTTTCTTTTTTCCTTCTTTTTAAAATTCTTTTTTCTTAAAGGTCATCAAATCTGCCATTTATTTAATGAAAAATACATCCTGTGCTTTGTGTCTCCATGATGTAGTAGACATCTATTTGTCTGCCTTGAAACTCTTTTCTTCTCCCCTGAGAGGAACAGTTCTCCTATTTAAAATATCCCTGTTTCCACTCCAATTTGGTCAGCATTGATTAATCAAAACTGTCATAATTATATTATTCCATTGCCTTGGTTATGGGTGATTGGTCTGGCAATGGACATATAAACCAAGCTGGATCAATGAGAGCACTCCTCTGGGAGTTTGTAAATTCAACTCAGTGCCCTCTACCACATGGAAAAAAACAGTCTGGAATAGGATAGAATCAAGTCAATCTGTACAAGAGATGAGAATGAAAGATTAAGAGACCTCTCAGAGTTTTATAGTCACGAGTCCAAACAGTAGGATCTCTAGGGCTGCCCACATTGAAATTCATGTAGCTCGAAAGGACCAAAATCAACACTGGAACTCAGATCAGCTCATTTCTAGTTTGAGAGTGTGGGTAATTTTTATTTTTTTTAAGTTGGAAAATATTGTTTGGTATTTTCGTTTAATAGAAATAGATGCCATAGGTAGAACAACTATTCTTTCAATTAAACTTCCTACCCTTCAAAAATGGACTTCCCTGGTAGCTCAGCTGGTAAAGGATCCACCTGCAATGCAGGAGACCTGGTTCGATTGCTGGGTTGGGAAGATCTGCTGGAGAAGGGATAGACTACCCAGTCCAGTATTTTTGGGCTTCCCTGGTGGTTCAGCTGCTAAAGAATCTGCCTGCAATGTGGGAGATCTGGGTTCAGTTCCTGGGTTGGGAAGATCCCCTGGACAAGGGAAAGGCTACCTACTCCAGTATTCTGGCCTGGAGAATTCATGGACTATATAGTCCATGGAATCACAAGGAGTTGGACACGACTGAGCGACTTTCACTCACTCGCCCTCCAAAGTAGTAATTCTCTTAATGGAACTAAGGAACCCTGACTTTAGAGCAATTTATTAAATCTCTATGCTTCTTCAGTTTCTTATTTGTAAAATGTAGGCCTCTATCCCAGTGCAAAGAGCCAGTGACCCTCAAAGATGAACCATTGAAAGGTCTTGATGCCATACTTAGAGCTGTTTCTCCTAGGGCCTCACACAGCCAAGGCAGCTGGAGGAAGACAGCCAGTAAACAGATTTGAGCAGAAGACATGATTTCAGTTAGCAGACAAACTGCTGTCCATTTAACATTCTCTGTCCTCACTTCCTGTTTAGAGTTAAATCTCATTTGAGAGGGGACCACATTGACTTCCCCATCCACATCTCACCGGGGTTCTGCCACCACTATCGGGCTTGCATATACACAAGGCAATTCTTTTTCATCAGTATATGTCCTAGAACTAGGTGCTTTAGAATTCCAAGTACAGGACAATTAGCCCTCCAAAAGGACATGAATATGCTCTTGTGTGTATGTGTCCACTGCCCCCACTCCCCAGACTTATATAGGTATATGTGAGACAAAAAATAATACCCTTTCCTTACTCTGAGGCCATGCATATTTCTCCAGGCAGCTGTGTCCTGCTGGTTAAGGATGTGGGACCTGGGTGAGACTACCTGAGTTGGAATTCTGGTGTTCTCTCTTCACTGAGGAATGGACTCGGCAAGTAAATCTGTCTGTGCCTCAGTTTCTAAGTAAAGCATGTTGGATAGTTATGAATAGCAGACTAAGAAGCTCGCATGCATTATGCAGGCACTGGGGCACTGTGGTAGGGGTTGAGGTAGAGCTTCCCAGGTGGTGCTAGTGGTAAAGAACCTGACTGCCAGTGCAGGAGACATAAGAGATGCAGATTCGATCCCTGGGTCAGGAAGATCCCCTGGAGGAGGACATGGCAACCCACCCCAGTATTCTTGCCTGGAGAATCCCTTTGACAGAGGAGCCTGGCAGGTTATATAGTCCATCAGTTCAGTTCAGTTCAGTCGCTCAGTCAAGTCCGACTCTTTGCAACCCCATGAACCGCAGCACACCAAACCTCCCTGTCCATCACCAACTCCCAAAGTTCACCCAGACCTATGTCCATCGAGTTGGTGATGCCATCCAGCCATCTCATGCTCTGTTGTCCCCTTCTTCTCCTGCCCTTAGTCCTTCCCAGCATCAGGGTCTTTTCCAATGAATCAACTCTTCGCATGAGGTGGCCAAAATATTGGAATTTCAGTTTCAACATCAGTCCTTCCAATGAACACCCAAGACTGATCTCCTTTAGGATGGACTGGTTGGATCTCCTTGCAGTCCAAGGGACTCTCAAGAGTCTTCTCCAACACCACAGTTCAAAAGCGTCAGTTCTTCAGCGCTCAGCTTTCTTCACCGTCCAACTCTCACATCCATACATGACTACTGGAAAAACCATAGCCTTGACTAGACGGACCTTTGTTGACAAAGGAATGTCTCTGCTTTTTAATATGCTATCTAGGTTGGTCATAACTTTCCTTCCAAGGACCTTATAGTCCCTAGGGTCGTACAGAGTCGAACATGACTGAAGTGACTTAGCAACATAGAGATATACTTTAGGGAGATTAGTATGGTATTAGTGTATAAAAGAGATTAAAGGTGGAGACATAAAGAAAAGGGTAGATATGGCAGTTGTGGGAAAGTATAGGTGTGAACAAAAAAAAAATATATTCAACATACTGAATTTGCATTGCCACGATGTCCAAGGAGAACTGCAAGGAAGCAGCTTGAAATGTGGAAGCTGGAGTTATGGAAAGGATTCAAGAGATTTGGAAGAAAAGGGTATATAGATTTGGTGGATAAATTATGGGACAAGATGAACTTAGTAAGAAAGCAGTCTTTAAATTGTGTTGTGCTGACTATTCCTGGAGCCGAACCAGGAAAACTGATTAAACATACAGTTCTCATCATGTAAGAGAGAGGGTCAACAGATAGAGGAATCAGTTCTGTGGATACCTTAAAAAGGGAATTCACAATGGGTATGGAATGGATTGCCCATTTGATTAATTTCTTACAATGCAGATGTAAAAGCATTAAATGCAAGTTGATTATGCAATGGGACATGCAACTCAAAATAGGTATTAGGATTCAAACACTGGGTTTTTTGTTAGTGCTATACATTTGTTTGTGATGTCCTGGAGAGAAAACAATTTCTACATAACTTTAGAAAGAGAGGGGACCAGTACATGCTACAATATGGAGGAACTGCAAAATATGTTAAATGAAAAAACTAGACCCAAAGACCATGTACTGATGCAGATGGGCATGTGGAATCTGCATATCCTTATGGGAGGGTAGAAAAAATTTTTAAACTTTATTAAAATATTTTTTCTTCCAATTTTATTGAGATACAACTGCCATGCTGTGCTTAGTCACTCAGCCATGTCTGACTCTTTGAGACCCCATGGACTATAGCCTGCCAAGCTCCTCTGTTCATGGGGATTCTCCAGGCAAGAACACTGGAGTGAGTTGCCATGCCCCCCTCCAGGGATATTTCCAACCCAAGGATCAAACCCAGGTCTCCTGCATTGCAGGTGGATTCTTTACCAACTGAACCACTAGGGAAGCCCAGTTGACATGCAGCACTATGTAAGTTTAAGGTGTATAACATAATGATTTGACTTACGCCATGAAATGATTATCCCAATAAGTTTAGTGAATACCCATCATCTTATATAGAAATGTTTTAAAAATTAGACTGTAATAATGGTTGCATCATTCTGTAAATTGGTTGAAAATTATGAAAATTTTTTTTGTAAAGGATAGAGAAATAGGTGTGCAAATGAATATACATAGAGTTTTTGGTATTGTTTTAGCAGCTCCCAAATAAGTAATGAGAGCTTATTTTGCACTGTGGAGTATCCTAGGCACTAGTTCAGCTAGGAGGTGTTTATTAAGTACCAACTAAGAAAAAAAGTCGAATAAAATATGAAATACAGAATGATTCACCATGATGCAAGAGGGAGACATTCCCAGCGGTATTTTAGAATATATAACAGAATTGATTATATGCCTTTTTATTTGAAGTGTTAGAATTCCACTCTGACTTCTCATTAACTATTACATAAGCTTAAAGCCAAGAAGCATTTCTGAAACATTGAACGATAAAACTGAGCTCTTTGGATCAGTGGATTGGAAGTAAATATCAGCACTTAGGTCTATAGTTATATGGAAATGGAATTGAACTTCAGTTAACTTACTGGTATACCTTTGAAGTGTATTACTTAATATATTAATATACCTTTGAAGATCTCTATTCTAGCAACTGCTTGAATTGCATCCAAAATATTATGGCTAAATATATTATCATAATTAAGTAATTTTAAATTTATTTACTTAGATTAAGTAATATTTCAAATATAAGCTTTAGTGTAGTGCTTGAATTTTCTCCTTTACTTCCCTATCCTGCCAAGAATAGGAAGACAGTTGGTGGTAAGCGCCCCACCATTTTTATTCATTGACCAAATTTACTTGATGATACTCCTCATGTGTCAGGCGTCATTCTAGGTGCTAGAGATTGAGTGATATAGAAGAAAGAGGGTTGTTGCTTTCCTGAAACCAGCAATCTAATAATCTAAATAAAAAATCATGTCCAATGCAATGGAGAAAATCAAAGCTTTATGGGATAGAGTGTTAGAGGTGGTAAAAAGGGGGTGAGTGATCTTTCTTTGAGAACTAGATGTTTGGGCTGACTCCCAAAGAAGGCAGAGCCAAATAATCTGTGGAGGAGTCAGGGCATAAAACCTACCAGAGTTAGAAATGTATTTATTCATCTCTATCCAGCACTTGCATTGACATCTTCTGAATAAGCTGTTTCCTTTGCCTTCATTTGTAAAATCAGTTGTTTAGAATTGCGGATGCATTTTCCCCTGGATTTCACTCCAGGCCTGACCATAAAGGCTTTTGCAGTATTTCACTAACAGGTAAAATATAGCTATGGCCAAGTGAGGCTTAGTTACCGGAGAAAACCTTTATTTTGCTGGAAAAAGTAGGGCTGCAGTTGCCTTCCATATATATATATATATATATCGGAGTCTTATATTAGAAGATCAGGTGTGGGCATCCTTAGAGTGGCGGTGGTGTTTCGGAGGAATGAGAACATGGTTTACTTACCTTTAGATTAGTGTCAGCTGTTGTAAACATATATATTGAGCACATTTCTTAAGCTAAAACTGTACTTCCCATGTAATCAGAAGATACTAAAATGTATGCTTGTTTTTTAGTTTCTTGCTTTTTTTTTTCCTGCAAGACCAAAATATATCTCACTTCTCCCTAATCTTTGAAGATCGCCACAGTATAGAGACTCCTAATGGCTTGTGTATTTTATAGAAAAGATTATATGTCAAAGAAATTTTTTCTGGAGAGTGAGCAGTCATTCAGGTTCCTTGGGTTATAGCCCATAGCGTTGCCAGTCTCTATACTTTATGGAGAATTGTACCCTTTACATTTCTGTTATTTATTATTTTACTAGCAATAGATAACAGGGAATTTTATATTGCTTGTTGGGATATTATTTTTAGATTGGTGACTTTGTTATAATTAGAAATAAATTCAGTATAAAATTTTAAAAACCTTTGTTGCCTGGTAATCATCTGAATTGCTTTTCTGGAGATGTGTCTGTCCAAGAAACTTTAAAAAATTATGCCTGATTTCAGTGTTGTGAAAATAGGTGCTTCTGATTACTGCTGAGCTGGCCTTATGTTTTCATGTTGCTCTTCTGGTGGCAGTAGTATGTGATTCATGAATTAGCAGGTATGGAAAATATTGAATTTATGAAGCCCCATTTTTGAGATAAAACTAGGCACATGTCATATGCACTGGTTACATGTAAAATGTAACTGATATAGAATGTGAAGTCAACAGTGGCATCTTGCTGATTCTAAAAATGGGATGTAGGTTAACAAATAGCCACAGTGGAGAGTTTGACAAACAGTTGCAGTTGTGGTTAACACTTGTTTTTATAAACCATGATTGGCAAAAAAATTAACATGTAGGAAAAATAATTTCTGCAAGTATTTTGAAGATATGAATAAGAACTTACATTGCTCAGTGACTTTCATCCTTCCTGAATTATGATCACTTTTCAGGGAGCAGCTGTCAAAATTTAGGGTAAGACATAGGTGCTCAGTTGCAGGTTATAAATTTCCACTTATGGATTTATAGTGGCCTTTCATTATTGGAATAGAGTTGGGGAATTCCCAGCACTTAAGAACTGTTGTTTGTGACTGGTTTTATCTACCAATATCAAGTTTTCATGATTTACAAAGACAAGGCACCTCTTTCATTCTTAAAAATCGCAAAGTTTTTGTGTAATGGTGTATTTTGGACCATTTGGAGGATGATCAGGCATAAAAGGAACTCAAGAGCTAAGAATTACTGGGATCTTCTAGTCCAGCCCTCTAATATTACATATGATGAATATCCTTAACAACATAGGAGTTTGCTCAGTAATTGCTTTTTAAGGCTTAAAGAGAGGAAATAACACTCTTTACCAGAGGGGGCACATAGCTTAGAACTGATGTAAGTATTTAAGTCTCTGAACTTGGTGTATTTTTAATCTTATCTTCCCTCTAAACCTTTCCTGTTGCTTCAAATACTGTCTTCAAGTGAATTTCCACTCCACCCCAATCTGAAAGGTTAGATCTGGGACACATACAGATGATGCCTCACTTAGTCTGTCATTTTGTAATTACCTGTATATCTTTCCTGTGAGTACCAGGCCTTATATTCCAGCACCTAGGACAGTGCCTGGTTGCCCTGCTCTTGCTGGGCCATCAGCTAGCCTTGCTTGAGTATCTGTGGAGACCGATTCCCATGAGCTACCCACAGATACTCCTCTCACTACTTTATAGTCACTTATTTGCATGTCCAAAATGATGAGGAAGTTTAGAAAAAGTACTCTTTGGTGGGAAAAGATTGCGTTCGCCCTGTCTATTCTGATACTGCCCTTCTCCTATTTCTCCACGTAGCATAAAGAACACAGACAACAGATTTTTAAGAGAATCTGAATACAGAGAAAATAAAAGGGGTAATGAAACGTTTGTACCTTACAATATTTTGTAGACCTACCTTCTTTTATCAACACATATTTGTTACATACTTCTTGAGGCTTGGTCTTCTGAGATTCGTGCATGCTGGGCTGTGTACTAAGCACTTTACATGAGTTATCTTTATCTTATTCACTTCTCACAGTTCTGTGAGACAGATAATATCATCCTTATTTCCGTAGAACTAGACAAAACAAGCTGAATTCTCTGAACTGTTAGATATAGTTAGCAAATATTCATTAACCATTTACTAGGTGCTGAGAGTGGTGCGTCTCCCAACTACCATGCTTTGTGCTTTCCCCGCCATGTTCCTGTCCGGGGGTGCTCGTGTGATAGGAGCCTCTACTCTCTTGACAGGTCGATGACCTCCTGGGTTATGCTGGACATAATTCCAAGTCTCCTAGGCTATAAAGATAGCAGAAGCAACTGCTGTTATGACTATTTTTGTAACAAGATAAATTTTCTTCTCAATCCTGTTCATTCAATTATTTTGAAATCAGTTTTGCTTTTGAACAGGACAGTTTGCTGTATTATATTCTAGTGTAACTTTGTGGTGTATGTGTGTGTGTGTGTGTGTGTGTGTATCCTTTCCCACTGAATCTAAAGTTAGGAAACGACTGCATATTTGGATTAGAACTTATGAGCACCAAGGTGAGCAAGCAGATCTAATGTAGGGTTGGGTCCTTGACTAAGCCTTATTCATAATCCCACGAAAACATGGGAATAAGCAGAAGCGCTGGGACACATCTGGTCATCTGAACATGGGTGTCTGTGGTGTCTATGCTACTTAAAATGCAGGTTATTAAAAGTTGAACTGTTCAAAACCAAAGCATCTACATGATCAAAAATGTGAATATGAATATAAATCTATCATAAAAACAAAGAATTCTCTTAGAGGTTGCAAATAAATCCTAGAATTCATGAGAGTTAGAAAATTATATAGGAACTAGTCTTCTTTATTTATCTTGTCTGTTACTAAGTCACACATGAATCATATCCCTCCTATATAAAATGCTCACTTGTCAAGTTTGCTGATGGGAAATATTAATCAAGGAGAGTGAAGTTATTTACTATAAGGTATGAATTTTAAGAGTGGATAATATTCTAATACTTGACAACCGTGATCAAGGAACTTTCAGTGTCAGGTTATGTCATTTATATTTTCCAGTTTGAGCTTGACTTTATTGAAGTATCTTCTTTATGGTTTTGTAAATGTCTCAAATATTTAGCTGTTTGTTCTTTTTTTGTTTGGAAGTTTTCTGTTTTTTTACTTAAATTTTTTTCCTTTAAATGAAAGTTTCCCAAGTAATCAGAAATTACAATACTTTAACTTGACAGGGATCTCTTGCTTTGAAATACAGCAGCAAATCTCAGAAATTACCTATTTACTTAGATTTCTATAATGTCAAAAGCAAAGTATAAATTTTAAAGATAAAAGTTATAGGGAAGTGTATCATTTTCAAGATGATGAATCAGTTATTTTGAATTCAGACACTGGATAACTTAATAGTATCAGAGTTTTCTCTTTTTAGATCCCTTTCTTTTTCAGAAGTCTTGTTAAATTCCTGAAGAATCCACCCGTCAGAATGTTGATGAATTCTTATTCTTTCATTAAGGGTCCGGTTGCCTGTGTAATCACCAGCCCCATTGAGTACCTGTCTCCCATGGACCACAGCTCACATGCCTGCCAGTTCATGGCCTTAGTGCCACCAAACCATCTGTGGTCTTTACTCCTGTTCCCAAGTTACTGACGTTATTGGAAGAAAAAGACTATACAGCCATGGAGGTTGGCAGCATTACAGACTGATGAGTTCTAGCCTCATCTGGGCTCTCACCACTAGTTACCAGTCTTTGTCTTTACCTCTAGCCACTCTCTTACCTTTTCTCCAAGCAATTATTCTGCTGTTGTACCTCTCTTCTGAAGTCCCAACCTGCTCTTTTCCTCCCAAAACACACTCTCAACCAAAGACATAGACCACTTCTCAGTACTCTTAACTCTTCTTCTGCACTTCCCCCCAACCTCCCAAATATCTTTTACCAAAGAGAAAAATTCCATATATACACCTTGGACATTGTCATCCCTAAATCACAGAGAAAGTGCTCAGTTAATATTAGACTGATAGATGCCTCCAGGTGCTCTGGCTTCCGCATCTGCCACTTCTCTGAAAGTGATCCAGCAAAGATAACTGGTGACCTCCCGAATGTATAGTTGTTATTGTTGTTCAGTTGCCCCGTCATGTCCGACTCTTTGCGGCCCCATGGACTGCAGCACACCAGGCCTCCTTGTCCCTCAGCATCTCCTGGAGTTTGCCCAAGTTCATGTTCATTGTATCGGTGAATGTATAGTTAGCAGCTTTTAAAACTTGTTGATCTTCCTGTGGCATTTGACAGTTGGTCATCATTATATATTTTGAGTGTTTCCTCTTTTGGCTTCTATGGTTCCATCTTTTTCCTGGTTCTTCTCTTTTCTGATCACCTACTCTGCTCCCTGTTTTCCTGGCTCTTTTGCTTAACCCCTTCTTATAAACTCTTCCTGGGCATCTCTGCCTCCCTCTTCTGTGTAGTTAAGATGTCACACATGAGATCCATATTGCCATCCGTCATCTGGCTACTCCATCATCTCAGATTTCAGCATTTCCTAAACTGTACTCAGTACCTTATCGTCCACCCACATGTTAGTTCCACTTTCCTTCTCTCTTTTAAGGCATAGTCTTCTAAAATTTTATCCAGAATAAGAAGCTCAAAATCATTCCTCACCTTACCTTTTCTAGTTTTTTCAATTATATTTTATCTACATCAAATTTCCTCTTTGCATTCCCTCTGCACCTGGGCTAGCCCATAGTTAGAGCTTAATAAATGTTTAATTTTATTTTACTTCATACCAAAATGTAGACAACTAGAATAGTGGATTCCAAGGGACTTAGCTATTTTCAACTTTGATGTGTATATTAGTATTTAGGCCTGCTGGAAAGATACTTGGCAGTTTATGATGCCTTGAGGCTAAATTTTTCTGAGGTAATGTTTTCTGTATGTCATAGTATTTCAATTCATGATTTTGACCTTGTTCATTACAAGTAAATTGGCCAACTTGAGTCTCAAGGACCCGTGTAGCTGGAAATATTAGCTTGGAGTCTAGAATTCAATAACCATTGATTGCCTCAGCCCAAAGAGTTTATTGTTGATATCTTTCCCCTAAAATGGAATCAATTATTCTTTCCAATGCATTTTTATTAATGCACTGGCTATTTGGACTGGAATAATGAATCAAAGTGTAGGGGTATATTGAAAATTTGAAAAATAAAGTGTTTTCCAGTGACCTCAAAATGTTGATCTAATAAATCACAGAGCATGTCAGAGAAGGTTTGGTGAAGAAAGGCAATAGAAATAATAAGAACATTTAATTGGTTCTAAGTAGTAGCTCTAACGGGGAAGGCAGTGGCACCCCACTCCAGGACTCTTGCCTGGAAAATCTCATGGATGGAGGAGCCTGGTGGGCTGCAGTCCATGGGTTGCTAAGAGTTGGACACGACTGAGCGACTTCACTTTCCCTTTTCACTTCCATGCATTGGAGAATGAAATGGCACCCCAGTCCAGTGTTCTTGCCTGGAGAATTCCAGGGAGGGGGGAGCCTGGTGGTTGCTGTCTATGGGGTCGTGCAGAGTCAGACACGACTGAAGTGACTTAGCAGCAGTAGCTCTAAACATTGTTTAACATCAAAGAAAATTTTGTCTTTTTTAATAGGATGGAAACTTTTTTGCTTAAAAAAAATCACTAGTTAACCAAAATGATTAGAATTTTCAAGTTCCTTGTCATTCTCACTGAGGTTTTTAAAACAATTACAGCAACTATTTTCTCACAGAGAATAAATTTAAAGGAAAATCTGAGAAGTTTAAATTCAGGAGAGGGAATTCACATTGCATGGTTTTAGAAAGAATGATCAAGACCAAGCCATCTTTAGAGTGCAAATTACAAATTTAAGGATATGTTTAAGTTGTTAATGGAAAAGAAATTTCACATGTTAATAAACAACAAATTAATTATGAATCATTCTAATCTATTTCTATAGTAAAGTCTGAATATTGCAGTTTTGATAATAAGCACTGCAGTAATTATACTTTTATTTTATTTTAGAATTTTGGGATACTTTTATGTACATTTTACTTTGTCATCCTTCTAGAAATTTTATGAGTTGATAAATTAGCTGGAAAATTAAATGGCTGTCCAATGTCACACAGTTAATGAGTAGTGGCACTCCTCTTGATTCTAAAGGACTTTTCTCCTTTTCTGAACGAACTCTGAGCTCTATTGAAACAGGCTACCCTGTGTTATTTGTATGAATGTGTCTGCAACATAACAGATACACAAAGTGTATTTGTTGAACAGATTACTCCAGAATGAAATTTCAACTGTCAGTCTCTTAAGGAATCTTACTGCTCAAATACGGTATTTTATCTACCTAATAGAATTATTCTGCACATTTAAAACCATTGAAACTGCATTTTTAAGGTCCTCTAAATGAAGTACTTTTTATAAATTGAGAGTTGTCATGGGAAACATAAAGAGGCAAAGGATGAGTATTTTATTTTTAATCTATTTGGGGTTAATTGTATTCTATTACTTATCTATGGCTGCATGACAGATTATCCCCAAACATAGCAGCTTAAAACAACAAACACTTATTTTAGTATAATTCCTGTCGGTTGGAAATCTTGTGTAACTTAGCTGTGTCCTCAGGCTTACTGTGTCTCGTGGAGCTGTAATCAAGACATAGACTGGGCTGGGCGAGGATCCTCTTCCAAGCTCATTCTTGTGCCTGTAGTCTCAGGTCCCTGCTGGCTGTTGATTGGAGACATCAGTTTTTTCCCAAGTGGGCCATCTATTAGGTAGCTCAAAATGGCAGCTGCTTTCCCTTAGAGCAAGTAAGCCGAGAGAGAGCATGAAAAGGCATACTGGACAAAAGCTACAGTCTCTGTAACTTAATCTTGGAACTAACAACCCATCACTCCTGCCTCCTATTCATTAGAAGAGAGTCACAAGGTCAGCCCATACTGAAGAGGATGGGATTACACCAGATTCTGAATAGTAAGAGTATGAATTATTGGAGGCATCTTAAGGCTGTGTAGTCCATTCATATGAAATGCTCTTGTTCAAATAGACTAAATCATAAGATGTAAAATTCTGGTAGAGTGACCTTCACCTTGTTCATACATTTTAAGGAAAAAGTTAAGAAACCCATCTATCTCAAACTGGCTTTAGACCCACACCTCTAAAATCAATCTGTTTACTTAATAAAATAGTCACGAGGTTGCCCTGACTTCAGGTACAGCAGGATTCTGTTGTCCCAGCACTCAACTCTGCTTTCTTAAATAGTCCTGAAGGGATTCCATTGACCTGTCTTGTGTTGCATGCTTATCCTTGTAGCCATCAGGAATGGAACTCCCCAACCAACCAGTCCTGGGTTATCTACCACCCCAGGAATCTGGGGAAGAGTGACAGACACAGAAGTCCAACGCGTGTGCACTGAAAGTTGGGCAAAGAAAAACTGAGGTGCTCTTCCCATGATAAGCACTGTGGCTCATGGGCATTATTTGCTACTCATCCATCCCCATTGTGCCCATGCTTATTCTCATTTATGCAATTTACTATGCTTGTGGAGGGCATAAAACTGTACAGGATGGCACATCTTACTTTGGTGGCAGGAATAAGAACTACACTCTTGAACAAAAGAGTTCATGCTCAATAACTGTGTAAAACTAACAACAAAAGGTAATCCATAGATTTTGCAGTGAATGTCTTCTGGAATCAAAATGTTTCTTAAACTTCTTTGTGTCACCTTTAATCATTAACAGAGCACCTCCCTGGGACTGAATCCAGTCCTTCTGTCTGGAGTTTAGCATGCATGTAAAGCCTTATTAATATGCTGACTCACAGAAATCACAGGTGTGTGTGTGTCCAAATAGTAATTGGGGTCAGCTAGGGCCATTGGGGGGTCAAATACTAGGTATCCAAGGTCGCTGGTGTGTAAAATTAAACCTAATTAGCTGTAGCCATGATTTATAATAGCTTGTTGTTTTGATTGGGTTTTCCTCCCCCTCCTACTTTCTTTCATGTATCTAAAAGATCAGAACTGAGTTGTCAGCTGTGCTCTTTTTCAGAAAGAAAGTGGAATTATTAGACTGCCGTTGTGATGCAGTTAAACTGTGTGTAAGTTTGATAGCAAAACTGGTGCTCATATTCAGACCTTGGAACCTTGTGAATCCATTTAAATGGGACCTTGTTTGGCATAAGCTGTGGGCTCCTCCTCTTCCTAGTCTTGTGAAGACCCTGGGAGTCAGCATGTCCTGGAGAGCCAGCCAAGGAAGGCCCTCACAACTCTGCTGCAAGCAGTAGCACCTCAGAGGCTGGACATTTGGTGGGGAGACTGTCCAGAAACAGTCATTCTTAGGTGCTTATTGGGTGAGGCAGTGGGGATGCTGAGAAACACAGGGCATGGCCCTTGTCCATGTGCGATAAGAAATGCAAAACATCTGCACTGGGGTTCATGAGAGAAGAAAGCAGCTTCTTACCTGGCCCTGGGTTAAATGGCCGTGAAGGTGAACTTGCTTCCTGAAACCACTGTTCACGGTCCTCCTGCCGTCCCCTGGTTGCTGCTTGGCATCCCTCATGATATTCTTTCCAGGTCTGCCCACCAACAGAGTACTTATGGCCTCTCTGTGTCTCGGGCATTGGTCTCCTATGCCACTTCAAAAGTCCTCTGCCCTCTGTTTATCTACCAGTACTGACTTTTATTTTGCAGACCAAGGTCACCCTTCAGAGAGGACTCTGGTTTTCTCCACACCACTCCAACCAACCATTCCCAAATTCCCAGTCCCTTCACCTTCTCCCTAATGCTTACCCCGGCCGAAAAGCTATCATCTTAGCACCAAAGTGTACTGTCCTTTGCTAAATCAAATTGCTTTCTTTTTAAAACTCCCAACATGTATGATTGTCTGGTAACCCAGGGGATTGTGAATGAGCTTCATGTTATGCTTTTTTTAAAAATATTTTTTAGATTGTTAAATGTCAGGATTTAAAAAAAAAATTTACTTATTTGGCTGCCTCTGGTCTTTGTTGTGTCCCATGGGATCTTTCATTGTAGTGTGGGACTTAGTTGCCCCATAGCACGTGGGATCTTATTTCCGCAGCCAGGGATTGAACCCGTGTCCCCAACATGGCAGAGTAGATTATTAACCAATGAACCACCAGGGAAGGCCTTTTGCTTTTGTCTTTTTGTTTTGCTTATTAAAGTCAATAAATCTTCAGCTGATTGGACTTCAGGCAAAGTAGGAGAGAGTGTTTGGACTGTATTGCCTTCACTAGATTTGGAGAAATGCCAAATAACCTCAGATATGCAGATGACACCACCCTTATGGTAGAAAGCGAAGAGGAACTAAAGAGCCTCTTGATGAAAGTGAAAGAGGAGAGTGAAAAAGCTGGCTTAAAACTCACCATTCAGAAAACTAAGATCATGGCATCTGGTCCCATCACTTCATGGCAAGTAGATGAGGAAACAGTGGAAACAGTGAGAGACTATTTTCTTGGGCTCCAAAATCACTGTGGATGGTGACTGCAGCCATGAAATTAAAAGATGCTTTTCTCCTTGGAAGAAAAGCAATGACAAACCTAGATAACATATTAAAAAGCAGGACATCACTTTGCCTGCAAAAGTCCGTATAGCCAAAACTATGGTTTTTCCAGTAGTCATGTATGGATGTGAGAGCAGGACAATAAAAAGGGCTGAGTGCTGAAGAATTGAATTGTGGTGCTGGAGAAGACTCTTGAGAGTCCCTTGGTCAACAAGGAGATCAAAACAGGAGATCAAAACAGTCAATCCTAAAGGAAATCTACCCTGCATATTCATTAGAAGGACTGATGCTGAAGCTCTGAAGCTCCAATACTTTGGCCACATGATGTGAAGAGCCGGCTCATTGGAAAAGATCCTGATACTGGGAAGGATTGAAAGCAAGAGGAGAAGGGGACAACGGATGGGATGGTTGGATGGCATCACCAGCTCAATAGATGTGAGTTGGAGCAGACTCTGGGAGATGGTGAAGGACAGAGAAATCTGGTGTGCTGCAGTCCATGGGGTGTCAAAGAGTCGGACCCAACTGAGCGGCTGAACAACAATAACAATCAGGACACCTTGATACAAGAATCTTCAGCCTCTTCTGGAAGCAGTTCCATCTCCACACCCTGCTTCCTTCAACCAGTACTTAGTTTTCCTCTACTTTCCTTTTCTCCTATCCAGCTTCTTTGACAATTGAGGCCTATGCTGACTTAGCAGAATATGAAATATCCTAAGACCACAGGGCTGTGCAATTGGTTTAAAAATCAGTCCTCGGGTGTGATCAAGGGAGCCAGTATGTGGAAGGGAGGGAAGGCCCTGCGGCACTTGGGCTGCTCAGATCTCACTAGAAACACTCGGTGGGTTTCGGGGCGATGTGGGCAAATGGAAGGAGCACCAGAGAAGAATGGCTAGACACAGGAATGGCCCATACAGGCAAGCTAAAAGAACAGAAGGTGTTTACTTTAGTCAAGAGGAGACGTTGCAGAAAAATACCACAGAGGAGGTTGGAGGTCCAGTAGTGCTGCAAGTGAAACCCCAGCATTTGCTGTATGTGGCCTTTAAAAACAAGGCTAAAGCCAGTGTAGCTTTGAGGAAAGGGTCTGCTTTCAGAAAGCAACGCAGTATCTTTTCTATGACTCCTGTTAGCAGTGCTATGGAGGAAGGTACTCATAGAGAACCAGGGTGACATCTAGCTTACATATTATGTGCTAACTCCACTCAGTTGGTGGAAGCTGGCTGTAATGGAACATAGAAGTATAAGGAACTTGGCTTTGAATGCCAGCTCAGGCCCTTCCACTTGTGTGACTTAGCATCAGACTCTCAGTGTCCACATGTCGAGAAGGGGAAGACCTGTCTCACTAGGTATATTAGTAGTAGTAGTGGTAGTAGTGTTAGTCACTCAGTCGTGTCTGACTCTTTGTGACTCCATGAACTGTGACCCACCACCAGGCTCCTCTGTCCGTGGGATTCTCCAGGCAAGAATACTGGAGCGGCTTGCCGTTCCCTTCTCCAGAGGATCTTCCCAACTGAGGGATCAAACCCCGGTCTCCTGCGTTGCAGGCAGATTCTTTACTGTCTGAGCTACAGGGAAGATCACTGGGTATATTGTGAGGCTGTTAAAAGAGATGATGTATGTGAAGCAGTTAGTATAGCATCTTACACATGATAAGTAATACATGGTATCATTGAAAAAGTTTGTGAGGTCAAAAAAGGAAAGATTATGAGAGCATGTTATATGAAAAGGCAAGCCCTGATCAGTGATGTCTGCCATAGGAGTGAAAGAAAGTGCCCCATGTATTTATCATCTTTGGAGTATAGTTAGAATGAAATGATCATTTATACTCAGTCATATTTTATTTTTATGTTACATAGTTATCTACTTACATCTTAAAAAATAAATTAGAAGGATCATTGACTTGAATTAGGGACCTTCTCCCATGCGTATTTCCTGTCTTTCCCTCCGTATTCATTTGTATTTCATAGGTTTGAAATTATGACAGTTCTATGGAAGAAAAATACAATTTTTGTTTTTACTGTTCTGTTAGCCTTGCTAGTCTTGCCACATGAATGAATTGAAAGGAAATACACTTTACAATGCATAATGAATGAGCCTGTACTTCTTAAATGTTTTAGTTCTACTACACATTATCTCTTTGGAGAGAATGTGAGGGAAATCAAACCTGAAAGCATGCTCTCTTTTGCCAAATCAAATGCGTCTTATCTGACTATACTTTTATTTGTATTGAACTCAAAATAGTATATTTTCAGCACTTGAGGATATGAATAGTTAATTAGACTCCATGGTTAAGCATCCATAGTTACTTAAGAAGAAAACTGTAAAATTGATGTGTTGACTGTGAATCTTTAACACTGCCTGTTGTATGTTGTCAAGAATGTTGCTAAGGACATAAAGATGTGTCATTAAAAGAGGTGATGCATAGTCATCTCTTTGGATATTGGATAACTTCTAGAACACCAAACACAGCCACTTCATCTGGAAATGACTATCAAGAGGAAAATGTGAGTGCCAGTTGAAGACAGCCTTGATCCAATGGATGTATCTTCCTCAGATATGAATGAATGAGAAAAGCTAGATTTTAACATGGAAATAAATTACTTACTTACTTGTTTTTTTTCCCCCAAGACGTAGCGATTAAGGAACAATACACCTATTTACTCATTTACCCTCCAGCTCAGAAATATGGTAATGTATTGTTAATTTAAAGAAACAGTATTGTCCCTTGGTTAAATCTCAGATGCTAGAATGAATTTAAATCCTGTCTCCTGTTTTATTCATTTTTAAACTTGTCAAGATATAGGAGAACATTTCTAAGCATCTCCAGTTTTCTCCTCTGTAAAAGAGGGAATCATGATACTTGTTGTCTCTTGTGGAGATTATGTTAGATCCAAAGGAGTTTGCTACCTGGTAAGCCATAGGGTAATAAGCATTACTAGTAGGAGAAGTAGTTTATGAGTCAAGAACTCAAGGTCATGAACCCAGCTTTATCACTAACTAATCAGTTTAGGGCAAATCCTGTCAATTCTCTGGACCTTAACTGTACAGTTCCCTTGGCTGTAAAGCAAAAGAAATTGATTAAATGACCTTAAATATTGCTTCCAACTCTAAAGTATATCCTTGTTAGCAGGAGCATTTAAAAACTCTAAAGCAAAAAGCTTCCGTTATTCCTAAGTGGTAGTTAATTATTTCAGTCTTTACTTAAACATTCCTTTATGTGAGGGGAAGACCTTTTGCTTTTCCCACCTCTGTTTCCCTTGGAGTTTCAGTGCCTCTAGTTCAAGGGAAAGGTGTTAAGGAGAAAATTAACACCTTGTTATTGCTGCCTGAACTCTAAAGGTTCTTCACTGCTCTCTTGAAGGTGGCTGTTGGTTAATGAGCTTGAAAATTCTGTTTCAGTCCCTATTCTTAATATTTCTTTGTCAAACAAAAATCTATCCATTTCTAAGTCAGCTATTTTTAAAAGATTTTTTAAAAATGTGGACCATTTTTAAAGTCTTTATTTAATTTCTCACATATTGTTCCTGTTTAATGTTGGGATTTTGGTGAATCTTAGCTCCCTGACCAGGGATTGAGCCCATCCACCTAGCATTGAAAGGTGAACTTTTAACCGCTGGATTGCCAGGGAAGTCCCTTGGGTAAGCTTTTTATTGAAGTCTGCATTCATGTAGAAAAGTACACAATCATAAACATACAACTTGTGGAATCTTGGTGATGTGAACTGTGCTGTGCCTAGTCACTCAGCTGTGTCCGACTCTTTGCAACCTCATGGACTGTAGCCCACCAGGCTCCTCTGCCCATGGGGATTCTCCAGGCAGGAATACTGGAGTGGGTTGCCATGCCCTTCTCCAGGGGATCTTCCCAAGCCAGAGAGTGAACCCAGATCTCTCGCATCAAAGGTGGGTTCTTTACCGTCTGAGCCATTTGGAGATCACTTGGTGAAGTGAACACATTCATGTAATTAGGACCCACATCAAGAAACAGAGCATTCTTAGCACCTCAAAATCTCCCTCATGTCCCCTTGCATCACTAACTCCTGTCTATAGTTCACTCCTGTCCTGATCTGTGCTATTGTAGACTACTTTTGCATGTTTCTAAAGTCTACATAAATGAAATCATATAGCAAATAGTCATTTCTTCAAAGTTTATGCATACGTGCAACTTTAATAGATCCTGCCAAAGATTAAATTCAGGCCTCCCATACTGCAGGAGGATTTTTTACCAGCTGAGCTACAAGGGAAGAGAATTCCATTTCTAATTACTTATCTGTTTTAAAACCATGTTTCATAAAGCAAGCTACTGTTTTGAATTAGGTTATATGGATTTCTTCCTAACACTCATACCTTCCACTTGAGGTGATAATATGCTCTGACTTGCCCTGAACAGACCCTGGATAGACCAAGTTTATACCTATTGTCCTTGTATAATTTTTACTGGTGCTCCCTTCACTTTTAAATTGTCTTAGGTTGAGGGATTGAAAATGTTTTAAGATTAGATTTTAATAATGACTGTAGCCATGAAATTAAAAGACGCTTGCTCCTTGGAAGAAAAACTATGACCAACGTAGACAGTGTGTTAAAAAGCAGAGACATCACTTTACTGACAGAGCTCTGTCTAGTCAGAGCTATGGTTTTTTCAGTAGTCATGTATGGATGTGAGAGTTGGATCATTAAAAGGCTGAGCATCAAAGAGTTGATACTTTGTAACTGTGGTGCTGGAGAAGACTCTTGAGAGTCCTCTAGACAGCAAGGAGATGGCTACAGTCAATCCTAAAAGAAATCAACCTGAATATTCATTGGAAGGACTGATGCTGAAGCTGAAGCTGCAATACTTTCACCACCTGATGTGAAGAGCCTACTCACTGGAAAAGACCCTGATGCTGAGAAGGATTGAGGGCAGGAAGAAAAGTGAACTACAGAGATTAAGATGGCTGGATGGCATAACTGACTCAGTGGAGATGAGTTTGAGAAAACTCCAGAAGGCAGTGAAAGACAGGGAAGCCTGGCATGCTATAGTCCATGGGGTCACAAAGAGTCAGACATGACTTAGTGAGTGAACAACAACAACAAATGGTTGCAGAACCCTGTGACTATAATTCTCAAAAACATTGAATTGTATTTTATATGGGTAAATTTTATGATGTGTGAGTTAATATCTCACTAAAGCTATTTTGAGCAATTCATCTAGTTTGGATGATAAATTATGTGGTCATTCTGCTTGACCCCATGTTACCATTTTCAACAGAAAGATAAAGAAAAAAGGAAACAAAATTTACTGTGTCTGGCTGCTTCTTTTGGAAAAAACAAACCTTCCTGGCATGGTTTTATAAGCATTTGTTAATGAGATGCCATCCAAAGCAAAGGAAAATTGATTATGCTGCACTAACCCATTAAATTACTCTTTTGAAAGGGGAACCCTTCCACTGGTGTTGAGTTTATTTTATAAATTTACCAAAAATAAAGAAGACTTTTTAAAAATATACATGCCTTGAAGTTTGGCTATGAGATCAAACTTTTTAATTTAAACTATGCTCTGTTACAATTTCTAGGTAACTTACCACCTTAAAACTCAAGAGTAAAAATAACCATTTCAGCATGCTCTTGGATTCTTTAGGCCAGGAATTCAGATAGAGCACAGGAGGGGTGGCCCAGGCACTCCATACTTTCTAAGGCCCAAGCCTGTTATTGGTCAGGACATCAGCTCAGCTGTCAGCCAGACTATACACATGACTTTGTTTGGGCTTCCCCACAAAATGGCAGCTGGGTTCCAAGAAGGAGCATGCCCAAAGGCAAGGTAAAAGTACATGACATTGTTATGATCTTGTCTTGAAAGCTAGCTGGAGTCTTTTCTACCCTACTTTATTGTTTGTTTATCACAAAATTCTGCCCAGATTCCAGGGGAAGGGACATCGACTAGTCATTTGATGGGAGGGCTCTCAAGGTCACCATGTAATAAGAACATGTAGAATGGGAGTTTGGTGGGGTACATCTTTGGAAAATATGCCTTCCACTTACCTGGATCTTCTCTTTCCTTCACCACTGTTTCTGTCCTGCTCAGGTTTCATTCCGCTCCCAGTAGTTTCTCCTGCGTCTGGGATCCTGTCCTGGACGGGAACCCTGGATGGCTCAGATTTAGAATGATCTGCACCAGATCAGGCCTTGCCCGCACTGGCTCTTGGGCTGGGCACGTTGGGCCACTATGGTTGAACTGGTCTGCAGCATTCTCTAGTGAGCCTGTTGGCTCTTTGGGGGTTCTCCTGTTCTCAGATCACCAGAGGCCTCACTGCTTCTCTGCTTTCTTCTGCACAGATACTGATATTGTGTCTCTGATAGTTTGTCCTCACCAGGTTGGAATTTGGAAGTCTGTGAGCTACATAGTCTTCTAGTTTTGTATAAGTGTTGTCATTAGCGGTTTGGGCTTTCCCAGGTGGTGCTAGTGGTAGAGAACTTGCCTGCCGATGCAGGCGATGTAAGAGACGCAGGTTTGATACCTGGGTGGGGAAGATCCCCTGGAGGAGGGCATGTCAGCCCACTCCAGTATTCTTGCCTGGAGAATCCCATGGACAGAGGAGCCTGGCAGGCCACAGTCCACAGGGTTACACAGAGTTGGACACGACTGAAGTGACTTAGCACACACACATGCACATAGTTGCTTTACAATAGTGTGTTAGCTTCTGCTGTACAGTGAAGTAAATCAACTATATATATATACATATACACCTCCCTCAGGAGCCTCCTTCCCATCCTCACCACCATCCTACCCCTTTAGCTCATCACAGAGCACGGAGATGAGCTCCTCCTGTGCTATACAGCAGGTTCCCAATAACTATTTATTTTAAACACGGTAGTGTATATATGTAAATTCCAGTCTCCCAATTTATGGCCCCCACCCCTATCCTGTGTCCATACATCTGTTCTCTATATCTGCATCTCTATTCCTGACCTGAAACAGGTTAATGTGTACCATTCTTCTGTTTCCTGGTAGTTCAGCTGGTAAAGAATCTGCCTGCAATGCAGGAGACCCTGGTTTGATTCCTGGGTTCAGGAAGATCCCCTGGAGAAGGGAAAGGGTCCCCACTCCAGTATTCAGGCCTAGAGAATTCAAAAGACAGAGGAGCCCGGCAGGCTAAAGTCCAAAGACTGTAGGAGTCGCAAAGAGTCGGACACTATTGAGAGAATTTCCCTTTCATTACCACCTTGCCCCTTATTCTTTGGACTTCCTTGGGGGCTCAGACAATAAAGACTCTGCCTTCAGGGCAGGAGACCAGGTTTGATCCCTGGGTGGGGAAGATCTGCTGGAGAAGGAAAAGGCAACGCATTCCAGTATTCTTGCCTGCAGAATCACATGGACAAAGGAGCCTGGTGGGCTATGGTCCATGGGCTCGCAAAGAGTAGGATATGACTGAGTAACTAACTTTCACAGTAGCATTCTTCTAGGTTCCACATATCAGTTCAGTTAAATTCAATCGCTCAGTCGTGTCCGAATCTTTGCAACCCCATGAACCGCAGCACGCCAGACCTTCCTGTCCATCACCAACTCCCGGAGTCCACACAAACCCATGGCCTTCGACTTGATGATGCCATCCATCCATCTCATCCTCTGTCATCCCCTTCTCCTCCTGCCCTCAATCTTTCCCAGCATCAGGGTCTTTTCAGATGAGTCAGCTCTTCACATGAGGTGGCCAAAGTATTGGAGTTTCAGCTTCAACATCAGTCCTTCCAATGAACACCCAGGACTGATCTCCTTTAGAATGGGCTGGTTGGATCTTCTTGCAGTCCAAGGGACTCTCAAGAGTCTTCTCCAACACCACAGTTCAAAAGCATCAATTCTTTGGCACTCAGCTTTCTTTATAGTCCAACTCTCACATCTATACATGACCCCTGGAAAAACCATAGCTTTGACTAGATGGACCTTTGTTGGCAAAGTAATGTCTCTGCTTTTTAATATGCTCTCTAGGTTGGTCATAACTTTCCTTCCAAGGAGTAAGCATCTTTTAATTTCATGGCTGCAGTCACCATCTGCAGTGATTTTGGAGCCCAGAAAAATAAAGTCAGCCACTGTTTCCACTATTGCCCCATCTATCTGCCATGAAGTTATGGGACCAGATGCCATGATCTTAGTTTTCATAATGTTTAGCTTTAAGCCAACTTTTTCACTCTCTTCTTTCACCTTCATCAAGAGCTCTTTAGTTGTTCTTCACTTTCTGCCATAAGGGTGGTGTCATCCGCATATCTGAGGTTATTGATATTTCTTCCAACAATCTTGATTCCAGCTTGTACTTCCTCCAGACCAGCTTTTCTCATGATGTACTCTGCATATAAGTTAAATAAGCAGGGTGACAGTATACTGCCTTGACATACTCCTTTTCCTATTGGGAACCAGTCTCTTTTTCCATTTCCAATTCTAACTGTTGCTTCCTGATCTGAATACAGGTTTCTCAAGAGGCAGGTCAGGTGGTCTGGTATGCCCATCTCTTTCAGAATTTTCCACAGTTTATTGTGATCCACACAGTCAAAGGCGTTGGCGTAGTCAATAAAGCAGAAATAGATATTTTTCTGGAACTCTCTTGCTTTTTCAATGATCCAGCAGATGTTGGCAGTTTGATTTCGGGTTCCTCTGCCTTTTCTAAATCCAGCTTGAACATCTGGAAATTCACAGTTCACGTATTGCTGAAGCCTGGCTTGGAGAATTTTAAGCATTATTTACTAGCATTGTGTGGTAGTTTGAACATTCTTTAGCATTGCCTTTTTTGGGGACTGGGATGAAAACTGACCTTTTCCAGTCCTGTGACCACTCCTGAGTTTTGCATATTTGCTGGCATATTGAGTACAGCACTTTCACCGCATCATCTTTTAGGATTTGAAATAGCTCAACTGGAATTCCATCACCTCCACTGGCTTTGTGTGTAGTGATGCTCCCTAAGGCCCACTTGACTTCACATTCCAGGATGTCTGGCTCTAGGTGAGTGGTCACACCATCATGATTATCTGGGTTATGAAGATCCTTTTTGTACAGTTCTTCTGTATATGCTTGCCACGTCTTCTTAACATCTTCTGCTTCTGTTAGCTCCATACCATTTCTGTCCTTTATTGAGCCCATCTTTGCATGAAATGTTCCCTTAGTATCTCTAATTTTCTTGACAAGATCTCTAGTCTTTCCCATTCTATTGTTTTCCTCTATTTCTTTGCACTGATCTCTGAGGAAGGCTTTCTTATCTCTCCTTGCTATTCTTTGGAATTCTGCATTCAAATGGGTACATCTTTCCTTTTCTCCTTTGCTTTTCACTTCCCTTCATTTTACAGCTATTTGTAAGGCCTCCTCAGACAGCCATTTTGCTTTTTTGCATTTCTTTTTCTTGCAGATGGTCTTGATTCCTGTCTCCTGTACAGTGTCACGAACCTCCATCCATAGTTCATCAGGCACTCTGTCTATCAGATCTAGTCCTTTAAATCTATTTCTCACTTCCACTGTATAGTCATAAGGGATTTGATTTAGGTCATACTTGAATGTTCTAGTGACTTTCTCCACTTTCTTCAATTTCAGTCTGAATTTGGCAATAAGGAGTTCATGATCTGAGCCAAGGTCAGCTCCCGGTCTTGATTGTGCTGACTGTATAGAGCTTCTCTATCTTTGGCTGCAAAGAATATAATCAATCTGATTTTGGTGTTGACCATCTGATGATGTCCATGTGTAGAGTCTTCTCTTGTATTCTTGAAAGAGGGTGTTTGCTATGACCAGTGCATTCTCTTGGCAGAACTCTATTAGCCTTTGCCCTGCTTCATTCTGTACTCCAAGGCCAAATTTGCCTGTTACTCCAGGTGTTTCTTGACTTCCTACCCTTGCATTCCTGTCCCCTGTAATACAAAGGACATCTTTTTTGGGTGTTTGTTCTACAAGGTCTTGTAGGTCTTCATAAAACTGTTCAACTTCAGCTTCCTCGGCATTACTGGTCGAGGCATAGACTTTATTACTGTGATATTGAATGGTTTGCCTTGGAAACGAACAGAGATCATTCTATTGTTTTGGAGATTGCATCCAAGTACTGCATTTCGGACTCTTTTTTTGACACCGATGGCTACTCCATTTCTTCTAAGGGATTCCTGCCCACTCTGCATGACGGACTCAAGGGTTTCGACTTGGCTGTCTAGTTACTCTGTTTTTATGTGGGGATCTAGGAAGATCCAAAATTGTTCTGCCAGTGCTACCATCGTTTTATCAGAATTCACCCAAAGTGATCTTTTAAAAATGTGAATCAGATTGTGCCAATGCTACTTGAAACTATTCAATAACATCCCACTGCAATGAGAATGGAATGCAAATGTCTTACCTGGTACATTTCAGCGTATCAAGACTTTATGTCTCCTCAACTGCCAATGGTCAGGCCACTCTAATGAATGTTGAATCCAGATTCCCTGATTCTATGATAGCTCTCATTATGATCTCTAAGCTGCTTTGTTTGAGGACCTCATTTTACTGAATAACCTTCCCATCTCTAATAGTCTCTGACACTGTTCACCTATGACATTCGTGGGGAATATGTCCTGGGGCCTTCTTGTTTCCACAAACACACAAATACTATAAAATTTCCTCCATAAAATGCAGTAAAGTGTAACTAAATAGTTTAAGTGACCTCTTAATGATTCTTTGAATACAGAAATGAAATCATTCCTAAAGCCTTTAAAATAAATCCAGCCACTAACATAAATGCTACACTACATTATACAAGCTTTTTATTTCAAGAGATGCTTATTATTTCCTTCCATGCCCTCTGATCTGGCAGTTAGTGAAGTCCAGCTTAATTTGAAAACCTGCCCTATTGACCTGGACTGGAAAAGACAAACTGTCATTGGGCACTTGAAATCTGATTATCACTTTTTAAACAATGTTAAACAAAGCATATTCCAATATAGCACTTCATTTCTCTTGAATGCATGTTCTGGTTTCTCCCTCTGGTCCTCTGTGAATTCCTATGTTTTGGGATAGAGGTTTTCAAAAGGACTCAGTCCACTTGATGTGTCCACTGCCCAAAATTTCTCAGCCCTTTATAGAGTATTTTCTCTCGTTTTCAAATCAACTCTTGCTTGGAGGTGAGGCCAGGTCAGACCTCGCCCTCATGTATATGCTCCTTGTCTGTCCATCAGTTCTCATGTCCCTTTCTTGTCATTGCAGTTTTCACTGTTGAGTGATTTGGCACCTCCTGAATATTATACAACTATTTGCATATAGAAATATGGCACCAATCCTGTACTGATAATTCAGCCCTTCATTCCTTCATTCATTTCCTGCATGTGTTTTTCTGTGTAAGATGCAAATCTTTATTGTGTCTTTAATTTTCCTTTCCCCGAGGAAATGCAGTCTGCACAACAATGCAGAAACATGGTAACTGGCCCACTGCTTGATGGTAGGGCTCGTGGTTTCATACAACCCTTATGAACTTTTCCTCTGGATACAAAAATCCCAGCAATATAACAAATACTTTCTATACACTTATTTCTTAATTTCTGCCATGATCCTGCAGAGGAAGGGATCATATCCTCAGAGAATACTAAGGCTCACAGACTTCCCTGGTGGCTCAGTAATAAAGAATCCGCCTGCCAACGCAAAAGAAAACTAAGGCTCAGGGAAATTAAGTAGAAGCAAAACTGATTTTCTTTACAGGTCTGACTCACTCAAGAGCTTCCCAGCTGGTGCAGTGGTAAAGAACCTGCCTGCCACTGCAGGAGATACAAGAGACGTGGACTTGATCCCTGGGTCGGAAGATCCCTTGGAGTAGGAAACAACAGCCCGCTCTATTTTTCTTGCCCAGAAAATTCCATTAACAGAAGCCTGGTGGTCTGTAGTCCAGGGGGTCACAAAGAGTCAGACATGACTGAGCACGCACACATGCACAACTAATTAAAAGTCTCTTTACCGTTCTAGTTAATGTGTGTGTGTGTGTGTGTGTGTGTGTGTGTTTTGTGTATGTATGGGTATCAATGTTATTTGTTTTTGGAGAGAGAGCAGTACTGTTCAATAAAAATATAATATGATCAACAATAAGTCAGATACACAATTTTATATTTTATTATAGCAATATTTTTAAAAGGCTTCCCTTGTGACTCAGCTGATAAAGAATCCACCTGCAGTGTGGCAGACCTGGGTTCGATCCCTGGGTTGGGAAGATCCACTGGAGATGGGAAAGGCTACCCACTCCAGTACTCTGGCCTAGAGAATTCTATGGACTGTATAGTCCATGAGGTCATAAAGAGTCAGACATGACTGAGTGACTTCATTTTCAGTTTTCACTTCCATAGCCATATTTTTAAAAGTCAGAAGAAACAGGTGAAGTTAAATTTAATGATATATTTTATTAAACCAATGTATCCAAATTAGTACATTTCAATATTCAATCAACATAAAAATTGTTAATGAGCTGTGTTACATTCTGGTTTTTTTTTTTTTGTATATTTCTTCAAACTTTGGCATGTGTTTTATACTTAGTATATGCTTCACTGTGGACTAGCCACACTTCCAGTGCTCATTAGCTGTGAATGGCTTGTGGCTGTCATGTTGTATTGTACAGAGAAAGGAAGGAAGGGTGAAAGCAACATATTAAAGGTTGTGAGGTACAAAATAAGACTTCCTATCTTTCTAAGCCTCAGTTCCTCCATCTTTCTCCTAAAAGGCAAACGGAACTTTTTATGTACTTTTCAGAGTTATTCTGAACACCAGATATATTTTTCCTCATTTTTTTTGGACACAAAAGTACACTGTATACACTTTTATTGGAGAAAGGAAAGGCTACCTACTCCAGGATTCTGGCCTGGAGAATCCCATGGACTATTGCAAAGAGTCGGATACACCTGAGCAACTCTCATGCATACATATGCTTTTATATTTTACCGTTTTTCTTTTTTCACTTAACACCATAATTTGAAGGTTATTCCCTAATAGTATAAGTGTGTGTATATGTTTATGTATATGTGCCAGCATGCTTGTGGGTGTCTGTGTGTGTTCATTTAAATTCAACAGATATTTATTGATGAGCTACTATGTGCAACATGTGCAAGGCACTTGGGTTCTATCAGTGAACAAAACTGATAAACACCTCTGCCTTTGTATGTTATGTTTTAGAAGAAAGAGATAGACAATAAACACTTAATTTAGTGAACTCTTTAGTATAATAGAAAGTAATAAATACAGAAATCAAATTGCCAACATCTGTTGGATCATTGAACAAGCAAGAGAGTTCCAGAAAAACATCGATTTCTGCATTATTGACTATGTCAAAGCCTTTGACTGTGTGGACCACAGCAAACTCTGGAAAATTCATGAAGAGATGGGAATACCAGACCACCTTACCTGCTTCTTGAGAAATCTGTATGCAGGCCAGGTAGCAACAGTTATAACTGGACATGGAATAACAGACTGGTTCCAAATTGGAAAGGAGTATGTCAAGGCTGTATATTGGCATCCTGGTTATTTAACTTCTATGCAGAGTACATCATGAGAAACGCTGGTCTGGAGGAAGCACAAGCTGGAATCAAGATTGCCGGGAGAAATATCAATAACCTCAGATATGTAGATGACACCACCCTTATGGCAGAAAATGAAGAAGAACTAAAGAGCCTCTTGATGAAAGTGAAAGGAGAAAGTGAAAAAACTGGCTTAAAACTCAGCATTCAGAAAACTAAGATCATGACATCTGGTCCCATCACTTCAATAGATGGGGAGACAATGGAAACAGAGATTTTATTTTGGGAGGCTCCAAAATCACTGGAGATGGTGACTGCAGCCATGAAATTCATAGACACTTGCTTCTTGGAAGGAAAGTTATGACTAACCTGGACAGCATATTAAAAAGCAGAGACTTTACTTTGCCAGCAAAGATCCATCTAGTCAAAGTTATGGTTTTTCCAGTGGTCATGTATGGATGTGAGAGTTGGACTGTAAAGAAAGCTGAGCTCTGAACAATTGATGCTTTTGAACTGTGGTGTTGGAGAAGACTCTTGAGAGTCCCTTGGACTGCAAGGAGATCCAACCATTCTATCCTAAAGGAAATCAGCCCTGAGTATTGATTGGATGGACTGATGTTGAAGATGAGGCTCCACTACTTTGGCCGCCTGATGCAAAGAGCTGACTCACTGGAAAAGACCCAACTCACTGGAAAAGACCCTGATGCTGGGAAAGATTAAAGGCAGAAGGAGAAGGGGATGACAGAGGATGAGATGGTTGGAGGGCATCACCTACTCACCATGAGTTTGAGTAAACTCTGGGAGTTGGCAATGGACAGGGAGGCCTGGTATACTGCAGTCAATGGGGTCACAGAGAGTTGGACACAACTGAGCAACTGAACTGAACTGAATAAATACTATGGAAAAAAAGGAAAAGGAAAAGTTGTGGGAGCAGGAAATTCCATTTCAAATGGGGTACTCAGGAGAACCTCATTGAGAAGGTGAGATTTGCTCAGTGTCTTGAGGGAGGAGAGGATAATCTGTGGATAAATCTAGGAGGATGGTGTTTCATGAAGAGGGTGGGCAGTGCAAAGGCCCAGAGTGGAAGTGTTCCTGGCATGTTTTTTATTTTTAATTTTTTTCTTTAAAGTACAGTAATTACCATGTTGTGTTCCTTTCAGATGTAAAGTGAAGTGATTCAATTATGTATATAGATATTATATATATAATGTATATATACTTTTTTCAGATTCTTTTCCAATATGGGTTGAAATATTGAATATAATTCTCTGTGCTATAGAGTAGGGCCCTGATGGTTATCTATTTTATATTGAGTGTATGTGTCAGTCCTAGTTTCCTAATATATCACCCCACTTTTCCCCTTTGATATCCATGAGTTTGTTCTCTAAATTTGTGTGTCTATTTCTGTTTTGTAACTAAGTTTATTTGTATCATTTTTTTTTTTAGGATTCCATATACAAGTGTTATCATTTGACATCTGTCTTTGTCTGACTTCACTTAGTATGATAGTCTCTAGGTCCATCCTTTGTGATGCAAATGGCAGTATTTCATTCTCTTTATGGCTGCATAGTATTCCATTGTGTACGTGTACCACATCTTCTTTAGCCATTCATCTGTTGATGGCCATGTAGGTTACTTCCATGTCTTGGCTACTGTAAATAATGCTGCAATGAACATTGGGGTTCATGTTCCTTATCCTGAGGAGCAATGAGAAGGCCAGTGGAGTGGAGTGAAGTGTTTATTGGGGACAGTGGATCTTGGCAGGCTCCTATAAGCCCTAGAAATCTTACTTTGAGAGTATAGAAGTTCCTGAGGTTCTTACTGGCAGCCACAAAGCAGTACAACATTTGGAGGTACCATATACCAGTCTCATGTTGAGAGGGACACTTAGGTTGTTTCTGATCTGTTTGATATTGTATACAGTGACATAGCATATATCTTTTTTAAAATTAATTTATTTATTTATCTTCTTTACATTATCGTGTTGGTTTTGCCATACATTGCCATGAATCTGCCATGGGTATACGTGTGTTCCCCTTCAAGAACCCCTTCCCACCTCCCTCCCGATTCCATCCCTCTGGGTCATCCTGGTGCACCATCCCTGAGCACTCAGTATCAAGCATCAAACCTGGGCTGGCGATTGATTTCACATATGATAATTTACATGTTTCAATGCCCATATCATTCTCCCATATCATCCCACCCTTGCCCTCTCCCTTAGAGTCCAAAAGACTGTTCTATACATCTGCGTCTCTTTTGCTGTCTCGCATACAGGGTTATCATTGCCATCTTTCTAAATTCCATATATATGCGTCAGTATACTGTATTGTTGTTTTTCCTTCTGGCTTACTTCAGTCTGTATAATAGGCTCCAGTTTCATCCACCTCAGTAGAACTGATTCAAATGTATTCTTTTTAGTGGCTGAGTAATATTCCATTGTGTATATGTACCACAGCTTTCTTATCCATTCGTCTGTTGATGGACATCTAGGTTGCTTCCATGTCCTGGCTATTGTAAACAATGCGGCGAAGAACACTGGGGTACACGTGTCTCTTTCAATTCTGGTTTCCTCGGTGTGTATGCCCAGCAGTGGGATTGCTGGGTCATATGGCAGTTCTATTTCCAGTTTTGTAAGGAATCTCCACACTGTTCTCCATAGAGGCTATACTAGTTTGCATTCCCACCAACAGTGTAAGAGGGTTCTCTTTTCTCCACATCCTCTCCAGCATTTATTGCTTGTAGACTTTTGGATGGCAGCCATTCTGACTGGTGTAAAGTGGTACCTCATTGTGGTTTTGATTTGCATTTCTCTGATAATGAGTGATGTTGAGCATCTTTTCATGTGTTTGTTAGCCATTTTTATGTCTTCTTTGGAGAAATGTCTGTTTAGTTCTTTGGCCCACTTTTTGATTGGGTCGTTTATTTTTCTGGAATTGAGCTGCAAGAGTTGCTTGTATATTTTTGAGATTAATTGTTTGTCTGTTGCTTCATTACTATTATTTTCTCCCATTCTGAAGGCTGCCTTTTTACCTTGTTTTTAGTTTCCTATGCTGTGCAGAAGCTTTCAATTTCAATTATGTCCTATTTATTTATTTTTGCTTTTATTGCCAATATTCTGGGAGGTGGGTCATAGAGGATCCTGCTTTGGTTTATGTGGGAGAGTGTTATTTTTCTGGAATTGAGCTGCAGGAGTTGCTTGTATATTTTTGAGATTAATTGTTTGAATCTACATGTTTTTGCTCACATGTAAACTTTCATGTAGAATAAATTCCTAGTAATGAAATAAGTAGCTGAGGAGATGCTATTTTTAACTTTCCTAGCTATTGCTAATTTGATGTCTGAAGACCTTGTACAAATTTTTATTGCCATCTACAGTGTAGGGGAGTGCTGTTTTCTTATTAACACTGTATCCATTAGTCAATAATTTTATTTTTGCAAGTTCTGTGAGTAAAAGTGTTCCCTTACTGGCATGATTTGGGGATGACTCCTCCACTCTAAATCATATAATAAGTTGATTACATTATGCTCCTCTTCCATTTCTCATGACTCCCAACTACTTTGCACTTACATCTCTTCATAGCATTTATTGCTTTGTATTTTAATTGGTTATGTCCCTGCATCCTATCTCTTTATTATAAGCTTCTCAAGAGTCAGGCTAATGTCTTATTGTTTTATACCCTCTGCCCATGCCTAGAACTCTACTTAATTCACAAGGAGCAGTTATTATATCTTTGTTGATTAATAAGTGAATGATATTCTGTTTGAATTATGCTATATAATTGCACTTATGAATTTGATAATTAAAATGATAGCAGTAGCTGTCACTGAAACATTTTGATTGCATGTTTCTGACTGCTAGCTGAGAAAAATTATGTAGTCCATAATGTAGTGTTCAGGATGGAAATAGTCAACACGCTATCTTATTTTTAATCCCCAAAGTAAGCATTTCTTTAAATATACAAAAAACTGAGTGGGACTGAGGTGGATCCTTATGTAGGTGACAATATATGCAGTTCAATCAAGATTTCTGTAGTTTCGTCTGCTTCTGTCTAGTTTGTTACCTTGAAACTGAGCAGCATTTTCTGGTTTGTAGCCTTGGGCATCTGGCTGCTGAGGTCATGAGGCCACTGGCTATGCTGTCACTTAATTTTGAGAATCTTAAAAATGTGATTTGAAAACGGATTTAGGCAGAGGATTGTGTGGGCCGAGGGAAATGAGCCGTGTTTGCTGGGCTGAGCTTCCCTGTGTACTTGGGTCCCTGGAGAGAGCAACAAATGTTCTGTTTTGGAAATGTTACACTGAAGCTCTCTCCTCCACACACAGACTCATATGAAGGGTTCTGAGAAGCCGCACGGTAAAGAGAACTGTTTATCCCTGTGTTTCTCAAATTGATTTGACAACAGGAAATAATCTTTTTCCTAGTAACACCCACCTGTATATCAGAATTCCACAGAATAGAGTTGGAGAAAAACACGAGAAATTGCTTTTTTTTTTCCTCCAGTTTTACTGTTGTTGTTATTCAGTCCCTAAGTCATGTCCAACTCTTTGTGACCTCATAGACTGCAACACACCAGACTTCCCTGTCCTTCACTGTGTCCCGGAGTTTGCCCACATTGTGTACCAAGAGAAATAATTACAGAAATTTATAAGTATGTATCACTAAATATACCTATTTTCAGTTCAGAGCATATAGCTATCTAGTATGGACTTGTTTGTAGCTGTTGACAACAGGAATAGGCTACAGAGGAATTGAACATTAATTTAGCAATCTATTTTATAAATAGACTACATTCCAAGACTAATTAGAAACATTAAAGTTAACCTGAGAGTTGTTTAGGAACAGGTATCAGCCTGAAAATGGGTAATGAAGAAAGTGATAATTTTAAAAAATAAACCTAGATATTAATGTCTCCTAAGAATAAAAGATCTTCAGATACCTGAAATGATGTCAGGAAGGCTAACTTCTGCCTGTATTGTCAAAGAGGCCAACTGATGACCAGGTTTGCTTGTATTTTAAATTATGGATATTTAACAGACTGCAAGGAGATTAAACCAGTCCATCCTAAAGGAAATCAGTCCTGAATGTTCACTGGATGACTGATGCTGAAGCTGAAACCCTAATACTTTGGCCACCTGATGCAAAGAGCTGATTCATTGGAAAAGACTCCAATGCTGGGAAAGATTGAAGGCAGGAGGAGAAGGGGACAACAGAGGATGAGATGGTTGGATGGCATCACCGACTCGATGGACTTGAGTTTGAACAAGCTCCAGGAGTTGGTGATGGACAGGGAAGCCTGGTGTGCTGCAGTCCATGGGGTCGGAAAGAGTCAGACATGACTGAGTGACTGAACTGAACAGACTGAGAACTTTAATTTGTGTATGGAAATTCTTAAATGGGCCCCCCCTCCTTGTGTTACAGCTTGCGTTTTTCAGGCTCTCTAATGCACTCAGCTTGCTCCTTGCTCTTCTCATTTCTCTGTCTGCTCTCTGTACTCCTTAAAAACATTCACTAGACTGGCAATTAGGAATTGAGCACAGATGCAGCCTTTAATTTAATTTCACATTCCATCATTTGAAACATGACCGAGTGCGTGCTGCTTCTGGCCTTCTGAGTGCTGGGAAATCAATATGTTAATTTACTTCCATCTTTTCAAATCATTTTTGAGAGAGAGCAAGCGCCTCCTGTGAAATGAGAGGCTCACCCCCAGGGGGGGTGGCTGTGTGTCTGAGACATAGCCCCAAGTACTTGCATTCTCCCACCCTACCCTGCTTTGTGAATCAGTTGTGTTTCATAGTGTATTTGTAAATTGACTGTTTGGGACTTCCAGCACTCGTTTTCCTCCTACTGGAAAATGTTGCTCATGATTATTATGAATCTAGACCAGTTCTTAAAAACCCATTAAACCCTGGTGTGTCCAAATCATGTTACAAACACTTAATTCATGGAAGTTGCATTGGTGCAAGTTTATTTCCAGCTGAAGAGAAGGAACAGTCCTACTCTCTTCTATAGGATTCACAGACCATTAGGGCAGCTTTTGGTTCTATTTCCTTTTAGCATCCAGATCTTATTGGTGACTCATGGTATGCAGCTTATGGTAAGATGAAACTGCTTTACGTCAAATGCTCCAAGGTTAAGGCTGTACCATCCCCCACTTTCATATACCTGCATAATTAAAATATTTTATATTAACGAAAAATATGTCCTTGTTACATTCCACCTGGTTTTGCTCATGCAAGTGGAGTGTTTTGTGAATCTTCATTTTATCACCATTCAACACATTCGCTTTAACTCTGTTGTGTCACTGTCATGTTAGGTTAGTTTTATTTCTGTACCTTTATACAAACTGTGGATAGAAATGTGGGCCATGGAAGCTTCAAGAGCTTCAGTTTTCAGAGCATTTTCACAAGAAAACATAGTTCAGTTGAACATCCCTTAAACTGTGAGGATGGAGCTAATGATCATATTGATCTTTGTCTCTATGGGTGGCAAAGTAGAGGCAAGAAGGTTATGAATAATTGATGACTCTGAACCATACTCTAAGCATTTAGTTATCTCACTGATAACTCAGATATACTATTGTCTAGTTTTTGAATATATATATATATATATATTTTTTTTTTAATTCCTATTTTCTAGCACCTTTAAGTTTACCATGACTGCAGTTAACCACAGTAGTTCTTGGATTCAGGAACTGCTGTGGTTAATCTGTGCAGAACTGTGGAAAACTTGAACACACTACGAATGCAGAAAAGGAGATCAGCACTAATTTTTTATTTTGACACTTTTTTAACATTGTACAAAAGCAAGAACAGTGGCAAATGATAAGTTTGTTCCTTTCTTTGTTCTTTCCAAGACCAGACCTTATATTAATATAATCAACCTGAGCTTTGCAAGGTACCAGAAACCTGAAGGTGTATGAGGGCCTCAGTAACTATTAGATTGTAATTTCTAGGCTCTCTCTCCATCATGACTTCATTTTGTATCTGCCACCAACAGAATTACAAGAATTCCTTCTCCCGTTAAATCTCCTCCACATACCAACTCTCCAGTTTGTCTTGGAAGTCTTTTGTTCACTTGGTCTAGGAAGTTCTGTTTTCCCAGCAGCCTTGTGATTAGGAGCCTATCTTACAGCTTTGTGGTCTCCTTCCACTCCTAAAGCTCTGAGGCATGGCTGTCCCTCTGTGCTCAGCCCCCATTCGCATCTCTAGTCGGCTTCAAGGATCCACCCAAATGGGCAGAGCTCTTTTCCTCCCACTTGTGCTATGCTTTGTTACGTGGACGTTAGAGTGGGCTGCTCTTCAAAGTCTAAGGGGCTTTAAAGAAGCAGTGATGTTCTGTCTCTAGTCCCCAGAGTTCTGACACAAGCCTAGAGGCTGAGAGGAACCCACGCTAATGACTCAGAATCAGGTGTCTCTCTAACCTGACGCTATTAGCCTTTTAGACTAAGCCTTTGCATGGCAGCAGGCTTCTCTGAGGATATATTATTCCCATGGTGGCTTCTCATTCCTCTGTTAAAGATATAACCCCATTAGCCCTGCAGACTGCTCAGCTGTGGCTTGCAGCTGTGCTTGCAGATGTATAGTCTCAATCTTGAATCCCATCAATAAAATGTCCTTTTGCGTCATTTCAATGATATTCCAAAAGGTCTGGCTTATTTGGGCTTCTAGCTCCCCACACTGGCCTTTGGGACCTCACTGTAATATTCTTGATTATGTGCCTGTTCTTCCGTGTTGTATAATTTATCATTTAAGATCAAGAGCCATGAAGTTCCCTACTCAGGTGCTCTCCACTGAGGCAGACTAGGGTAGGGCTGAGGGTTCCAACTCTTGACTTCCCAGGCCCAGGGTTACATTCTAGTTTTGCACATGACTTCGGACAACTCACTCTGCCCAGTTCCCTAAACCATAACACAGGGATGATGACACGGTACCCATGTCATGGGGTTATTGGAGTATCAACTGAGATACTTTAAATACCTTTAAAATACCTGCACAGTATCTAGAATATATTAAGCTCTTAATAAGTCTCAGCTGTTTGGTTATTGGCTTCCCTGGTGGCTCAGTGGTAAAGAATCTGCTTGCCAATGCAGTAGCCGGGTCAGAAACATCCCCTGGAGAAGGAAATGGCAACCCACCCAGTATTCTTGCTTGGGAAATCCCACAGACAGAGGAGCCTGATGGGCTACAGTCCGTAGGATCACAGAGTCAAACATGACTTAGCCACTAAACAACAAGAATAAATTTGGTTATCACCAGTACTATTGTCATTTCTATTATGCCATTCTGGAGAAGGCACTGGCGACCCACTCCAGTCCTCTTGCCTGGAAAATCCCATGGGTGGAGGAGCCTGGTAGGCTGCAGTCCATGGGGTTGCTAAGAGTTGGACATGACTGAGCGACTTCACTTTCTCTTTTCCCTTTCATGCATCGGAGAAGGAAATGGCAACCCATTCCAGTGTTCTTGCCTGGAGAATCCCAGGGACGGGGGAGCCTGGTGGGCTGCTGTCTGTGGGGTTGCACAGAGTCAGACATGACCGAAGCGACTTAGCAGCAGCAGTATTATGCCATTCAGGCATTTTTACATGTCTTTTATGTGCAGGTCCTGTCTGAATAAGCTGAAGACCCTTCTATCAGTTTTGACACATGCAGTGTTCCTTCATGGTCTTACCCTCTGTAGTAGATCCTAGTTTTGGCTGTATGTGGCCCAAATAGTAAAGACTTGGGTTCTATTCAGAACTAGTGAGATAACTTGTGTTTACTTCAGGCTTAAAGGAGTTACTTTTTTCCAAAACCATTTAGCCTTGAGATGACTTGTTCATAAGAGTCCCTCCAAGAGCCAGGTCTTCAAAGTTGTGAAACCCTCTAAGTAAATTTGAATGAGTCTTAGAATTCACCTGTTCTTTCAGGGGAACTCTGGCCTGGAGTGTCTAAAAGCAGATTGTATCAGAAGCTCTAAACTAAAATGAGTCCCAAATTTAATTCAGTCTTAATATCTACTCTCCAAATACAAAGCAACAGACAGTGAGAGAGACTTATTTTATGATGTACTCTGTGGTTGGATTGTTTGCTTGGATAGGAGTGGCTGCATCTATGTGAATTATGTGTGTGTGTGTGCAAGGTCTGTATGCTTATGACCCGATATGTACATTTTAATGAAGTTGAAACTTAATGGTGCTTTGTGTTGCTATATTAGATTTGAGTATCAGGTTGGAAAAATGTCATAATGAGAATAAAAGTATCATTATTAAAATGAATTTTCTTTAAATAAGCATTTTCTGAATTTAAGTGGGAGATTAGGACTCCAAAAGCTGAAATGGCCTGTGGTGTTGTGTCTTCGACATGTCCCTAAATAGTAAACCACACACATAGGCCAGCTGCTGAGTTTTGTGTTGTGGGGTAGACTGATAAACTAGGGATGCTGGTACCATGAGGTAGAGTACAACTTGTTATATTTATTAACATAAAGGAAGAAATCCCAAATACATAGAAAAGTGAAAGCAGACCCCTGGTCCATCCAGTTCATCTTTGCAAACTTCATTGAGCATGTGTTCATACCTCAGTCTCCTGCTTTTCTCTGGCCATCTGATGGCCCTCTTCCAATTGCCCTGCCTCAGCTCCCCCTTGGGCTGAACCAATGAGTCAGCCTTAGGACATCACTTCCCACTCTGCTGTTTGCTGTTCTGTCCTGGTTAACTCTTTGCTCCCTGGAATGCAAGACTACTTCCACAGAATAAACTTGGACCTGACCCAGCTATAAAAATAAATGTCATACCACATCTGTGAATGTACTTCATACTGAATCAAACTCTCCAGCCAGGTACTCTTAAATTTTAGATCCCCCAAGCAATAACTTAGTCTGAATTTGAAGTTTGATTAACCTACAGACTGCCTTTCCTGTTGTTTATTTGGTTAGCCATGTGTTGATTCATTTATTCCATCCTTTCACTAAATATCTGCTGAGCATCCAGTATGTCATAGTAAAAACAGAAGCTCACATTTATGGAACATTTATGTGTTAGGTGCTGTGCTGTATATATTACATGTTTATATAGATATATTTTTTTCAGATTATTTTCCATTATAGGTTATTGCAAGATATTGAATACAATTCCCTGTGCTATACAGTAGACCTTGTTGTTTATTGTATATATTACATTATACTATATTAACAGTGTGTATCTGTTAAAGCCAAATTGTTTTGGAAATAGATTCATTTGTATCTTTTTGTTAGATTCTACACATAAATGATATCATATTTTGTCTTTCTGTGTTTGACTTTGCTTAGTATGATAATCTTGAAGTCCATTCATGTTGCTGCAAATGGAATTTTTCATTCTTTTTTATGACTGGGGAATATTCCAGTGTATGTGTGTGTGTGTGTGTGTGTGTGTTTATCATATTTGAATGGCTTTAACATCCAGTCTTCAACCAAGTTACCAGAGGAGTTTTAAATTATAAACAATGAAGCTATTCTATTATCCAGCCCTCTTATCCCTCACTAATTAAACCCAAGAGTGTCAGCATGGTGCTTTCAGGAGGGAGATATCTCCTTTCCTAATACTGTATTAGTTTTTGTGAGCTCAGGAATGGGATGCAGAGAAAGCAATGCATGCAGCCAAGAAGATGCAATACTGCAAAAAAAAATTATTGGTTGTTATGATGAACTTGCTGGGAAGGAGGATTTTATTCTTAGATTCAGAGTGTTTACAACAGTCAGAAAAATAATGAATGATCCTGTTGAAAAAGAATAGATACACGTATGTGTACAACTGAGTCACTTTGCTATACACCTGAAGCTAACACAGCCATGTTAGCCAACTATGAGCCAATATAAAATAATAATTTTAGAAAAAGGTAATGAAGAGATGCTCAGCATGCTGGAGACTTTTCTCTAGGATAGAGTCAATTTCTTAGATGCCGTGTTCTGAAAATGACACCTGTGAATAATGCAGTGAAGAAATCATGTCTCAGAGGATTCATCTTTCCCACTTCTCTGTTGGGCCCCAATGGCCTTTCCATGCTTGATTCATTTGATTATTAGGGGAGAACTATTTCATATGCATGGGCTTCCCTGGTGGCTCAGGTGGTAAGGAATCCACCAGCAATGCAGGAGACCTGGATTGGATCAGAGTTGAGAAGTTCCCCTGGAGGAGGGCATGGCAACCAATCCAGTATTCTTGCCTGGAGAATCCTCGTGGACGGAGGAGCCTGGTGGGCTGTAGTCCATGGGGTCACAAAAAGTCGGACATGACTGAACGACTAAGCACAGCATTTCATATACATACAGGAAGAGGGAGTAAAGACGTGGTTTCAGACTTTATTGAGCACAATCACAATATCAGGTAGTACAGTGAAGTGTCTGGGGTCTCATCCAGAGTGATGCTGACCTAGTGTATCTGGAACGGGACCTGAGAGTCTGCATTCTCAATGGGCACCCTAGGGGAATTTGATGACAGTGGTCTAAGGACTACACTCACAGAAAGGGTGATGTAAAAGCACATTTCCAGCCAGAAAATCTGTATCATTGAGGCAGTGATCCTCAAAGTATGGTCCCCAAACAGCCCAGCATCACCTGGGAACTTGTTAGGAAAGCCAGCTCAGGCCTCCTAAGCCAGAACGTCTGGGAGTAGGGCCCAGCAATCTGTGTTTTAACAACGACTCCAGGGGATTTTGAGCAAGAGCCACTGGCTGCAGGCAAGCCAAGAGCTGTTGTAGAATCCTGCACCATTGGTTCTCAGATGCAGCTGCACATTGGAATCACCTGGGGAGGTTTAGAAACGGGGTCACATTGCCAGAGATTCTGATTGAGTCGGTCTGGGATGGAGGCTGGATATCAGGATGTTTCCAAAGGTCCCCAGACTGCTCTAATGTATAACAAAGTTTGAGAACCACTGTCCTACAGCTCTGGTTGCCTGAATTTTTTTCTTAGTCTGTAACGTGAAAACTCTTTAATGGAAATGCCTTTGTCTGTGGTCACAGTAAAATGTCCATGTATCAAGGAAAGGATAAACTTTATTATATATTAACAGTGTCGAGCTGACTTGTTTGTTTTCCATAATATACCCTTATACTGAGCATGGAAAAGGCATAAAAGTTTCCCCAGGATGAAATAAGAGCCCAGTGTTCCTGCCTTCACTCCCTCAGCCTGCTCGCCATCCACCAGGCCACATAAACTCTCACATTGCCGACTTCCTCAATTCCCGCAGGTGCAGCATCCACTGTGCTGGCAGAATCTCATCTTTATTACCATGGAAGCAGTTGGCAAGGTGGCAAGTCCAAATCAACCAAATCAGTAGCATCCCCAGCTGCATGTGACTGTACATGAGCGTGCATTTGGAGATGAATACGTCAGTGATGGTGATAGTAAACAAAATGTCTTTTGGGGGAGAGGATGCCTGCTAAGCCAAGGCTATATAAAATCCTGATTTCAGTGAAGTTCATTAGAAAGTGCCAGCAATTTGCAAATGGCGTTCCCTGATGGAAGACACCCTCACCTGATTTCTCCTCTAAGCCCGGGCGCGCAGTACTAAAGTGCTGCCCCACCTCCGCCTTCAATACAATATATAGCAAGTAGAGCATTTAATCAGTGTCACTGAGTGTATAGTTCTGTGACTCCAGCATTCCTCAAAGTGCTTCTTCAAGGACAGAGAAGTTATTACTCATTGCTGGAGCGAATCGATTCTAACTTTTATAAGCCTGCAGGACACAAGCGCTCGACAGGAATTGTGTTGATGCTTAACCCTGTGTTCTTCCTGTTATGAGGTCTGTGGTTGTTTTAGCAAGGCACAGCACAAATGAGTCATTGGACCTCAATGTTGTTCCAAAGGGAACAACCCAAGGCTGTTATCTTGTTCTAAGACATTACCTCACCCGGCACCAAAACATGTATGCGTGTTGCATCTCTGGTGGATAAAGCTGAGGAGAGGCAAACTGACATCCTGGCAGGGCCGCTTCGTCTCAATTGACTCATGTATAAATTATTTGCTTGTCTTCTGCTTCAGTGATTATGTAATTTTCTCTCATGCTAGTTGCAGTTTTTCAGCCTACTGTGAGAAATCATGCCTGGTAGGCTGTTAATCCCATCAAAGGTCAGTTATACTGATTAAAGCTATTTTTTTTAACGTAGAGATCACCACTTACTGGGAAGGCAAAAACGGTGATGTACAGCATTCTTCTTCAGCTTCTACTGCTTAATTATATCTATCAGAAAAGTCTAGTGTCTTTAATCCTGTCTCAGATCTTTCCATTGGAATAACTCTTTAAACATCTAAGCCCAGATACTGTGAATAATTAAAGTCATTTTGTTTGTTTGTTTGTTTTCTAAGTCCCTTATCCTTAGATGCATCTTCTGAGAATTGCTTCCCCCTCCCATCTCCCCTCCTCCTTACCCCCCAGAGATGGTTGAATTCTGATCTGGAGTGTGTCTGGAGATACCTGTTAATGTGAAGTTCTTTTAAATCTGTAATTTAAATGTGTCTCTTTGTAACAATAAGACTGGCTTAAACTGAATTTTTAAAGCAAATCAAATTAAACCGTTTATATTCAAAAGCTATACAAAGGCTTTTCTGAGATATGAAGATGATTAGATTGGTAGCAGGATTAAAGAAATGAATCCAAAAAATTGTGGACCATTCTTTAAACCTGGAAACACACACACACAAAAGGTTTAGTGAAGGGTGTGTAATGCAAGCACATCTCAGGCAGTTGCTTGCTAAATTCTACATCACTTCAAATTTTATCAAAGTGTTTCCTGTTCAATGGATAAAGAAATTGAGGCAAAGATGTGTAATGACCTGCCTTTGAGCAGGCCTGTGACTTTTAGGTAACAGTTTTGTTTGAGGGTTTCTTTAGTCCTTGAGGAACATAAGAGTTTTAAGACTCACTTATTAACTTTCCTTTTATACATGCACTTTTCATAATGAAACTCAATTAAAAACCACCATTCCTTTTGATATGGGAAGTGTGTTTACTGCAATTAGTGTATTGTACCTCTGATTAATTAAAAAATATTTTTGCAGTTCTTTTTATTAGTCAAACATATGGATTTCAGGAATGATTTTAATTTAAAATGACTGGTTGTATTTTTGTCAAATTAGAGACCAATATTAAAAAGATATTCCACTTTTCCACTGTCAGTTGTTACTTAAGCCAAGGCATGCCAAACTGACTTCCAGTCTTTAGTATTTGTGCTTCTGGTCATTTTTTGAGTAATTATCAAAGCAATTAGGTCACCTGATCTACTGCTTGATCATCAGGCTCATCTTCCTTTAGTTAATGGTGTCCTGTTCACTTTTAAGTCATTTCAAATTTTTATTTACATGTCTTAAAACTAAATCCCTGAACCACAGAATTTTGCATCTCCTGTAACCTAAAGATGGTTAAGCCCAACCTATTTTTAATGAGTCACAAATTGCAGTGGAAAGGGGAAACCAGAGTGATGTCCTTATCCACATGTTCATTCTCTTATTCATAGTCAGTGCTCGCTTGATGGCAGGTAGATTCTTTAGTAGGTATTACTCAAAACTTCAGTCGATGAGAATATGCTTAGATGAACTCTGTTTTAGAAAGATTAAGTTGGAACTCCATTAAATAAAAATCACAAGTATACCATTAGCAAGTTTATATTTTAATGAAAAAATTAACCAGTCTTGGCCTTGATTGTTGATCTTTAAGTCAAGGTTTTGTCTGTGCCCAGCAAGGTATTGTCAGTACTTCCTGTACTGTTATTACATCTCCTTAAATGTAAGACCGACCATGCATAGCTGTTTCTTGTGTGTTTGATTCCTCACAAGTCAGCCATGTAGGAAGGAGGGATGATCAGGCAGGCCTGATACAAAATACTGGGGATCTAAAGTTGATCAACACAGTCTCTGCCCTTAAGGGGCTAACAGTCTGGTGTGGGAGAGACAGACTACCCTATCAAAGTATGATAGGGTAGATAATTTCATTGAGGTATGTGTGCTATGTGCTAGTAAAAGTGCTAAAAAACAAGGGGCAATTCTGCCTAGAATGCCAGCCACCTTCTGAAAAGAGATTCTGTGTACAGAGAGCTGAGAAAGTTAGACGAGCTTTTATACAAAATACAAGGGGAGCTTCAGGAATTGAAGGAAAGGACCACTGACATCCAAAATACCTTTTCCACTTGCTCATGGATACACTAAGTTCAGGACCAGCGCTTCAGCTCTCTAATATAAGGTTTTAATTCCTATTGAAGGTATTCTTTTGATGGTGCTAATACTTCAGTTGTCACCAATCAATTATGGCTTAGCATGATGATCTTAGTATGGATGAGCAAACTCCAGGTGATAGGGAAGGACAGGGAAGCCTGGCATGCTGCAGTCCCTGGGGTCGAAAAGAGTTGGGCACAACTTAGGGACTGAACAGCAATGGATGATCTTGAGGTGGGTTTTTTGAGCATGTTTTCAGAGTGTAAGGGAGAAAACTGGAGCCACAGTGCAGTGAGTTCTAGAGAAGGATGGATAAAGGCCCTTAGAAAGCTGGCTAGCAGCCCCAAAAGAGTGAGTATACTTGTGTGGTCTGGAATTTCTGAAGATAACTATGCCTTCACACTGTTTCCTTAAAGAAGTCCTATTCCTGCAGTCATCTCCTCTTCCTGTTCTTCCCACCCCCCACTTCCTCCTGCCTCCCCATCTTCTCCATCTGCCTCTTCCTTCAAACCTAGTGTATAATTCTTTCACTCAAATAGAATGGAGTAGTGAGTTTTCACATCGTTTATAAAAGAAAAAAAAAACCTGCTTCAACTTCACTTTATCAAGAGCTTCCTACTCAACGTAATTCTTAGTGTGTTTTCACTAAGGCAATGTGAAGGAGTCTTAACGCATTCCCCAGTGGAGAAGGCAGAGGAAACAAGGACACTATGACCACCAGGAATGAGGATTGGTCTCCCAACTCACAGATGGAGACCAGCCACCTTCATTTCATTATATGTAATTCTGTGATATCAAACTCTTGATTTTAGCTATGTTCTATTTTTAAGAACAAGTTATGAATATTTAAAGAAGCATGAGGATTACATATAGCATACTTAAAACAATAGGAGGTAGTCTGAGGAAAGTGGTAGTATATTTAGAAATTCCTCTAGGGATAGAGAGACTTTAAAAGGAAGAATTGACATATCCTGCATCATCCATCCTATATTTTTAGTAGGATATTATTTTGTATATGTTTAACCATTCCTTTAACCTTTCATCTAAAGTAGCCCTTTATGGCACCTGTTATTATCTTGTAATTATTACCTAAAATAAAACAAACACTAAAATGAAAGGAAAACAAGTTATGACATTGCTCTTGACTATTTCACTTGCACAGAGTAACACTACAAAGGAGGGAGTTCTTTACTGACTAAAAAAAGCCATTTCAAAAAGTGTCAGGGGTGTGAATCGATAGAGGTGTGACATCCAGAGCTCTTCATCCACAAGATGGACTGGAGGTGCTCAGAGGAGAGCTTGACAGCCATTCCAAATGGATGGTTGTGCAGTGGATTGAATGTTGCCCTAAATGCCCAGCATCTTTTTCAGTTTTAAGAGTGTTTGAGTCTATGAAGTATCATCATCAGATAAGGTGAACAGACTGTGACCAAGGGCCTAGCCCATTAACCAGTTACGACCAATGTGCTTTCTGTGATGGATGTATATTTAGTGAGATAAAGAACTCCATCTTTTTTCTAGTCATGAACTCAATTAATGTTTCAAGAAAGTAACTTATGAGAAAAAAAATGAATACATACATTTGTTTCCTTCTTTGTCAAATAACGATCTTAATACAGCCTGCTTCATACTGTGTTATAAAGATTAGATGAGTTAATTCATGTAAAGATCTTAGAACAGTGTCTAGAACACAGGAAGCACTTAAGCATTAGCTGCCATCAGTCATATTGTTCTGTTTGGCAGTCTACGTAAGTTGCTGTCCTTCTAATACGTAGGGGATTATAGTAGTGACTCTGTAGAGCAGACAATAGATAGAGGGCTTGGCTCAAATTCAAATGACTTTCTTTGTGTCTGATTACATTTTACTCCAACAAGGAAGAATATAAAGAAAAGAGAAAGAAAACAAAATTTTCTTTCCCACCCTTCATTCTTTTAAAGAACTGTGGATAATTGGTTTTAATAAGTGTATAAGACTTGTAAAATTTATTCATGACTAGATGGCATTTTGGTAAGCATAACCCATTCATTTGCTGTGAGCTGTAGGTGAATTTCTTATTATAAAATCAAGGACATCCCTGAAAAGTTTAGCTTACATTAAATTTTGGTCAAAGATCTCAGTATAATTTAAGTCATAACTATTAACAAAATTGTTTTGTCATCTCTGAAGTTTTCCTAAGGCATCCATTGAGGTTGCAGTAGGCTAATGTCAGTATGGAGGTGCTCTAGCCAAGCTACATTGTCTACTAATTAATAGTGAAATCGCTGTAGCCTAGAGCCAAGATCAGGGAACTGCCGCTCCTTTCATCTTTAATGTTCACACTGGATCTTCCATTCCTTGTATTAGTGGTCTCTGATTCTTTCCCCTTTAGTTTTCACTCTCTGCCCAATTTTTCTGTGGCCAGAAACACAAATGGAATCTATTTTCCAAATGTCTGTTTATAAGCCATTTTCGTTTGGACAGCCAAATGGCCTCTCTGCATGGTCCACATCACTCTTGCCTTTCTTGTTCACAGCTGCACAGTCCTCTTGGCACATGGAATGGAATGGGGAGGCTTGATGTCCCATAGCTGCCTGTGGCAGGCTGCATTTGCCTTGTTAGGCAATGTAAGTGCTTTGCTGTGCTACTTTGTAATTTATGTCACTTGAATACAAGTGGGAAGACTTTTAGAGAATTTTCAGAGAAAAATATAAAACAAACTTTTTGAAAATGTGAGAACATAATACATGCTTAGCAGATAGCATTGTCGTGGGTGATCTGTATATAATTATTACTCAGCTTTAGGTGGTACTTAAGCCCTTTGTCCAGGATGAGAAGATTCATTTGTATACATCATCATTATCCCTCCTGACATGAGCTTTGGTGACATTAATCTGTGTTTTATTTCCTGCAGCAGTAATGACAGGGTTGTCTTCTGTGGCTTTATTATGTTGTCATGTTTTCTCAGCGATCGTCCTCACAGCACAAAAGAAATCTCTCATGTGGGGACAAACTCCAAAATAGCTGACATTTAACAGTCATGCTGGCAGGCATCTAGTTTTCTTGCATTCCATTCTTTTACCTTGTCAAGCTGAGTCCTGGGGAGTTACCCTTGACTGTGGTCAGCCTGACAGTTGTTTGTAATTTTATGTCAGAACACGTTTCTGAGGTGGAGCTCGTTTCTAAAGACTGCACAGGGGGGAGGTAAGATGGGACATCACTCTGAGCCCGCAGACAGCGAGCTGATCTGAGGGAAGCTTGGTGCAGAAGAGTGGGTTGCCAGGCTGACTGATCTGGAGAGACCACCCGATTGCAGTCAGTGGCCTTTATGTGGTTCGGGGGTCGGCTTCTAAATCTGGTGATGGAGGCACCGCGGGGAAGAAATGTACCCAATCCCGTCTTGAGGACAGCAAGGATTGGTGTAGTGGTAGAAACCTAATGACCTCATTTTAAAGCTATAGTTTTTTAAAAGGTATCTCATATGACTTCTCAGAGAAGGCAATGGCACCCCACTCCAGTGTTCTTGTCTGGAGAATCCCAGGGACGGGGGAGCCTGGGGGACTGCAGTCCATGGGGTCGCACAGAGTCGGACACGACTGAAGCGACTTAGCAGCAGCAGCATACGACTTTTATTTGCATTTGCAGTAACAGAATAGTGTGAGCATGGCGTCTGTAAACACAGTGTTCAAGAATATGATGATCAGTGACTATTCTCTGTACTTCAGTTCAAGAGCCCCTAGTAACAGCCTCATAGACAAAATGCATGAAATACAAGAAATGATGAAATGAGATTGACCAGTATTGTTTGTTATATTCTTTATTTAAATATTTTATTTTATATTGGAGTACAGCCAGTTAACCCTGGAGAAGAAAATGGCAACCCACTCCAGTATTCTTGCCTGGAGAATTCTATGGACAGAGGAGTCTGGTGGGCTATAGACCATGGGGTCACAAAGAGTTGGACACAACTGAGTGACTAATACACATACACAGCCAATTAACAACGTTGTGATAGTTTCAGGTGCACAGTAAAGCCATCGAGCCATATATATATATATATATATATATATATATATATCCATTCTCCCCCAAACTCCCATCTCATCCGGGCTGCCACATAACATTGAGAAGAGTTCCTTGTGCTATATGGTAAGTCCTTGTTGGTCACCCATTCTAAATACAGTCATGTGTACATGTCAGTCCCAAACTCCCTAACTGTCCCTTCCCCTCCCTGGCAACCGTAAGTTCATTCTCTGTGAGTCTATTTTCATAAAGCCAATCCCCAGGGCAGAATCAATCTGTATAACCACTGCACATTATCTAATCTCTTGTTGAGACACTCAACACATTTGCCTTACAGTTGTGTGTTTCCGTGTTAGTCTCTCTCAGAAAGAGAATGTGGCCTCATTTCTCTTGGATTCCGCAGCATAATGCCCAGCACAAAATGTTGCTCGTGGTGTTTGGGGAATTGAATGGAACCAAATGTTGAGCCAAATATTGCATCTATCTGCTGAAAATTTTAAGCAGATGTTTACTTACAGATCTTAAGTTGCATAGCACACATTATACAATAAAAATAAGGGGAAACTAGTAAGGGTATTAATAACAAGTAATAGGAAAATGAGACTAGAACAGAAGACAGAAGACATACTTCCAGCCCCCAGCCCCCTTTTCTTCACTGTCAGCAACTATGGCCAGGGATGGGAGTGCCCTACAGCCTGTTCTGATCAGGCGGAAATAAAACTGTCGACACAGTTGTTTATCAGAAAGCTTCCTCCAGGCCAGGTGAATTGCCCACAGTCTGGAATCTCCTTGCTGACAATTATACTTTGACATTTAATGTGAAGTAAAGCTCATACTGCAGTCCATGGGGTCACAAAGAGTCAGACACAACTGAGCAACTAAACTGACTGAACTGAAAGGTCATACCAAGTTAGTATAAAGGGCTGGGAAGTTTTGTCCAAGTTCACAAAACCATGCTCTCAAATATTTAGAAGATGACTATCACAGAAAAAACAAAAAGCATGGAGACCCAGTGTAGGGTAAGGGAGTTAGAGAAGGCGAGGTTCAGAAAAAGAAGGAGACCAACACTTCACAGGAACAGATCACCTTTCATGAGGCGAGAAGGGGCAGCAGTCAGATTAGCGAGCTGCTGCACTGACCCAAGAGAAGAGTAAGTATATATAGGCACATATGGGGAAAGCTACTGTCTTAAGGGGGCCTGTTCTTCTCCAAGGTTGTTCAGGTTAGTTATCTCTTAAATGGCTGGGGCAAGGGATTCTGGAGATCGGCCAGAGGCTGGGACCAGCTGGGAGCTGGGCGTAATCAACCTTAATGTCCATTTTTTTCTTCCAATGAGAGAGTTCTTTGTTTTGCATGAAATGGTGGGGAGGACCGGAGGGGACTTTTAACTCCAGGCTATTTTGAGCAGTGTAACTTTCCTTCACCCAGTTTTAATATTATTTTAATTTATTCTATATAGGCACAGAGCTGAGCCCTGCTATACAAATATTAACTCATTTATTTTTCTTAATAACCCTCTAGGGTAGGCACTGTAATTACCCTTACATTACAGATGAGGAAACTGAGGCAGTGGAAAATAAAGACTAAAGAAATAAACCTGCTCAATGTCACTTCCTGGCTAGTAAGTAGCAGAGCTGAGACTCTCAGGCTCTACCCTCAGGCTGTGTAACTACAGAAATCTGTGCTCTTTCCAGCTGAGCTGGATTGCTTCACTTTTGTTCAGCTGTTTAATGAAACAAAAAGACTCAAGGCAGCTGAGGTTTGACTCTTCTAGCCCTAGGATTTCTTTAAAATTCAGCTTATAGATACCCCAAACCCTTGAGATTGATGTCTTAAAACTCCTTTTTCCATTAAAAACTTACTGATATTTCATGAATCTTGCTGTGTGCTAGACTTCAAAGGAGAAGGCAAGATAAAGAGGACACACCTGTCCTCCAAAAGCTTTGGGTTGAGTAGTGTTCTGTAGAGTTCAGAGCTTTCATTGAATTATGCTACCTATCTGGCATCCTGCCAGAATCATGGTACCGGTCGAAGGGTCCCAGACTATTTGGGGAAAACAAAGGATACTCACTAACAGGATGAGGCACTAACATTGAAACAAGTTCCAGATCAAATTAAGGATGTACAAAATATTGGTAGTGCATCAACTTCGTTGTGTATGGATATTTATCCCAAATTAATTTCACAATACTCCCATTTCTAGAAGTACTTCTTACTTTTGATTTTTCTAAACTAACTACATTTTGTATATATGTATTATTCTTCACAATTCCATAAATTTTCTGTGTTTATTCCTATAATAAAGTATACAAGAAAGGTTTATTTTCTTCCTAGATTGTTTGGGGAAATGATAGAATTTTATGCACCTTTGAGGCTTTTTCATTTCATAGATTCATTTTGGGGGAATTTTTTAACAACAAAAGGATGAACATAAAGTGTTAGCAAAGTTCCTGACATATAGGAGGACTCAGATGGATTTGAGTGAAAGAGAGGTGGTATCTGTCACACACATGGTTAAGAGCCAGGCTCTCAGGGCAGAAAGGCTTCACTTGAGACCCCAGTTCTGCCACTTAGCTCTGTAGCCCAAGCCGAGTTGTCCATTCGTCTTGATAACCTCTATTGTGACTCTGTCCTGTGGTGATAACGAGACTTACCTCACCACAAGTGGGATTAAATGAGATGATACAGAGCACCTGGCCCAAGGAACTCCGTATTGGTCAACTGTCTCTAAACTAATCACATTGCTGCCATCTGCCTCACCTCTATAGTCCTACTACCACCATTACTAGGGTTTTTGTGGCTGGTTCAATATCTACAATCAAAAGTGAAGATTAAAAACCAGGTACCTTGGGGACTTACCTGGTAGTCCAGTGGCTGAGGTTCCATGCTCCCAATGCAGGGAGCCCTGCAGAGTTTGACCTCTGGTCAGGGAAGTAGATCCCACTAAGAGTTCACCTGCCACGACAAAGATCAAAAATCCCATGTGCTACAACTAAGATTTAGCACAGCCAAATAAATATTTTTTTAAGAAAACAAAAAGGTACTTACTACAAAAGAGTACTTATGAAATGAAATATTATTATATGATATAATTTTTTAGCCTAGTCCTGATATCCAAGTCATGGATTTATCTCCAAGAGATAGGTTTACTGCTCCAGTGACTTAATTCTCAGGTGTGCAGAACACTGTGTTCTAGCCAGAATTTTCTAGAGATTCACCGGAAGCAAGGATTGAAGAATTAGTGATTTATTTGGGATATACAAATCCAGGCCAGTGAGGTAAAGAATCAGGGAAGGGAGTCACGAAAAGACAAGTGAGCTATGCAAAGCTGCCAAACTTAGAAGGAGAAGGAATGGAGGTTGCCAGGGGCTGGGAGGAGGAGAAATGGGGAGTTGCTAAGTGGGTACACAGTTTCAGTTTTGCAAGATGAAAAAGTTCTAGAGTGAATAAAGTTACAATGTGAATATACTTGATGTTACTGAGCTATAGGTGAAAATATGGCTAAGATGGTAAATTTTATGTCATGCTTGTTACCACAATTTGAAAAGGGAAATAGAGATGACAGTTACCTTCCCTCCCATCACCTGTAGGTTAAAATTTGCTCCTTGGGGAGTTAAGTCCCCAACATGTGCAGGTTACATTGGGCTTCTCCAGCTGTTATGTGGGATGCCAGCCCCTATATCTATAAGTAGAAGGAGAAGGCAGAAGCTCCAGGTGGGTGACTGATGGGCTCAGCTGCCCAGCAGCAGCCACAAGAACATTCAACACTCCCAGGACAAGTGATGCTGCTGATGTAAACTGAGCCCCCCAGGAAGCAGGGAGCATGACCAAGGGAGTCTGAAGATGGTGGTGGTCTCCCTTTTTGTGTTAATGAAATAATTGTTTCTGCATTCTACATTTCTTTATTTTTTTTCCTTTTTTAATAACATAAAAGCATGGCTGTGAGTCTGTATGCCTTGTATTAGAAACCAATATATCATTATTACTTGGCTGGATGCAGAGCATGATTGTTCCTCTTGTTCTTTGCCCTCTTTGCCTTTGGAAATAAAGTGAACCCTAATTACTTATCCTAGTTACTTATTTGTCACATAATGCAATGAAAGAGGGAGCAATTTTAAGATATTTCATATTTTTTTGAAAAATATGAAAGTCTTGATTTTTCATGACCTTTTTAATGTTCTAAATATTAGCAAACATCATTAGCAATTGTGCTCTGAATTCCTGCTCTGGGCTTTTTCTCATAGGAAAATTTCCTAATAAATATCACAGGTTCCCTTATGTTTTCTTTTGGTCCAGTTTTCTTTTGGTCCAGTTTTCTTTTGCTTTATTATAATCATCACTATGTTTGGGAAAACAGATCAGTCAATATTTCCTAGAAAAAAATAGGTATAGTTGCATTTTAAAAATGTGTAAGTATTCAATACTTCACATTAAAAAAAAATCACAGTTAGAATATGTGAAAATCATGCTTATTTATCTCTTGATAAATGGTGGCATAGTTTTGTGTGTAGGGAAATAAAGTTTTGACCATAACCTTCAGACCAAACTCATATGACAACCAAGTAGATAAAAAGATTTTAGAATGAGACAGACTCTGGAGATGGACTTCCTAAGATAATGGAGTTATTTTGAGGACTGTCTGGGCTTTCCTCCATTCACTGCTTTTTGGCCTTCACTTCCATCCTCAGATGGGACTGTCCTCAGCCTGAGAGTTTGAGGGTGAAAAGAACTCCATATTAGGCTTACTTTTTCTGGGATAATGCTAGACGCCTGAGGGCAGTGGTTTAGGAAGAATTATGCTCTCGGATCCTGTGAGACCCTACCCTGAGTGGACTCTCTGCCCTTGCTCAGGGTCCTGAGGGCCAATAGAATCTGCCCTGAGATACAGTATTTGGTCTCTTTCATTTATTAAACCAGGGATTGAATCCAGCCATATTATCTGTGTGCATATGTATGAGCTATTCGTCCATCTCATTTATATCTCCAAGAAATCCTGCAGTATAGGAATGCAGCCTGGGGAGAGATGCAGACATGTAATACTTATGAACTTGGAAATGGATGGGTTTTGTTTTAATTTTGACTTTATAGACTATAAATTGAGCCTTTACATATTTTCAGTTTTACATTAACATTCATTTTGCAGGCCCTTTAAAATGATTTCGGGCTAGATTATTTTTGAAGGAGTACCATAGGTATCCTTCCAATGATCTCTTTTTGTTTGTCAAAAAGAAAAGTAAAACTACTCTAAAAATTGCAACACATCACTATTCTTTACCAGCCTGTTGTCCCTTAAACCCTAGGGTGCATTTAAGAGTTAGAGTAAGAGAAAGCACATTTATGATAGCTTTATTTGGTGGTTGAATTGCTACCCATGGTAAAGGAGACGAATAAATAAAGCATGTTTATCCAAAGAAATGTTACTGTTTAAGCATGGCATTCAAGTGCAGGTTGAATACACTGTTGGATCCAACAGTCGTATTTTCTCACCAACTATACAAGAAGAGTGTTTTCTTTTGTGTTTTAAATCAAATTCATGAATAAGCATTCTAGTAAATTAATACAATGCTCTCCGATATCATCCATTGTTCAAGAACTTTCAATAAACATTTTTTGACTACTTTGAACGAGGTGTTAAGGATTCCCAGCCAAATAAAACAGGATCTGCCCTCAGGGAGCTCACAGGCTAGCTGATGAATTAGACACCAATAAATAATAAATATACATAATAAATGCTCTGGGAACACAAGGAAGAAGGTAATTAATTCCACCTGAGGGGATGGAAAAGCCTTCGCAGAGGAGGAATCTTTCATCTATGACTGAAAGACAAGTAGGTGTATTTGTTAAGGTGAAAAATGCTGGCTGCTGTAACGGGTGAACTCCCACATCCTAACTCAATGGATGTATTCCTCACTCACATCATAGGCCAGCAAGCCAAAGCAGCAGCGAAAGGTGACCTGCTTCAGTGATCTCTGGATCCTGGATCCTTTCTACAGGTCGCTTTACTTTCTTGCAGATCCTTAGAATCAAAGGTCTGCAGACAGAAGTTCTTATGGGCCAGACCAAGAAAGCATCCCTGTGACTTCCATTCACATTTTGTTTTCTGAGACTCAGACTTATGTCCGCATCTGAGTACAAGGGAGGTAGAAGACGTATTTCAGCCAGATGCCCAAGGGAAGAGGAGAACAGAGATACTAATCAATGCTAGTAATCTGACTACAGTGAGTAAGGATGGAGATACACAGTACTACATATAAAACAGATACACAGCGAGAGCCTACTGCAAAGCACAGAGAATTATGTAGAGTATCTTGCAATAACCTGTGATGGAAAAGAATCAGAAAAAGTTTATATATAATATATAACTGAATAGTATATATAATATATAAATGAATTACTTTGCTGTATTCCTGAAACTAACACAACATTTACAAATCAACTATACTTCAATGCAAAAACTGAAAAAAAATTAATGTTGGATAGGAATATAAACAGGAGAGAAGCACGTGAGAAACACACTTGCAATCTGAGTTTGGAAAGGAGAGAATGTTCTAGTTTGGCTCCCGGCACAGTCTAGTAAGCAGGTAGGGGTCAATAAGAAATAATACTAGGAAGGTAGTTTGGGGCTAGCTTATAAAAATTCATAAAGACCTTACTGAGAAGTTTTCATTCATCTTAGAACTGTAGCTCTTCATTGTTGCTTTTGACTTCCCTGGTGGCTCAGATGGTAAAAATCCACCTGTAATGCAGGAGACCCTGGTTCAGTTCCTGGCTTGTGAAGATCCCCTGGAGAAGGGAATGGCTGTTGTTTTAAAGTTGTAAATAAGTATTACTTGACTGATTTTCTGGGCTGAAACTTTTTTGAAGTAGACTTTATTATTTCAGATTGGAGGCATTATATTTTTGTTTTTAAAGAATTAAGCTTTGTTTTTACAGTAAGATTATAATCTTGAAATTAAGGTCCACATTCATACTCCGTATATTTCCCTATAGTTTTCCCAGGCCACTGAGGTAAAAAAGTACTCAGTGTTTAATTAATTACCTGACAGTTTGATAACAGCATCACAGAAATGGCTTATATTTAAATATTAGAAAGGACTGCCACCGGCCCACAGTACTGTTTCTAAATAATTCAGTTCAGACGGACTAGCAACAAAGGGGCATCTGTATTGAATCGTGAGGTCAAACATGTCAGTTGCCCGAATGTCCAAGGCTTTAAGTTGGGACAGAATCATGAACATTATTCTTATTCTCTAGGTATTTAAGATTTCTAATTAACAAAAATGTATATCATCCTTGGGAAATCTTTATGATATTTTTGAGAGTATTTAGTCCTTCATCAGAACATGGGTCTAATTTACTATAAAACTAAATATTTTATTTCAAACTAGAAAACATGTAAAATAGACTTACAAACTCAGTCACTCTGAAAATAGATTAATGTGGCTCTCAGTTGGAGGGTTGTGCAGGTGCTTATAAGAGTACTCGCTACTCCAGCCAGTCCATTTCGTTCACTCTATGCCAAGGCCTTATAATGATAGCCTCAATTGTCACTTAAATGGAAGCGTCTGACCATAATAAATTGTTATGTCAGACTTCGTTATGTGGATAAATATTTCCTCTATACTAGAAGCATTTTCGTTAGTGGCTTGAGAAATTGGGGGCCTGTGAGAATGATAGTCCAGTGCTAGTTCTCTCTGCACCTGCTATGTTGGCCTCTTGGATTTGTGACATTGCCTACTGATCATTCCTTCTGATGGCTCTGTGCTTTGCTTTTATTTGAAATTGCAGCAGGGTAATTTAAGTCACTTTAGATTTCACTTCTCATCTTCAGAGCCTAATGGAGACTTTAAGCCAGTGACACATGTTGTCAGCACTCTCAGATTATATGGGAAACTGGAAAGCAATTTTGCCAAGTTTATGAGTGAGGCAGATTTGGTACAAAATCTAAATCTATTCATTTTAACTGAACAAACTGTGAATTGTTTCTCATTGGGGTTAATGAAAACACTACACTAAATCTATCTTCTTATTTAATTCAGTACTCCTTCAGGGATCCTCTGCCTGGGAGCCCGTTGTGAATTGCAAAGGAAGTTCTCTGTGTCCTGCCCTTCAGAGAACCCAGGGGGGAGAAAGGGCCTCGAGGAGGAGGTGGCTTGTGAGCCACATGACTCAGTGGTAAAGAAGCCACCTGACATTACAGTAGATGCAGAGGAGTGGGTTTGATCCCTGGGTCAGGAAGATCCCCTGGAGGGAAAAACGGCAAGCCACACCAGTATTCTTGCCCAGAAAACATCATGGACAGAGGAACCTGATGGCCTACAGTCCATGGGGTTGCAAAGAGCCAGACACGACTGAGTGACTGAGCACACGCGCAGAATTGCAAAACACCAAACCAAGCAAGGAGTTCTATGGGCTCCACCCTGCCCTTCTGGAAGAGACAATCCTCAATATTCCTTTGCCTTTAATTTCCAAAGTGTGTGGACTAGGGTGGGGGTTCTAGGAGCTATGGAATACAAAATAAGGGAACAGAGAATAGTTTCCCGCTTTGCTATTCACTTCTCGTCTGTCCCTACTTTTGTGCATGCATCAACAAGCACATTCTCCTAGATTCCCTGCTCCCCAGCTCCTCTGTGTGCTTCAGTTTTCTTAATCCTTTTTTTTTTTTCCTGGTTTTCCTTCTCCATTACAGTTAGAAGTTCCAGGATGGAATATTATTGACAGCCATTCTAGCATCCCCACCTTAAAGTCTAATCATAAGACCTCTGGAGGGCTCCACAAGCTGCACCTATAATTTTTCTCCCTTTCTCACTGAAAAAGTATTTTTTTTTAAACCTAAAACCTTTGTTAAAATCAGTACTACCCCCTGCAAAGCAAGCTATCATAATAAATGTCTGAAGGTGACAGAGAATGAAGTTATAGTAACCTTAGAATATTTTAGTCTTTATTAGTTTAATTCAGTCTGCCTATTACTTTAGGAGATGCATTGCAGCTCATTACCTATGCAGTTTTAACAATCACATGTAAAGAATTTATTTTAGATTCTCTGATATCTGTAGTTTGGTGACTTAACCCCAGTTTCCACAACTCTTCTGCTGATTTTGTGAAATTCCATTGCTCTTAGTATATGTCAATGAAGAGTGATTTTAGATTTGTATTCCTTTTACTATCTGCAGGTATTTTGGTACTCTGATCTGATCTAACAGATTTCTTTCAAAGTCGTTATTCAAAAGCAACTCTGTGACCTTAGAAATGGACAAGGAGTGGCAGCCCTGGCTTGACCCCGTTGATTCTGGGTTTCCTGAACAATAAGGCAGCTGGGACAAGGTGGAGGAGAAAGGGCTGTCTCCTTCTCCCGGTGTGTAATGTTATACCAAGCTCAGCTTCCTGCAGAACCTGATGCTTCCTCCCCCAGAGAGCTCCACCGTAGCTTCCAGATGCTTAGCTTTCTCTGGCCCTTCATGTAAACAGCTGACATCCTACGTTGCAGCTGCTTGACAGTGAGCCCTGAGCACTGATGCAGCTGCTTCCCATGCTTGTCTTGGAAAGTGGAGGCTTTCAGGGGAGCGAGATTTCCTCCACCAGAACTCAGACTCACATTGTGGCAACAGTAACACCAGCCCCCCTCTCCAGCAGCATGCTTCTTTGCGGGACAACGAAAGCATAGACCCTTGGCTTACATTAATTTTCCTAATAAAGCCTATTCTTTAACTCATGCCACATAGTGTTGAACAATTCTCCCCAAATATTGGTGCTTGACAGGTGGGACTCATCTCTGCCCATTAGGGAGAAAAAGGCATGAACAATCACTGTGGAATAGATAATGGACATATAAATTATCACGCATTACCCTTGCTTTGTTGGGACTGACTTTGTGGCAGTGGTGGAATCCATAAAGAATACCTCTACTGGTACTTGGTTGTCTGTCTGAGAAGTGAGAAGAGTATAGAGAGGTAACCCAAAGAGATCATCTGCTTTTTTATTAGTTAAGACATTAACTAAGGTACACACTTATTTCTCTCTCATATACCCATCTAGGCAGAAGCAGTCTATGGCAACAGAGACCCAGGATCCTTCTACCTTGCTGCCCTCTCATCCCAGGGTATTATCTTCATCCAAGATATCACACTACCACTGCATCTGCATTTCAGCCAACAGGAAGGGTGAGAGAGGCATAGAGGGGTAGTTAGAAGGAAGGTGCACACATGGATTCTGCTAGAGAGGAACAGATGGATAATGGAGTCATTCCCACTGACCTCAGGTGGCAACACTGCTGAATTTACCTCCACAGGAAATCTGACTATACCATATACTAGTCAGTAAAAAAGGATTATAATTTTACAAAATTGGCATCTAGGAAGAGTCAGTGAAACACCACACAAAATGAGCATATGGCTTATGGAAAATTAAGTTAGAGAACAGAGAGAGCTCCATCAGTTTTCTCATAGATGAGCCATTACCTAAAATGTGGCTGGGGAAAAGCCAGTAATCTGGGGTGAGTGACAAGGTAAGGACCATGGAGAATTGAACTTGTTTCTTTCATGAAGTGTGCTGAGTAAACAATCTGGGAAAACAAGTGGACCGAAAATGGTGTCATTCATTCAACATTTGCTCTATGCCGTTTAGGTGCCAGATACTGTGTAGGAATTATGACAATAAGATTGAAGGAGACATAGTTTTTGTTCTTGAATAGCTTATATTATATGAGAGAGATAAGCATGTAATTAAAATATTATGGTGGATATACCCAGATAAAATGAGAGATTCTGTAAAAGAAGGGAGAATGGAAAGAAGGGGTACTGATAAGCAACTAGCAGTCTCTGAGACAGTTGGTATAGTAATTAGGTTATCCAACAGATATTTATTAATTGTCTACTATGTGTTAGTTCTGCTCTCAGTGGTAGAGCTAGAGTAGTGATCTATCTATCTATCTATTATCCTATTCTCTATCTATTTTGTAGGCACAGTGAGAAGTCTGGAGTTTATACACACCCTTAAGTCTACAAGAGTCATCACCTCTGCTGATGGATACACTTCCTTAGGGGATAAACATTTTACAGAATATATATTTATCCATATAATGTAAACATTATTTTAAAATGATGAATGTGTATTTATGTACTTCAGTCACATCTGACTCTTTGCAACCCTTTGGGCTATAGCCAGCCAGGATCCTCTGTTCATGAGATTTTTCAGGCAAGAATACTGGAATGGGTTGCCATTTTTCTTCCAGGGGATCTTCCCGACCTAGGGATCAAACCCATGTCTCCTGTGTCTCCTGTATTGCAGATAGATTCTTTACCTGCTGAGCCATCAGGTTTTAAAATGGTATTAAATAGTAGCAAACAAATTGGAGCTATCAAATAGACTGTCAAAATACCCAGGAAAATCTGGCTAGGAAAAAACACATGAGAAGTCTATACAGCCAAGAAGCAGCTGACCATTTGTGGACTCAAGGCTCATCAGTGGAGGCAAAGAAATTAAAATTTTCTGCACAACAAAGATGGAACTGGACGTTAAGTCTTTGTGGATCATAAGGTTGCTACACACACGGTATTCTTGACATAACTTTTGGCTGATTACTGATGATACTTTGGAGTACATGCCATCAACAACTGGGAGATAAAGGAATGTACTGCTTCTAATTGAGTAGGGAGGGTAACAAGACAACCAAGCAAGAACAGATACCACAGGAAAATGTGTAAGATACAGGGACTGTGCTTAGCTTTATTTTACAGATGAGGAAACTGAGCACATACTGTTAAATATATCTTCTAAGATCCTACATTTAAAAATGGTGATGCTAGGATTTGTACCCAAGCAATTTGGCTCTGCTGCTTATAGCCTGAGTACAAGTAATTTATAATGATGGCTTAGTGTAGTGGAGAAGTTGTAGAATCAGAATGCAAGATAAAAAGGAAAAAAATATGTATATAGCAAAGAAGCAGATATATACACAGACATGCGTGCGTGCATGCATGCTAAGTCGACTCAGTGGTGTCCGACTCTCTGCGACCCTTTAGACTATAATCCACCAGGATCCTCTGTCCATGGGATTCTCCAGGCAAGAATACTGGAATGAGTTACCATGCCCTCCTCCAGGGGATCTTCCCAACCCAAGATCAAACCCACATCTCCACATTGACTGACCCGTTCTTTACCACTAGCACCACCTGGGAAGCTCTATACATATACATACTTATACATAAATGTTAATATGTATAAATTTCTCCTCTTCTTGATAATTTTTGAACTTTTATTGAATATGAATTACAGCTTATTATCCTCAAAGTATTATTGTAACTCAGTTCATTCTCTGTGGAATGAAAAGATCAAACATTTATTGATGGTTTCGGGGCAAAACAATCTACAGTTTTCACGAAGTCCTGGAGACAACCCTCAAAAAAAGTAGGCATTGTTAAAGTCAGTTTTCAAATTAAGAAATCAAGTCTCAGAAAGTTTGGGTAACTTGGCTCTTGCTGTGTATAAGCTTCTGCTCAAATCAAGACAGAATTGTAACCTGAAAAGCTTTTCTTATTTTGTTTGTAATACTGTATAATATTCTGTTCTCTATAGACAAAATTAAGTTCCTTTTGAAATAATTTTATTTTTCTCTTGAGCCTTATGTACCTGTTTAGCCACCCAATAAGAGGGTACAGAAAGAAATGCTTCTTTTGCTTCACATTTATTTTAAATAATTTAAGTGTTGGACCCCTGTCAAGAACATAGAGCTTGCCTGATTTTAGGAGCATCTGCTGAAGTATATTCTTTCCCTGTACACAATTGCCTCTTGGTTGTGTCAGCAGTAATACTATGATTATTATTGAAATTAGAAATGCCTCCATTTGATACCCCCCTTTTTTCTAGTTTCAATTTTTAAAATAATTTATATGGCCAAACAATCTGGACCTAACTTTTATTTCCTCAGTCAGCCTTTTTTATCCCTTATATTTTTTTCTAGATATCATGTTAAATTTTATTTTTTTGAATGAGTATATAATTTGTTAATTTCCTTCTCAGTTCCCTTCTTCTCACTCCTACCTAAACATATTCTTTCATTTTGCTCTAATCTTAAACCCAGTTTATTGTTCTATGTACACAAGCTGTCTTATTTTGTCATGGTATATGATTTCATCTTAGTCTGCTTAGCTTTCATCACCATTATTTCCATAACTCAGAAGAATATGGTTTAATTTATTGTAACAGTTTTTGATCCTTAAGTGGATTCTAAAAATTTGTTCTGCTAGTTAATAGTCTTAAGTAGATAGGAACAATATATTCCTGAAGGATTCTCAGCTCAAAAAGGACTCTTTCCCATTGATTATGAATTAGAAATCCACTTGAATTAACACATACCCTTAAAATGTCAATGCTTGCTGAGAATGTTTACCCAATTTAGCCTTTCACACCTTGGTGCATAGATATTACTTTAATGAGATAATCATGTTCTTTTTCCCTTGGTACCTAGTTGAGCTCAGTCATAATGCTGTAGACATATGAAAATGAAACTCGCTCAGTCGAGTCCAACTCTTTGTGACCCCATGAACTATACAGTCTGTGGAATTCTCCAGGCCAGAATCCTGGAGTGGGTAGCTTTTCCCTTCTCCAGGGGTTCTTCCCAACCCAGGGATCAAACCCAGGTCTCCCGCATTGCAGGTGGATTTTTTACCAGCTGAGCCACAAGGGAAACCCGTAGACATATGAGGGATGTAGATAATTCTGAGGCATTCCAGGAGAAGCTCCGATATACCTGCGGGATTTCAACTGAGACATCAACAAAGGGGCGCTGAGGAGCAGAGGCGGGGAAGGGCATGCCCCTGTTGAGTGTCTTAGCGGTAGCTCCCCTGCCCCGCTTGTAGTATGAACAGTTGCCCCAGTTCTATCAAACAGTTCTTCTCAAATGTCAATGTGCATGTGATTCATCCTGGGATCTTAATAACTGCAGATTCTGATTCAGCAGCTCTGAGGTGGAACCCAGTATATGCTACATTTCTAACGGGTTTCCAGGCAGTGCTGATACTGCTGGTCTTGGTACCATATTCTCAATCAGAAGGTTATAAAATGTGTCCAAGAAAAGTTTCAAAACTAGTGACATTTTAGATGCTCTTTCATTTCTAAATACTTTTAGCTTCTCTTACACAGCTTCATTTCTCTTCTAAGCTCTCAGCAGTGTTATTGTAGTTTTCAACTAACAAGATGTCTGACGCTTCCCTCCCTTTTCTTTTTTTAAAATTCAGTTTTGACAGCCAGTGCATCCTCCCTGTGGGCTTCCTGACTCAATGGTAAAAATATCTGCCAATGCAGGAGACACGGGTTCAATCCCCGAGTTGGGAAGAGGCTCTGCAGAAGGAAATGACAACCCACTCCAGTATTCTTGCTTGGGGAATCCCATGGACAGAGAAGCCTGGTGGACTACAGTCTATGGGGTTGCAATGAGTTGGGCACGACTGAGTGACTGAACACAACACATCCTACCAGTGCGGAATTTATCTTTTCTTATGACTGACTTGGCCCTTCATTTGATTTTTATTCTGTGAACTATTCTAAGCTCATACATTTGAGAGCTAACTTCAAGTAAATATGTTACTCTTCTTAAATTTTGAGCTTTCCGTATACTCTACAGGAGCCAAAGCACCACGTGTTTGGGTGTGTTTGAGAGCTGGAGGCCACCAGCACTCACCAGCTTTGCCACCTCTGGCCCTACTGTTGTGTCACTGAACATCTGCCCTCCCTGTCTTCTGGGACACCTCTGTGTTTTGCTCCTAAATGGTCCTTTTCAGGGCGTTTTGCTATCTTGACCCCCTTGGGTGTCTCCAACCTTTTCTTACACTTTGAAATGTCCCTGTACCTCTCTCTGCATGTCAAGTCTTACTCCCTTTTAAGATAGGATTCAAAGGTTATTCCTACCTGCTCCATGAAGTTGATTACATTGCTCTGCTCTGTAAAGGGATTTGCATAATTCTACTAGAGCAATTACCAGCTACTGCAATGTTTTATTTATGTGTTTGTCTTGGCACCTGAATGTGAGGTTCTCAAGAGCAAAAGTATTATCTTATTCATTTTTATTTCTGTAACTCATAGTGAAATACCTGGGCTTCCCTGGTAGCTTAACTGATAAAGAATCTGTCTACAATATACCTAGGGCCTGCTGGGCACAGAATAAATGTTAAATGAATGAATACATCTCTTATTTTTAATGTGTTGATGTTTTTATTGAAGTATAGTTGATTAACAATATTGTGTTACTTTCAGGTGTACAGCAAAGTGATTCAGTTATACACACATACACATATGTATATTCTTTTTCAAGTTCATTTACTTCATAGGTCATTGCAAATATTGAGTGTAGTTCCAAGTAGATCCTTGTTAGTTATCTAATCCCGGTCTCCTAATTTATCCTTCCTACCTCTTTTTCCCTTTGGTAACTCTAATTTGTTTTCTGTTCTGTGGGTCTAATTCTGGTTTGTATATTAATTCTTTTTTATCATTTTTTTTGGATTCCACATGTAAGTGATAATCATATGATATTTGTTTTTCTCTGTCTGAATTACTTATTTTGATAAGCAGAATACATTTATGGGTCAGCCTCTTTTTTCTTACCATTTACTCTGTCTGATTCCCCCTTTATCATTTACCTCGCACAACTTGCCTTTTCTCAGCTTTGAGTTATCTACAGTCTTAGCCAAACCAATGATATAAATGATCATAAGTCATTTGTTATTTTCTGCTGGGTTTTACTGACTGCTTGGATGCTGATTCTGTAAAGCTGCAGTCCTTTCTATTGACTAGTCTGTATATGTTACAGTCAGACCTCCTGTAGAGGTCATTTGGCAGCTTTGCCACCTGGGAGCAGTAGAAGCTTTGATGTTACTCACAATCTATGGACCTCATGGAACAGGGCACTGCTTCCAGTTATGGTAGTCAGATGATTCATGAAATGCTTTGTTCCTGCTGTTCAGGTGGGCTCTGCAATGCACTGCTTCCTACGTTTGCCTTTTATTTCCAAAGTGACTTTGTTAGAACTGGTAGCCCAATTCATTAATCTGTTGCTGGTGATAGGTAACATAGCCATACAGTACTCCAAATTTTGTCATTGTTCACAGTGCTAATAGAACTGTTTGTTACATAATCAGGTAGGTTTTCTGTATATGGAACTAAATTATGATGAATGAGTTACTCAAAGGATGAGGGAAAATCACCTTTAGATTGTATCAGAGCCTGGGTGGCGCTGGGAGACACCGGGGGCTGGGCTGTGGTGCAGACAGGAGAGACAGGAGGTGGGGGGCCAGGCCTCCGGAGGGTCTGGGGACACATGGTCGGTATTGAAGTCTGCCAAAGCTAGGAAGACAGACAAGACATCCTCCTGCACAGTCTAGGAGCAAGAGCAACCAGAAACTCAGCAAAAACCGTCCAGGAGGGGTGGGCACCACACTTTATAACCCCCCGGGCACCAATGCCCCAGGAGTGGAGTGAGTAGAGAAGGTGTGAACAAGAAGGCTTCTCTTAGGGAATGGACCGTTTTTTCCTCAGGACTAGAGGACCGTCTTGATAAACACATTGCTGAAGAACGAAGGAGAAAGGGGGATCTGAAGTAAGATTAGTGTTAAGCAGTGTTTAATTAATCTCATTTTTAACGTTTTTGTATATTCCTTTGTGTGTTAGTTGACGGCGCTGCTTACTTCAGTAACTTTCCACTACCACCATCTGGAAGAATAAAAGCCAGGTAGACCTCTAGGGAATATGCCCATGGAATGAAGATAATATTTTAATTCCAACATAGGAAGAAGGCACCTTCTGAGAAAGAGATAACTATTATCATCAGTCCCAGCAAGGAGGTCTGCACAGCTCAATTGTCTGTATTGGTGACTGGAAGGTACGGAGGTTATGAGAATTTTCCTCCTCCCACATAAACATGCACATAAAGAAAAGGTCCTCCAAAGATTTTAGTCTTTCCATATCTGTAGCCCTCGTGGTAATCCATGTGGAACTGGTGGTTTTGAATAGAAGGTAGATTAATTCATTGCCACACTAACTTTACCACCATCATAATTTGGTCTGGTTTTATAGAATGTTAACTTTTCTTCCTCTCCTTGTTTCCCATACTTTGGGGTGCTTGTGAAACATCCTAGACACTTGTAAGTCCTGGTAGAGGTCAAGTGCCTGATAACAAAAAAAAAAAAATCTGCATGGACTGTGGATACTGTGTACTCAACTCGCTCCATGGAGAGTGGTCCCTGGTCTGTACCAGCTGATGGATTTATTCAGTCTTCCAGGTCTCTGGCTCCTGATTGAATCAGTCAGACTTGGCTTCCCAGTAGAGTTCTTCCTCACAACCCCTGTTCTCATTTGTTGTTGCTCAGTTGCTAAGTCATGTCCGACTCTTTGAGACCCCTTGGACTGTATCACGCCAGGCTTCTCAGTCCTTCTCTCATTGGGATCCTGTCCACATTGGCATCCATTAGCACAGTTCCCTAGGATCTCTCCACCACCTCAGATAATGCAGGGCCCCTGTTGCTACTCAGTCTTAACCCTTCCACTTCGGGAGAGGTTGCCACTGACCCAGAAGTCCTCAACATTTTTTCTACCTCAACATATCTGGGAATAGAACTGTACCTACCAGTAACCTGAAGCTGTATCCATTGCCCGGGAATATTTTCAGCAAATATTGAATGAGTACCTGCTGTGTGCCTGGCATTACACTAAGCCCTGGGGTGAATATTCAGTGAATAAAATGCAGACTCTGCATTCTAGTTTCAAACCCGGTGTCTTTCGTGTCTACTGTCAGTGGGTTTTCAGGGGCTGTTTGTTTGCCTTGAGAAGTAGACATCTCTTATCCGCCTGTTTACTTGCACATTCCAAGGTTCTTCGTCAGCTAGACATTAATTGGTCTGTTCACAGAGAGGTGTATCCTGCTCTTTTTTTAGATATGAATTTGATTCTTAAGTTATTTTAGGGATTGTTCTAGTCACTGACTGCCTTGAATTAACTATTATTTTTAATTGTCAAAATACAAGTTATAAATTGGGCTGACATTCTCTATGTTTTATTGCCTCATTGTGTTTCATTTGCTCTTTTCTTCTCACAGCTTTCAGTCTTACAGTATCATCTGGGGAAAATGCAGCCAGTTCCTTAAATGTTATTATTTCTTTTACCTGTTCCATTTCTCACATGAAGCAATTTTATAGTGCAATGTTTTTGTATTTTTCTGGGTAAAAAGTGTATGGCATGATACACCAGACATGCCCACAGATCCATTTATCTAAATAGTTTTAATCTATGTCTTACCTAATTTTCCGTTCACCATTCTTCAAGACCATGTTGGAACTGCCATGGTGATTTTTCTGTTGACTTCCAAATTCTCTTCCTGTAATGTTTATTTCACTTCTGGAGGGTTTGGTGGGTTTGTCAGGACACCCTTCTGGGCAGGGTATCTGCTCTAGGCAACTTCATGCCAGTTCTTTGATGATCTCAACCAAACATTTCTGTCTGGTGTCTGTTTTCACTTGGATTCTGTTAGTTCTTTATCTCACTCTTCTCCCCCTTCTCACTTTTCCCTAAGAAAACCATTTTATTAGTATTGCACTTGAAACAAATATCCCACCTTTTTTGAAAGAAAAGGTGAGTTGAGGAGGCTTGTGGTCAAAATGCCAATAGAGAACAGGACAGTTACCATCAGAAAGTACGATCAGACCTCTCAGAGAGGAAACTCTTCATGGAGTTTTCAGCTGAAAACCACTGAAAAATTGTCAGTGGCAGCCCTTAGAAATCAAAAGCAAAATATATGAAATTAAAATAATACAAGTGTAGGGAAATAACCTAGGTACTATATTAAAACAGAGGGAAAAAAAGGTACAATGGTGTATAATTTTACATTTATGTGTTGTGGTCTGTTGGCAGGAAATTGTTTTCTCCAGTATGAGCTGAGTACAGAATTGGTAGAGATGATGAGGGACAGTGAAAGGAAAAGGGCCAGGAGACAAAAAGATGAGGAGTGAACTAGCTGATTTTTGAAGTTTGGAAACTATGATGCTCTGAAATTCAAATATTCAGATTTGTCACAGTTCAGCTCTTGTGCTGTCCAGTACCATAGTTACTCACCACTTGTGACTACAGAATACTTAAAATTTGGTTAGTGCTAATTGAAATGTGCTCTTGGTAGAAAATATATACCAGATTCCAAGTCTTAGCATCATATACACATATATATGTGTGTATATATATATATAATCTTTATTATGAGCTATATTCTTAATAAGTTTTAGATTGATTACATGTTTAAGTGATAACTTGTGATACATTGGGTTAAATAAAATGTCATTAAAATTAGCTTCCCTAGTTTTTTTATTATTAGATATGGCTACAGAAAATTTACATATGTAATTCATATCACATTTCTTTCGGATAGGGCTGGTCCAGCCCTATACCATGTTAATATGACTGTCTTGTATATCTGATATTTTAACCACAGTTAACTTTCTTGGGTGATGAATTTTGCTTTCTCCTCACATTTGTCCTGGGCATGTGTTCGTTTGTTTTTTTATGTTTTTTTTTAAATTAATTTTTATTGCAGTATAGATGCTTTATAATGTGCTGGTTTCTTTATACAGTAAGATGAATCAGCCATAAATATCCATATATCCCTTCCCTTTTGGACTCCCTTCCCATTCAGGTCACCAAAGTGCATTAAGTCGAGTTCCCTGTGCTGTGCAGTCTGTCCTCATTAGTTATCTATTTTATTGTGGTTGTTTACTCACTAAGTCAGTCTGATTCTTCTGTGACTCCGTGGACTATAACCCACCCTGTACCTCTGTCCATGGGATTTCCCAGGCAAGAATACTGGAGTGGGTTGCCATTTCCTTCTCTAGGGGATCTTCCTGACCAAGGGATCAAACCCACGTCTCCTGCACTGCAGGCAGATTCTCATCACTGGAAAGCCACCTGGGAAGCCATACATAGTGTCCATAGTGTATATGTGTCATTCCTAGTCTCTTAATTTCCTCCCAATCCAGCCCTTACCCCTGGGTATCCATATACTTGTTCTCTACATCTGTGCCTTTATTTCTCATTTGCAAATAAGAAAGAGGTTGTTTTTTCTGTTTTGGAAATCTTATTTTTCAAATAGGAGATGATATGAGTAAAGAGAATGAACAGCATAATTGGAGAAATATTTTTATGGACAGGCCCTGGAGACAATCCTCTGAAATAAGGGATTTTTAATTACTTCTTAAGTAAAAAAAAAATCCTATCAGATTTTCATTATTGATAGATACACCACACAAAAGCACCTAGGAGAATAAATTGATTTAGAATAATTCTCTTTTATCCCTATTAGTAAGAGTAGATGTTGCATCTTTCTTGAAAAAGAGAGCTGTAAATGATTTATTGAAGAGTGAGGCTGTTTTTCTGAGCATCCTTCTTCACCATTCATCATTCATCTTTCTTTCTCATAGATTCCAGAAGACAGTCAAATTGGTTTTTTATTCTTCAATTACATTTTTAACTTTGAAATTCAAATTTACATACATTTAAAACATATGTGTCCATATCCATATCTTCGGTACTTGCAACCATGCTGAGAGAAAGTATGAACCCTTCCACCCAGGATTGTGAATGAGGACTTTGGCTGGCTCCTAACTCATGTCCTAGCTCTGTGATCTTAGACAAGTTCTCTTTCCAAGTCTAATTTTCCTCAAGTGTTAACATCAAGGTAATTAAAAGAACTACTCGGTGGATTGTTGTGAGAATTAAATGAGATAATTATTCAAAGTATTTAGCACAGTGTCTGGCACATAAGTGCTTAATAAATATTAACAGGTTTTATAACTTTATGAAAACACCATCTTCATTTACCTCCCCATGTTTTGGCTGTAGTCTTCGAATGGGATGAATCAACAGAAGGCTAAGTGATTTTTCCAACAACCTTAATGAGTTAAAAGCACTCTTGGCATTAGAACTCAAGTTTCAACTCTTCTATGCCTTGGGCCAGCAGCCAAAAATTGTTACTGGCTACAGTTCAGATCCTGGGAGAGATACTAGGACGACTATAGGCCTAACATCCCTAGGCTGAAGTCAGGACCTTACATGGATGCTGACACTGTCATTCATTCATTATCACTTTCACCTCACAGGCACTGACAGGGCTGGGTATGACCCAGCTAAACTTAGATGCCTAGAGAAAATAGAGAGGAACATGTCCTGGGATTAGATCTTTTCCATGATAAGGTGGAGGTAGGGACCAGAAGGCCAGGCAGAGCATAAATCAGAGGTTATGGCAGCAAACAGATTTATAGTCATCATTTGCAGTCCAATGTATGAGGCATTGTAACAAGGACCTCTCTTCACCAGAGCACACCCAATCACTGGGCTTCTGGACACTGGAGATATTTGAAGATCTTTTTATTCACATCAGGGATGTCTACTAGAAGAGGCCAGATGAAAATGCCTGACTCAGTACTGCAGTGGGAAACTGGAAGAGACAGGATCACCATCCTAAGAATACAGGACTTGCTGCTGGGAAAGAAGCTCAGGAAGGAATATGTTTACTGGAACTTGTGTATGAAGAAATGAGAGCCCTGATAGCAGATAGAAGCTAGCTTAGAGGACTGAGCTTCAACAGGCTTGTTGCAAGATTCGCTTGATGTTGATTTTTCCAAAGTTTATCCAGTATTGTTCCTTAAATCTTTCTTGCCTGAATTTCAGAAACTGACATGAGGTGGAGTTTACAGACAAGAAAGTTGGGGTTGGGGAGGGGACTGAGTAGGGGACTATTAAATGGCTCCCTCTCCAGGAAAAGAACTCATCCAAAGAAGTAGTCAAGTTAAAATAATCTCAATAGTTAGTTTGACAAATGTGAGTAGCTCCGAGATTATGGGAAATCCCAGTAATACCTTTTTAACTGGTCGATGGGACTTGGAGCCATAGATTCCTTTAGAAGAAATAGCCTCTTCTTGTGAGATGTGTAGTACCTTAGCAGATAGATAAATGAGTTGCAGAATTGAATTACTGGCTCCATCATTCTCTGTGCCTTTGTGCAAATTCTTTTACTTTATAAGCCTCAGTCTAGTCATCTGTAAAATGGAGGTAAACTATAGGACCCACTTTACAGGAGTTCTGTGAAGCTTAAATTAGATTATCTACCTAGAATAGTCAGCATATTTTTAAGAGCTCAGTAGATATTAATAATAATTTGCATTATCTACTTTCTAATCTTAGTTTTCCCATTGACACGTATTACAGTAGACAGTGTACTTCTTTTTTTTTTTTTTATTATTGTTTTTGCCATACATTGTCATGATATCACCATGGGTTTACATATGCTTCCCCTCCGGGTCCCCCCTCCCTCCTCCCTCCCCCCCGGGAAATCTTGCTGCACCAGTCCCGAGCATCAATCCTGGGCTGGCGATTGATTAGACACATGACAATTAACATGCTTCAATGCCCTTCTCCCATCTCATCCCACCCTTACCCTCATCCACAAAGTCCACAAGTCTATTCTATACATCTGCGTTCCTTTTGTTGTCTTCCATGTTGGGTTCTCATTACTGTCTTTCTAAATTCCATATATATGTGTTAATATACTGTATTGTTGTTTTTGCTTCTGGCTTACTTCACTCTGGATAATGGGCTCCAGTTTCGTCCATCTGAGTAGAATTGCTTCAAATGAATTTTTTTTTAATGCTGAGTAATATTCCATTGTGTATATATACCACAGCTTTCTTATCCATTCGTCAGTTGATGGGCATCTAGGTTGCTTCCATGTCCTGGCTATTGTAAACAATGCAGCGATGAACATTGGGGTGCACGTGGCTCTTTCAATTCTGGTTTCCTCGGTGTATATGCCCAGCAGTGGGATTGCCGGGTCATATGGCAGGTCTATTTGCAGCTTTTTAAGGAACCTCCACACTGTTTTCCATAGTGGCTGTACTAGTTTGCATTCCCACCAACAGTGTAAGAGGGTTCCCTTTTCTCCACATCCTCTCCAGCACTTATTGCTTGTAGACTTTTGGATGGCAGCCATTCTGACTGGTGTAAAGTGGTACCTCATTGTAGTTTTGATTTGCATTTCTCTGATAATGAGTGATGTTGAGCATCTTTTCATGTGTTTGTTAGCCATTTTTATATCTTCCTTGGAGAAATGTCTGTTAAGTTCTTTGGCCCACTTTTTAATTGGGTTGTTTATTTTTCTAGAATGGAGCTGCAGGAGTTGTTTGTAAATTTTTGAGATTAATTGTTTGTCCGTTGCTTCATTGGCTATTATTTTCTCCCATTCTGAAGGCTGTCTTTTCACTTTGCTTATAGTTTCCTTTGTTGTGCAAAAGCTTTTAATTTTAATTAGGTCCCATTTGTTTATTCGTGTTTTTATTTCCAATATTCTGGGAGGTGGGTCATGGAGTATCCCGCTTTGGATTATAGCAGAGAGTGTTTTGCCTATGTTATCCTCTAGGAGTTTTATAGTTTCTGGTCTTATGCTTAGATCTTTGATCCATTTTGAGTTTATCTTTGTGTATGGTGTTAGAAAGTGATCTAGTTTCATTCTTTTACAAGTGGCTGTCCAGTTTTCCCAGCACCACTTGTTAAAGAGGTTGTCTTTTCTCCATTGTATATTCTTGCCTCCTTTGTCAAAGATAAGGTGTCCATAGATGCGTGGATTTATCTCTGGGCTTTCTATTCTGTTCCATTGATCTATGTTTCTGTCTTTGTGCCAGTACCATACTGTCTTAATGACTGTGGATTTGTAGTATAGCCTAAAGTCAGGTAGGTTGATTCCTCCAGTTCCATTCTTCTTTCTCAAGATTGCTTTGGCTATACGAGGTTTTTTGTATTTCCATACAAATTGAGAAATTATTTGTTCTAATTCTTTGAAGAAGACCTCTGGTAGCTTGATAGGAATTGCATTGAATCTATAGATTGCTTTAGGTAGTATACTCATTTTCACTATATTGATTCTTCCAATCCATGAGCACGGTACATTTCTCCATCTGTTTGTGTCCTCCTTGATTTCTTTCATCAGTGTTCTATAGTTTTCTATATACAAGTCTTTTGATTCTTTAGGTAGAAATACTCCTAAGTATTTTATTCTTTTTGTTTCGATGGTGAATGGGATTGTTTCCTTAATTTCTCTTTCTGATTTCTCACTGTTAGTGTATAGGAATGCCAGGGATTTCTGTGTGTTGATTTTGTATCCTGACAAAATTGACAAACCGTTAGCCAGACTCATCAAGAAACAAAGGGAGAAGAACCAAATCAACAGAATTAGAAATGAAAACGGAGAGATCACAACAGAAAACACAGAAATACAAAGGATCATAAGAGACTATTATCAGCAACTATATGCAAATAAACTGGACAATTTGGATGAAATGGACAAATTCCTAGAAAAGTACAACTTTCCAAGACTAAACCAGGAAGAGATAGATAATATTAATAGACCCATCACAAGCATGGAAATTGAAACCGTAATCAGAAATCTTCCAAAAAACAAAAGCCCAGGACCAGATGGCTTCACAGCTGAATTCTACCAAAAATTTAGAGAAGAGCTAACACCTATTCTACTCAAACTCTTCCAGAAAATTGCAGACGAAGGTAAACTTCCAAACTCATTCTATGAGGCCTCCATCACCCTAATTCCAAAACCTGGCAAAGATGCCACAAAAAAAGAAAACTACAGGCCAATATCACTGATGAACTTAGACGCAAAAATCCTCAACAAAATTCTAGCAAATAGAATCCAACAACACATCAAAAAGATCATACATCATGATCAAGTAGGCTTTATCCCAGGGATGCAAGGATTCTTCAATATTCGTAAATCAATCAATGTAATACACCACATTAACAAATTGAAAAATAAAAATCACATGATTATCTCAATAGATGCAGAGAAAGCCTTTGACAAAATTCCACATCCATTTATGATAAAAACCCTCCAAAAAGCAGGAATAGAAGGAACATACCTCAACATAATAAAAGCTATATATGACAAACCCACAGCAAACATTATCCTCAATGGTGAAAAACTGGAAGCATTCCCCCTGAAATCAGGGACAAGACAAGGGTGCCCACTCTCACCACTACTATTCAACATAATTTTGGAAGTTTTGGCCACAGCAATCAGAGCAGATAAAGAAATCAAAGGAATACAGATTGGAAAAGAAGAAGTAAAACTCTCTCTGTTTGCTGATGACATGATCCTCTATATTGAAAACCCTAAAGACTCTACGAGAAAATTACTAGAGCTAATCAGTGAATATAGCAAAGTTTCAGGATACAAAATCAACACACAGACAGTGTACTTCTTTGATGACTTCAATGGTATGATCCCGTTAGCCCAGAATTTTATTGTGACCCAAGCAAAGTGTTTGTAATCATTGGAAAATACACTGATTACTCATGCCAATCTGTGAACAAACATTTAAGTCTCTCCTGGTCAATGAATAAAGTTCTTGAGGAACATTAGAACAGAAGAAAAGGCAGAAGAATACTGAATATGTACAGGAGGAACTGACAGTATCGATTTGTAGGAGGCATGAGAGACAGTGTAGGAAACTAAACCTTCATCCATATGAGTTTAACACCTTCATGTTATTGCAGTAGGAGAAACATCAAGGGCATTTATTAGTTGCCTGTTTTTTCCGTGATTGAGATTTCCATTCATTCCCACTGCTGGCACCCTCGTCTCTTGCCTGGAGTGCCTCTGTGATCTCCTGACCTGCACAGTCTCCTGTGTCTTCTCTTGCTTCTCTTGGTCCATCTTCTCCATGTCGCAAAAATGTCCTCTCTCAAAACATACATTGGACCTTGCCTCTCCTTCCTGCTTCAAATCCTCCAGTGGCTTCATATTGCTCTTGGAGTAGTGAAGTGAACATTGCTCAGTTGTCTGTGACTCTTTGCAACCCCATACAGTCCGTGGAATTCTCCAGGCCAGAATACTAGAGTGAATAGCCTTTCCCTTCTCCAAGGGATCTTCCCAACCCTGGCGTTGAACTCAGGTCTCCCACATTACAGGTGGATTCTTTACTGGCTTAACCACGAGGGAAGCCCAAGAATACTGGAGTGGGTAGCCTATTCCTTCTCCAGGGAATCTTCCTGACCCAGGAATCAAACTGGAGTCTCCTGCATTGCAGGCATATTCTTTACCAACTGAGCTATCAGGGAAGCCCTCTCTTGGAATAAAACACATCAAGTCTATAACTTACAAGGCGGTCATGCTCCATCCCCTGCCTGCCTCACCAGTTCTTCTCCTGTTCTGTTCCCTCTCCTCCAAGTCCCTCTCTGCATTTCTTTCCAGTCCTCAAACATTTGTGCTTCTTGCTGTCTTGAGGCCCTCCAGCCCAGGGGCCCTGGGGACCAGAAATGGACCCGCCTCACCCACTTCTTCCCTGTCCTGTCCTTCTTCTCAAGTAAAACTTTTCTTGATTTCTTTGAACTGGTTTTAGGTGCTCTCTTTGTACTCCACCCTTCTCCTTTGCAGTGTGTGATCACAACTTTGTGAAATAATCACCTATTTGGTGTCTGCCTTCTCAACTAGAGTAAAATTAAAATTTCAGATATAAAATTTAGATTTTTATGAGGGCATAAAATCAGTCAGCATTATGTCTTGTGATATCCTGAATGCCTAACGTTACTTGGCACATGGTGCATGACTATTAAATATTTGTTGTTGTTGTTCAGTTGCTAAGTTGTGTCCAACTCTTTGTGACTCCATGGACTGCTGCGTACCTGGCATCTCTGTCCTCCACTGTCTCCTGGAGTTTGCTCAAATTCATGGCCATTGAGTTGGTGATGCTGTCTAATTATCTCATTCTCTGCTGCCCCCTTCTCCTTTCGCCTTCAGTCTTTCCCAGCATCAGGGTCTTTTCCAATGTGTCAGCTCTTCGAATCAGGTGGGCAAAGTATTGGAGCTTCAGCTTTACCAGTAGTCTTTCCAGTGAATATTCAGAGTTGATTGATTTCCTTTAGGATCAACTGGTTGGACCTCCTTGCAGTTCAAGGGACTCTCAAAGAGTCTTCTCCAGCACCACAGTTTGAAAGCATCAGTTCTTCAGCACTCAGCCTTCTTTGTGATCCAACTCTCTTATCTGTGCACGACGACTGGAAAAACCATAGCTTTCACTATACAGACCTTTGTTGGCAATGTGATATCTCTGTTTTTTAATACACCATCTAGGTTTGTCATAGCTCTCCTTCCAAGGAGCAAGAGTCTTTTAATTTCATGACTGCAGTCACCATCTGCAGTGATTTTGGAGCTAAGGAGGGACAAGAGTAAAGAAAAAAGTCCAAGTCAGAGCAAAAAGATGTGGCAATGTTGTTCACTTTTAATAATAATCTCAAAGGGATGCTAGATTGAAGGGAGAGGAGGCAGGAGATAGAAGTTATGCTGGAAAGATTAGAGAGAAAAGGAGTAATGAGATGATTTTATGAGGTGAGAGTATGTGAAAGAGAGGTGAGTATCCTGGAAATCACTAGAGGTGCAGTAGAGAATGTATCACAGAACCTGGAAAGGAAAGAGGCAGTCAGTCACCGTGGACTGCAAGCTAGGCAGACAAGGAGGCTTGTGCAGCTTAGGATAATGACGTGGGAACCTTTTGGTACCAAAAGGAAGAACACTGACTTTTGTTTTGGCTCTGTGCTTTATTGAAGTCACCGAGATGTAAGTGTGATCATGGCCAGTTCTTCAAACCTTAGTCTTCTCTGTTACTTCTTTGCTGAGGTACCTGAAGATTCCTGATGAATAGTCTGTTTGCAAAGCTCTGTGAATGTTGAGATGTCTGTGAATGTTTCAACAGCAGCACCAAAAATACTTGAGAAGCAAGAGAAAGCCAAAGCAAGCACTGATATATATTCAGGTTGAAGACTTCTTTCCCATTAAACACTCTAATGGATCTCATCCAGTTTTGATGCATCTTTATGACACCAATTCATCTACTTAGCAGACCTCTTTCCCAGTATCTCCTTACATTTTTCACGTAACTTTTTCTTTCTAGGGATTTTTAGCAGCAGGTGAGTATCAATTCAAATGCTTAGATGGAGTTCACCTTCACTGTCCTTTTCCTGGGTGCCGTGTGCAGGTCTGTCTCAAGAGCCCTCTTACTTAACTGTGTCATATCCTAAGGACCAGCTTTGCTTCCTGGCAAGAGGGGAGGGGAGAGCCTGGAGTTATTGTTTAATACTGAAGCCTATTCCCTGGGGGATGGATTCATGCTGAAATTGATAAGAAATGGGATTATGAAAAGATTTGTCTTGCTAATGGCAGCCTTTGTTTCTGGAAGGCCCGCCGCTTATGATGGATTGCCTCTGTCTTCCTGGAGCCTTCCCTATGTGGCCTGTTTTCTCAGACACCTTCTTGATGGTTTCTTTCCCCTGACACCTTACTTTCCACCTTCCTCCCACCTTTGTTCTCAGGCTTTCTCCTCTCTTGTCACCTCTATCTTTTCTTCCCTCCTGCTGCCACTTAAACTTTTTATCTTCCTACCAAATTTGATCAGATTTTCCCTTTTGTCATAAAAGAGTCTTAGAATGACTCCAGGCAGTATGGAGCAAGTCAGAAATTTATATCTGGACTCTGGGCTTGTTATCCTGCTAGGGTCCCCTGTCACCGTGGCCACTGAGCTACTGAGAGTTTTTATTATTGACTCCATAGTCTCTTCAAATGATTTTGTTCCTTTAACTTTAGTCTAGAGTTCTTCCTCCTTCCCAGTCCCTTTTCTGTGCCTCAGAGAACTCCTATTATCATTTCAACATTGTGAATACATGGCTTTTAATATCTGTATGAGTATCTGAAAACCTGCTTATCTTTCTTTCATAAAACCATGGAAGTCTGGTATAGTAAAACTTACTATTAGTAGAGTTGTGCACAATCCAGGGAAATTATGTTCTCTTAAATAGGATCCGGAAGAATGCAGAAGGGTTCACCTCTTCCTGCCCATCACCTCTCCAAAGACAGGTGTTTGAGCATTTCTTCACTCCAGTTTCCACACCTGTGAAATTGGAATAATAAAAGTACTTACCTCCTAGGATTGTCACGAGTGTTAAATGAGTTTATAGTGTACAAATGCTATCAAAAGGCCTGTTCACAACTAATGCTCATAAATTTTAGTTATTATATTATACTTAAACTTATTATTATTAAATATTGAAACTTGACATAATATGCAGCCTTTACATACCATCAATCTTATAGAGAGATTTCATTCTTCTTTAAGCCTCAGTTCTTCTAGTGATGTTTCTTCCTAGTAGAGAATCTGCAAATATTGCCTTTTTGCTGTGTATTTATAACTCTCTTTCCACCCTTCACAAAACTCAGATGTTAATTCCCACCCACCTAGGGGGAGTTCCATTTCTGAAGTCATTTTCTTCTCACAATTGATCTGAATTGATCCCTTCTTAAATCTCTTACTTATTTTGTTTTTCTCACAAATCACTGCATCGTAGATCTGTGGACCAAGAAAATTAGCACTTCTATATCATAACTCTCGGAAAGACGATGGCACCCCACTCCAGTACTCTTGCCTGGAAAATCCCATGGACGGAGGAGCCTGGTGGGCTGCAGTCCATGAGAACACTGGGAGTCGGACACAAATGAGTGACTTCACTTTCACTTTTCACTTTCACGCATTGGAGAAGGAAAGCGCAACCCACTCCAGTGTTCTTGCCTGGAGAATTTTAGGGACGGGGGAGCCTGGTGGGCTGCTGTCTATGGGGTTGCACAGAGTCGGACATGACTCAAGTGACTTAGCAGCAGCAGCAGCATATCATAACTCTTGTTTCCCTCTTTAAAGTACAGTTCAGAGAGGTGATTTTAATTTCTAAGCACTAATCATTTTGAGCCTTTGTCACCGTAGAAACCACAGTTGTCATCCTGAAGCATGACAGCAGTGATCACCCCTGACAGTTCACCGACCTGAGTTTCAGACAATCAAAGGCAAAATAATTTGGCGGTCCATTCGTTTAGAAGTTTCTCTTTCACGGTTTCAGGGAAGCACAGCTCAGGCTCTCTTCCAATCTGTCAGAAGCAAGAAAAGACATGGAGGTGGAGAGTGGAATGCCACCTTTCAGGCCAAGCTATCAGTCCCAAACATGTTTTTATTATTCTCTGGAAAATCAGGCTGTAAAAAAATGATTGTTGACACAGCCCTAATGACAGTACTGTGTGTGTGTAATGACGATGCTGTACTGTATGTATGTATGTATGTAAGTATGCTGCTGTAATTAAATAGGAATTTTATTATCCTAAGCCTCTGAGAGATTAGTGTATATGCCATTTCAGATCTCAGGATTTACAAAGCAAGCAGCGTTGATTCTTGCTGTTTTGCTGCAGAGGGCACACGTTCCTTTTGTGCCTCTCCGAGTTGCAGCTTATATAGAAAACCTGGCAAATAGCACCAAGCATCTGTGCTCAGAATGATGCCCTGCGGTGATAGTGCCATGGCTTTCAACACACTAAACCCTGAAATGTCACAAAAGCTACTTCTTCCTCCTTTAATTTCCCTTGGAATAAAATGTTTACCTATTATCCTGTGAGATCAAAACCCTACAGGCTATTTTGGTTACAATTTGAAGAGGACTCTCTTCTTTCCATGGGATGTCGTATCCATTTTATTTATACTTTACCTAATAAACTAGTTAGAAATTGTATACAGCTGCTAGTTATAAAGGCTCCCCAGGTGGCACAGTGGTAAAGAATCCAGCTGGCCAATGCAGGAGACATAAGAGATGTGGGCTCGATCCCTGGAGGAGAAAATGGCAACTCACTCCAGTAGTCTTGCCTAGAACATCTACTGGACGGAGCCTGGCGGGCTACAGTCCAGAGGGTCACAGAGTCCCACACGACCGAGCACAGCACAGCAGCTGGTCATTGAAGACCCAAAGAGAGTCGGCTTTAAAAAAGTTAACTGGGAGAATTCTTATTCTCCCATGATGGAGGAAAACTGTTTTAGAAGTTGGCAATTCATGTATGAAGATACCAGAGCCTACAGTGGGATCCAGACAACTTCCATTTTTTCAGCGTAGACATCTTTGTCATGTGATGGTTCCTTGGGGCCCCAAAACAGCTGTCAGAGCTACATCCATCTCATCCAAGTCCCAGGAAGGAAAGAACCTTAAGCGAAAGGGTAACATTGTAGCTAAATCAGCCCTCTGTTTAAGGAGTTTTCACCAGAAGTCCCATTCAAAAACTTCACTCACATCTTAACTAGCCAGAGCTTAGTCACATAGGAAACATACAGTTTATCACCTGAATATACCATTTCTCCAGAAAAATCAGTGTTCTATGTTAAGGAAGAAGGAGAGAAGTACTACTGCTTTGGTAGTTAGCAAAAAAATGTGTGAAAACAAGTATAAACAGTAGATTCTTCTCTCTTCCTGTTGTGTTTTCCACAGCAAATATTTATTCAGCATATAAATAAGCAGATAGCTGTAATTCTTTTCTGTTGATAGGAAAATGACTCTTTTTTTTTTTCATATTCAGTCTTTTAATTTACAGCTCCAAAATTCACACACTCAGGGAAGTTTCCCATGTCATCAGGCCCAGGCCCCCTCCCCAACCAAATACATCCTCTCGTAACAGCTGTCTAAACCCTATCTTCCTTTCTTTCACCACATTTTTCGCAGCTGCAGTTCTACATTTTTTCTGTCATTATTTACTTCATCCATCTCCATGAACTTGTGGGAACTGCTGGTGCCATTAAAGCAAGGCATCCCTTTCCACACACAACTAAAACTGCAACAGAGAGTGGGCTCTCAAAAAGTATATCTCTTTTTCTTTTACACAAATGCTGATAACAGTTTTATTCATAACAGCCAAAATCGGAAGCCCAAACTTCCACCAATAAATGAGTGAATAATAAATGATGTTCATCCACACAGTGGAACTCTAGTCACAAAGAGAAAGAGCTTTGAAAACACAGAGCTACTCAGTTGAGTCTTTAAAATATGGCAAAGTGGAAGAATACATCCTGTAAAATGCCAGGCTGGATGAAGCACATGCTGGAATCAAGATTGCCGGGAGAAATATCCATAACCTCAGACATGAGGATGACATCACCCTTATGGCAGAAAGCGAAGAAGAACTAAAAAGCCTCTTGATGAAAGTGAAAGAGGAGAGTGAAAAAGTTGGCTTAAAACTCAATATTCAGAAAACTAAGATGATGGCATCTAGTCCCATCACTTCATGGCAATTAGATGGAGAAACAGTATGAGAGTCTTTATACTTTTGGGCTCCAAAATCACTGCAGATGGTGACTGCAGCCATAAAATTAAAAGATGCTTGCTTCTTGGAAGAAAAATTATGACCAACCTAGATACCATGTTAAAAATCAGACTTTACTTTGCCAACAAAAGTTTGTCTAGTCAAGGCTATGGTTTTTCCAGTGGTCATGTATGGATGTGAGAGTTGAACTACAAAGAAAGCTGAGCGCTGAAGAACTGATACTTTTGAACTGTGGTGTTGGAGCAGAGTCTTGAGAGTTCCACAGACAGCAAGGAGATCCAACCAGTCCATCCTAAAGGAGATCGATCCTGAGTATTTGTTGGAAGGACTGATGCCGCTTTGGCCACCGCCGAAGCTGAAGTCGGCGGGGACCCGCGAGTGTTCCGGGAGCTCCGGCGGGTGACAAGCGCTCCCAGGGCAGGCGCTGGCCGAGCGCCCCGGGGCGGGCAGCGCCTCCCGTCTCCGGACAGCGCGTCCAGCCGAAGCCCGGAAAATGACTCTTCATCATGATAAAATGTAGCCCCAGCACAATGCTGAATAACTTTAGAATCATTGAATACTTTAAAGTACAATTTTTATGGTATTTTAGTGTTTTAAATTATTTGATAGTGGGATGTTTGGGTATGACACTTCGAATACCAGCTAAAAAGAGTGTTTCATTCTCATCCACATTCTATTTCTTAACCCTTTGAATTATAACAGAATTCTTATAAAGCTGAAATCCCCTGCATATATGTTTAAAAAACTAAAAGTTCCTTAACACATTTCATGCACTAATATGAATAAGTCCTATTGCTGTTATCAGCTCATGGCAGTCCGTTTGTGTTTTTCTTTCTCTATTAGGACCTGATTATTTTCCTGTCTACTGTAGTTTATTGCACAAAGAAATACTCTATCAATTATTCATAAATTTTTAGGTAACATGTTCCCACCCTATTAGGGACTCGAGTGATTAAATAAGGCAAATACTTTACAAATGACCACAAATGGGTCTAAATGGACAATATACTCCATAACAGTGAATTTTTTATCTGAAACTGTGCACTGGTAATTCTATGCAGCTACAGCATCTTCATCCCATGATCTATAAAACTGAATTTAAGACATGTGAAACTCCAAATGACTAAGATCATCATATGACGAGAATGAAGTGTTATCTGAGTCCAATATCTTACATACTCACTTAATGATAGTCCAGAAATTTTTCTTATTTTTAATTTTTTTTAATGGGCATTATAACAAAGACCTCTTTTTCTTATATTCTATTTCATTCTGTCTTTCTTATAGCTATCTATTCTTTTAGAATCTATTCTTTTTTTCTTTGGCAGTCCAATCAGTTCAGTCGCTCAGTCATGTCCGACTCTTTGCGAGCCCATGGACTGCAGCACACCAGGCCTTCCTGTCCATCACCAACTGCTGGAGCTTGCTAAAACTCATGTCCATTAACTCGGTGATGCCATCCAACCATCTCATCCTCTGTCATCCCCTTCTCCTCCTGCCTTCAGTCTTTCCCAGCATCAGGGACTTTTCCAATGAGTCAGCTCTTTGCATCAAGTGGCCAAAGTATTGGAGTTTCAACTTCAGCATCAGTCCTGCCAATGAATATTTAGGACTGGTCTCCTTTAGGATCGACTGCTTGGATCTCCTTGCAGTCCAAGGGACTCTCAAGAGTCTTCTCCAACACCACAGTTCAAAAGCATCAATTCTTCAGGACTCAGCTTTGTTTATGGTCCAACTCTCACATCCATACATGACCACTGGAAAAACTGTAGCTTTGACTAGACGGATCTTGGTCGGCAAAATAATGTCTCTTCTTTTTAATATGCTGTCTAGGTTGGCCATAGCTTTTCTTCCCAGGAGGAAGTGCCTTTTAATTTCATGGCTGCAGTCACCATCTGCAGTGATTTTGACGGAAAATAAAGTCTATAACTGTATCCATTGTTTCCCCATCTATTTGCCTTGGAGTGATGGGACCAGATGCCATGATTTTAGTTTTTTGAATGTTGAATTTTAAGCCAGCTTTTTCACTCTCCTCTTTCACTTTCATCAAGAGGCTCTTCAGTTCTTCTTCATTTTCTGCATTAAGGGTTGTGTCATCTGCATATCTGAGGTTATTGATATTTCTCCCTGCAATCTTGATTCCAACTTGTGCTTCATCCAGCCCAGCATTTCACATGATGTATGCTGCATATAAGTTAAATAAACAGGGTAACAATATACAGCCTTCACATACTCCTTTCCCAATTTGGAATCGGTCTATTTTCCTACGTCCGGTTCTAACTGTTGCTCCTTGACCTGCATACAGATTTCTCAGGAGGCAGGTGAGGTGGTCTGATATTCTCATTTCTTTAAGAATTTTGCAGAGTTTTTGTGATCCACACAGTCAAAAGCTTTGGCATAGTCAGTAAAGCAGAAGTAAATGTTTTTCTGGAGCTCTCTTGTTTTTTCTGTGATCCAATTGGTTCTCCTTAAAATAATGAAATCCACCAGCAGAGAAAATATCTAGTGAACTCTCCCTAAGGGGAAAAATATGTGTATAGAATACCTCATGGGCTCTTTATTACCCCAGAGCTGGAAGAATGGGCTTACAATCTCCTGTTGTTATTTAAGCAAGCATGAAAATGATGAATTTTAACATTGTTAATCATGCTTTCCACATTTATTTGGTGCCTTTTCTTCTCAAGAATACAGAATATTGTATTTTGACATTGATTTTCCAAATTTTCCATGATAGGTATGACAACCCAAGACAGATAAAGAAACAGAAGTTATATATAAGTTTTTTGCAAATTTGGAATAAGAAGCCACTTTCTCTGCCTATCAGTGCTGAGCTCTGTGCATGGGAAATGGGCACAGGAAACCATACATATATGTCTTCTTTCTTGATGATCCTTAGGGCATTTTATTCTTAGACTAGCATCCAGTTAAGGTCTGAGCCTTGTTGTTAAGAACAAGCATGTTCTAGGTTAGCAATTTGTATCTTCTTTGGATAACCTACTTTTGGGAAAAAGATGTGTAACTTGCATATATTTTTTGAAAGTAATCATCTTTTTTAGGACAAATAATTATAAATACTATAATACCAGGAGATTGCTGCTTATTTTTAATAACAGGAAATGTCAGTATAATCATGGACTTCCCTGATGGCTCAGACAGTAAAGAATCTGCCTGCAATGTGGGAGACCCAGGTTCAATCCCTGGATTGGGATGATCCCATGGAGAAGGGAATGGCTACACATTCCAGTATTCTGACCTGGAGAATTCCATGGACAGAGGTGCCTGGCGAGCTAGGCACACAAAGAGTCAGACATGACTGAGCGAGTAACACTTTCAATTTCACTTTTTCAAATATAATCATAAACAATAAATAATGCATTATCAATCATTCATTCTTCTAAAATGTTTCAGCAAACTATGTACAGATAGCTTTATTCAGGCATTTATAATTATAGCTACTTATGAAATTTTAAAACCGCCACTATCCATTAATGATAGATGATATTTTATAATAAAAATTCAGAGTGGTGAAATTAGATATGATGTGGAAAATATTTGTGATTTCAAGTGTTATTTAATAACAAAAAGCATTAGTATGGTAAATATGTATTAGAAAGTAGATGAAAGTGAAAGTCTGAAAGTTAGTTGCTCAGTTATGTCAGCCTCTTTGCAACCCCATGGACTGTAACCTGCCAGGCTCCTGTGTCCATGGACGTCTCCAGGCAAGCATGCTGGAGTGGGCTGCCATTTCCTCCTCCAGGGGATCTTCCTGACCTCAGGGTTTGTTCCCGGATTTCCTGCATTGCTGACTGATTCTTTACCATCTGAGCTGTAATTTCACATTTCATCCATTCATCCCACAACTATCCTGTGGCTATTATATGTGAGTTACTTTTCTGGATGCTGGTTTTGTGATTAATCAAAAACAAATTTTTCTGAATATTCATTTAGTGAGATGGTAAGACAAAAAGAAAATATAAAAATAAAGCAAATAAGCAATCATCTAGTTACCTCTAAAACATACACTGTTTTTGTTGATATGTGCTGCAGTTAAGCAGTGGTGAAGCTTGTGTCTGACTATCAGAGTCACTTAAATGTGTATTCTGGTTTCACCTTCATCACTTAGTAATGTGTGACCATAAGCTAATTGCCCATTTCAAATTTCTGTTCCATAATTTGGCACAGTAGTCCCTCCTTCTAGGTTTATTTTTGTTAAGAAAATAAAGTGAAATAAGTAGTGTCAGACACAGAACATGGTACCTAGCATGTAGCAAATATTCACAGCATGCTCACTGTTTACTTTTGGATTGTCATTACAGAAAAGCCACAGGCTATTTATAGGAAAAAACTGAGTATAACACACATAAATAATTGTGCACATTCAAAATAAGCATTCTATGTGCAGAAAAAGATTAATGTTAATATGGTTTATCTTAATGTTAACCTAAACCCTTCCAGATAAATGATATCAGGAGATAAAAGATACTATGTGCCTCATTTTCATCAAATTTAGGTCATTAATGCTAGTGATTAAGATGAACATATTTTGTCTGAAACAAGCTTTCTTTCCTTCCCCCCATCTTAACAAGGTGTAATTGACATATTAAAATTATAAGATATTTAAAGTGTATGTGAAGGAAAGTCCCTATACATATATTGTGAAAGTATTCTTCCAGTCAAGTTAGTTAACAAGTCTATCACCATCTGTGCGTGTGCTGAAAGCACTTGAGTTCTGCTCTCAGTAAATTTCAGTTATACAATACAGTGTTATCAACTATAGTCACCATGTTTTACATTTGATCCTTTTTAAGAAAGCTTTTTTTTAATCCAGTTAATTCACCAACCTTTTTTGATATCACTGGTAAAATGTTTTGGATAATGTTAAAGATTATGGGATTTTGGACGTTAATCAGCATTAAGAAAGGAAGGTAGGGAGGGAGGGAGGCAAGGAAGGAAGGAGGGAGGGAAGAAAGTTTAAGATGTCACTTTAGTTTTATGTATGCTGGAATACTGTGATTATTGTAGTGTTTTGTTTAGTTCTTAAAATGAAATGCTATTGTGTTATTTCTGGAAATTTCTGTCCTTGGCTTGCCTAGTGACTTAGGGCAGACTATTGAAGTCCTGCATGTTTCTTGCCTATATGTTGTAAACTTGATAAAACAAAAATTATAGAAGAAGCTACTGCTTCCCTAAATCCATCCTTCCTTTCTTCTTTAATAGCGGATCTCCCCACTGTCATTTGTTAGTTTGTTTTTAACCTGGGTGCATTTCTTTAAAGCTACCTGTGTATCTAAGCTCCAGTTAATATGTTCAGTTCAGTTCAGTTGCTCAGTCGTGTCCAACTCTTTGCGACCCCATGGACTGCAACATGCCAGGTTTCCCAGTCCATCACCAACTCCCAGAGCTTTCTCAAACTCATGCCCAAGTCAGCAATGCCATCCAACCATCTCATCCTCGGTTGCTCCCTCCTCTTGGCTTCAAATTTTCCCAGCATCAGGGTCTTTTCCAGTGAATCAGTTCTTCGAATCAGGTGGCCAAAGTATTGGAGCTAAAGCTTCAGCATCAGTCCTTCCAGTGAATATTCAGGACTGATCTCCTTTAGGATGGACTGGTTGGATCTCCTTGCAGTTCAAGGGACTCTCAAGAGTCTTCTCCAGCACCACAGTTCAAAATCATCAGTTCTTCCACACTCAGCTTTCTGAGCAACTCTCACATCCATACATGAGTACTGGAAAAACCATAACTTTGAGACTGTATGGATCTTTGCCAGCCAAAAATGTCTCTACTTTTCAGTATGCTCTCTAGGATGGTAATAGCTTTTCTTCCAAGGAGCAAACATCTTTTAATTTAATGGCTGCAGTCACCATTGGCAGTGATTTTGGAGCCCAAGAAAATAAAGTCTGTCACTGTTTCCATTGTTTCCCCATTTATTTGCCATGAAATGTTGGGACTGGATGCCTTGATCTTCGTTTTTTGACATAATATGACATAAGTTAAAATGCCAGTTAATATGACATAAGCTAAAATGTAACATGACATGTCTTGGAAGAGCCCTGCAAAGAAATGGTATTATCTTCTCTATCTCTTCCTCTCTTCTGCTTCCTTAATATGGATGTGATGGCTGGAGAGCAGGAAGCCATTTTAGAGCTGAAAGGCAGATTTATGTGTCTAGAATTCTGGGGCAAAATAAAAAAGACCCTGGGCCTGGAGCATTGTGATGAGACAATCTAGCCCTGCATTTATTGGCTCTGAACTTTTTTTTTTCTTTGCTTTTAAAAAAAATTGTTTATTTATTTATTCCTTTACATCATCATGTTGGCTTTGCCATACATTGACATGAGTCCACCATGGGTATATATGTGTTCCCCTTCCAGAACCCCCCTCCCACCTCCCTCCCAATTCCAGCTCTCTGGGTCATCCTGGTGCACCAGCCCTGAGCACCCTGTATCAAGCATCAAACCTGGGCTGACAATTGATTTCACATATGATAATTTACATGTTTCAATGCTTGAACTTTTTTTATAAGACAGAAGAAATCCTGCTGTGTTCACACCATTAATTTAGATTATCACTCATAACCAAACATAATCCTAGAAACTTAAAGTGACATGGGGAAATTTTATATATTGTGGAATATTTGAGCTGTATTAAAACCTGAAGTCTTTTCCTCCATTTCGTTTTTGTAACAAGTCAGCCCTCGAGGTGGAACTTTTGTCTTGGCAGTATGTCTCTTGTGGTGTTTTCATGTTTCAGGTTCATAGTCTCTTCTACAAAGTCCTAAATCTGTAAGTGTTAGTCAACCTGTTTGAATGTGTGGACTTTTAGGTCAAGAATATCTCTGTTCGTTTAAGCAGCACTGCTTAAAAAGTTAACATTTTTATTGGCCTTCTGTTTATAGAGAATTTCCCCGGGTTTCTTAGCTCCTCAGAGTTTATATACACATCTCTATACCTGTTTTGTCTGCCTCAGTTTCTATATTTGATCTTATAGATCCTCACAAGATACCATTCTTAATTTCCCTGGCATTTCTATTATTCTTCCACCTTCTTTCAAGAATCTAATATGTTTAAAGAGTGGAAAGTTTGTAGAAGTAGTTGTGTAAAACAGATTTTTTTAAAGATTCTATTTCTGTGTTTTCCTCGTTTATACCAGTTAGGTTCTTCTCCACTAACACAGCATATTAGACAGCCCCAACATTTCAGTGCTTACAACAATCTCCATTTATATTTCTGTCTCCTAGATGTATGGTATGGTGGGGAGCTCTACTTCTGATGCAGATTGGATCAGATCTGCTCCATGTGGCTCTCACTCTGCAACTGGCAGCAATCCGGGTCATATTCTTCCACTGGGGGCAAGAGCAAGAGGACTGAGCCTCCTATGGACTCACCTCTCAACTGTAATCCTCTGACTTCTGATATTCCACTGGGCAAAGTCAGTGAGGCTGGGGTGTCTATCCCGCCTCTTCCACTGAGATGCATTGCAGTTAGCAGTGAAGGTTTAGATCTAGAATCCTATTACAGAAAACTGAAAATTTGAGGCAATACTTTATTCCACCATTGTGAGTGAGTATGTTTTCCCTTGATACCCACATGCACGCGCACACACACACACACACACACGCACACAAGCACAGAGTCATCTAATTCTGACTTTAAGCTCTAGATGGAGTAATATTCCATTGTATATATACATACCACGTCTTCTCTATCCATTCATCTATCCTTGGACATTTAGGTTGCTTCCGTGTCCTGGTGATTGTAACTAGTGCTTTACATATATGCACTGCCACGTGTGAGATAAATAGCTAATGGGAGGCAGTTATATAGCACAGGGAGCTTAGCTCGGTGCTCTGTGGTGACCTAGAGGGGTGGGATGGTTGGGGGAGGCTCAAGAGGGAAAGAATATATGAACACATGTAGCTGATTCACTTGGTTGTACAGCAGAAACTAACACAACTTTGTAAATCAATTATGCTCCAATTCAAAAAGGAGATCTAGATGGAGAGAAATCCAAAAAGGAATATATGTACTTTGGGAGGTTTGATCTGTATTTTAGAGAATTCTTTATTTTTATAGTCTTTAGAGAGAGAGATTTTACATTTTATATTTAGTCATAAATCATAAGTTAGTATTAAAATATAGATGGGTTGGTCAGTTAACCAAACTATATATGGTATATATTTAACAGATTCCAAAGGCCAAGGCTATCAGCGAGTATCCTGAAGGGCACGTTGGGTCTCTTGAGGAAATTTGCTTTTGCTTCTGATAACTGGTGTCACTTCATCTTAGGATCCAGCTGATTTTACTTAATGGACACAATGAAGCTAGTGGCTAACTTTACTGCCTCAGATTCTTCCAGCTCAATGATGCTTTGAGAACTGTGCTAAAAATACTCTGCTCAACAGAGTATAGTTTCTCTATATGATTGCAATATACTTTGGTGCCTCTGTGGACATAAAATATTATAGCTCCATGACAGTCTGCTTCATTGGTTGTTAGAGGTCAGGCCAATTATAAATAGGTGCTTAAGCTTTTAAAAATTTATCGTTCATGCCACCAGATCACAGTTTGAAAAACAGAAACTTCAATCATGATGGTATGTTGGATACCACAGATTTATACTTGTAAAGCTGAGGAATATGCACAAAAATAGCTCAATATACTTAGTTGGTTTCTAACAATTATAGTATCACTCAATATAGTTAGTTGGTTTCTAAAAATTATAGTGGTTCAGTGTAGTTAGTTGGTTTCTAACAATTTTGGCATCATTCGCTGGGAGAGGAGAGAACTTTTCTGCTCTGTGCATATCCTTGTGTACCCTCACATTTTCTGGCTCCCTGGCAGTTAGGTAGGGCCAGTTACTGGATCTAGACAGTGATCTGAGAGTAGGTAATTGTGATCTGCTGGGCCAGTGGTAAGAACCAACGTGCCACCCTCTTGCTCATTTTCTCCTATTGTATTGACTTGAAAGTCACATGTGGAGATGGTCATACCACAAGATTGAAGCAAGCTGGGTCATGGGGTGACCATAGGGAGTACAGTTACCTCAGGTGCTCACTCAAGCTGCTGTAGGACTGGCAGACAAGGAATAAAGGATACTGGAGCTATGGCTTGCATTCTTTCAGGTGTTTAGGGCCATTATTTCCATTTTACAGATAAAGTGACTGAAGTTCATAAAGTCAGTATATTTTGCCAACCCACTGAGTGATAATCTGACATTTTCTACAGTATGGTGGTTATAGTTATTCCAGCTACTGACTTGTATCTGTAATAGCTTGATCTTTATTCATTTGTAGAAATTTATTGGACCTGCCACCTTAGAAAATGATAAAACTGTGTGAGAAAATTTAGTCATAAATATTAAGTTAGCTTTAGTTTTTATTTTTCTTATGGACAATATTGATCATTTTTCTATATATTTGGGGGTGCTGTGTGCTCCCCCATTATCACCCTCCCCACATGCACACACAACACCCACACATAGACATCTTTGTCTATCGACGGTTAGTGATTCACAGTATCTAGGAGATGCAGAGGTGGTACAAAATGGGAACAAGGAGATCTGGTCCTAATGATGCCAGTTATTCACTCTGTGATCCTAGAAAAATGCAATTTGTGAGCCTCAGTTTTCTCTTTCTTAAAAGAAGGGGTTTAATTAGATGAGCACTTTGTTTTTTTCAAACTGAGTCCCAAAAAAGTAATGAGTTATACATCTACAGAAGATCTCTACTAGCATTTCTAAAAGACTATTTTTTAGAGCAGTTTTAGGTTCACAGCAACATTAAGAGAAATGTACACGGAGTTCTCATATTCTCTCTTCCCCTACACATCCATAGCCTTCCCTATTACCAGCAGCACCCTCTAGAGTGGTGCATTTGTTAAAACTGATGAACCCAGCATTAGGGTGTTTTCCAATGAGTCAACTCTTTGCACCAGGTGGCCAAAGTATTGGAGTTTCAGCTTCAATATCAGTCTTTCCAGTGAACACCCAGGACTGATCTGCTTTAGGATGGACTGGTTGGATCTCCTTGCAGTTCAAGGGACCCTCAAGAGTCTTCTCCAACACCACAGTTTAAAAGCATCAATTCTTCGGTGCTCAGCTTTCTTCACAGTCCAACTCTCACATCTATACATGACTACTGGAAAAACCATAGCCTTGACTAGATGGACCTTTGTTGGCAAAGTAATGTCTCTGCTTTTCAATATGCTATCTAGGTTGGCTATAACTTTCCTTCCAAGGAGTAAGCGTCTTTTAATTTCATGGCTGCAATCACCATCTGCAGTGATTTTTGGAGCCCCCCAAAAAGTAAAGTCTGACACTGTTTCCACTGTTTCCCCATCTATTTCCCATGAAGTGATGGCCACATCATAATCATCCAAAGTCCATAGGCTACATTAGGGTTCACTCTTGCTTGTATCCATTTTATGGGTTTGGACATATGTGTAATTCCATATATTTATTATTATAATATACTGCACAATACTTTCACTGCCCTAAAATCCTCTGGGGGCCTCCTTTTCATTCCTCCTGCACACAATCCCTAACAACTTTTTACTGTTTTAGCTAAATATCTCCATAGTTTTTCTAGGATGTTACAGTTGTTATCATGTAGTAGGTAGCCATTTCAGACTGGCTTTATCACTTAGTAATATGCATTTAAGGTTCCTGAATGTCTCTTCATGGCTTGATAAGCACATTTCTTTTTAGTTTGTTTGAATGGACCACAGTTTATTCATTTATCTACAGAGGACATCTTATTTGCTTCCAAGTTTTGGCAGTTATGAATAAAGCTGCTCTAACATCTGAGTGCAGATTTTTATGTACCCATAAGTTTTCATTTCCTTTGGGTAAATATCAAGGATTGCTGGATCCAGCTAAATTACTAGAATGTGTAGGGAGAGTTTCCCTGGTGGCTCAGATGGTAAAGTATCTGCCTGCAATGCAGGAGATGCAGGTTCAATCCCTGGATCAGGAAGATCCCCTGGAGGAGGGAATAGCAAATCACTCCAGTATTCTTCCATGGAGAATTCCATGGACAGAGGAGTCTGGCGGGATAGTCCATGGAGTCACAAAGTCACACAAACATACAGTCATTGTTTGAATAGATGATCTCTTACATCTTTTCCATCTCTAACATTCCTTGATTCTGTGAATTTTTACACACATATATATGCACATACACAATTTAGTAGTTTTAAAAGATATTTGTAATATACTAAGTGAAAAAAATTTCATTCCATAAAAGCAGTACATATAAATTTTGTGAGTGTATGTATAGTAATATATATATATATATATGTATGTATGTATGTATGTATATGTATAATAGAAAAAAACCCCGTCAATCCTAAAGGAAATCAGTCCTGAATATTCATTGGAAGGACTGATGCTGAAGCTGAATCTCCAATACTTTGGCCACCCAATGCGAAGAACTGACTCATTTGAAAAGATTCTGATGCTGGGAAGGACTGGGGGCAGGAGGAGAAAGGGACGACAGAGGATGAAATGGTTGGATGGCATCACCTACTCAATGGACATGAGTTTTAATAAACTCCGAGAGTTGGTGATGGAGAGGGAAGCCTGGCATGCTGCAATCCATGGGGTCGCAAAGAGTCGGACATGACTGAGTGACTGAACAACAACAAATGTCTAGAAATTTCCTTTTTACATTGTGTAAAACTCTTTCTCCATCTAATATCACCTAGCTCCTATTGTTACTGTTGCTGTTGTCATTATTACTACTACTGTTTTTGTTACTATTATCATTGTCTTCTAGAGCAAGACAAAGTAATACTCATCTTTCTTATATATTATAGCATTCAATTTGGGGAACAGCCTTATGATTGCCTTTTTGTTATCTTTCACCCTTCAAGTGTTTTATTTTATGCTGCTAGGACCATATATCCCATTCAGGATAGCCTCACTTTATGCTATTTTCTTAGCATAAATATTAATGGCATTTCTTTTCAATCCCAATAATTTCCTAATAAAGGAATAAAGTATATAGTCACTCCATGTCTCTGTAATACTGTCTACCAAATTTATTCTGCAGATTTCTAGATCTCAAGAGTGCTGTATGAAAAAAGAGGAAAATATATTTAGGAATCATTTGCATATGCCATCCCCCTTTGCATAGATTCACAAAGAACATTGATGAGAATTTCTGGAGGAAGGAGATCTGTTTTATTTTGTTTGTCTAACTGTTTTTCAAACTTTTAAAATCATCATGGAAATACCTGTTGCTCCAAGAAAACAGCTTAAAATTTTCTCCTTTATAACAAGAACTTAGGTGAATCTTGAATTTTAATGCCAGTTACTTTAAGATTCTTTTCCAAATTCTCAGACAATTTTTCCCCAGAATATTAACCACACTAGCTCTTTGTTTTCTGTCTGTAGAAGGAGGGAATTACAGTGGGCTCTGAAGCTCAACAAGTTAGAAAAACCTTGGCAACCATCAGAGAAGGACCTCCCTCAACTTACTTCCCCAGTGTTGGTGACTCATGGTAACTCAGAATCAGTGGGACACTGGGGTGGTGGCAGTCCTTGGACATTAATGAAGAGCATCATTGTAGCTTGGGGGATTGACCGTTGTGTGAATGGTAACTGGAAACTAGTCAGAGGATTTGAAGAAAGTTGAAGAGCAGTTATCCAAGTGTGATATCAGAGGCAGAGCTCCATGGAAACCATGTTGTAATGGCCCCATCAGCACTGATTCCATCAGTGCTCTTACCTTCAGGAACACTTCTTCCCCAGGACACAGGGTACCACCTTCTAGTCGTCTCCTATACTAGAGAACCATGGATTTGTTATTGTCTAGTCCAAGAATAGATGTTAACCAAAACAAAAGTGGGAAAAAGACTTCTAAGATGTCTTATTTGGTTTGAAAATCAATACCTTTTGAAGTCCACTAATTTAATTTCGTCAATTGGGTACACTGGATTTAAGTGCAATAGCATTTATAATTAAAGAAAAGACAAACACAATTACTGTTGAATATGCATTACCCTTACAAGGCAGAGGCAGCCATAGAGAGTCAATTTTAAAATGATGTACTGCTGAAGATTACATTTTTAATTGTCTTTCAACTGCACTGACATAAATCACTCTGGCAATATATTTCTTGGATTTGCATAATGACAGAGTACGGCAAGATTAGTTATCATTTTTAGCTACTGGTTTTTCTGGCATGATGCTTGTCATCACATCTGTGTGTATTCCCTTTCCAAGGCCAGAGTGACATTATATGCATACATTTTGTGAACCAAAGAATTGAACACATCCCTGGGTCATATAGCCTATTGTATTAGTAAACAACTAAACAATATCTAGAGGTTTAAAAGGACCATTTTACAAAGACGTCTTAGAGCGCTTCTGTAAAATTGACACACAGGCTTTTGCTTGTACAGTTGGCTTGTGCATGCTGCCCTCTGTCTACAAAAATTCAAGAAAAATAAAATTCTGTCCTAAATTGTCTAGTAAGAACAGGGTGTTCCAAGTACATGTGTTCTGTAACTTGCTGGACTTGTATTTGTAGGGTAACAAAGACCATTTCAGATCTAAGGATAAGTTCTGTTTCTATAAAGATCACTGTGACTAAGGATTTTGGAACTTGGAACGTATTCTGATTCTGTCTTAAAAACAGAGCTATATAAATAGTAAATGGGCTCTCAGGAAGTTTACTGATTTCTTGCTGAGGCTGTGTGTTTGGCTATGAGAAGGGTTAGGAGGAAAGACTGTTAAAATAGCTGAAGTAGAATATGACAAGCCTGCTTTACCTGTCCTGAGAGCTGGGGCTGTAGAGTTTATGAAGCTGTCACCTTTCTTCCATTTCTAAGTGCTCCCCTCCCCAGCATCCCTCCCAGTCAAGCTCCCAGGATAGTAGTCATGAACAGTAGGGGAGGCATGTCTAGCCTCCCAGATCTTACCTGTCTGGGATCCAAATGTCTGTGTTCTTCATACGTGCATCCACTTAGAGGTGAGCCTTCTCAAAGATGTGATCCTGAAATAGATTTTCCACCTCCTAGGTTATGGGAGTCCCCCAGAGCTTGAATCAACCTGCAGATTCCTGAGCTTCTTTTAGAGCCTGATTTCCCAGATCAGAAGTGGCCTGGGCATTTCTATGTCCCCCAAACCAATAATCAAAACATCTAAGTCCCTTCCCTGCAGATCAAAAATCTGTTTTCCTCAAATCAGTTAAACTCAACAAAGAGAAAAAAATACTAATTAAATGAACTCACATAAGGTGGGAGTAAAAATAATAAAGTATATTTGATATTTTTAATTTTTCTCAAAGTAGTTTTACTTCATCATATTAGAACTTTATAGCAGAGGGAAAAAAAGGAGATTACCATCATTTTTTAGATAAGGAAATTCACCTTGTATATCAGCAACAGCAAATCTTTCTTAACCACAAAATGAATATAAATCCTTCTCAAAATCATCATCAATGATAGGAATTATAGATGAGAGAGTGAGATCTTCAGACCAGCTGAACAATGTACTTTTTGGTCACAGGGATACCCAGAGACTGACTGGGCCTGATTGAGTGTTCTTCTCTGGGTAAACCCTGTTAGGTCATTCCAAATGGTCAGTTTCTTCCCTTCTGAAGCTTGTAGATCTACAGTGTCTTCATCAAAGCTCCCACAACAGAATCAGTGAGGACAGGAAAGGAGGAGAGAGATGATTAGAGATGGGCAAATTAAGCTCTTTATAACTCTGCCTGTGTTCCCACTTATTACATGTTTTCGTGTTTTCATATTTGGCATAGCTGTGAGCAGGACCAGTTTTAGGTATGGGTGAAGTAAACTGCTGTTCATTTATTCAACCTTTGTTTACTGGTTTTCTTCCTTATGCCAGGCACTTCTCTTGACATAAGGGCAACAAAGATGAGAAGAAATACTCATAGCCATAAGGTATCTAATCTAAAGGAGAGAGAGACACAAAGCAAAAACTACAGTCATAAGATTGCTGTGGTGGAATTATGCTGAAGCTTAGATCTGATGGATAAAATAGGAGTTTGTCAGTCCAATAAGTGAGAAGGTTCTAGAGACAGGGATCATGTGCTCTAAGGAGCAGCGAGACCAAGTGACAAGTTCCAGAAAGTGCAAGTATAATGAGCGCTGTCTGAGGGGCCAGAGCCAAGTGTAAATTTCGCCTGGGAGGCAGATCATAAAAGATTCAGGGTACCTTGCTGAAAGTTCAGATTTTCATGCCCTTGTCAATTGAAAAGAATTGAAGACTTTTTAGCTGGGAAATTAGAAGGATCACTGGCCACAGCTGAGGAGGGAGGAGATAGACAGGAAGGCCCACACTGGAGCAACAGATGCAGGCATAGGAGAGAGCTGGGAGTTATGAGAGATATTTATGGATTGTGAAATATGGAACCTCAGTTTAACTGATAGGTGAGGTTGGTGGTATGCATGGATGGATAGATGGATGGACGGATGGATGGATGAAAGGATGGATGGTAGGTAAGGGAAAAATCTAGGCTCACTTTCTGTTTTCTGACTTAATCATCTGGAAGGTGTTTACCAAGTGAGTACAGAAGAAGAAACACTTGAAGAAGTCATATAAATAATTGCTCATCAAATAAAACTTGATGTACAATTTTCTCATAGTGTACTGAATAAGATAATGCTCGTTGTAAACTATGCATGAAAAATGCAGTGACTGTTTAATAATTACCATAACTATAAAATAAGTAAGCATTTTATGCTCATCTCCTTTGAAGATGTTATTTGGTACAATTACAAACAAATTAAGATTATATGATGTATTTATGTTAGAGTCTGACATAAATTTTATAGTAACAGAATAAAAAATGAAAGGTTTGAAGGACATATGTGGTAGTCCGATTGATATTTAAGCCAGTTGATATCCTTTACTGATTTCTTTGCTTATGTGTTTCCCTTAATTCTTGTAGCCTCTTGTGCGCATAGTATTTCAGAGAGTTAAATTGTCATTTTAAACAAATATAATGTGAATAGAAAATGTTTACTTCAAGGACTTCACATCCTAAATATACAAAATCCGTATTAATTTTCTTTTCTAAAAAAAGTCATCATTAGATTTAAATCAGACCAAACTGATCCACTGGGTAGATTTAGAGAGGGAAACAAAGATATATTTTCACGTTGGTTTAGAATACTGAGTCCTGAACTTAGAAATTACAATTGAAGACATCTTGTAGGGAATTCTAAAATAACAATACAATTCTAGGTCTTGTCAAAACAACCCTATAGTTTGGGGAATTTGACTGTCTAAGGTCACTGAGCTGGCAACAGGATGAATTTCAGTGAATTTTTTAATGCTTGTCAGTCTCTGACGAAGGACATTCCCAGCCATATCTATCAGGGAGCTTTTCAGTTGTTCCATTTTATAATTCAGTAAGTGTTCTGTGACCATCCATTGCATACAGTTTCTGTGCTAGGTCCTGAGAAGAAGAGATGAATGGGACTTAGTTTTGTTGACAGAGCCTGTGGACCACTAAAGGAGCAGAGGAGTAGAATAATAAATCACACCACAGCATGGTCAGCTTGTGATTGATAGAATGGTTTCAAAGTAAACAAAGAGTCAGAGAGAAGAAATTAACTCTGTAATTAATTCTCATGGGGGACAGGAATAATCAAGAAAGATTCTTGGAGGAGGTAGCCTTGGAGTGGAACTATGAAGAGTGAGTAGGAAGGTGATAAAAGTGGTAGATATTTTGAACAAGCCCTGTGGCACAGGTGCGGGGGTGGGGGGGCATTAGGCAATGGCACTGAGTGGGGAGTTCAGGAGACAAGCTTGCTAACTTCTGATTCCATTGTTCTGAGAAAGAATCCAAGAATCTGCATTTTTGACAAGTACCCCAGGTGATTCTTAGGCAGACTATAGTCGACCTTAGTGCATCCTTTGATTTTAAATTACTTGCGCCTAGATCGCCTTAATTATCCCTGAGTCCATAGTACCTAACACTATCTGACACAGAGTAGGTGATCAATAAATGTATCTTGAGGAACAAGACCATTTGAATCATAAGAAATAATTCCTCCTCAATTTCTTAGCTACTTTCTGCTTCGACTGTGAGTAGGTGAGTAGGTGACTTCTGTCTCATTCCCCTTTGAGAAAGTAAGAGGATTGACTGTCATAAAGACAAAAATTAGGAAGGAAATTTTTAGTAGAACAGTATTAGGTTATTTTAGTGGAAGAAAAATTAGGCTGCTGGTTTACTTTCTGTCTTTTCTGCTTCAAAGGCTTAAAATAAGAAAAGTGTTCTATGAAAGTACTTTCAACTTTTTGAATATGTAGTGTTCTCTCAGCACACACCAGCCACCATTTTTTTTCATTTAATCATCTGCTGATAAAGTCCTAGGAATATAGAGATGAAAAAGACTACCCTCAGCAAGCAGTCAACCTAGAGATGAAGACTAACAAGCAAAACTCAATTACTCTACGCAGTGACACATGCTAAGGACTACAGAGTAAGTGCCAAAGTAAAGGACTTCCCATATGCTATCATCTCACTTACTCTAAGAACCTTATTAAGATAAATATTTTTCAGATGATGAAACTGTGTCTTAGGAGTAAAGTGATTCATCCCAGTTCATGTAATATAGTAGCAAGGGCTGAAACTATAATTTGAATTCAGCATCTGTAAAAACATGTTTCTATTACTCATTGCATTTCTCCATCACTATACCCTCCTTTTGTTTCTGTTGGTTTTATTTATTCATGCCCAAATAATGAGGAAAGATAATTGAGCTGTATCAAGGAACTAACATATTTCCTCAAACTTCAGGTTCAAAATGGAAAGATATCCTAGAAGAAACAGAACCTCTGTGATATCAATATGCTATCAGACCTCAATCATTCTTTTAGTGTCCTTGTATTCAAAGTCCAAATGTGTATTACACTGACACTGAAAATTTACATTTTGCCACTTGTCCAACTCTTAAGGGCTCTTAATAATGTTAATAGATTTTAGCCATGAATAATGTTCATTTTCTTTTACCAAAAGTACCATTTTCTGCATGATGATTTTATTAACATAACATATTTTCCCAGTTAGTACATACCAAGGTTAACTTAAAATGAAAAACTGGCAATTGTGGTCAGAAATCAGACTGCTTGGACACAGTACATTTCATCATGTGTGAAGTAAAAGATGGATAGGATTGTACTAAATTTCAAAGTTTGAAAGCACCCATATTTTAAAAAATCATTACTTTTTAAAAAGAAAACCTGACACTAAGATTAAAAAAAAAACGAAACTACAGTTCTTAGATAACTCAATACAGTTGATTTTTCACTAATGTGATATTTTTACATGTGCATGCATGCCCAGTCATGTCCAGCACTTTGTGACCCCATGGACTAGATGGCCCTCCAGGCTCCTATGCCCTTCGAATTTTCCAGGCAAAAATTCTGGAGTGGGTTGCCATGCCCTCCTCCAGGGGATCTTCCCAACCCAGGGATCAAACCAGCATCTCCTGAGACTTCTTCATTGGCGGAAGGGTTCTTTACCACTGTGCAGGAAACCCTCATTTTTACATCAGTATTTATTTTTAAAAATGACGCTAGTCCTAAACCACTTGAGATTTTTTTTCTGTTCATACCAGCTAATGGTCCAGCTTTGATTTACCCATTATTTGACTCCTTGCTGTGTAGGTTGACAAATAATTTTGAGTTTTCTCAAACTCAGTCCATAAACCAGTATGTTATTTGTTATACTTTCTCATGTATAACCGATTGAAGCAGACTCAAATAGGCCAATTCTAGTTCCAAAAGGGCATTTTTGGTAGGTGGATTTTTATTTTATCCATTACTTGTGTAATGCCCTTGGATTTACAGTCATTCAATTTATAAGACTTATAAATTTACCAAGGTTTGCAGCAGTGTGAGCTCAATTATTGTAAGAAAAAAACCCAACATTGAATATAAATATGTGTTTTTATCTATCATATTTTAGGCTTTTAGTATCTTAAGAGCACAGTGAATTTTGTTTTATTGATGCATTTCAAGGCTTAGCCAAAATTTAATTTTCTTGATGTCAAAACCTTTTGTTGATCTATGATGAGATAAAATTTACCCTGCTCAGAAAACTTTCTTGATCATTTAATTATGCTCATAAATTCTTAGAAACCTCTAGATTTTTATATAGACATTTATAAAATTTTATTTCTCAAGGACATGCACTTACTAATAACTGAGATGCATCAATTATGAATCCATGTTTAGGGAGTTTGCTTTTTTACTTTTAAATGGAAGCTTTTAGGAATACCCTTCATTAAGAGCCTATATTCTTCTTTTCCTGCTAAATGCATGTTTAACCAAACATTTTGAAAAGACTTGTTCTTAAAGCAGGAATCAGAGCAAGCAAGCTCGAAAGGAGGTTATCCATCTGAGCTCTAAATCAATACCCAAAGCTATTTTCTATACTGGTCTAGTAAATGATATCACTATGTTTGAAGAATGAAAGAAAAGATATCCTCTGTAAAGTCACAACAGATTGCTTTTAGAGACAAATCTACCGTATCTGAGCCAAACACACCATATTATCTAGGATTTTCAGAAACTTATGTCCTTTGTACTACTGTCGTAAACTATGCTGAAGCAATCTAAAAGGACAGAAATCCATGGTAGATTCTTCTGTAAATTCATTTTAGAACTGTTTAGACTCATTCATATATTTCCCTTCCTCTTCAGAAGGTTTAGTTTGAATTGCAACTTGTGGTTTTATTTTTTAAAAGAATTGCATGAATATTTAAAATGTAATTTGGTGTACTATGTTATTGATCATGCATTATTTATGTTAAAATTCTCTTTAATCATAAGGACTTGCAAAGTGTATGACAGGGAGAGTGGGGTGAATTGCTTCTTTGTATTTGGAGTCATTAACTCAGGGGTTATAGCAACAATAAATTCTCAAGGTAAGTGCCTTGGTTTTTCTGCATTTTATTTATAGAGGTGCAAAAGTTCTCATAAAGGTTTGGAAACAAACTGATCGGGCTTGGAAATACCCATCTACCACATTCATGTGTTTCAGCAAATAAATATTAACTTCCTAAGAATAAGACAGATTTACAAAAGATGAAAAAAGCATCATGTTTGACCTGCTTGTTTCCAATGAAAAGGAAAACCATAGTACACCTCTCAGCTAGAAATGTCTTGGATATAGAGGCTCTATTTATTTCTTTAAGAGACTATTTATTATTCTAAGAGTTCCCAGGGCTAGTTTACAATCACCCAAAGAGTGAGGTTCTTTTATTTCCTTTATTGAACTTTTTCTCTTCTCTCTTAAGACATACTTTGACCCTCTTCTATTTTTAAAAACACTTAACTGAGGTGGAACATATACTCCTCACTACTTAAATGTGATCAGTTCCTTTAAGTATTCTCAACAGGATCCAGACTCAAGTCCCTTTTTAATCCTTTTTTGATGGCGCTGTGGTTGTAAAAGTGCAATCATGAAAGTCAGGACGAACTAAGGTCAGATCCTCGTTCTGCCACCTAATAGCCTTGATCTTTGCATCCCTTTGGAGAGGAAATGGCAACCCACTCCAGTACTCTTGCCTGGAAAATCCCATGGATGGAGGAGCCTGGTAGGTTATGGTCCATGGGGTCACAAAGAAAAGAAGCGACTTGTCTCTTTCTCGCATCCCTTATTTGACCACGTTAAGCCTCAGTATTCCCATCTGTAAAATGAGAGTAAAATTTTTCTTTACATAGTTATTGTAAATAAGAGATAACTTATATAAAATGAGTAGTAAAAGGCTGGGCAAATAGCAGGCATTTTAAAAAATAGCGACTCACTATAAACTGACTGACTCCTTTTTATTAAGGAAATTATATATTGTATTATGCTCCTTATTACACTCAGTCTCTCTTCTGCACTCGTGCTGTGGAGTTTTTGGTCCTTTGTGCATATTGTTATTTACTCCTTTTATTTTAGTTTTGTTATACATTCATAATCCTTCATCAGAAACCCATGAGGAAGATGTGTTTTGAATTACCAGCCTTTAGAATGTAATGCAGTGGCCCCTGAATTACCTGCATGTTATCAAATATGCCCCTTGCCTAGGTTTATTCTGGAATAACTGCCTGGAATCAAGTTCAGTTCAGTTGCTCAGTTGTGTCCTACTCTTTACAATCCCATGAACTGACGACAGCACGCCAGGCTTCCCTGTCCATCACCAACTCCTGGAGCTTGCTCAAACTCGTGTCCATCAAGTTGGTGATGCCATCCAACCAGAGTCACGTCTCTGCTATTTAATACACTGTCTAGGTTGGTTGTAGCTATGACTACACGAACTTTTGTCAGCAAAGTCATGTCACTGCTTTTTTCCATCTTATTCTCTGTTGTTCCCTTCTCCTCCTGCCTTCAGTCTTTCCCAGCATCAGGGTCTTTTCCAGTGACTCATTTCTTGGCATCAGGTGGCCAAAGTATTAGAGCTTCGGCTTCAGCATCAGTCCTTCCAGTGAACACTCAGGACTGATCTCCTTTAGAATGGACTAGTAGGATCTCCTTGCAGTCAAGGGACTCTCAAGCGTCTCCTCCAACACCACAGTTCAAAAGCATCAATTCTTCAGTGCTCAGCTTTCTTTATAGTCCAACCTCACATCCATACATGACTACTGGAAAAAGCATAGCTTTGACTAGATGGATCTTTGTTGGCAAAGTAATGTCTCTACTTTTTAATATGCTGTCCAGGTTGGTCATAACTTTCCTTCCAAGGAGCAAGTGTCTTTTAATTTCATGGCTGCAGTCACCATCTGCAGTGATTTTGGAGCCCAAGAAAACAAAGTCTGTCACTGTTTCCATTGTATCCCCATCTATTTGCCATGAAGTGATGGGACCAGATGCCATGATCTTAGTTTTTTGAATGTTGAGTTTTAAGCCAGCTATTTCACTGTCCTATTTCACTTTCATCAAGAGGCTCTCGATTTCCTCTTTGCTTTCTGCCGTAAGGGTGGTGTCATCTGCATATCTGAGGTTATTGACATTTCTCCTGTAATCTTGATTCCAGCTTGTGCTTCATCCAGCCTGACATTTTGCATGATGTACCCTGCATATAAGTTAAATAAGCAGAGTAACAATATACAGCCTTGATGTACTCCTTTCCCAATCAAGTATGTTAATACTTTTGCAGTGAAAAATATGGATATTAGCACTTGGTCCCTTTATTAGGGACTAAAAAAGACTTACATTGCCTCTTATTATTTCAGGTCAGATTTTGCCACCAAAAGGGTTAAAAACAATGCTTACTTTTTTGTGCTCTTGGTTTGGGATCTGTAGACAAGATATTAACCTCAGTCAATTCATGGGCCACCTTTGAAGATCACTTTGGTCCAGAGTCAGTCATCAACAGTACATGAATATTCCTTCCTTCTGAGTCATCAACAATTTTATAAATATACTTTAAAATATTTTCAAGTCACTATGATAAAAACAAAGTGATGAGAAACTTTTTTTCCTTGTTTTTACATTTGCTTAAAAAATTCATTTTTCATTTGCTTAAAAAAGCTATTTGTTCTTAACAAGATAGACCCAGAAACATAGAAAACAAACTCATGATTGCCAAAGAGGAAGGTGGGAAGGAATAAATTAGGAGACGGGATTAACATATACATACTATCGTATATGGGCTTCCCTGGTAGCTCAGTTGGTAAAGAATCCACCCTCAGTGCAGGACATCTCAGTTCGATTCCTGGGTCAGGAAGATCCCCTGGAAAAGGGATAGGCTACTCACTCCAGTATTCTTGGGCTTCCCTAGTGGCTCAGACAGTAAAGAATTTTCCTGCAATGTGGGAGACCTGGGCTCAATCCCTGGGTTGGGAAGATCCCCTGGAGGAGGGCATGGCAACCCACTTCAGTATTTTTCCCTGGAGAATCCCATGGACAGAGGAGCCTGGTGGGCTGCAGTCCCTGGGGCCACAAAGAGATGGACATGACTGAGCAACTAATCAGGCATGCATTATCATATACAAAAATAGATAACCAACAAGAACTTACTGTATAGCACAGGGAATTATATTTTTAATATAGCACAGGGAACAATGTTTTTAATAACCTATAAAGAGAAGAATCTGAAAAAGAATATATATATATGTATCTGTGTATGTATACATATATACACATATATTTACAGATACACATATATATGTATAACTGAGTCACTGTGCTGTACACCTGAAACTAACATGACATTGTAAATCAACTCTACTTCAGTTTTTACAGAAGTTATTTGTCCTTGAATATAATTACCAGATACTCAGGTAGACTCTAAAAGTTGTTTGAAAATACTTTGTTTTGAATATTTCCTTTTATTTACTGTATAGTTAATGCCCCTAGGAGATTTTTCATTATTTTTGTGTGTGTTCTAATCTTGATGTTATATTATCTTTTAATTTCCCTCTAGCTATTAAATTCATGTTTCATGGTAATGTTATTAATTTGTCATATTTTACAAATTATAATTATTTTATCTGTCAGAATCTTGACAGATGTGTTTTCATCAAAAATATCATTGTCAGCCAGTAGAGGGAGTCAACCACAGCTAAATGTAGTTTACCAGATTCAGAGTGAACAAGTATACATAGACTTTAATTTGTGAAATTTTAAGATATATAGTCATATAAATTTTTAAGTATACACATGTAATCTAAGCATAAGCCTAAACTAACTTCATATATTTTCATTGTGGCCAGGCTACAAGTTTATCTTTTTATATCCATAAGCATATTCGTCTTTTCTTCTGTTCTGCCTAACATTGTTTCTTTTAATACAAAGTATTAAAAGGATAAGAATGTTAAATGAACATATAAAACATGTGTTTATGTTTGAGGGCTGTATAAAATCTAATTTCTCTTTATATTTCAAAGAAGTAATAATATTATGGGCTTTCCAGGTGGTGCAGTTGTAAAAAATCCACCGCCAATGCAAGAGATGTGGGTTTGATCCCTGGATCAGGAATATCTCTTGGGGTAGGAAATGGCAACCCACTTCAGTGTTCTTGCCTGGCTACAGTCCATGACGTTGCAAAGAGTCAGACATGACTGAGCGTGCACGCGCATACACATACACACACACACAGAGTAATATTATTGCCCTAAAGTCTAATGGTATCAAATCATATCTTTGTACCTGTGGCTGTCGTTATCAAATTCAGTTCAGTCACTCAGTCATGTCCAACTGTTTGTGATCCCATGGAGTGCAGCATGCCAGGCTTCCCTGTCTCCATCACCAGCTCCTGGAGCTTGCTTAAACTCATGTCCACTGAGTCAGTGATGCCATCCAGCCATCTCAGCCTCTGTCATCCCCTTTTCCTCCTGCCCTCAATCTTTCCCAATATCAGTGTCTTTTCCAATGAGTCAGTTCTTCGCATCGGGTGGCCAAAGTATTGGAGCCTCAGCTTCAGTATCAGCCTTTCCAATAAATATTCAGGACTGATTTCCTTTAGAATTGACTGATTTGATCTTTCAGTCCAAGGGACTCTTCAAGAGTCTTCTCCAGCACCATAGTTCAAAAGCATCAATCATTATCAAAGGAACTTTTAAAACTATTACAATGTCTTAAGGTGAAAAAGTATGTTTTTGTTGGTCTTCCTTACAAAATTGTTCACCGATCCTGCTATGTATAGTCACCACGGTCTGCACTATTCTGAATCCGTGAGAAAAGCTAGCAGTTCTGTGGTATCTTCTCACTGCCCTCTGCTGCTGTCCTGTGTACCTGTTCCTTATTACAGCATAAGCCTCTTTCAGATTAGTTTGTTTTAATTTGCTGCATGGATGGGGAAGAATATGCTTTAAAAAGCAGTAACAGGGGATCCTGAAAACATGCCCTTTAAACTGTTAACAACTTTCTTAGAATAGGGACTGTTATACAAATAGCCATTGCTTCTCTATGTTTCTTTACTCTTTTCAGTTATATTGAGGTATAATCAACAAATAAAGCTGTAAGATATTTAAGCTATACAACATGATGACTTGAAATCCAGTATATTGTGAAGAGATCCCTCCATCAAATTAATTAACATTTCTATCACCTGGAATATTTATACCCCCCCCCTTTTGGGATAAAAACATTTAAATTCTACTCTCACTATATTAACATTAGATCCTGAGACATTATCTTAAAACTGAAAGTTTGTACCCCTTTACCAACCTCTCCCTGTTTCCCCCACTCCAATCCCTGGCAATCACCTTTCTACTCCCTATTTCTAAAAGTTTGACTTTTTCTTTAAGACTCCACATATAAGTGACATCATGCAGTGTTGGACCCTGTTGGTGAGAATGTAAACTGGTCCAGTGACTATGGAGAACAGTATAAAATTTCCTCAAGAAATTAAAAACAAAACTAGCCCGTGGTCCAGCAATCCCACTTCTGGGTACATATCCAAGGAAACAAAAACATTATCTAAACTAGACACCTGTATTCCTGAATTGATTGCAGCATTATCTGCAAGAGCCTAGGTGTGGAAACAGCTTAAATGTCCATCAAAGGATGAAAGGCCTGGAGAGCTACAGTCCACAGGGTCACAAAGAGTTGGACATGACTGAGCAACTAAGCACAGCCTGTACCTCATGCATATGTTTTGCTGTTTAGTATATAAGATAAATAGAATAATATATGCATCTTATATATGGAATATTATTCAGCCATGAGAAAGAAGGAAATACTGCCATTTGTAACAGCATGGATGAACTTGGAGGACGTTACACTAAGGGAATACGCCAGACCTAGAAAGATAAACACTATAGTATAAGTTGAGGTGGAACCACGTTAAAATTTATGGAAGACTGTTCTAGCAAAAATGCAGGGGTTTTTAATACATAGCATTCAGTACAGGGCATAGAAAGAAATTTTAGGAGTGGTTGAATTATGGGTATATTCACCATTATACAACTTTGTGAAGGAGAAATGAGTAAAAAGGAATTTCACCAAAAAAGCCTACTTCTTATTTATTTTATTTGAAGTGCTGAAGAGGGTTATTAAAAAAATATCAACTGCTCTAAATAGGCCAGGACACATTTGCACACTTTTTTAAAAATCAGTCATGAACTTGGCAATAAAATCATAGGTTGCTGCTGCTCAGGAAAATGATCATGTTCACTCTTTTAAATCAGACATTGGAAACTATAAGTGAGTTTTATCCACATTGCGTATTTACATGGTACGTTTTAACTCATCAAAATAAGTGTGTAAACTTGCAGAAGTAATAATTCCTGAGATGGCTAAATCTGAGAAGCACTCCGAGCAGCAGCTACAGCCTAGAAACCACAGCAAGAAGGCTCTGATGTTGGCTGTCTCCAAGGATGTGTGGACTTTGGGACAGAGGCAAGGTTCCAGAGTTGTCCGAGCATGAACAGTCTCATGCATGGGAACCAGCTTTCAAGTGGTAGTTTAGTGTGTTTTCATTTTTCTCCAACTGAAAAGTTAAATATGAACCTGAAACAGATGTTTTCATTAGTTTTAACTCCTATGTAGCATCTCACAGTTTATGTACAGTATTAATTTTCAGTGCAGTAGGCTAATTGAATGGAAGGATGCTGGTTTTTTATAGCTTTTAATGTCGGTATTCTGAACGGAAAGGTCATGTAAGAGCAACTTGGGATCTTAGAGAAAGTAAAGTAAACATGGTTGGGTCAGGGGAGTGTCATCTCCTCGGTTCCGTCTCGTCGCAACAAGCATTTGAAGCGACAGACGTCACAGCTCTTGGCAGTCCGTGTTATAGTTCTCAGACAGATCAGTTTTATTTAGAAAATAAAGAAAAATACATCCTCGAGGCGTGAGGGCATTTTGACCCAGAAGATGCGAAGAGAAGAGAGAGAGAGAAAGAGAGTGCGCCTTCTCGGGAGAGAGAAACCCCTGGCCCTTTGGCTCCTGTTTTATGTTTTTTCCTCCCCCCCGGGCCTGCCCTATGTAAACTGGAGGAGCCAGGAGTGCTGTTTGTTCTACCTGAGTTCTCACTCTGGTCCTCGGGCCTTCCTTTGTTCTATTTTCGCGGGCTTTTCCCTTCCTTGTCTTTTAGCCACTGCCATTCTGGACTCCTTTTTCCTGTTCTAACTGCCTAACAGTTGTAATTCTGTTTCTCAGCAATGATACCTTCATTCATGAATTCACTCAACAGGGACTTGGCTAAGGAGTCTATTGAGTGAATGGTATGACTTTTTAATTGATCCTCATGAATTCGTATGGAGTAAGAGTAACCTTTTTTTCACATTGATGTTAAATTCTTTACCATTCTGATATATTTTTTATTTCTTTTAACATTAATATTTTAAAATATGAACATTTAATGATTTTTTTCTTTTTATTTCTTCCATTGCTTTTATGCTTTGAAAATTCTTCCCTATCCACAGATTAAATATTCACCTACGTGTTTTTCTAGGTAGTTTATGTTCTTTGTTTTATATGTTACACTTATCAAGCAGGAGTTTATTTTGATGTTTGTGCAGTGTATTTAAATTGACTGTTTTAGAGGAGTTAGCCAATTCTACCCTCTGTTTCTTTGGTACTGATGTATGGTTGTCATCTACTGCCTTCTGAATTGGGATCTGCTTTAGATCTATTTCCTTTCATTGACGCATGTGTACTTCTCATACCTTTGTCATGTGGTTTAGCTTCTGTTTTGTTTTTTAACCCATTTATACCATTCAGTGGCATTATATGCATTCACCGTGTTGTGCAACCATTGTTATCTTCCTTTTTAAGAAGTTTTTTATCACTCTAAACATAAATTCTGTACTTAATCAACAATAACTACTCATTGCCTTCTCCTGCAACATGATTTTATCATAGATTGTAACATATTAATGTCTAATAGGCAGAATATCACCCAGCCCATGGCTTCTCTTTGAAATCCATACTCCTCATTTACATATGTGTCCTGTGGTTTGAGTTGCTTCTCCTGGTTTATAGCCTATCCCATGAAGTGGCTCCACCCTCCAGCAATCACTCATGCCAAAACTCTGGGTGTCATCCTAGGCTCTGCTTTCTTCTTCTCTCCTCATATCCATCAGTGTCCCTTTCATCCTCTATCAATGATATTCCTTGAATCTCCACTTTGTTTCTACTCCACACAGGCCCTACTCTTATTCAGGTCCTCATTACCTGCCACAGTTTTTACTGCCTCAGCTTCTTTTCCTGTGCCTCCTCACTTTGATCTTCCGCACTGGTGCCACCTGATTGTCTTTTTAATGCAAGTGTGATCATGCCGCTGCTATGGCTTAAAAATCTTCCTGAAGTTCATGACTTTCAAGAACAAGTTCAGATTCTTTGGCAAGGCCTTAGAAATACACTCTAAGAGAGCACTCTGATCTCCCCACTGCGAGTGTGTGTGTGTGTGTGTGTGTGTGCGTGCACACTCTCACGCATGCACACACACACACACACACACACAGAAAAACAAGCCAGCAAGCTTAAGCCTAACTGAATTGCATTCACAATACAGGAAGGCCAACCTCTGTCAAGGTTCCATATCTTTCCTCCAGTCCGGTAACCTGGCCTGTTCCTTTCTTTCTGCCTCCCTCCTCCCCTCTCCATCCCCACCACCAGCTCCAGACTATGAGGCCTCCTGCCCCTGAGTTTCAAGCTCTGCTACATCCTCTATCCTTGAAGTCACCACATTGCTATGTAATTGTGTCCACTCCCCTATGGTTTCTGGTAGGACTTCAGTCTCTCAGGAGCATAGTTTATGGCACAATAAATATTTATGTAACCAGAATGAGGATATAAGTGTATACATGGGCTCTCTTCATTCATCTCATAGTGTTTCTTTAAAACTCATTGAGGTTAACAAGATTTGTCTGAAATAATTTTTCACAAGGCAACTGGGAGTTGTTTTCTTCCTTGAATTCTAACTGCCCCTTCCTATTGATCATAGAAGAGACCCTTACCCTTTCCTAGTCCACCTCTTGTTAAATAGAATGATTCATTAACTTCTACATGAAAGAAACTTCCATTTTCTACCACCCACTCTGTATTTAGCTTTTGAATAAGCTATTAATGTGCATTGTTTTATGTCTCTTTTTTTGCTCTGTTATGGTGACTTTTAATTGAGGTTGTCTTTATTACACTGCCTCTTAAGGCCACTTTGTTGTAACTCATTTCTAAGTAATTGGATATGTACCTTCTCTGAAATGTAATTTTCTCTAGGCTTGTAAAATGCACAGAGCAAGCCATATACATAAACCCCTTCATAGAGCTTTTGTTGTCATTAAAAATAGAATAAAAATTTCTACCCTAAAAGCAGAACTCTGGATATTTAAACTGTGATTGGAAGCTGTCAAGAGAACAAAAGAAGTGAATTTAGCACAAGAGATCCCAAGTTAGGGGAGGAAAGCATAACTCTAGAGCATTATTAGATGAAAATATTGAATCACAGTGAAAAGAGGCATTTAGTCTTCCCCGGGCAGAGTATCTGAGATTCATTCCCTTGAAGAATAAATTAAATGAGCCTGGTTCAGTTCAGTCCAACGGAAGTCAGTCATATCCAACTGTTTACGACCCCATGGACTGCAGCACACCAGGCCTCCTTGTCCATCATCAACTCCTGGAATTTACTCAAACTCATGTCAATTGAGTCTGTGATGCCATCCAACCATCTCATCCTCTGTCTCCTTCTCCTCCTGTCTTCAGTCTTTCCCAGTTCTTCGCATCAGGTGGCGAAAGTATTGGAGTTTCAGCTTCAGCATCAGTCCTTCCAATGAATGTTTGGGATTGATTTCCTTTAGAATGGAATGGTTGGATCTCCTTGCTGTCCAAGGGACTCTCAAGAGTCTCCTCCAACACCACAATTCAAAAGCATTAATTCTTCAGTGCTCAGCTTTCTTTATAGTCCAATTCTCACATCCATACATGACTACTGGAAAAACCATAGCCTTGACTAGATGGACCTGTGTTGGTAAAGTAACATCTCTGCTTTTTAATATGCTGTCCAGGTTGGTCATAACTTTTCTTCCAAGGAGCAAGTGTCTTTAAATTTCATGGCTGCAGTCACCATCTGCAGTGATTTTGGAGCCCAAGAAAATAGTCTGTCACTGTTTCCGTTGTCTCCCCATCTATTTGCCATGAAGTGATGGGACCAAATGCCATGACCTTAATTTTCTGAATGTTGAGTTTTAAGTCAGCTTTTTCACTCTCCTCTTTCACTTTCATTAAGAGGCTCTTTGGTTCTTCTTTCCTTTCTGCCATAAGGGTGGTGTGGTCTGCATATCTGAAATTATTGATATTTCTCCTCCAATCTTGATTCCATCTTGTGCTTCATCCAGCCCACTGTTTCTCATGATGTACTCTGCATATAAGTTAAATAAGCAGGGTGACAATATACAGCCTTGACATACTCCTTTCCCGATTTGGAGCCAGTCTGTTGTTCCATGTCCAGTTCTAACTGTTGCTTCCTGACCTGCATACAGATTTCTCAGGAGGCAGGTCAGGTGGTCTGGTATGCCCATCTCTTTCAGAATTTTCCACAGTTTGTTGTGATCCACACAGTCAAAGGCTTTGGCATAGTCAATAAAGCAGAAATAGATGTTTTTCTAGAATTCTCTTGCTTTTTTGATGATCCTTCAGATGTTGGCAATTTCATCTCTGGTTCCTCTGCCTTTTCTAACTCTAGCTTGAATATCTGGAAGTTCTCAATTCGAGTACTGTTGAAGTCTGGCTTGGAGAATTTTGAGCATTACTTTACTAGCATGTGAGATGAGTGCAATTGTGCGGTAGTTTGAGCATTCTTTGGCATTGCCTTTCTTTGGGATTGGAATGAAAACTGACCTTTTCCAGTCCTGTGTCCACTGCTAAGTTTTCCAAATTTACTGGCATATTGAGTGCAGAACTTTCATAGCATCGTCTTTCAGGATTTGAAATAGCTCACCTGGAGTTCCATCACCTCCACTGCTTTGTTCATAGTGATGCTTCCTAAGGCCCACTTGATTTCAAATTCCAGGATGTCTGGCTCTAGGTGAGTGATCACACCATTGTGATTATCTGGGTCATGGACATCTTTTTTGTACAGTTCTTCTGTGTATTCTTGCCACCTCTTCTTAATGTCTTCTGCTTCTGTTAGCTCCATACTATTTCTGTCCTTTATTGTGCCCATCTTTGTATGAAATATTCCCTTGGTATCTTTAATTTCCTCAAGAGATCTCTGGTCGTTCCCATTCTATTGTTTTCCTCTATTTCTTTGCATTGATCACTGAAGAAGGCTTTCTTATCTCTCCTTACTATTCTTTGGAACTCTGCTTCAAATGGGTATATCTTTCCTGTTCTCCTTTGCCTTTCACTTCTCTTCTTTTCACTGCTATTTGTTAGGTCTCCTCAGACAGCCATTTTGCCTTTTTGCATTTCTTTTTCTTGAGGATGGTCTTGATCACTGCCTCCTGTACAATGCCATTATCCTCCATCTGTAGTTCTTCAGGCACTCTATCAGCTCATTCCCTTGAAGAGTAAATTAAATGAGCCTAGTGGTCTCCTTAATGGAATATCATGTATATAATATTGCCAGCATTTAAAATTTAATCTGACTGAATACATAGGCTGGTGTAAATAGGCAGCAATGGCAAAAGTAATACCCTTGTTGGGGTACTACTGGCGGAATCTGTACTCCCTTTTCCCCATCTATTTACAACACAGACTTCTCCAAATGGAGTTGGAATTTGTGTTGCAGGACCGTTGTGACACTTGAATGTCTGGAGATTTATTAGATTTTTGAATGATTGCATTCACTGTAATACCAGTATCCATAGTAATAATTTTTTCAAGTACTAGTAGCAAGGGAGTTCTAAAAAGAGATTGATGACCAATTAAGTAGATAGCTATTGCAAAAGTAACTATGTAACAGCTATGTGAATGGGTTCTGTTAAAGGCTTACAGGAGATGCCCCATTTAAGCTAGCATGAGGTTAATGTAAGGAGGTGTAATTAATCAGCAGGTATGTGTTGAACACCTACTGTGTGTCTGACACTCTGATGTGAGTGTAAAAGCCATTGCCCTCAAGGAGACAAAGCTAATATTTAAGAAACAATGTGAGGTGAATTGTGTACTTAACTGTGAGGCACTGCTTTATGGATAATAGGAGGAATCCAGATGAAGAAGAAAGCAGTGAAGGCAGGAGATGAAGATGTTGTAGCCACGCGTTCAGGAAACAAACTCACTCAGAAGGACAATGCAGATAGTGGAGTGCAGTTTATTACACCAGCAGGCCCAAGGCAGGGTCTCCTCTTAGCCAAGGACCCTGACCAGGATTTGTGAGGATCTTTTACACCCCATGTGTACGTGTCTGAACTCACCACCCCAAATTCTTTGAGACTTACATAAACAAATGAAGGGTAAATACAACCACAATAATCTCATCATTCATGTGTTATATGTTCAAACAGTTAAACAATTGGCCAATAATCAATAAGCCCAAGGTTACACTCCGATAGGTACAGAAAAATGTATGGCCTGTCCAGAGACAGGGGTGATTAGTGTATGTTTTCCCTTAGGAGATGAGTAACCTGGATAAGATCTTCAATGTTCCCCTGTCTGGAGGGGGTCTTGTCCTTTTATTGTCGTTTCCATAGGCACTAAGCAGAATTTAGAGCCCATTGGAGAGGCAGCTGGGCATGACCAGCATGAACAGGCCTAAGATGGAGTCCAGGCCCTATGAATTCCCTCTTCAAAGAAACAGTCTTATGGGCAGCCCAAAGCTCCTGTATCTATTTATGTTTATGTATGTCCTGTATGTCTTTTCAGAAGTAGTCCATAAACTGATAACCGTGTTACTGAACCCAGGTTCAGTTGCTCATCGCTCAAAAGCCAATAATTCAAGAAGCAAGTGTCAGTAGAAGGAAAGTCAGTTTAATCAGAAAAGCTAGCAATCTGGGGAGCAGGTAAACTCTCATCTTGCGATCAACTCCAAAGATTCTGCTCAGCCAAGACAGCTATTAAAGAGGAAAGGGTTGAAGTGGCAGAAGGGAGAATCCTTGAGAAAGGAGGTTGGGTTCTGCATCCTTCATTGTGTGCAGACTGGCTGACTCTATCTTCAGATCTTATCTTGTCTGCAAGATCTGCCTGCAGGATGCCTAGGGGGCTGCTGGGGGTAGTCATTCTTTAACTACTTAATTCTTCATTCTTTCTTCTTTTTATCTAGGAAAAGAATGGATTTAGCCAATGCATGGTGTGCATTTAGGAGAGCATAAATCAGAAGTTAGTTTACATTGCCTAGTGATTTTATTCCTATAATTAGGTTCTCTTAGGGTTAGAGGGGAACAGAAATGGGGAAACCTGAAAGGTGCAAAAGAGCTGTTTTCAAAGGTAGTTGCTTCTGGAGAAAAGACCTGGGGGAGGACTTACATTTTTACTGTATTCTCAATTAGATTGTTCAGATTTCTCACCTTGTGTGTGCGTCAATAAGCTTTATTTTTTATTTATTTTTTTTTTACAAGTGTGAGAAGAGTTTTAATTATTACAAATAGCTTTGGGGAATGCCAGACCATTAAAGCAAAGACACTTCTTGGTACAGATGAGGCAACCCAGACTTTTTGAATTTTGCTAGGGCAGGAACAGGAGAAGAAAGCAAGAAGGCCTGAAAGAAGCCTGGGGAAAAATGGGAAACTGGAACAGGGGGTTAAAAATGGAAACCTACGTTTATTGCCTTAATAAGAACTGAGATGTGATTTATGATGTGTTTATGGCCATGTTTGGGCTTTGTTTGGTGATTGGTCGGGGAGGAATTATAAATATGTCTAATATGTAGGGAGCTTTTTGTAAGAAATCATTGAAAAAGGAGCATGGCCAGCCCGTCAGAGACCCAGAAATTAGCTAGCTCCTTGACAGCAAGAATCCGAGCAAGAAGCCTTAGGAGAATGAAGGGCACCATAAAAGTCTCCAATCTGGCCAAATGTCTCTCCTGGAGATTTCATGGTTCCCCAGTACCTATGAGATTAATTCTAAACTCCATTTTGTAGTAAGTCACTGCTTGATCCCTCACTGCTTTCCCTCAGCCTCATCTCTGACTTTTCTTCACTGCAATCTCATATATCATGGCCATATTAAACTTCTGACCACCATACTCCATATGTACTATCTATTGGAAATGCATCCATGCCACCCCTCCCTTTGCATAGCTAAACTAACTTGTTCTTCAGAATTTAGCTAAAAATCACCTTTCCTAGGAAATCTTCCCCAACCATCTTTTATCCCGTCTGGGATCTCATAATTTCTGGTTAATGCCACCTCCATTTAATGTCATCTGGATTGATATTCTTTGTTTGACATTATGTGTTCCCATGTCTTTTTCTCCCATAAGATAATGACTGTTTTGAGGGTGGGGACTATATCATTGACATTTTTGTGATAATTATAGGTGGCATTACATAGCTATGCTATACACTTTACACACATGAACTCTCACAAGAACTCCATTGAGGTGGACACTATGAAAATAAGCTTTAATTTTTATTCCACATCCTTTTACTGAGGGATCTTAATTTGCCTGCTGATGAAATTTGTCTGCAGTGTCAACACGAAACATAGTTTGAAAAGGGTCAGTACTTTTCCTATAAAGAGAATAAGTCACTTAGCAAACCCATTGCTTTTCATCTTCCTTATGTTATAGCCAAATGCTCCAGGAAGCAAACTCACTCAGAAGGACACTATGAAGGAACGCAGACGTATAGAACAGACTCGTGGACTCTGTGGATGAGGGCAAGGGTGGGATGATATGGGAGAATGGCATTGAAACATGTTAATTATCATATGTGAAATCAATCGCCAGCCCAGGGTTGATGCTCGGGGCTGGTGCACCGAGATTTCCCAGGGGGAGGGGATCGGGAGGGAGGAGGGAGAGGGGTTCTGGAGGGGGAGCATGTGTAGACCCATGGTGATTTCATGTCATTGTATGGCAAAACCAATTAAAAAAAAAAGGACACTATGGCTACACTGGAGGGTCCGAGGCAGAGTTTCCTCCTTAGCCAGGGACCCCGACCGACTTTTGTGAAAACCTTATATACTTTACATGTACGCGCTCAAGCCCCCATCCTCAAATTCCTTAAACCTAGCCTGGAAAATGTTAAAGGGAGATACAATTAGGTTACAGCCATGATTCATAACCAGAAGGGTCAGCTGGTTATACATTGTAGCCTACACCAATGGGTGCCATAAAGATTACAGAGATGATTGACTACATGGGAGATTATTACATTCTTTCTGGAGATTGGAAATCTTGGCGTGGAATCTGGTGTTTATCAGTCCAGGAGGCCTGTTCAGTTGTAGGTATGTTATCTCCATGGCTACCAGGCACAGAGTCCAAAGTTCACTGGGAATGTAAGATGGAGTTTCCTTCTTTTTCAAGATGGAGTCAGCTCAGCCTGTTCCTTTCCTCCGTCACTTACATTCTCTCTCTAGGAAGTTAGTTCAAAATCAGGGCTTTCGTAGGCAAAGAAAGATGCATTCCTTTCATCATCGCCTTCCACTTAGTTCAGTGCAGGCTGATAACACACTTCCCAGCCATTCACCACACAACCTAAAGTAAAGTCATTAATTTATGATTGCCCCTACCTAAAGTGAGGCCTCCCAGGTGGCATTAGTGATAAAGAAGCCACCTGCCAATGCAGGAGACATAAGAGATAGGGGTTCGATCCCTGCATTGGGAAGATCCCCTGGAGAAGGGAATGGCAACTCACTCCAGTATTCTTGCTTGGAGAACCCCATGGACAGAGGAGACTGGTGGGCTACAGTCCATAGGGTTGCAAAGAGTTGGACATGACTGAAGCAACTTAGCCCACATGCCTGCTACCAAAAGTGAGCCCTGGATGAATCCAGGGCTGAGGACCAGGTGGGTATGTTTTGTTAACAGTTTTCTCTACTGACACATAGCTCATTACCTGTTCTAGATGAAGATATTTGAGATGTCATAAAAAATGGTTTGTTTAAAGGTTCAATATCCTTCTTAGATCTAAATTTCTGTAATTATCCTTTTATTTATTTATTTTTCTTTTTATGTTCTTTTGGTATCTGACTTTATGACTATTGGGAATAAGGAACTTGCAGAATTTCTTTTTTTTTTAGTTACTCCAGCCATAATAATATTTCGATTAGTATTCTACTTTAGGCTAGCTTCTTACTCAGAGAACAAAGTTTTTAAATGACAAGGAGCATGCAGTTTTCTGTAGGTTTAGGAAACGGAATGGGGTAGACTTCTATTTCTGTACATCCACTGAGTCAAGGAACATTCCTGAGACATGAAAGTAACCTGGATTTGTAAAGAGTCCCACAGATGGGAGCTATTGTGGTGTATTGTCTTCTTAATAAAATGCGACTTTGTATCTTTGCTTATCCTTAGCTTCTCCAAGATTTATTAGCTAAATTATAGTTTCGAATTCCCTTCACTGAGTTCTTTAATTTTTATCTGCCCCACCTTGCATGCTCTTTCTTCTACCTGAAGTATTTGCTTCCTTCTTCTTCATGGGTCAACTTCTACTTAGCCTTGAAGCTAAGTGGATCTCCAGGGGATCTTCCCAACCCAGAGATCAAACCCAGGTCTCCCACATTGCAGGCATACTCTACCATCTGAGCCACCAGAGAATCCCTTAGCCTTGAATATCCAGCTCCAATTCCACATCCTCTGGGAAACATTCCCAGTTTCCACTCGACTCACTGATTTCTTTCCTCCTTTTTGCTTCTGCAACTTTCTGCTGGTGGTAGCAATGTAATATTTACCCCATTGAATTCTTGCTACTTGTTTCAAGTGATCCTGCAAATGTAAATAACACTGCAGAAAAGGTGTTCACTAAAAGTGCTTGCATTGCTTTCTGTCATTTTCAGTAACCCCCCAAGAAACTCCCTACAAACAAGGGTCATCATGCTCATTTTGTACCTCCAGTAGTCTCTCCAGTATTTGAAACATGTGCTTATAGACTAGTAGGAGCACACAGTAGCAGTTTTGGATGGAATAACCTCTCACATGCCTAGCAAGGTCATTCGGATTTATGCTCATGGATCAATCCCCATCAGCAGTGGACATGAACTAGAGCCAAGAGGAGGAGTTGCAGCCAAATGCTGACAAGGCGCAGGATCTCGTCCACACATGTGGCCCCTAGCCCATGCTGTGTGCCAACCTGTGGTTAATCAGTCCATTTTCAGAACAGGTGTTCTCTGTCCTGCATACGATTGCTGAGAGCAGAGGGGAAGAGTTGGCCACCTGGTCAGAATTTGTGTTAACAGATGCTCTAAAGGAAAAGCTAAGATTGCATGCCCTGCCAGCAGTTTGGGAATGCTTGAGGAGTGTCTTCCCTTCTAAGAGCAAGGCTCCTCTTCTCTGGAGTCCTGTCTCCGTCCCTGCTTCCAGGGATCAGAGCCTTTTCCTGGAACCAAGATCGTTTATGCTGCTCATTCGTCCTATTGAGTCTAGCACCCCTCACTGCACTGGGACTTTATGGCTTGGGTAGGGATGGATGACTGGGAGGTGCCTTTCTCTCTTATTCTAACAAGAGTTGACTTTCTTTTATGAAATTAAAACAGCAACAGTAACAGCCAATAAAACTTCATAGCTCCAGAGGGATGTCAACTTTCAGATGAGATCAAAAAGTAGAAGGTCCCTATTAGTCATACTCCCAGCCTGGAGCTGGTATGACCAATGTATATACCCAGAGCTGCCTTTAGCTTCTGGGTATATCCTGGTCATTGGCATGCTGAGTACGATCATCCAAAAACTGGTCACATGTCATGTCATCGACCTCCTGGGAATGAAAGCATTTCATTAGTAATGAGTGTGTGTGTGCGTGTATTAGTCGCTCAGTAGTGTCTGACTCTTTGCGACCCCATGGACTGTAACTCACCAGGCTCCTCTGTCCATGGGATTATACAAACAAGAATACTGAAGTGGGTTGCCATTTCCTTCTCCATAGTAATGATTACTTGTGGTTTTACACCTAGAAAAGTGGAATAACAGTATGCTAAAGAACTGTGGGTTAGGGGAGAACATTAGACCACAGAACTAGTAACAACAGGTAATATCACCACCAGTATCAACAATAAATGTTTCTGTATGTCAAGCAGTATGCTGAATACTTTCTATGAAATTTAATATAATCTTTATACTGGGCTTCCCTTGTGGCTCAGCTGGTAAAAAATACTCTTGCAAAACGGGAGACCTGGGTTTGATCCCTGGGTTGGGAAGATGCTCTGCAGAAGGGAACGGCTACCCACTCCAGTGTTCTTGCCTGGAGAACTCCATGGACTGTTTAGTCCATGAGGTCACAAAGAGTCAGACACAACTGAGCGACTTTCTCTTATACTAGATTTTATACTATCCTTCTTAATAATTAAGGAAACCAGTGCTACCAGATGATAACAACATATTCTCAGTGGGCATTGAGTATGACCTGTGCTCATCTGCCAAAATCTTGTCGGAACCATGATTGACACCCTGCTTTGTGTGGAAATAAAACCAAACTCTTTCGGGGGAATCTGGGTAAGGGAATCATGGAAACTGTTTTATTTTTGCAGCTTTTCATGGAGTCCAAAAGTAGTTCAAAATAATGTTAAAAAAAAAAAATCTCAGAACAACACAGCTCATCAGCGCTGCTCTTTGCGGCCCCACTAGGGTACCAAACAGCCTTGGGGTAATAATAAGCAACACATGTCAGGGAGGCTTACAACGCAGATCATGCTGGAAACTCTTTGTGCAGCTTTACAGAACTTCAGGACCCCTTGTTCAGGTAGTACCATTCTCATATTCTACATGGTGAATAGTACATAGTTAGTATGGCACTTTCTCCCAGCAGATGGCAGTAAAATGTCTTGAAGAAGAGATGTGGTTTTGTAATGCACACTGTGCTACCCTTTGGGCTAGCAGTGATCCTGGCAGTGAGAAGACAAGACATGGAGAAAAGGGAATGGAGTTGAGAAGTGTTTAGGAGGTGAAATGAGATAGCAGACTCATACGATGATTTTATTTTAAAGGTGTCAGATTTGGCTGGAATCAAATCAACCACTAAACTCACCATCAATTCAAAACATTTAATTTTCCTAAGCATAGTCGGTCAGTTTAGGTATCTGCATAGCTTACCTTATTTTAAACACATTACCACGCAACCCCCTGGAACACACCATAGTCATCTAAGGAAGAGGGAGGCTTGGTGGAATTTTCTTGTCCTTGAGTAAACCATTAGAACTGGAAATTTTCCCATGAGTAGGGGGGAAACGTTTAGGGGGTCCATGATCCCTCCGGAATTATCATGTGCTGTGAACATACGGATGTGTGTGTATTTTAGTGGGGAAACTTTAACTGGATTCTCCGATGGAGTAAGGGTCGTACGCAGCATTGTTTATGAGAGCATAGTACTCAAGGAGTCCTAGAAGAGATTGGAGGGGCAGGGGCAGCAAGCACAAGTGCACACAGAGCCCCAGATCACTGAGTGAAGGCAGCCTGGTTGGGGGTGGACTGGGCTAAGCTGTGTCATTTGTGCCCTGAACATTCGAGGGGGCCACTGTTGCTCAGCCCCAGCTGAGAGTCAGCAGGAGTGCAGACCCAGTGTAGGATGACCTCTCACTCTTCCAAGAGGAGCCACAAATTCAATTTTTTCTCTTTTTGCAAGGAAAACTTGTATTCTTTTTGAAAGAACAATGAACGATTTTTTTTCATCCAGTAAGTTCTCAATTTGCCACTTGATTTTTTTTTTATTTTTCATGGAATATTAGTTGGTTTACAATGTTCTGCATAAATCCATAATTTTAATTGAACTGAAGAGATTTCAAAAGTGTGGAACTCATTCAGAGTTCTACAAAGTTGAGGCAAAACGGATGTACCTACATGTTATGTGTAACCCTTGAGTTGCCAGTTTGTTTGAACCTGAGTTGAGATGTCAGCCTGTGATTAATAAGCTGAAGACCTGACTCTTGGGATGGGAGACATACCACATTAGGGAATGCTAGTACTACTACTGATTATTGTCAAGATTCTAATAGCAGCATCTGTAATAGCAATGACTAATTTGCAGCAACATGGATGGACTTAGAGATGGTCTACTAAGTGAAGAAAGTCAGAAAGACAAATACCATGTGGTATCATTTATATGTGAAACCTAAAATATGATGCAAATGAACTTATCTACAAAACAGAAACAGACTCACAGACATAGAGAACAGATTTGTGGTTGCCAAGGAGAAGGAGGGTGGAGGAGGGAAGGATTGGGAGTTTGGGATTAGCAGATGCACACTATTATACATAGGATGGATAAGCAATAAGGTCCTAAGGTATAGCACAGGAAACTATATTCAGTATCCTGGGATAAACCATAATGGAAAAGAATGTGAAAAAATATATGTATATTAAGCATATACATATATAACCAAAGCACTTTACTGTACAGCAGAAAACATTAACACAACGTTAGCACAGCATTGTAAAATATATTTTTAAAGAAAATATATTTTTAAAGAATAATAGCAATGACTAATGCTCTTGGCATGTACATATACTAAACACTATTCTAAAGACTTGATTCACAGTAACTCCTTTTACCATTTCTGAAATCTTGTGAGTTAGGCTACTACTGGTTTTGCAGATATTTATGACTTCCCCCGTGGCTCAGTGGTAAAGAATCTGCTTGCAATGCAGGAGCCACAGGAGGCACGGGTTCGTTTTTTGGGTCAGAAAAATCCCCGGAGGGGGCCATGGCAACCCACTCCAGTATTCTTGATGGAGAATCCCCATGGACGGAGGCGCGTGGGAGGGCTACCTTAGGGTTGCAAAGAGCCGGACGTGACTGAGGCGACTTTGTACAGCATACACACATGGCTTTACTATATGTCGGATGCTGTTCTAGAGACTTCTAGCTATAAGCCTTAAGTCATTGAATCCTTATAATATTCCTATGAATAACTAGGCACATTGGGGCTTCTTAGTAAATTATCCCAGCCATACCCTTATTCAAACCCTGTCTGTTTCCATGCCTGCAACTCTTCATCGCTATGCTGTTCTGACTGCCTCTGCAATGCTTTGGGAACTGGCCACTCTTCAAATACCTCTCAGCTGTGGTGCCTAGCTGTCCCAGAAAAACCCTGTCCATGTTGGCATGGCGATGTGGCATTTCTGACCAAGTGCTGTCAGCCCTGGGTCTTTTTTGAAATCCATCTCATTTTTATGCATCACCAGACGTGCTTTATTCAATCTTTGGAGTATTTTTAATCTCCTTTGAAATGAGCAGATCGTAAATCCTTTGCTAGATGAGATTTCTAAATAATGGTGATAGATGGCCTTGCGTTTTGTCTCTCAACAAGTTTAGCCCTGACTGACAACATCTGAGCAGTGGAAGGGGTGGGATGAGAGTGAGACCGCAGTGCCAGAGAAGAAAGCACCCACTTAGCTCTCTGCTCAGATTTTTGTTTCATCTGAACCTCCTCAAACAAGTGAGGCTTTCTGAAAGTTTACACAAAGTAAACTCCTGAAATAGGTGAGAAATTACAGCTGTAATGACAGAGAATTGACTTTAAGTGCAGCAGTACACGTGGAATCCGTGTCTGATGTACAAGGATGCGACTATGACATGGGGGCATGTGCTGATTTGCAGCACACACTTGTTCCCTGTTCTGTCTGTTGGTGCCAGAGTTGAAATCCAGACCCTGCTGAGAGACAGATAGTGCAAAGCAGAGGGAGGGAGAGAGGGAAAGGACAGGGTGTGAGTTTACTCCAAAGCGGTCATAGGCCCTGAATTGTATCAATGAGTCTCTAATTTCCTGCTTAGAAGGTGCCCCTTAGATTTGGCTGTTGCTTTACCACTTTGCATTTCCATCAGCTCACCAGTTTGTGATGCTTCCCATAAGCGGTGGGACTTAGTTGGTGCACTTCCATTAACTTATGCTTCTGTGAAATGTTTCCTCCTCCTGTGACTCCCTTTTGGTCAATTAAGCTCCTGTGATTCCCTCTCCAGACAAGTTCAGAGAGCAGGACTGCAGAAGACCTTTCTTACTGGGGACTAGCTTTACTGTCACTTCTGAAGTAAAACTATATTTTATTTCACCTTAACTTCATACCACTTCTTAGAAAGGAAGCCAAAAGGAAGGTAAATTTGGAATTTAAAAGATGCCAGTAAAGAGAACTTTTATTGACTGTTGGAATTCACAACCAAAAACATGAAAGAGTGAGTGAGCAAGGGCATTCTGGGGGCATTGTAGAATTCCAGGCTTGATTTTTATAGCCAACCATTAAAAACGATTCAGAGACACATTGGGAAAGGCAGAAGTTGATGGATCTAAGTAACTTTTGAAAAGTGTATATATTCTCTTAAATCTTATAAGGACTTGAAAGGAAACTCTTCCTCTTTTATTTTTGATTATTTAGAATTTTTTGCTTTTTTTATGAAAGAAAAATCTAGTGTGTCCATTTGATACTTTTTCCTATTGGGCTTAAACATACATTACAGGATTTTCACAAACCTAATGTTTCAACTAGTTTGTGTCCTTATTTAGCCAGGACCACAGATGCAAGCAACTGAATGCCTCTTGCTTAAAGAAAACCCTTACTGTCAGAAATGACATCATCAGAATTGGTTTAGAAAGTGCAGTTTTAGTAGTAGTTGCCCTGGAGTTGAGCATGTGAAATTAGTTCTAAAATGTTACCAAGGGGGAAAGTGGAGGGTGGGGCAGGGGAGAGATAAAATGCGAAATATGGCTTGGCATATACACACTACTCTGTATATAAGAGGTAACTAATATGGACCTACTGTGTAGCACAGGGAACTCTATTCAATACTCTGTAATGACCTATATCAGAATAGAATCTAAAAAAGAGTCGATATGACTGGTTCACTCTGCTATACAACAGAAACTAAACAACATTGGAAATCAATTATACTCCAAAAAGAAACAAAATGGTCAAATCCCACTAAGTAAAATAGATTATTTTCCTTATAAGGCAAAAATATTTTTTAATTAAAAAAAAAAAACTTAGAAGGTGAGACAAAAATCTCATAAACTCAAAATTTCCCCTGACCAATATTTTTATTTCTTGGGCTGTCCAGATAAAATAGCCAGCCAAAACACAGGGGCTGGATTATAATCAAATACAGAATCATCTTTAATATGGTAAAATGTTCACCTGATGAGAATCAAACAAGAACTGATGAGAACCCTTGTAGAATGAGAGGGAGAGAAGGGAGGAAGAGGGTGAGAACTCAGAGTTGCTGTAATGATGTTAGTTAAACTTGTAATATAAATGGACTCCACTGTATTGCATGTTTTTAATTATATAAGTTTCAAACGTACAGAATTATAATGTGAAATCTGTACACACTCAAAAGTGATAACCAGCACAAGTCTAGTAACCATGCCCCACCATACACTTAACTCCCTTCAACCGTTTTGCTTGCCCCCCAATTCCTTTTCCCACTGGTAACCACTAATCTGATCTCTGTATCTATGGATTTATTTTGTTTTACTTTATGTGTTCATTTGTTTTGTGAAACCATATGGTATTTGTCCTTCTTCATCTGACTTATTTCACTTATTTCACTGACTTAGTATCTTCAAGATCCATCCATGTTGTAGCAAATGGCAGGATTTCATTCTTTTTTATGGCTGAGTAGTATTCTGTTTTGTATATATTCTACATCCTCTTTATCCATTCATTCATCAGTGGGCACTTGGGCTGTTTTTGTATCTTGGTTGTTGTAAATAATGCTGCAGTGAGCATAGGGATGCATAGGATGTGTATATTTTGAATTAGTATTTTCGTGTGTTTTAGACAAATACTCAGACATGGAATTGCTAGACCATATAATGGTTAATTATATCTCTCTTCTTAATTTTTTGGAGAGTCCCCATAGTCTTTTTCCATAGTGGCTGCACCAATTTACATTCTTACCAACAGTACACAAGAATTTCCTTTTCTGCACCCTCTCCAATATTTATTTCCTGTCTTTTCAATAGTATCTGTTTTAATAGGTGTGAGGTGATATCTCATTGTGGTTTTGATTTCAATTTCCGTGATAACTGTGATGTTGAGCATGCTTTCAAGTGCCTTTCGACTATCTGTGTGTCTTCTTTGAAAAAAGAAGATCTTTTGATCTTTGAAAATAGAAGATCTTCTATTCAGATCTTCTGCTCAGTTTTTAATTGGTCTGTTGTTGTTAAGTTACATGAGTTCTTTATATATTTTGGTATTAATGCCTGTTTGAATATATCTTTTGCAAATAACTTCTCCCACTCAGTAGGTTGTTTATTTCTTTTTGAAAAATGATTTCCTTCGCTGTGCAAAGGTTTCCTTTCCTTTTAATTTCATGTGGTCACATCTGTTTATTTTTGCTTTTGTTTCCCTTGTCTGGGATTGAGATCCACAAAACATCACCAAAACCAATGTCAGTGAGGTCACTACCTCTGTTGTCTTCTAGGAATTTTATGGTTTCAGGTATTACATTCAAGTCTTTAATCCATTTTCAATTAACATTTGCATATATTGCATTTTTGATCCAGCATGTAGTGATTTATTTTTTCTAACTAAAAATGCAAATTGCATGCTGTCTTCCAAAGATTGCTTCTTCCATGAAGCCTGCCTAAAAGACTCAAAACTCCAGTTACATTTACTTCACTCTGGGTAAGCAGACGTATACTGTTACCTGATTCATATGTTTGGATCATGACCTAAATTCTTCAAGGCAGATACCCCTGTCTTTTGTCTGTTTTATATCTTTTATATCAACATGCTTATCACAAGACAATGTGTGTCATTCAATGAATGTTTTTATTATACTCAGTACTAAACATCTTTAGTTTGGGACATGTATTTAAAGCTATCCTCATCTCTTTCTTCCATTAGTATTTTTCATGTAGACTACATTCTGTATCTGAACACTTCTTATTGACTTAATTCACAGTTTACAGCTGAGAATTATATTGAGAAATCTCTTGACCTGAAGAAAATTGTCTGTAACACATAAGTGTTCCAGATGGTTAATGCTTTTATAACTGGTGTTGATTAACGTTTTTGGACAACATCTCAGCCTTTTTTGGAAAAGGAGGGAGGAAGGGAATGGCTTTAGAGATTTGCCAGGCCACTCTCTCTCTCTAAATATATATATATATATGTTTCAGATGTACCACCTAGGAAACCTATAGATAGATAGATGTGGCTTCCCTGGTGGCTCAGCAGTAAAGAACCTGCTTGCAAACCAGGAGACACAGGAGACAAGGGTTCAGTCCCTGGGTCAGGAAGATCCCCTGGAGGAAGGCATGGCAACCCACTCCAGTATTCTTGCCTGGAGAATCCCCTGCACAGGGGAGCCTTGGCAGGCCACAGTCCATGGGGTCGCAAAGAGTTGGATGGACGTGACTGAAGCGACTGAACATGCACTCATGCACGCACATGTGTATATTCATTTTATACATAAGTACATATAAATTGTATGTTATAAGTATTTTTACAAACTATATAGATTTATATATGATAATTTATATAGCAGTTGTCTAGGCATGTGCAGTTAGTAGGACAAACATTATAATTCAGATTTTATAGGTGAGGAATCTGATGTTTGGAGAGGTTAAGTCACTTGTCTGTGGTTATGTAACTAGAAAATGATGAAGTCACATCTCAAACTAAAGTTTCTTGAATTTAGCTTTTCATTCATCCATTCATTCATTATATGCCTTCAGTGCTCCAGTTACTTGTCCAGTGCCACAGAGTCAAAGACTAGCAAGACTCATCTCTTCCTTAAGGAGTTCTCAGTCCAGTAGAGGAGATTAACAGGTAAACTAATAACAATTCACAGCATCCTGGGCAAAAGTGGTACAGGGAGCAAAGGCATGGATTTCAGGGCACACTGGGGTGTTCCAGTTCTCCTTGTTGTTCTGTATGGCTGGAGCTTTACAAACAGGAGTGGTGAGACAGGGCTGGAGAAGCAGACAGCAGATCATTTCATGAAGATCCTTAGCAATGCTACAGGGATTGAAAAGAATTAAGAGAGGGATTATCAAGCTTTTTTAAAAAGCAAAATCAGGAAAGTGGATCAAGGGAGTGTGAGATGAGAATACTGAAGTCTAATGCACAGTTAACACTAGGACTAATGCAGAGTTTAGGGTAAGACATGATGTGGTTGTAAAGGGAGGCAGTAGCCATTAGCATGTGAAGGAATTGGTGGGCAATAGGATGTGGGACCGGCGAAGGCAATGGCACCCCACTCCAGTACTCTTGCCTGGAAAATCCCATGGACGGAGGAGTCTGGTGGGTTGCAGTCCATGGGGTTGCGAAGAATTGGACACGACTGAGTGACTTCACTTCCGCTTTTCACTTTCATGCATTGGAGAAGGAAATGGCAACCCACTCCAGTGTTCTTGCCTGGAGAATCCCAGAGACAGGGGAACCTGGTGGGCTGCTGTCTATGGTGTCGCATGGAGTTGGACACGGCTGACGCGACTTAGCAGCAGCAGCAGGATGTGGGACTGAAGAAGTCCAGGATGGCAGCGAGGAGTCTGGACTGGGAATGATCTGTCATTTACCAGGATAAGAAATGCAGTAGAAGACAAGAAACAGGATTTGTCACACAACAAAATGTATCCTCATGAAAATTCTTTTCATAATTGTTATAGTAGTGTGCATTTGGCATATGCTCTTCAATGTAATTGTCACATGTGGCTAGTAGATACTTGAAATCGAGGTTCTCTAAGTTGAGATGTATTGTGTGATATACAGACCAGATTTCAAGATCTAAATATGTGGAAAAATGTAAAACTCTCATGGATAATTTTTTATATTGATTACATGATAAGCAATAGTATTGAGATAGATTAGGTTAAATAAAATATATTATTAATTCATGTTTTATGAATTTATTTCATCTGTTTATCTTTTCTTACTTGTGGCTACTGGAAAGGAAGAATTATAAATGATCTTCCATTTCAAGCTTGCATTAAATTTATATTGAATGGCACCGCCTTGAAAATCAGCAGATAATAGATGTTTTGAAAAGCTTCGGGCGTGAGGGTTTGGGAGCAACACCTTAGAACCGCTGGCTTGTGCCTCATATGTGAGGCTGTTTTCTCGTGGTCCCTCAGGATAATTTTAAGAGGTCTCTGAGGCCAGAGTGGACTGGGTATGTTTGGAATCTGCTGGCCCCTAAAGTCCTTCTGTTGTATATTCTGAAGCCAGGGTGTGTTTCTAAAACTTTCTAAGAAAACTCTCAAGAGACTGGGAGTTGGTACACTTGTAAAGTTTGCTTAGAGGAGAGGCAGAGATATAGGAAGCCTTCAGGAACACAAAGACTGAGAAGCAGGGAGAGAGGTCCTCGCCTTGACCCAGCTTTCCAGAGCCTTCTTAGCCAAGAGATGCTCCAGAAGCATCCTGACCCTTCAGGTGACCTGACACCCAGAAAGCCCCAGGCCATTTGGAGTGCTTCATGTCAGATACTCGCAGTGCCTGCCCCCAGCTCTTCATTACTATGATCTTCCCTGAAATGTCTGTTTATTTGGCTTCCCTATTACAGGAAGGGCCCAAAGAAAGAAAGTGTCCCGAGCTAGCTAGGAAAATGAAATCTTCTGATGAAACCCCACTCCCTGGACTGAGATGCCCCCATTAGAGCTGCTCTCTGGGCACACAAATCTGAGAACTGCCACTCTTCTGGTTAGTCCTCAGCCTCTTAGATCCCAATGTCTACTGACCATGCACTTCAAAATAGAACATTCTGGTTCTCCTGGTTTTTTCCTCACATGTCCACCTTCATTTATTCATTCTTTCATTCAAGAAAAAAAATTATCAAGAATTTACTGTTCTGCAGTAACTTCCCTCGTGATCCAGCAGTTAAGACTCCACACGTGTTTGATCCCTGGTCAGGGAACTAAGATCCCACATGCCTTGCAGAAGCATGGCCAAAAAAATAAATAAAGAGTGTTTTAAAAAAGAATTTACTGTTCTTCAAGTGCTAGACCTTGTAGTCCTCAAGAATGAAAAGCCTGCCTCTGTCCTCCAGAAGCTTTCAGTACCCTGGAGAGTTGGCCAGACCAACTCACCATCATTGCTCCAAAGTACAGTGGGCAAATAGAGAAGAAACTCCTTCAACTGCCACAGGGGATTATCGTAGTCCCCCTCTGCAGTGACTTTTTATGAGGGTTCAGTAAGGACATGTACGTCTAGGCTTGGGCCGTAGCCAGCATGTAGGGAGTTCATGGAAATGCTCGCCATGATGCCACTGCTGCTGCTGATGACAGTGATGATGGAGAAGAGGACAGCAGTCGTCATGACCAGGTGACATGATGGGCTCCCTGAATTCTAAGCCAGACGCAGGTTCCCCTAACCCCCTCCCCACTTGACCTTGACTTTGGCTCCCCCATGGCTTGTCCCTACATCCCTGGTCTCTTGGTGACTCCTTACTTGTACTCCTGTCACTGGATGCTCAGGCAATATCCTTGCATTACTGTCGACACAGGCTTTGTCATAAGCCATAGAGAACTTTGAGGGGCCCCTGCAAGTTAATCCTCCCTGCCTTATGATGGGCTGGGCCAAGGTCTTCTCTAGGCTGCTGGCCTGTCTGGTCAGCTGTTCAGTTCCAGCCAGCCTGACTGAACCCTGCACACCCATTTCTGATCCATTACTGCCTTCCAGCAGATCCTTGACCCATAGAGCAACCAGAACACAAGTTGATCCTCCTCTGCAGGGGACTCAAAAAACTGGATCTTTTAATTTTTCTAATTTTATGCTGATTTTATTATGTTCTTGTTCATCCTAATTAATATTAGGATGCCTGATGATAGAAAGAGACCAAATTTAGAATGACCCTCTACACTAACTTCATTCTATTTTTGTTCATTTCTGTATTTCTTCCATCTTTGAAAAGTAAAAGTGATCGTCATTCAGTCATGTCTAACTCTTTGTGACCCCAAGGACTGTAGCCCACCAGGCTCCTCTGTCCATGGGATTCTCCAGACAAGAATACTGGAGTTACCATTCCTTTCTCTGGGGGATCTTCCTGACCCAAGGATCGAACCCTGGTCTCCTGCATTGCAGGAAGATTGTTTACCCTCTGAGTCACCAGGGAAGCCCACTTCCATCTTCATATAAACCCCCTTTGTCCCTTCAGGAATTATTAGAAGGCTGTTTCCTCCTAAAGAAACACCTTGACATTTTTTTTCTCCTGGGTCAGTGATCAGTGATTGAAAGTGTTTGCAAAACATCCCCAAGGAGCCCTTTAATGTTATTTTTATAAGGAGAAAAATGTGAAAAATAATGGACACTATTTTTTTAAAATAAGAAGTGTGGTAATGAACTTAGGAAGACAGGATGTGGTTAGCATAAACCTTTGAATTTGATAAAACATCATTTCCTTGGAGAGAAGACCTTTCTCACCTTTGTTCTCTGAGTCTGTATTCCTTATTTTTATTGTCATTTAGTCTCTAAATTGTGTCTGACTCTTTGCAACCCCATGGATTGTAGCCCGCCAGGCTCCTCTGTCTATGGGATTTCTCAGGCTAGAATACTGGAGTGAGTTGCCATTTCCTTCTCCAGGGGATGTTCCTGACCCAGGGATCAAACCCATGTCTCCTACATTGGCAGGCAGATTCTTTGCCACTGAGCCACCAGAGAACTCCTGTGCTCCTTACATAGTTGTGTTATAGATGGATAGATTCCAGAGCCTCCTAACGTTTTTCCAGCGCATACACACACACACACACACACACACACACACACACACACACACACACATGAATATTATTATTTTCAAAAACCCTCATACTCTTTTAACTGACAACATACTTTCCTATTCACTATCTCATTTGTTCACCTCAGTAACCCTGTAAGACAGGTGATGCAGTGTTGTAATAGGAGTGGCAGAATTGTAAGGTATTTTAGAGAGACAACCTCCTTGTTTTACAGGTCAAGTATCTGAAGCTCAGAAAGATGTTTAGTTAGTCAAGACATTTTTGATCCCAAACGACAGCAACCCAAGTCAAGCTAAATTAGCAAAAGGCAAACAATATTAACACATACCACCAAAAAGTTGAGGGTTTATGGTTTTCAAGAGAGGATGGCTCCAGCTGTTCCAACAAAATCTACAGGGATCTGTTACTCTCCATCTCTTGATTCTCTTTTCCTCTGTCATGGTCGGCATGGTTCAACAAGAGCTTCTCCTAAAGTCATAATGAAATGGCAGCTCTGGGCACATAACCTACCATTCTTGATTGAATGAGAGTGTCTCCTTTCTTACAGTTTTAGCAAAAATCCTAGGATTGCATTTCATCAACTTGGTTTGTATGATTGCCTATTTTTGGACCAGTTTATGTAGTCAGCCCTGAGGGCACTGTTGGAGGGAGTGCGTACTGCAGTCGTATCTCTTGGACTGAGCGTGGGTCCTCAAAAGAAAATCAGAGTATGGCTCTCCTTTAAGGGGGGAGAGGGCTCTTGATGCTGCATAGGCCAGAGTAGTTTATAAGGCTATGTGACATTTTGTGTAAAGTGCTTACATGGTCTGTTAGTTGAAATTCTGGACTATGTATTCCACGTTGGAATTTATCACCATGAATGTAGGTTTGTGGCAAAGATGCTGTGTTTGTTTCACCTCTGCACTCATAGGGCTCATCATGGTGGTCAATATGAAGAAATGTTTAGGATCACTTTTTAATCCAAGAAAAGGCCAGTCAGATCTGCATCAGTACTTCAACCTGAGACTTCTGACTAATTCTGCCTCCTGATTCTGGCATCCTGTTTCCTGTGTTTTTTTTTTATACTTCTGCCATCATTCCATGTTATTTAATTATTCTAATGGGTGGTGATCTTTGGTATCCAATAGTCTGTATTTTAAGGACCCACAGTACTCATTGTTTGAAGGAGTGAAACGTTTGTTCATTTTATCATAGAATAAATATGATATGTCATTTATATCCATGCTTACTTTTCCCTCATTTCATTAAAATTATTTAGATTTTTATGTAGCTATAGGATGTCTTAAAATATTCTCAGTCAGTTTTATTTGGATGAGTCAAGTGTCTTAGAATTGAAGAGCCTTTTGCTGTAGTTTGTTTTCCAAGTGTATATTCCCACTATTGAAACTTTAACTCCAATATTCACAGATTGAAAGCCATCAAAATAATTCCATACCCCAAATTTATCCCTTCCCTTTCCCCTTTGGTAACCACAAGTTTACTGTCTATGTCTTTAAGCCTGCTCCTGTTTTTTATGTAGATTGATTCGTATAATTTTTTAGATCCCACATATGAGTGATATGACATTTATGTTTCTCTGTCTGACTTACTTCATTTCTTATATTCTTTTAGTTCATTCAGTTTTTGTAAATGGCAATATTTCATTCTTTTTATGGTTAATACTCCATCATACACGCACACACACACATATGAACCCACCTGCCAATGCAGGAGACATAAGAGACTCAAGTTCTATGCCTGGTTCAGGAAGATGCCCTGGAGAAGAGAATGGCAACCCTCTCTGGTATTCTTGCCTGGAGAATCCCATGGACAGAGGAGCCTGTTGGGCCACAGTCCATAGGATCGCACAGAGTTGGACATGACTGAAGTAACTGAACACACACACACACACACACACACACACACACACACACACACAGGCTCAGTCACTTCAGTCATATCTGACTCTTTGCAATACTATGGATTGTAGCTTGCCAGGCTCTTCTGTCCATTCTCCAAGCAAGAATACTGGAGTAGGTTGCCATGCCCTCCTCCAGGGGATCTTCTCCACCTAGGGGTCAAACACATATCTCCTGCATTTCAGATGATTTTGATTCTTTACTCACTGAGCCACCTGGGAAGTCCCATAAACACACACACACACACACATATTCTTAAACCAATAATCCTTTGATGGGCACTTAGGTTGTATTCATGTTTTGGCTATGTCAATAGTGCTGCTATGAACATACAAACTACTATAACAAAATAGATAAGCAAAAAGGATTTCCTGTATAACACAGGGAATTATATTTAATATCTTATAATAACTTATAGTGGAAAGTAATCTGTAAATATATATTTGCACATAAAACGGAGTCACTTTGCTGTGCACCTGAACTAACACAACATCGTAAATCGGCTATACTTCAGTAAAGGAAAGAAGTTAAAATAGCAGCTAAAACAATAACAAGGTCAGTTTGGAGGTTAATTTTTGCAGTACAAAGCTCTGTTGAAGATGGAATTTCAAAGTTTTCTTGTCATCTGTCACTGCATATAGAAACTTTTAAACAATACATCCTGTTACTTTAGAGATGCATTGTATCCTTGTCAGGCTATAATTATGCTTGTTACCCCACAATCTACTATCAGGATGAGTATGTATTTACTACTTTCTTTACTCACAGAGTCAAGCCAAGGAGAGAATTCTTTTAAATTTTAGCATCTTTTACTTTGCCTTTTCCTGTATTACTCTTGCTGCCTCTGACTTCAGTGAAAAACTAGCTTGGTTGTGTGTTTCTTCATATTTGGAAAAGGACACGGTCTTTATGAATCATCTTGTCAAAAGCACCAGCAATAAATCTGAGATGTGTTCTGAAAAGGAGGGTACATGGTGCATCTCTTTTTCTTCCTCTGCAAACAAGTAGTCTTCAAGAAACATGCTGTTTGAAAGAATGTGAACTTTAAAAAAAAGTTCAACCTGAGACATTTTTTAAGTAATTTGTTAACGTAGAAGAGCTTTAGAAATAGAATTGCTCATAAAAGAAGCTCACTGGAAGAAAAATCTCCCCGAATTTAGTTATTTAACACAAAATTTATTTAACATTGGCCATGTGCTATTCACACTTCTAGGTAATGTGAAAAACAGACCAAAAAACCCCCACCCTCATTAAAAAAAAAAGTATCTCCAGGTATGGAAAGGCAGATTAATAAATAATTAAAATAATGTGTTAGATGGAGCTTAGATTTGGGAAAAAATAAAGCAATAGATTGGGTGTAGAGGGTGTACTGAGAATAACCACTTCATCCTACAACAATTTCATTTCTTCCCTTATTCTAAGTTGGTTTCTGTGTATGTACCACTCCTTACAGGTAGACATTTGGATTAGTTGTGTTTCTTGCCTTGTCAGTAACACATAAACTTATGAACACATCCTGGGGATGTGGGATATGTACATTCCTTTCAATCACTTTAGTCTGTGCTCCTACAGTTAGTCTTTTTATTTTAATAACTAGGACGAATTGGGAGAATAGCATTGGCAGATATATACTACCATGTGTAAAGTGGATAGCTAGTGGGAAGCTGCTGTGTAGCACAGGGAGCTCAGCGTGCTCTCTGGTGACCTAGAGGGCTGGGATGCAGGGGGTTGCAGGGAGACTCAGAAGGGAGGGCGTATGTGTATACGTATAGCCGATTCATTCATTGTACAGCAGAAACTAATACAACTCTGTGAAGCAATCACACTCCAGTTAAAAAAGTAAAGAACTCCCTATTGGATTTCCCACTTTTCTTTTCTTTATTCTTCAAATAATATATTAATACCTATCTTCCAGATGATCTACAAATTGCTAGCTACCAATATTTGACATAATATGGGTTGCATGTTATCTTAATCATGAGATGATTTATATGAAAGTCCCCTTTAATTTAAACCTGAAAAGAACAAAATTTGACTGGTTCTACAAAATTTGAAGAGAAATGCTGCCCCCAAAGAACTGTTGAACTGAAAATGTTAGTCATTCAGTTGGGTCCGACTGTTTGTGACCTCATGGACTGGTAGCCCGCCAGGCTTCTCTGTCCATGGAATTCTCCAAGCAAGCATACTGGAGTGGGTAGCCATTCCCTTCTCCAGACCAGGGACTGAACCTGGCTCTCCTGAATTTTAAGCAGATTCTTCATAGTTTGAACCACCATGGAAGCCCCTAAAGAACTATTCAGTTATTAATAAAAATCAAAGCAAGTATTGGCCACTGATTCTGGGATAAGCTATGAAGTAGTCCCACATGGGGCCCAGTGCCCCAGTGCCCCAGTGCCCAGAACAACACTATCAATAAATGTCTGTGAGAGAAAACTCTTGCATACAGTGACCATCCAGATTTGGACTAAGATGCCAGCCAGTCAGAATGGGAATGTGTCAGGAGGAATTTTAAAGGTGACCTTGAAAGGAGTGGGCCACTGAGGAAGAAGGTGGTGATGCCAGGAGTTCATGGAGGAGGAGCTAGCATCTTGTTAGGGATAAAATAAGGAGCTAGATCTGGTTCAAGTCTAGTTTGAGATAGTGATAAAGGGTGTCCATAGATCTGGGAGTCAAGGATCAGGGAAGTTGGTTTTGAAATAAAAGAGCAACTTGGAGCTTAAGATGGAGATTTGATGTTGAAAGTTAGAGGTGATTGCTAGAGTCCTGGGAGTAGGCAAAATGCTGAAGAAAAAGACCAAAATGCTCTGACAGAATGTAGGGGCAGAAGAGCAAGAAAAGGCTGTGAGAGTTGAGGGAAAGAGATCACTGAGGCACTGTGATCCTGGAAGACTTCATGGAAAATGAATCGTTTTAGCTGTGAATCCCCAGCCCATCTAGAGAAACTTGGCTCTGTAACCAACTGCCAGATTATAAGATTGTATTCTCCACCAAATTCCTAGTGACTTATATAAAACCTTTTACTTTCTGTGTTCAAGTCACTTTACATAAATAACACAATCATTAAAACAACCTAGAAATGATTTTCACCACTTTACAAATGAAGAACGGAAAGGGAAAGAAACTTGCTCAAGGTCTTACAGCCATTTAGTGGTAAAAGCAGGATTCACAGTCAGTTTGATTCTAAAGCCTGGGCTTTTGGCCACTATACCGCCTTCTCTCTACATACGTGCGTGCATGCTACATCACTTCAGTCGTGTCCAACTCTGCGACCCTATGGACTGTAGCCTGCCAGGCTCCTCTGTCCATGGGGGTTCTCCAGACAAGAATACCGGAGTGGGTTGCCCTGCCCTCCCCCAGAGGATCTTTCCGACCCAGGAATCGAACCCATACCTTTTGCAGCTCCTGCACTGCAGGCTGATTCTCTACCACTGAGTCACCAGAGAAGCTCTCTCTACATAATGCCCCAGTAAATAGTTGGATTTAACCTATGCTGAGGGGGATGCTTTCTGGCAGGTTTCCTCTTGTATGGCATTTCTCATTTTCTATATATTCTGTGCTTTAACATTTTCCACCAGATGCTTTTAGATGACAGATGTCAAAGGTCCTTACCCTAGTGGGCGCTTTCCTGGCCTTCTCATGTTAAGTGGAAGCAACCTCCTCCCCTTGGCACCAGGAAGGGCATTAGAGCCTGGACGACAGAAGCACGGAGTGTGCATTATACCCTCCTTTAGTATCACAACACTCCAGAGGCTCAGAGCCACTAAGTGCTTTTTAATCACCTCAGATTTGCAAGACTATGTCCTAATGACACTTCCTAAAGGGCATCATTACTTCTAGAAAAATGTTTTCTCATAAAATATTTGTTAAAAATGCCTAATAAATCCTATCTTGGGCAATTACACCCTCTGCACCACTGTCAGCAAATTGGGTCTCATCCTTCCTTCTTCTCATAGTCGCCCTTAGCAGCAGCGGGATGGCGGCACCTTCTGTGCGCAGCCTGATCCTGTTATTTAGCTTTATGTTGACACACTCCATGAATTAAGTGGCAAGCAGTGGTCACAGGCCTCTTACATGTTTGAGGCTCATTGTTGCTTTTTTTAAAAAAGAAAATTTTATTGTGGTAAAAGTCACATAATATAAAACATACTATTTTAACCATGTTTAACTGTCCATTTAGTGGCACTAAGTACATGCATATTGTTGTACAACTCTCCCAAATGTTTCACCTTCCCAAATTGAAACTCTGTCCTCATTAAACATTAATTCTCTGTTACCCTTCTCTACCCCCACTCCCAGCCCCTGGCATCTACCAGTGTACTTTCTGACTCTATGAATTTGACTGTTCTCGGTACCTCGTGTAAGTGGAATCAAACAAAGTATTTGTCTGTACCTAATATATGTTGGAATGCATTTTTAAGATTAACTTAATATATGTCCTACAAACAGATTGTACCTTTTCCCCCCTCTTTGCTATACAATAGGTTCCCATTAGTTATCTATGGCAGCAGATTATAATAAGCTTATAATGAATCAGTGAGATTGTCCTTAAGAAGCTAAAACGGGCATTCTGGCCACATTTTAAGACCTCCATGAACACTGTGTTCTAAGATACCCTGAACACTCGGAAATGCCTAATAACTATTAACTGTGATGGAAAAAAATCAGTGTATTCAATACTAGCCAATTCAGGATGTCCTGTGCTGTTTAAATAATGACCTAAACATGCTTACGTTTTGAATTGAAATAATCAAATGAAATTTTTCAAGTGTATTTTGTAACAGAATGTGTTGCAAAATAAATTGAAACAAGGAAGAAGGTACAAATTATTTTAGTACTTTAGTCAAATTGATTCTAATGAAATAAAATAGTGTGGTATTTATTTGTGGAGTTAACCCCATTGTTATGTTTTTATTTTTTAAATGAGTTCCCCAGGTGTAGGTGTATGGTAGGAAATTTATATTTTATGATGATTCTTTCTTGCTAAGAACCAGAATCTGCAAACAGCAGTGTTTATTTTGGGAGTGGAGATACTGTATAGAAGAATGAATATAATAGAGAAGAATTAAAGAGATGAAAAAATTAGCAGAATAAGATTTTGTGTGTGTGTGAATGGCATTTTGTTCCCACCTACCAATGGTGCTGCGGAATGGTTTTGAGAAGATCTTGGAATGCTTGAGCCAGTATGAAAGGTTACTTTATCCTCACTTCCCTCCCCTATCCTAGGATGAAATTGGTATCACACTGTCATTGGCAGTGATATTCATAATATTTAAAAACAAGCCTAACAAAGACAGCACCCAGTCAGGATGGGCAAACTGTCCAGTCATGATGGACTCCTGTGGTAAACGCTTGATGTGAAACCCAGAAGTACTTGTCTTAACTGCCTGTGGTTTCCTGTTCCTTCTAGTCTCTGTGGTTCTGGACACATCACCTGTGCTTCAGAGGGGTATGGGCACAGGCGGGGAGAAGGGGAGGTAGAAGAAGTGATGGACTTTAGATTAGCCTTCTATCTTGAAATATAACTGCACTTAAAAGTTCTTTATTAATTGAATTGTAACGCCTGTAATAGGGATCACATTTTCCATCAATGCAAAAGGGATACAGTGAAAAAACAAAGAGTAGAAGGCAGATTCATCCAGGTTGAGAAGTCTTGGATTCTTTCCTTTTCTTTACCACTTCTAGCTGAGTGACTTTGATGAAAAATCCTTTCTCTGAGAACCAGGTTCTTTATCTGGAACAAAAACCTGTAACAGAGTTGCTGTAATGACACACTATGTATAGGTGTACTTAGTAATCTGTTTTATATATATATATATATATGTAAAATGTGTGTGTGTGTGACACACAAAGTATACTTGTATTATACCTTAGGAAAACTATGTATGCTTTTTCTGAAATGAAATAAGAATTATCATTTTAAGATAATAATCAACCTTGAATCCAGCAAGCTCATATTTTCATATATTGAGTTGGTTTTTTTTTTTAAGAGGAGTAAATGTCATGAAGGAACTCTTCTGCAGATCACCTTGGAACTTAATCAGAGATATATTTTGTATAATTTTGCCTGATTTTATATTTCCATAGTCCTCACTTGTTGACCCTCTAAGAGCATATTGTTAAGTTTGAGTCACCATAAGGAATGCAATTGATTATGGGACTCCAGAGACACCTGCTGACATTAGTCTCTGACTGAGAAAGGAGGTTCCTCCACCCCAGCGGTGGCTTATGGCAGGAGGCTATGATCTAGTTCTACCAGCTGCCTTGAGCCACTTGGGACCTTTGAGTGCAGGTCAGTAAATTTAGAGACTAAAAAAAAAAAGATAAGAATTTGCACTAATGGAAGGCATTTTGCCAGCATGTGTTCAGGATCTGAGGCTGGACTCAAAGTAGCTGACAGGTGAAGGAGGGACTTAGGGCAGGTAGACTGAGCTGGGTATGACTCCCAGGGAAATCTCTGAGGACTAGAGATGCCACCCATGGAAGAAAACACATTGCAGATCCCTTCATTCCCTGGCAAAGGGTTCCTCCAGGATGGCTCTATTTCTCTAAGATTCCTAGAGCCTTGAGCGTGAGCTCACCAGGGTTAGCAAACACGATATACAAAGAGAAAAAAAAAAAATCCCCCAATTTGAGCCCTGTGTGTGTTAGTTGCTCAGTGTGTGTCTGACTCTTTGTGACCCTGTGGATGGTAGCCTGACAGGCTTCTCTGTGCATAGCATTTTCCAGGCAAGAATACTAGAGTGGATTGCCATTTCCTTCTCCAGGGAATCTTCCAGACCCAGGGATCAAACCTGAGTCTCCTGCGTTGGCATCGGCCAGCACATTCTTTATCACTAGCGCCACCTAGGAAGCCGTTTATGGCTCTAGGATGGGTTATTTCTCCTGCCAGAGAAACAATGTTTTAGCACTTCTGAAGATCTTTCTAGGGCTAGAGCACAGAGTCTTTAAAAAAAAAAATTTGAACATTCTAGTAAAAGAGGAAATATTTGATTATTTTAGCCTTAAGGAAAAGGCAAATTAGATCTGAGTAGGCATAATGGCAGGGGGCAAGAGATTTCTGTGTGATTTTGAATTTTATTTGAATAGACATTAATAAAATGGGCTGCAGTGGTGATGTTCCGCTGGCAAAGTTTTACTAATGCTATTTGACAGCTGCATATTCTGAGTGCCTGGCTTTGAAGAGGCAAATTTGGGGAGGGATCTTTTTAAAGAACTGACTATAAATGTTTATCTCATTTTCACTAATAACCCAGTTCTCTACCACTAAGGTACATCTCTATTTAAAGAAAAAATAATCAAGGAGGCTAAACTATTACTAGGGAATGACCTAATAGAGACAAAAATGAGATGGATTGAAATTCAAAAACAGATTTATGCTCATTGGAACAGTTATAAAAATTTGACTCTGCAATACAATCCATTTAATATACTTTCTATTGATTAGTGGTGGCTGACTGCTCTAGCTAGACCATCCTTGGTAAGAGAATTTCAAAGACCTTTAAAGTAGATACTTATAACATTAAACTATTCTACTGGATGTCAAGTAGGAAGCATATGCATTTCAGTTTCAGTTGATTGAAACTGACTTATTATGGCATTTATGAATGGAGAGGGAAAAGCTCTATCTTTCAATTTGGATTGTTGGGAGTTATTTTAGAAACCAGCTTGAAAGGTTTTTTTTTTTTTTTAGCAGCTCTATAGTAGAGAATAAGACTGCATGAATAATTTATGTAGTTTTAGAAATACTAATCAAGTAGTTTGGGCAGTGATGTATCTTTTTGTTTTGACTAATTGACTGAGTTCCTGGCCATCTATGATTTTTTTCCCTTTGTTTTCTGAATGTTCATCGAGGTTCTTGAATTAAAATTCCATACCAATGTTAGTTTGTAATGACTGTATAGTGAGTAGGCTGGTGCTCGCAGAGGAAGAACTGCTCCGCCTTCTTGTCATTTTGTGAATGGGTCTGTTCATTTGCTCTGCATTCCACTGAAGCAGATACTCCCCAATATCTTCTCTGTCACAAGACTGTTTTATTTGCATAATGAGAAGAATGAGCTTGGGGGAGGGTTGTTTGGCAAATGGGATAATAAGGTACTTTAAAAATAGAAATACTTGGCCTTATTTGCTTTTGTTCCTGGTATCTTTAGAAACTGTCTTGACTGCGTTGCTCTCCAGCCAAGTCCTTTTTTGGAAAGCGTGATTAAAGGGGCTGGGACTCCATCTGCCTGGCGATTGCCTTGCAGGAGCCCTTCTTGCATTTCCTCTCTCCATCTAGGCTGGTTTGACCCTCATAGATTAGTAAAGTGCCACATAGTTCTTTCTTTCTGACTCTGTCACAGGGCTGCTTCTCTTCTACAGGCAGAAATACTACTCTCTACTGCATCCCAGAGATGGACTGCCTCCTTTCTTTGCATTTCTTTTTTCTTGTTAAAAGAACATAGTATATGATGCATACGTTTCACCCTAAAGTAAGAGTGCAAGCGTTTCACTTGCATTTCCAGTTACATGACACCCCCTAAGCACACTGACTTGATGCTGAGCCGGAAGGGGAGGGGAGTCGGGGTGCTGAACTGGCTGGAAAACGGAGCCCTTTGCCTAAAACTGTAGGCATTGCTCAGTGTTGAGTATTAGATTTATGGCATGGCCTCTCTCCCCGCGTCCTCCCTGCTTTCTACAATTTGGTGCTTTGTTGCTATCGAAACAGCCTCACTTTCTAAGCCATTGTGATGGTGCGAGGAGGGAGGAGGCTGTGGCCGGCAGGGGTGCTCGGAGTTGTGAATGACACAGCTTTGCCAGATGACTTGTAGGGACCTCCGCATCAGCCAAGAGGAATTAAGCCCTGTCACTCCCCGCTGGGACTACCTTTCTCCTGGTACGTGCGCAAGGAATTCATATGCTGCTGCTGCAGCCACCAGAGCACAGCCCTGAGTCCTCTTTTCCACGGCGAGCAGTGGGCAAGAATGATAGCTGTCTCTTTTAAATGCCGTTGTCAAATTCTAAGACGACTTCCTAAAGGTACTGTGATTTCCTTGCTATTCACTCAAGTCCGTTGTAGTAGCCTATAAACTCAGGTGAATTTTTTTTTTTTTTACTTTCAAATATAACTGCCTTTACAATTGATTGTCAGGCAACAAAGAACTCTGAAATATGTACAGATAGACAGACATGGACAGGTAGACTGGGCTTTGCAGATTTGCTCTGTGTTTCATGCTGAAATCATGAACCCAACTGGTGTATGTACGTGTGTGTGTATGGGGTGTTTTTTTTTTTTTCACAGTGACTTCATTCATTGCTGAAAAGAAAATGCATTTGTGTCCGGTGCTGAAGTTATCATGGGAACCCGTCATTTTGCATGCTGATTAACTGGGCATGAGAATTCAAGTGTGTGTTACTGTCCTTTCCATGACACATGTGCTAAATGCAGCTGGCAGCTTCAGGACCTGCACAGCTGGCAAATTCACAGAATCATTGTTTATTCTGTTAGTTTCCAACGTATCATGAGCTTTTTCCCAGGACAGCTTTGATTTATTTATTTATTTATTTTAGAATTTCATGTTCAGAAATGTAGGTGATATGAAGTACTTTGATCCTATGTGCTATTTGAAGAAGTTTATTTGAAAGTAAAAAACCATTGCTTTGTATCCTCCCTTCAAGAATTCCTGGCTTGTGATTGTCTTTCTTAGAACTCTAAAATATTAATTACATCTCGCCGTAATATTTTAAATATGCTTTTCTTTGAAATCACTCTCTCTATGTCAGCTCATTTACTTTGTGTGCATCCTCTTGCAAAGTTAGTGAATGTTGCTCTTAAAAATCTTGCCTTAGGTACAGATAGAGATGTGAGCCTTTTTGCCTTATTTCCTTTAGATAGAATCTTCTTTAGAGAGAATTTATTATTTGAGAAAACTTCACTGAGTGAAAGTGTGTAGCTGCAAATGCCTTTCTTTTTCAGCAAATAACATAAGAGTACTGTCAAGTAATTAATGGAAGTAATTATGCTCTAGGAACTCTGAACCTATAAATATGTTAATGGATGCTATTTCTATCAGTTTAGCTTGACATATCTGAGTTCTTTGATCACCAACAGTGCAGCTACAAATGCAATTAATATTTTATTTGGCAGAAGAATGAGCACAAAGCAAATAGTGAGAAATAGGTCTTAAGTCAATAACAGGAAAGAGAATAAATATTATAGCACAATTTACTGGATGCATTTGCAAGTTGTTTGGATAGCAGAGCAAGTCCTTTAAAAGGTACTTTGGGGAAAATATAGGAAAGACTATCCATTTTAAATTAGGCTGTTAGCATGGGGTAGTAAATTCTGTTCTGACTTTAGGCACTTGGTACAAATGTGCCATTTCTGTTTATGAAAAACTATTAAAAGACTATCTTTTATATGATGGTTTGGGCTAGGACTTAGAAGCTCTCTTATTCTAAAAAGTTCTTAGCTGATTTCAGCATTTACTCATCTTGATGTTGAGAAGTTGATGCCTTCATTACGTTATAATCATGAAACAATTGATATTTCCTATTCATGTATATTGGAGATTCTTTTACAAATCCTATTTACCAGGATGAACTTAAGCAATTTTTAGTTCTTACAAATATTTTTAAACTTTGTCCAGTTTCCTATGTCTTACAGAAGCATTGACCTCCATTCATGAAAGGAGATTTAAATGTTTACTAAGAGAGTTGCTAGAAATCTAGACAAATGAGGAAGGTATTGATACTTCTTCACAATTGCTATTTCCCTTTTTTTCCCCCAAAATCTTTGTGTCTGCTCTTTTCTTTTTTGGCATTTGGCTGAAGACTGCCAATTGACGAGTGAAATAAAATCTCCATGTGGAATCAGTTTGCTGTTATTTGTATCCTTTGTGCATTTGCCTGGATGTTCACGTGTTGACCAGGAATGTGTCTGAGTAACATACCCGCTACCTCGTCATCTCCTTATCACCCTGTCAAAGTTCAAGTCCACCAAAGTTCAAGAGCTACCTGTTGTTCCAAACGGGATGCATTGAGGTCCAGCAACCCACCCCTACCTGTCCTGCTTTTTTTCTTAGGCTATAGTAATGAAACCAAGAACTATATGTAATTATAATCTTAAATGACCCTTCTTTGTTTTGGGGGGGTGGAGGCAGGAGTAGTGTGTGCATATATACTTGAATGAAGTTTCGTTCCTGCCTTGTCTCCCCACACGGCTCCCACACCCTTACCCTCAGCCCCCAAACGCACATGTTTCTTTATGCCCACTGAAGGCTGCACCTAGTGCACCTCCTCCAGATGTCTACCCCGGTGCCCTGCAACCTGTCTGTGAGAAGCAACCAGATTCGCCTAGTTCAGAGTGGTAGGATTTTCAAATTTTCTGTGGAATTTTGGCAAATGCTTTCAGTTCTTTATTGAACCCCTTGTGACTAGAACCTCACCCAGCTCCTAGGCGGGTCAGTGAAGATTTGCTCTGTGTTTCTGAAACTACCTTGCTATTTGTGGTTGATGCCACAGACTAGAAAAAACAATATGGTATTTATAGTATCTTTTAAATTTTCTTGAAGAAAAAAGGATTAAATTAAAGGCAAACTATTTTCTACACATACATACATTCTTAATATTTTACTTGTGTTCTAGATTTCTTCAGACATCCATCTATTATCCATTAAACAAATATCTATTGAGTATCTACTGTGTGTGCCAGACACTGCCATTTTTTGCATTAAAATCCCGGGCTGGCACACTTTATAAGGGTAGAAAGCATTTTTAAACCAATATATTTTTAACAATAAATAAATTATTCTTTTCTGTGAAATGATTTTTACAAATCTATAAAATACACATTTACAGGCAAATCCGTTGATCATCTGCATATAAGCATGACCCACAGGTTTATGGCAGAACTTATTTTAGGTGAACTTCGTACTTTTCAGACTTGGGAATTGAGTCTGTTTTCTTATTAAGCCTTTAAGTGACTGCTTTGATTTGTTTGCCTATGGGCCTACTACTAGGGTAGATCCGGAGAAGGCACTGTGACCCACTCCAGTACTCTTGCCTGTAAAATCCCATGGATGGAGGGCCCTGGTGGGCTGCCGTCTGTGGGGTCTCACAGAGTCAGACATGACCGATGCGACTTAGCAGCAGCAGCACTAAGGTAGATCAAGAGCTGCTGCAGGAAAATTTAAAATAATAATAAAATAAAAGAACAAAAAAATAATCTTTTATCAAAAGCCTGTCCCTGCCATTAAGATGGGAACTTTGGATCATTAAGAGACTAAAACTGTCCAAAGTGTCTTTTATGTCTTAATATTAAAATTTAGAGAAGAGATGCTATCTTCTGCCTCTGTTTTGCCTCCACACTGAGACTGCCTACTGATTACTCAGCCTTGGAGCCAAATCCAAAAATAACATTTTCTCAGCTTTCCAGCCACACCTAACAAAGGAATTTTCTCAAGCTAGTAGAGCTAGGCTTCTTGGCACCTACCTTCACAACTGCTTACCTTTGTGACTCCTGCTTTCTTTGCCACGGGCTACATACAGTACCTTAAGAGAAGTGGATGTGTTCTTGGAGAAGAGAATATATTTGCACAGCTTCTACAGCCTTTATTCTTTTTCTCAGGTCATGATTGTATCCTTTCCTTCTCCTTGAAATGGGTTGGCCTCCTAGGGCTTCCCTGGTGGCTCAGATGTTAAAGAATCTGCCTGCAATACAGGCAACCCAGGTTCGATCCCTGGGTCAGGAGGATCCCCTGGAGATGGGAATGACTACCCACTCCAGGGTTCATGCCTGGAGAATTCCATGGACAGAGGAGCCTGATTGGGCTACAGTCCAAGGGCTCATATGAGTGACTAACACTTTCACTTTTTCACTTTCCTTAAGCAAGATCCATTTTCTGTAGCAGTGACCGGTGTGACCCCATTTCTTTCTCAGGTGCCACTGTTTTTAGTTCAGAGATCAGAGCTTCAGTGCTCCACAGGCAATGGCAATTTTCTTCACACATTTTCCTCTGTCTGCTGAAGTCAACATCAGCCAACACATGCCTACCGATATTCCACAGGAAACATGTGGCTCTGGTCGCCTTTTGTTTTCGGTCTCCATTCACTTTATCTCCTCATCTTCTCTCTACTGGCTCAGATTTCCTGTCCCAAAAATCTCTGCCTTCACTTTAGTGTAGATGTCAAGATCATTCATCATTGCTGGCCTTATTGTCATTTTATGTTCTACTTGCCTCCTCTTCCTCCCTCTTCCCAGACATGCATATGGCCTAGAATAAAGTGAACTTCCCCTGTCCCTTTCCCATCAGCTCTCCAGGCAGCCCCATTGACCTGCGTCCCAGTGGGGTGTCTGGGTTTGTGGCTGGCACCCCACTGCCCCCTGCTGTGCACACTTTCTTTCTCCTTCCTGATTGCTGCCCCCCAACCTCGGTAGCCTTTCTTCTCTTCTCCTGCCTGAGCTCTCCTGGGCCTGACTTGATCCACTGGCATCAAACAGAATTTAAAAGCTCTTCCTTTCTGTCTTTGCTCCTTACACTTCCTCCAGTCATGGAATCATCGTGCTTGAAAGGGAAGGTCAGACATTAATCTAGGGCTTGTCTCCTGAGGGAAGTGAAACAACCATCTTAGACAGCCCGCAGTCTTCTTAATTCTCTCCAAGATGAACAATCTCACCCTCGTAATCTTGCAGAGGACTATTCAAGTGACCTCCGAGTCTTTTTAAACTCTTCGACACTTATCCAGTGTTTAAAACTTTTTCTGTTCAGAAATTCATCTTCAATGTGTAATCTCCATCAACTTCAACAATACATCTAATTATTTTTGGTTTTAATGGAAGAGGAAAAATATTTCCTGTGTTCCCTTCTGCAATATTCTTTTAATCTAAGGATTCTGTATCAGCCATTGAGTTCAGTGTCATTGTTCTGAGTGTGACTGCTCTTCTTTTGATGGCTTCAGATTTTCTGCTCAGGTCCCTCTGCACCTTGCCATCTGTCTGTGTCTAAGCTCCCAGCTCCTCGGGCATTCTCCTCTGATGGCTCCTTATCCACTCTATGATATGATTCAGAATTGATTATCATCTGGCTTAAGAATGCTCTCTCTCTTGGACCTTATTTCTCCCATCTCCCCATCCTCATTTCTCCTGCTAACCTGCACTGGCCTCCTCTGTCAGATCCTGCCATCTGGAACAGCTTGACTGTCTCTCTCTCTGCCTCATTAACTTTCCATCCCTTTTCACATCTCACCTGAAAACATATTTTTTGTCCTTGGCCTCTATCTCTTAATGTCATACCATCAAAGCTGGTTTACTCATTCATCATTCCAGCCTATACATTTTTAAGAGTTCCATGCCCTTCAAAGTTGTTACACAAAATCAGATTGCCTCATTTTGTTAAAGTGTCATCTGTTGCTAGGGCACAGGACATATTTCTCTCACAAGAGGGGAGACCCCAGTTGAATAGGAGAATTCTGCCACCAGTGCTCTGAGGGAATTTACATGGAACAGCCGCTTGGACCATCTTACTCCTCATGGTCTGAATCTTTTCTTTTGTAAAACTGGCTAGACTTGTCATAGTTGTAGGTTTATTTCTTCCCCACTTTCTGGATGGGAATTGCATGCTAGAAATGGTTTTTCTCCTTCCAGGAGTCACCCACCCTTATGATGAAGTAACTGGTCCTCAAATAACCTCCTATGAAGACGAAGGAGTCCAGACCCTTCTGATATGATCATGTGTGTTCAGGAAGGAGAAACTGGTTCGTTACTGGGAAAAGGAAGTCCAATTTAGAATAGGCATTCTCACTTTGAGAAAATGAGACCCAATATGTTTTCTTTGCCCCTCTTTTTCTGATGTAGGAGGAGATGGGAGCCGTATACCTACTCACCTAGAATATTAACAGGAAATCACCAAGGTAGCACACCACTAATCCTGAAGAATTCAATATAGGGACAGTAGAGTTGACCTGGGAGCGGGAAAACCTGTGACCCTGATCCAGCTCTTCTATTTTTATACCTGTGTGGCAGGAAAAAAAGAAAAAAGAACTGAACCTCCTCACTAAATCTGTTTCCTCATCTATAAATTAAAAGTCATATGTTAGTCATAAGAAAATTGTTTAATTCTCTACTGCAATTGATTTTGAAATTTTGTCTTAGTAAATTCACTTTTTTCTTGCAGAAAACATAATTTAGGTTATTTGAAAAAAGGCAAATATGTATTCTGAAAATTTCTAGGACTGTAAGGGAGAAGTCAGTGTTTAGATTCTTCACCTTTTCATTTCTTTTATTCAGTCTCTTGGCATTATTCTGCTCATATACACGAGAATTATATGTTCACCTAAAAATTAATCATCTTTGCCTTATTAAATCTACAGAAGAAAATATATTGTTGCAAAATTTCTTTGGCAATTATTTTATTAAAGTTTCAATACCTCATATATCTCAAAGAAAAGCCATGCACATTTAGCTTCTTGAAGGATGTTACTTCACTTTCCAAATGCAGAGAAACTTTGACCTTGCCATTACAAAAGCAGTTGAAACAAAATGGTCTCATATTTCTCAAGTCAATGGTGACCACCTAAATTCAGACAAAGCTTCTCTGGCTATTAGAAAATGAGAAAAATTTGCTATAATAATTATTTTATTATTAATTCTTATTAATAATTCAAACTAGATTACTAATAGCTGAACATATGAAGGAAAGCACAATAACTAAAATTCATACTGAGTAACTTTTCTACCTAATTTTCAAAGCAAAGATGGATTAGGAGGAAAGGTAAAACCTAATATTGTCACTAAAAATACGTTGCCAGTGTTATGAAGGAAACCTAGGGGGGTGCATGGCAAGTTAATTTACAATTTATTCTGTTCTATGTGCTTTTTAATAAGAGTTTAAGATATACTGTCTATGAACACAGATTTTTGCCAACATTTACTTCTGAAAATTCTATGCACTCGTGCATATTAGCACACCATTTCCATAAGCAAATATTATTGACTCACTCTAGCAAATGATGGTATTAGGTATCTCTGAAGAATTTTTGTACCATTTTTTTAGATTCCACATATAAGTGATGTCATATATTTGTCTTTCTCTGTCTGGCTTACCTCACTTAGTATGATAATCTCTTACTCTATCCATGCTGCCGAAAATGACATTATTTTATTTTTTTGTGGCTAATAGTCCATTGTATACAGTGAATATAATACATCTTCTTTATCCATTCATCTGTTGATGGATATTTATGCGGCTTCCTTGTCTTAGCTATTGTAAATAGTGCTGCAGTGTACATTAGGGTGCATGTATCTTTTTGAATTATATTTTTCACTAACTGTATGCCTAGAAGCGTGAGTGTGGAATCAAATGACACAAATGAAATTATATACAAAACAGAAATAGACCCACAGACATAGGAAATAAACTTATGGTTACCAGAGGGGAAGAGGAGGGAGGAATAACATATACCCAGTATTATATGTAAAATAGATAACCAACGAGGGCCTACTATACAGCACAGGGAGCTATACACAATATTTCATAAAAACCTATAAGGAAAGAGAATCTGGAAAAAAGATGTTGATTTATGTATAACTGAATCACTTTGCTGTACTCTTGAAACTAATACAACTTTGTAAATCAGCTATTAGTTCGGTCACTCAGTCGTGTCCGACTCTTTGCGACCCCATGAATTGCAGCACACCAGGCCTCCCTGTCCATCACCAGCTCCTGTAGTCTACCCAGACTTATGTCCATCAAGTCAGTGATGCCATCCAACCATCTCATCCTCTGTCATTCCCTTCTCCTCCTGCCCCCAATCCTTCCCAGCATCAGGGTCTTTTCCAATGAGTCAACTCATCACATCAGGTGGTCAAAGTATTGGAGTTTCAGCTTCAACATCAGTCCTTCCAGTGAACACCCAGGACTGATCTCCTTTAGGATGGACTAGTTGGATCTCCTTGCAGTACAAGGGACTCTCGAGAGTCTTCTCCAACACCACAATTCAAAAGCATCCATCCTTCGGCACTCAGCTTTCTTCACCATCCAACTCTCACATCCATACATGACTACTGGAAAAACCATAGCCTTGACTAGATGGACCTTTGTTGGCAAATAATGTCTCTGCTTTTGAATATGCTATCTAGGTTGGTCATAGCTTTCCTTTCAAGGAGTAAGCGTATCTTAATTTCATGGCTGCAATCACCATCTACAGTGATCCAGAAAAATAAGGTCAGCCATTGTTTCCACTGTTTCCCCATCTGTTTGCCATGAAGTGATGGGATCAGAAACCATGATCTTAGTTTTCTGAATGTTGAGCTTTAAGCCAACTTTTTCACTCTCCTCTCTCACTTTCATCAAGAGGCTTTTTATGGCTTTCTGCCATAAGGGTGGTGTCGTCTATATTCAATTTAAAAATGAAAGAGGAATTAGAGATGGCAGATAAATAAGAATTTCTCTTGTGTTCTAAATTGTTGCTTTAGTATATTTTCACTTTAAAATCTCCTGACACATACCTCCTGAGAAACTGTTTAGGATCCATATACCCCACATGTGTTCTCAAAGGCATTTTAAAGCTAACAAAGGTGGCAGAAACATGTTTGGAATACATACCCCATATGTGTTCTCAAAGGCAGAAAGTAAAACAGTGAGGAAAGCAGCATTTATGTGCCATAATATCCAAAAAGCAAAGCCTGGATAATATTGCAAACAGGGGGAGAGAGAGTAGCGTTCAATGAGAAAGAGAGTAAGAGATGAACAGCCATTTAGCTTTTTTAAGTGGGTGGATGCTGACCTTTGAAAGAACAGTTTCAGCAGAGTAATGAAGTCCACACCAGATTATAAGGGTTTCAGGCACCTCAAAGACTGTGAGTATCCACCACTCTTCAAAGGGGCACAGTGAAAGCTAGGCTGCAGCTGGGCAGCAGCCTCTGGTAGTGGAGACTGAGGCCACAGGGAATACAGAAGGGTATGATGAGATAGAGATGTGAACATATTTTTATTTTAAAGGAAAGAGCCAGCAGAGAGGTGGAACTCGAAGATGCAGATCAAAGGAGAGGTGATTCCAGAGCAAGGCAAGCCATGTTGAGAGGAGGGAGTGAGAGCCACATGCAAGTGGAGGATACAGAGGGAGGCCCCAGACTGGGCCAGCAAGGGGAATGCGTCTGTCACAGAGATGGTGTAGCACGGGAAGAAAGCTTTTCAGGTAGACGCTAAGGAAATTAACCTAACTCAACTTTCTTAATAAGTTAGAAGGGGATTTTAAAAATTCATGTTCTTATGAGCTCCCAGTTTAGGGGTTTCTGAATTTGTCTCTGCCTTGGAATCACCTGGGAGCTTAAAAAATAATGACACCTGCATCAACCCCAGAGCTTGTGATTTAATTGACTGGAGATGTGATTTCTGCTTAGGAATTTTTCAAGATTCTCCAGGTGACCCTATTGTGCAGGTGATTTGGGAGCCACCAGCCTAACCATTTAGGCAGCTCCATAGGGACATCACGCTGGTCCTTGGGAATCAGATGTGTTTGCACCAAAGACCAACCTTGGGTTTTGTTCAGCTGCTGGGAGGGAGATACTGAGCAGATTCCCATTCCTGTGATTTTGAAGGCAGAGCCTATCTGAAATGGAAGTGGAGCCAAGAGAAAGAGATGCCATGTGCCAGTGTCATCACCCGAGCCTCTGGTCAAGAACTGCCTTAAGTAAGCTCTGAGCTCTACTCTTCCGTTATGTTGTTGTTTAGTCATAAGTTGTGTCCAACTCTTTGTGACCCAGTGGACTGCAGCCTGCCAGGCCCCTCTGTCCATGGAGTTTTTCCAGGCAAGAATACTGGAGTGGATTGCCATTTCCTTCTCCAGAGGATCTTCCTGACCCAGAGATCCACCCTGCGTCTCCGACATTGGCAGGCATATTCTTTACTACTGAGCCACCAAGGAAGCCCCTTCTTACATTATACTAGCCAATAATTTCCCCCAACACCTGAGCTAATTACAGTCAGGTTTATTTTATCAGTCACTTGGAATCAAAAGAAGCCTGATATATGGGTGATAACAGTTGAATGTACACAGTTTGAAAAGAGCTTTTAAGATATAGTTTAAAAATGATAATTGACTCAACTACTTGTGGCCTCCTCTATCAATCACATTCCTCAGAACACCATACAACCTCAGTAGGTCTTGGTCCGCTAGCTCCAAGTTGAGCACCATTGCTAATTTAGGATTTCCCCAGAATCATTTTGTTTAGTGGACCACTGATCAAGTGCACTCCATCCTCTGTCTCGGTGGTCCACATCAGCAGAAGCTGTTAGAAGGGATGTCCAGATAGGGAGCTAATTCCTCCCGCTCCCCTCCCGTATCCTCCCCTCCCCACTAATCAGAAAGTGATTATTTAACAAGAGCATGGTTAAAACTCAGGGTTTTAAAGTTGTGCTGCTTTAACTCTGTGGAGCAGACTGTTTCTCTGGGCATCATCAGCTCTTCCCATTACTCCTTCTTCCCCTCTGTTACCTTTCTCCTTTAGATTCTGACATAGACACACTAATAGTAAAGGATTCCACCCTCATTTGTGTTTTGTCAGAAGTCTGTTGCCCCAGCCCCCAGTTAGGGGTAGTTGTATGTGAAGCCAGCTTGTACTGACTCTAAACAGCCAGCACTGTACTGTACTGGTTAAATTTTCAAGTTTTGCAAGCCAGTTGTTAAGCACATCTATTATTAAACATTATTTTATATAAATTTACAGTTAAATTATATTAAAAACAAAAGAAATGCTCAAATTTCATCACTTCTAATTATTGCCTAATTATTAATTTACAGCATTTTATTATCTGTATTCTTAAGCTCTAGTGTATCAATATGGTGGAAATGCTATATAATGGTGTGCACATTTCTCCCCAATTCCATAGTCAGTGACATCACATGGATGTTGAGTCACTCAGTCATATCTGACTCTTTGTGACCCTGAGGACTGCAGCATGCCAGGCTTTCCTGTCCTTCACCATCTCCCAGAGCTTGCTCAAACTCATGTCCATTGAGTTGGTGACACCATCCAACCATCTCATCCTATCACATTAGTAGCTTAAAATTGGCTATGGTGTGTTTACAATAACTCAGGGCTTCCCCATAAGCCCCAGAAATCCAGTTGTTAAACATTTACCAGCACACAACTGATAGGTACCTCTACTCTTTGTATCATGAAACATGTATAGATACCTTTTACTTTGCAAATGGGATTGTGATTATCTGTGAATACAACCATCAGACTGTGAATTCCTTGAAGTTAACATATATCCTTTACTTGTCATTATATCCCCAGCAAGTACAGAGTATTTGGTGGAAAGAAAATGCCCTGTTGAAGGCATAGTGTTAATTTCTAAAGGTATCTGGAATTAACCAATCTTACATGTTCATTTTGGACTTGGCATGTTTCAGATAATTCTTTCCCCTCCTTTTGATTTTTGAAAATATTTTTTCAAGTTTTCATATCACATGAAGAAGTAAGCCATAGGACCACTCCAAGGAGCGTTCAGCATCCTCTAACACCTGCTGATTATCCAGTTTCCCTCCTAACAAGAGGGGTGTTCCACACCCTCCTCCTCCCCCTCCTCCTCTGGAAGCCTACTCCCAGCAAGCTGGAGGAAGATGCTGGCAGGATGCCAGGAGCAGCACCTGGGAGCTAGAGGCTGAAGGACAAACTGCTATTAAATTCTGCATGACAAAAAACCCAATCGAATTCAGTCTGGGGAATATCTAGGACCCCACAGAGTTTCTGATTGAATTGAATCTTTCCTGTCTATAAAGCAAGGTGACCTCATACAGATCAAAAGTGAGCTCATTTATTGCCTTTGTATTTAAATACTTTGTTGGCAAATTTGGTCCCTAAACTGTTGAAGACTCAGTTATAAATTCTCAGAATCAAGACAATTTTCAAGAGTTATTAATTCCTAATGATATATTTATGTTAATGATATTTATTTGTTTTAGATATATGCCTCCAAAATGTTAAAATCTGTATAAGGATTGGGGACTCAAATCACACCAACCAAAAGCTTTCCCTCAGCTATATCCAAATGTCAACATGAAAGCAAAAAGGACGGTTCTAAAAATGGATGCAATGGATATCAAGGGGCCAGAGATTCTCAGAAGTTTTTGAAAGATGGAAAGTAGATAAACCAAAGCAGAAATTATAATCCAGAATAAATACAAGAAAAATGGAAGAGAAGGTATGCTTCCTGGTAGTGGAGGCAGAGATACGCTCCAGGTTAGTGTTGATTTGGGAGATCAAGAAGAAGTGGGTAGACAATAATGTGATCTTTTTTTTTTGAAGGATGAAGCACCTGGGAAAGTTAACCCTACTACCCTTTAATCACTCTCCATTTAATATTGTTCCCTAATGTAAAACTATAAAACCAATCTTTTGAGATATTCATGAATCTTTAGTGATGATGACCCTCAGTGTAAAACCCTTCCCATTTCAGCATGAACTGAGTGAGAAATAGGCAGGTATAATATACCTAACTAACCTCATTGTCTGTTGCTGGCCCAGAGCCTTCAGATAAACCCTGCCAGTTTTCACATCCTGTCATTCTGAGGAAGGAAAGGTTGATTGAAGAACTGTATCTATATAACTCACAGTAGCTACTTGTATCTCAACTTAGTTCCTATTAAAAAATGTAAGCTAGTAACCACTGATGTTTGAGGGCTAACTAACTGGAAGACAGAAGAGGTAATTCAAGAACAAAAGATACATTTTTAAACATTCTAATCATTAACCTTAGAAATACTCAATAAGATATTACATACATAAAACAAGACCAACTATAATGATATGGAGACCAAAAATATGCAGAATTGTTAGAATATAAAAATATGACAACAAATAGATATTCACTAATAGAAAAAACTTGACAAACTAAAGACAGATGTTTGAAAAAAGTAGATACCCAGAAGATAATTGAAAAAACACAGCATATACTTCTCAAGATATCCAATTAAAATAAATAAATTTTAAAAAAAGGAAAGAAAAGACACAGCAGAAGGCACTGGGAGAGCAAAGAGAGAAAGAAACTACAATGTATATGATTGATGTAAATTCCTGAAATAAAAGAATGTTTTCAGATTGAAAGCATCCATGGAATCCTAAACAGGATAAACAAATCCTCTGGAAATTCTAGGACATTATGAAAAAGATAAAATCCCAAGAGTTTCTCAAGGAATGAGAATCAGCTTGGTATCAGACTTTTTATCAACACTAGATTCTAGAAAATTTTTTCAATGCTTTCAAAGTTCTGAAAAGGTATACTTTTAAGCCAGAACTGTCAATCAAGAGTGAGCATAAAATAAAGACATATTTAGACATACAATGACTCAGATGATTTATATCCTACATGCACTTTTAGAGAAAAGTATTGAGCCCTTTTAGAAAAACCATACTGAGATATTTAAGCAAAGAAAAAATATGTACATATATTTATGTGTGTATATATAAATATACATGTATACACACACACACACACACACACACACCCCTGGTATTCAAGCTTCCCTTGTGGCTCAAGCTTCCCTGGTAGCTCAGACAGTAAAGAGTCTGTCTGCAATGTGGGAGACCGGCTTCAATCCCCCAGTTGAGAAGATCACCTGGAGAAGGTAATGACAACCCATTCCAGTACTCTTGCCTGGAGAATCCCATGGATGGAGGAACCTGGCAGACTGCAGTCTTTGAGGGGTCTCAAAGAGTCAGGCATGACTAAGTGACTTCACATATACATATGGAGAGACAGAGGACACCTAGGAAAGAGGAAAGTGTATAAGTAGAAAAGCAGTACATCTAATTTAAGAGTACAGTAGGAACATATCCTAGAATGGCAGTTATGTAGTGGAGAGCAGTCAATTCAAATTAGAACGTATCAGAATTAGATACGTTCTAATTAGATCTGGTTCAAATTAGAACCAGAATCAGAGGTCCTGAAGAATAACATCTTCCAAAAAATGTACTTCTTACAATTATTAATGCATAAATTGGATAAAATTAATGATGAAGTATATATAGGTGTGTGTGTGTGTGTGTGTGTGTGTGTGTGTGTGTATGTACATATGTATATATGGAGAAGGAAATGGCAACCCACTCCAGTGTTCTTGCCTGGAGAATTCCAGGGACGGAGGAGCCCAGTGGGCTGCAGGCAGTCTATGGGGTTGCAAAGAGTCGAAGACAGCAACCGAGCATGTACACACACACACACCTTTTTCTTCTGTCAGCAAGAAAAAGAAAGGCAATTAGAAACCCTAAACATAAGCTGGACAAATAAACTAAGAATCCAAATATGAAGCAAAGTAAAATGTGTCATATTTTCAACAGTTGTTGGAGAATGACCTTGACCTTTATGTTTGGAAGATTCTCCATTCAATTGAGTAGCACAGATTTAGTAACAGAACTGCACTCCCTGCTGTAGGGATTCCATCACATTATTTCATTTGGCTAGTGAATAATATTTGTATAATCATAATTTTATAATGGTCATTTATTGTTTTTTTATTTTTATAGTCTAACTGTACAGAGACAGCACAAATGAAGTTATAATTAGAGAAGAGAATGTAAATTAAACTTTTATAATATAATGATAATTATATACTTGATAGGCTTGGAGGTTTATGGAAGAAAAATGGAAGTGTAGGGCTGCTAATTTCCTCAATTTATGTGGAATATATTTTAAGGCATTATGTGAAGTTGACATATTAAGGGGGGGAAAGCCCACAATTAAAAGGACTGAAACTATCAAATGGCCTGGATGAGGCAACTGAAACTTTCATGCAGTTCTCAAGGAAGTATAAATTGGTACAACCACTTTTGGAAAACTGCTTGGTAATGTCTACTGAGGTATAACTTTTACATATCATCTAACCCAGCAATTCCACTCCTAGTTTTATACCCAACAAAAATGCATAATATATATGATTCAAAAGATTTGCACAAGAATGGTTGTTGTAGCTGTATTTACACTAGCCCAGATATCCCTTAACAATTGATGGATAAATATGATATTTAATGGCATTCTGCACGTAATAAAAAATACAGCACTACTGCTATTAATATATTCAATAAAGTGGATGAATTTCACTAGCATAATTTTGAGTGAAAGAGACTAAATGCAAAAAAATATATGATTAATTTATTAAAAAGTTTAAAAATACTCAGAATCAATGAGGATAAAAATCAAGATGATGGAGACAAGAAGGAAATTTATGGGACACTGGTGCAGGTCTGTGTCTTAATCTGGGCAGTGGTTACGTGGGTGTGTTTACTTTGTGAAAACTCATGTAGCTGTTCACTTTTTCATTTTGCACTTTCTATGTGTACAGTAAAATGTTTATTTTAGAAAACTAAAATGAAGAATACACTATGCTTCATAAATAAAGCTACTACAAGAACTACCAATATGACAGGAGGAGGAAGAAGTGGACCATGCAAATGTCCCTCTTTTATAGACGTTAACCAACACTGTTTAAAAATGATAAATGAGGAAATGGTAACATTTATTTTGATAGTTTCCGAAATTTTAAAACTGAAACAATAAAAAAAATGTTTGCTCTTGAGGTTTGGGAGTGAGGATGAGAAATAATAAGAAAGGTAACTTTTACTTTCTGTTTTACTCTTCCCTACCATTAACATTAACAAGAGAAAGGCAAGAGATATTAACATAGATAATAATCATGGCTACCATGTTTACCATGATTGAGATACTGAACAAAATATTTTGTACAATTTGTCTGAATTAAATCTTCACACTTGATATTCTTTACTGCGTTTATTAGGGTGGAATTTATTAACCCAGTTATAATGATATAAGCCAAGCATCAAGATACCCAATTATAATACAAAGACATTAAACATTATTTAAAAAGAAAAATTCTCAGCAACCTCGAATATGTTATAAGATTAGGTGCATTTATTTGCATTTGAGCTTCCTAGCATTCGAAGATGGGGAAAGCTCTTATGGTTTATAAGTCTCATTGCCCATTAAAAAACCTGTAGATATAATCAGTAGCTGGCAACAAATTCTGGAAGGAATGAACACTATGAATGTTTGTCTGAGGTGTGATAGATGCTGTAATTATGTTATGGCAAAAAGAAAGCTTATTTTTAAAACTCTTTCTCTTATTGACTCACTATAAAAGGCAAGGGCATCATATTATATCATAATGCAGGGAAGTAACTTCTTCAGGAAGTGCAGTTAGTAGTGTCAAGACATATTGATTTCTGGAGAGGTTCCCAATATTTGTTCTTCAGAAAAATAATTATGCTCAATGTTAATAGTTATTTGATCAAAAATGAGTCCAATGTAAATTGTCTTGGAAAATGCAATAAACTGTAAATCTGTTCTTTGATAGATTCAAAATTATACTAGCATATTAAAGAGACTTAGAAGTTCAATAGAAAATAGAGCTAAATAATTTTGTTTAACCCAGTTTTTTCCCAATTTATTTAATGATGAGACCTTTCCTCAAGTTGGGGCTTCCCTGGTGGCTCAAATGGTAAAGAATCTCTCTGCAATTCAGCAGACCTGGGTTTGATCCCTGGGTTGGAAATATCCCCAGGAGAAGGAAATGGCAACCCATTTCAGTATTCTTGCCTGGAGAATCCCATGGACAGAGGAGTCTGGTGCATTACAGTCCATGGGGTCTCAAAGAGTCGGACACAGCTGAGCAACTAACACTTCCTCAAGAAACACTAACACTACAGATACCAGAGTTTGGAAAACATTAGTTTACTCAGTAAATGTTGGAAGACAGCAAGCATACAAGCACCAGTGATAGCAGCTTTCAAAACTAGTTGTTTCAGATACCCTGTTGGCAAGTACTAGAAGATGAATTTTCTGAAGCCCATGAAAGTTGCTTCAGGTGCCAGTATTCTTTGGCATCATTTATAAAATTAGATCAATATGATATAGAGTTTAGAAGTGTAGAAAACAGTTTGTGTCCTGTTACCAAAACTTAGGAGTCTGACAAATTCTTCCCTAAACATATTCCTCCCACTTTCATAGGGAAATAGAATGCAGGAATGTCTGTAGCTAAAGGATGAGACTCCCTCCCCACCTCCTTCCCCCTCCAAAGTGCAGAGCTGTCTGTGTTTTGAATCTGTCAAATCATTTCAAGTCAATTGTAGGATCTGTGTCATGAGCACAAAGTAAATGATTTGATCCATAGCATTTAAAAGGCACTGTTATTAACTGGCCCACCTAGACAATGAAAGAGGCAGAAGACCTTCAGACATGGTCTAGTTTTCTCTGGGCTCCCCTGGTGGCTCATTGGTAAAGAATCTGCCTGCCAATGCAGGAAATGTGGGTTCAATCCTTGGCTCGGGAAGGTCACCCTGGAGAAGGAAATGGCAACCTGGCGGACTGCAGTCCATGGGGTAGCAAAAGAATCGGACACAACTTAGTGACTAAATAACAACAGCAACAACTTCCTGAGGAATCTGGCAAATTCAATTCTTTACAAAGTATGCCCTCCCTCAGAATGCTGAATGAGTGAACTTTGGGGTGGAGATTCAGTTTTTCATTTATATAGGAGAGAATATCTGCCAAATATAAAATATTATTATATATTATGCTAAATTCTTTATAGCAAAAATCAACCGATATATCTTGATAATGAAACAATGGCATATGATCTGCTTTTAGTTCAGAGAACCTATGGGCATAATTCTAATTGAGTTCAAGACATTATCAAGTTACCTTGATAAAGGTTAACAGGAAGGGGGATGCTACACCATTTAGAATTAGAATTTGATCTGTCAGACATGCATTCTTATCCGCACTGATTCTGACAGTGGTATTATAGTATACCCTTTGAAAAAGTGATAATAGCATGGGCTGTAATCCAAGAGTATATGGCTTGACTCATAGATAGTTCCTGTTTATGGAATCAAAGGCAAAAAAGATCAATGAACACGACGAAAATTCTTACCTCATCTCAGTGTGATAGAGCAAGGGGAGAGCAGTAATCAACATTAAAAAACTGACTCTTTAGTGCAAGGTAGTAGATTGAGGGACCCAGACTTACCATTTTTCTTTGTCTTTGTGAAGAATATGAGTCACAGTTTTGCACTGTGAATGAAATATGAGGTGGTTTCCCACTTTGAAAGGAGAGTCCACAGGGAAGGAATTAATGTGCCAAGAAAGTCATACAGCAAATGGCCTGATAACAAAGACATAGACACACGAGACAGAATTATAATAATTCTTGGAGAAAAATGTGTTATCCTGAGACCTTTTTCAACATTAGGGAAATGATGGAAAAATTTTGAAGAGCTTTTTGAGGCAAGAAGTAATAGGTGTTGGAGAGGAAGTGAAGAAGAGGGAATCTTCATACACTCTTGGTGGGAATGTAAATTGGTGCAGCCACTGTAGGAAACAGTACAGAGGCGCCTCAAAAAATCAGAACTAGAGCTGCCATATGATCCAGCAATCCCATTACTGGGTATTTGTCAAAAGAAAACAAAAACCACTAATTCAGAAAGATATATATGCTCCTATGTTCTTTGCAGCATTATTTATAACAGCCAAGATTCAGTAACAACCTAAGCGGCCATCAGTGGATGAAAGGATAAAGAAGATGTGGGGTGTGTGTGTGTGTGTGTGTGTGTGTGTGTGTGTGTGTGTGTGTGTG
>ML663563.1:8585511-8615267 GCA_007570785.1 Antilocapra americana | reverse complement strand
GTGTGTGTGTGTGTGTGTGTGTGTGTGTGTGTGTGTGTGTGTGTGTGTGTATACACCATATATGTATATATATATATATATATATATATATGGTTTCCCTGGTGGCTAAGATGGTAAAGAATCTGCCTATAGTGCAAGGAGACTCGGATTTGATCCCTGAGTCGGGAAGATCCCCTAGAAGGGAATGGCTACCCACTCCAGTATTCTTACCTGGAGAACCCCAGGGACAGAGAAGCCTGGTGTGCTATAGTCCATGGGGTTGCAAAGAGTCACGCATGACTGAGTGACTTAGGGCACAGACACACACACACACATGTACACACAGACACAATGGAATATTTGTCGCTGTTCAGTCACTTAGTCATGTCCGACTCTTTGTGACCCCATGGACTATAGCATGCCAGGCTTCCCTGTCCTGCACCATCACCTGGAGCTTGCTCATACTCATGTCCATTGAGTCAATGATGCTATCCAACCATCTCATCCTCTGTTGTCCCCTTCTCCTCCTGCCCTCAATCCTTCCCAGCGTCAAAGTCTTTTCCAACAAGTCAGCTCTTCTCATCAGGTGGCCAAAGTATTGGAGTTTCAGCTTCAACATCGTCCTTCCAATGAATATTCAGGATTGATGATTGACTGGTTTTATCTCTTTGCAGTCCAAGGGACTCTCAAGAGTTTTCTCCAACACCACAGTTCAAAAGCATCAGTTCTTCAGCTTTCAGACTTCTTTATAGTCCAACTCTCACATCCATACATGACTACTGGAAAACCCATAGTTTTGACTAGATGGACGTTTGTTGGCAAAGGAATGTCTCTACTTTTGAATATGCTGTCTAGGTTGGTCATAGCTTTTCTTCCAAGGAGCAAGCATCTTTTAATTTCATGGCTGCAGTCACCATCTGCAGTGATTTTGGAGCCCAAGAAAATAAAGTTTGTCACTGTTCCCATTGTTTCCCCATGTATATGCATTGAAGTAATGGGACCAGATACCATGATATTCATTTTTTGAATGTTGAGTTTTAATATTACTCAGCTATAAAAAGATAAAATCTGCCATTTATAACAACTTGAACAGACCTAAAAAGTATTATGCTAAATGAAATAAGTCCAATGGAGAAAGATACCATATTATTTCACTTATGTGATGTATACAAAATAAACAACAACAAACCAAGTGAATAAAACAAACCCTGCAAAAACAAACACGTAGATCCAGGGAACAGAATAGTAGTTATCAGAGGGAAGGAAGGAGGGTGAAATGGGTAAAGAGGATCAACAGTATGGTAATAGATGGAAACTAACGCTTGGTATAAGCACACTGAAGTCAAAATACTATACACATAAAATTTATATAGTACTATAAACCAGTGTTCCCTCAATAATAAATATATAAGTAAAATATGTTTTGGTTTGTTTGTTTTTTGGTTTGTTCTAACCAAATTTTAGGAAGAGGCAGGCCGATACACTATAAAATGTGGGGAAATCATCATGAAATAATTCACCCAGCTATCTAAAGAAACACATACTTCTCTTCTTCCTTCTGGGGACATTATAACTCAGATGACAACACAAAAAAACCTCACTTCTTCTTAGTCCAAATTGCTCACAGAAACTTACTAGAACCCTTCCCCCAACCCCAAGGGAATATGTTGCTCTGAAAAGATTTCAAAGTTAAACAGTTTATGCATGATACCCTCCAAACTTTGTTGAACCTATCCAGACTTTTGATGGGAGAGTAGAGTGGGGAAATGGGCAGGGAACCTGGGAAAGAAGAGGGAGAGGAAAGAAGAAGGATTCCTGACTTCAACAGACAGTGAACTGAAAAATAAAAAAGGGGCCATCAAGATGAATAGATATTGGTCAGCTGTGGTTAGAAGGAAAACCTCTCCAGAAAAATATTTTGGATGGAGTGAATCTGGATCTTTCTCAGCCCAGCTCCTTATCTGAAACACAGAAGATAGAATATATTTTGAGTGTTTATTTTCTTAATCCTTACAAGGATGATACACAACCAGTGTCATTCTACATGTGCAGGGGTATGGATACCTTAGAATATCAGGGCTTGCTTCTCTCACTGAGCCCAGAGTGGGAAAGACTGTGTTGTTGGGTTTTTTTTTTTTTTTTTTTAGTTGGCGGCTAATTACAATATTGTAGTGGTTTTTGCCATACATTGATATGAATCTGCCATGGGTATACATGTGTTCCTCATCCTGAACCCCGCTCCCACCTCCCTCCCCATCCCATCCCTCTGGGTCATCCCAGTGCACCAGCCCTGAGCACCCTATCTCATGCATCAAACCTGAACTGGTGATCTGTTTCACATATGATAATATACATGTTTCAGTGCTATTCTCTCAGATGATCCCACCCTTGCCTTCTCTCACAGAGTCCAAAAGACTGTTCTATACATCTGTGTCTCTTTTTCTGTCTCACATATAGCATCATTGTTACCATCTTTCAAAATTCCATATATATGTGTTAGTATACTGTATTGGTATTTTTTTTCTGGCTTACTTCACTCTGTATAATAGGCTTCAATTTCATCCACCTCATTAGAACTGATTCAAATGTATTCTTTTTCATGGCTGAGTAATATTCCATTGTGTATATGTACCACAGCTTCCTTATCTATTCGTCTGCTGATGGACATCTAGGTTGCTTCCATGTCCTGGCTATTATAAACAGTGCTGTGATGAACACTGGGGTACACGTGTCTCTTTCAATTCTGGTTTCCTCGGTGTGTATGCCCAGCAGTGGGATTGCTGGGTCATATGGCAGGTCTATTTCCAGTTTTTTAAGGAATCTCCCCACTTTTCTCCATAGTGGCTGTACTAGTTTTCATTCCCACCAACAGTGTAAGAGGGTTCTCTTTTCTCCATACCCTCTCCATCATTTATTGTTTGTAGATTTTTGGATAGCAGGAAAGGCTGCATTGTTACTGATGAGAAAGAAAAGATTTTGCTTCATCTGATCCTCACATCTCGTAAATTACACTGTTCAAATGATACATATGGTGAAATCTTAGAATAGTTATATTAAGTACTAAATATTAATTTGAGGATGAATTAATCATTTTCCTTAAAATATCTTTAAAGGTAGAGAGAAACAGTGGATTGGTAATTGCATAAATAGGAAGCTGGTCATTGTAAAGCCTTGAGAGGGTGCTTTATATGATGCTTAAACTTAAATGAGGACTTTTCCATCACTTTAGTGAAATTTTACACAATGCTGAGTGGAAAATAGATGTTATATAGTGTCTGATATTCAAATGAAGTCCATCTGAGACTATAATGAACACTATGATGAATTTTCTAGACTGGGCTGTCCCCAAATCAAACTGAAAAATTGTAGTAGGAATCATTGGTTTGGGATTTCTTTGCCATTTCCCCTATTTTCCAGAATCTCACCAGGGTTTCATTTTTACAGAACTTCACTTTCAAGGTTAGTATTTGTTTGTTTGCTTAGGAGAGAAGTAGTCTCTGCTTTGAGATACTAACTTCTAGGGACTTTGGTGGTTTCACCCCTCCAGCATTTGACCTTTTTCATTGGAAAGTCTAGATGAGCAAAATCTGCTTAAGACTCAGATCTTTAGGGGCAGAACTTTGACCTCTCTGGCAGACTGACATTTAACACAGGAAGTTAAATCTGCTGCATAGATTGCTCTCTACTCTTAAAAGATAATTCTGCTTCCTCATTATCCTATAGAAGCCATTTTTTCTCAAATATTCTTCAGTTTCTGTAACGTCGTAGATCTTTCATCACAGCTGGACACTTGAGCATATTTCTGGGCTTCTGGTAAAGCTGCCATATATCTGCATATTTAAACCTTTATCTTCCTGAAAGTTATAACATCCATTCCAACTTGTGTACATAAAGTGTGTTCAGAGTATAACTAATGACTCAGATCAGAAGATAGATGTTTGTGTAATCTGTAATATATATTTGTTTATATGTAATGGATATGTATAATTTAATATATAATACATATACTTGAATATACATATATACATATACAAATATGTGCACACAAATTTATTTGATGGTGTGCAAAAACACATTGTTTTTCCCATACTTAAACAGTTACTACTATAATGGGCACAGCCCATATCTTACTCCTCTTGGTATCCTCAGCACCTGGAAAAATGCCTGGAACATATCAGATAATCTATAAATATATAAATAAATGAGATTTAATTGATATTAAATTAGTAACTTAGTCTCTGTTCACCTGTCTCCCTCTAAAACAGAAATGTGTTAGTATGAAATAGTAGACTGAAAATAGCTTATGAAAATTGTATGTGAAAGTGCTATGTAAAATTTTGTATAAATATGGTCTAGTGTCATGTTCCTATGAAATATTAGCATTTGGAATGTTATAATTGTACAATGTACATAGTTTTAGTAATAGACCCTGGATTAATGATAATCTATTGAGACTAGGTCGTTAGCTGAGGAATAGGTCCTTGACTTAAAATATCAATAAGAGGATAACTCATGGATGTAATCATTTTTCTTCCTTGCCTCAGACAACATTAAATGTTTTTCTGTAACACAGAAACAACTTGATAGTTTTTTTAATATTAAGATGCTAGCAATTATTTAACTATATAGGCACATCATTTTAATGGGTTAGTATTTTATGTTATGATATTGATTTCACTATTTAATATTTAGCTATTATTTTAGGGTATGAGTGCTAGAAATATTTTTTGGTTTGTTTTTAATTGAAGTATAGTTGATTTACAAGTCACGTTAGCTCTTGTTGTACAGCAGCGTGATTCTGTTTTACATATATATGTGTGTGTATGTGTGTGTGTGTATACTTTTCCATATTCTTTTCCATTATGGTTTATTACAGGATACTGAATATAGTTCCCTGTGCTATACAATAGCTCTTGTTGTTTATCTCTAAGGTTTTAAGATATGTGAAGAAAATTCTAATGAGGACACATTATCGATTCCTTATCCTCAGCGAGGGCCAACAATTCACCAGAGAAGAGTTGTACTGAGGCTGTTGAATTGTATGCAGTGTAGTCACCAATGTGAGGATCTTAGAAAACTATAGATAGTTTAGTTTTTCTCTCTAAAGAAGCGTGAGCATCAATTTATTTTGATGGCTATCATTGTTCAGCAAACAGAAGCTTTTAATGGAAAAACAATCCTTTGCTTATCGTGTATATAGAACCAGTGTGTTAACTTGAGATATATTTGGGGAGTTTGTGTTGTAAAAGACCATTTTTATGCTCTAAAATCCAGGTATAACTTCTTTTTCTTTTCCACTGGAAAGAGTTTACAGGAGAATTTCATGGCAACAATTCACCAGGAGTTAATATTATTGAGTCTCTAGTGGGTACATGGTACAAAACTAGGTCCTTCAAGAAATATATCTTTTAAATGTCTGTGTTTAGAGGACATACTAGATACACTGCCAGAATGAACAACCATTTGAAAGGAAAAATAGTTGTTCTCTTAGATTGAATTCAGTGTATATATACAGTTTGTGTTAAATCAGAGTCTGTTCTGAGTCTGGTAAATGAAAAACAGAAATAGTGCCTTGATATTCACATCCTCAAGAATTGTGTGACACTGTATTACATGCATGTGGAAGTGTAGATTTTAAATGTTCCGTTTTGAAGGAAATAGAACAAAGTTGTTTTCAGAAAGGAATGTGCAGTGACAGCTTCATTCCTTCCTTCACAAGTATTTATTGAGCACCCAAATGTCAGATAAAGCTGAGTGGTAGAGGTTCACACCACAATGAGCAAAACTATGAAGCCTATCTCTTAATGGTAAAGTCAGATAATAAACAAATACACAAATAAATGTAGATTCTCAGTGTTATGCAGAAGTTAGAGGGAGATGGCACTATTTGAGGTGGGGATATCATCTCATCAGGGATGTTCTCTGATGAGATGACATCTGGGCTGAGACCTGAAAGCCATGTGACTGTCTGGAGGAAGAGTATTCTACATAGAAGGAACAGCAAATGCAAAAGCCCTGAGGTAAGAGTGTGCTTGGTTCGTAAAGCTCATCAAGAGGACAATATCATTAGAGGAGAGGAAAACCAAGCAAAGAGTTGAGGAACTACTTTTTTAAACAGAGATTTTAAGTAGATTGTTTATCATCTCCATGTGCAGTTGCTCCCCTGAGATGATCTGTAAAAGTACAGATTACAAGACTATAACACTCCAAGCTTATTTAGTACCATACTTTACTTTCTAGGCATTTTTTCATGTTTATGAGGACGGTTCCAAGCTGCTAAGGGAGCCCTCTTTCAGATCTACAGTCAGCATAGATTGCATTAAGTTCTCAAAGTAATTTGCTAATTAATGGTAGCAGTAATCTTGTGCATTGTTTCCATTGTTCTTATTGATTCATTTTGTCTCTACCTCTCTGAGGGGTTTTTTGTATTAACATGTCAATCGACAGTCTTAATCATGCATATTGTTTGTTAACTATTGAAATCACTGTATACCATTAATTTCACTAATAAGTACATTTTAAACTTGAGAATTTGCCTTCCTACAGGCTTATCAGGAAGGAATTACCTTATAAAGGTGAGAGAAGACTGTAAACTATTCACTTATGAAATTTCAAGTATTTTTGCTTCTGTTAAGTTAAATCCCCCAAACAAATAGCTTTTTCAAATAATGAAGACTAAACTTTAAAATTATGTGAAATAAAGTCCCTCCTATTATCTGGAAGACTGTGGCTATCATGCTTTGTGTATTGTCTTTCTCTTATCCATCTAAGATTTTATTCATTGCCTTGGCAGTTTGGTACATATGTGTGTGGGGTTGGGGGGATCTTTAAATGCAATGGAAAAGAAACCTGCTTTAGCTGGTAATAAACCTGGTCAAACCCATCTAGCAGAGAATGAGGGATGGTGCAGCTTTTAGAAGGACTTCCCTGGTGGTACTAGTGGTAAAGAACTTGCCTAACAACATATGGGGGCTTCCTAGGTGGCACTAGTGGTAAAGAACCCACTTGCCAATGCAGGAGACTTAAGAGACGAAGGTTCTATCCCTGGATCCAGAAGATTCCCTGGAGGAAGGCATGCAACCCACTCCAGCATTCTTGCCTGGAGAATCCCATGAACAGAGAAGCCTGGCGGACTATACTCAGAGGGTTGCAAAGAGTCAAACACTACTGAAGCACACACACACAGCTTTTAGAATCTATTTCTCCAAACAGTTAGAAGTCCCTTAGTTTTAAGCCTGGGGGTGGGGGTGGGGGTGGGGAAACCTTCTAATCAAAGACCAATAGCTCAATAAAAATAATCTTCTATTGCTATGAAAAACCTAAAATGATTTATTTCATTTGAGCAGAAGATTAGAGTAAAGCTTGGATTTTCAACCACAAGGATACCCCCCTTAAAAACACAGCCTACATTTCTTCATCACCTTGTCTAATGCTGTTTTATGTCCAGCTATTGGGATTGGGCCCCAAAGCAACTCCAAAAGACAGAAATATTTCTTTTTGCCTGGGGGTCCTCTTGAAGTTTAAGAGGGCCTAATCTGAGGGATCACACCACATGCTTACAGCTCATTATCTTTCTTCTGTCAGGACCCTTGCTGGTGGTGCATCTTTGTTGGAGAAATTTTCATTAGAGAGTTGTCTTATGTCATTTAAAGGTGACAGCTTGATAAAGCAAATCTAACCTTTCAATTAATTCCTTACAACTGGCAATGCTAGGCTAGAGTTAAAGTGAACCACTCCCATATTTTCTCATTTTAAATCAAACTACAATTTAAATTTTTAGAAATATTAGATGTGCTCTTAAGTTCTTCCAGAGTCATGACTAATAGGTCAATGACCTATTGGATTATTCTATTGGAGAAAATAGATTATTAGGAGTTTCTGTTTGGGATAAAAACTGCTTGAGACTAAATACTAAAAAGCTAAACAAAGTTTCTTTCATAAATACCACATCCTAAAAGAATCTGAGGAAAGAGAACTGCAAACTGAAATGACAACAAGAGCCAGGAATCTCATATCTATTTAATAAATAAGTAAGTGCCATCCTCCAAGACCTAGACTGACCTGGACACACTATTTACATGTTATACACCTAAGACACAGTCTTTTGCAAGGAGGTATGCTTTCTTCAGTTTTGTATGAAACACTGTGCCCTCTAGTCCATCTGTATTTTTCTCTTTCTTGGAGGCTAGGATACAATGAAAAATTTCCAAAGGAAAGGAAAGCAACAGTGCAGGCAATAATCTGTGGGTAGCTGACAGTTGGTCTTGGTGTCACAATGGGAAGGAAGCTGTGGTGTCACTTTGGAAATATGTGGTCTGTTTAAAGAGTGGCTGTAGCTCCTCGCCATGATCGCTGCCAGGCAGGAGCACAAGCCTGGTATTGACAGATATTTAGATTTTGTGATAAAATCCAAAAATCTGCTTTTTAATAGGAAACCTCCCGATTTAAAAATGTTCAGTTCAATTCAGTCGCTCAGTCATGTCCGACTACTTGCAACCCCATGGACTGCAGCACGCCAGAATTGCCTGTCCATCACCAACTCTTGGAGCTTGATCAAACTCATGCCCATCAAGTTCATGATATCATGCAACCATCTCATCCTCTGTTATCTCCTTCTCCTCCTGCCTTCAGTCTTTCCCAGCATCAGGGTGTTTTCCAATGAGTCAGTTCTTTGCATCAGGTGGCCAAAGTATTAGAGTTTCAGCTTCAGCATTGTCCTTCCCGTGAATATTCAGGACTCATTTCCCTTAGGATGGACTGGTTGGATCTCCTTGCAGTCCATGGGACTCTCAAGAGTCTTCTTCAACACCACAGTTCAAAAGCATCAATTCTTCGGCACTCAGCTTTCTTTCTGGACCAACTCTCACATCCATACACGACAACTGGAAAAACCATAGCTCTGATAAGACAGACCTTTGTTGGCAAAGTAATGTCTCTGCTTTTTAATATGCTGTCTATGTTTGTCATAGCTTTTCTTGCCAGGAGCAAGCATCTTTTAATTTCATGGCTGCAGTCACCATCTGCAGTGATTTTGGAGCCCAAGATAATAAAGTCTCTCACTGTTTGCATTGTTTCCCCATCTATTTGCCATGAAGTGATGGGACCAATGCCAGTATCTTTGTTTTTTGAATATTGAGTTTTAAGCCAGCTTTTTCACTCTTTCCTTCACTTTCATCAAGATGCTTTTCAGTTACTCTTCACTTTCTTCCATAAAGATAATGTTATATGTGTATCTGAGGTTACTGATATTTCTTCCTGCAGTCTTGATTCCAGCTTTTGCTTCATTCAGCCCAGTATTTCACATGATGTGCTCTGAATATAAGTTATATAAGCAAGGTGACAATATATATCCTTGACATACTCCTTTCCCAATTTGGAACCAGTCTGTTGATCCATGTCCAGTTCCAACTGTTGCTTCTTAACCTGCATATAGGTTTCTCAGGAGGCAGGTCAGGTGATCTGGTAATCCCACCACTTTAAGGATTTTCCACAGTTTGTTGTGATCTACAGAATCAAAGGCTTCGGTGCAATCAATACAACAGAAGTAGATGTTTTTCTGGAATTCTCTCGCTTTTTCGATGATCCAGCAGGTGTTGGCAATTTGATCTCTGGTTCCTCTGCCTTTTCTAAATCCAGCTTGAACATCTGGAACTTCACTGTATATGTACTGTTGAAGCCTGGCTTAGAAAATTTTGAGCATTACTTTACTAGCGTGTGAGATGAGTGCAATTGTGCAGTAGTTGAACATTCTTTGGCATTGCCCTTCTTTGGAATTGGAATGAAAACTGACCTTTTCCAGTCCTGTGGCCACGGCTGAGTTTTCCAAATTTACTAGCATACTGAGTGCAGCACTTTCACAGCATCATCTTTCAGGATTGGAAGTAGCTTAACTGGAATCCCATCACCTCCACTAGCTTTGTTCGTAGTGATGCTTCCTAAGGCCCACTTGACTTCACATTCCAGGATGTCTGGCTCTAGGTGTGTGATCACACCATCGTGATTATCTGGGTCATGAAGATCTTTTTTGTACAGGTGTTCTGTGTATTCTTGCCGCCTCTTCTTAATATCTTCTGCTTCTGTTAGCTCTATACCATTTCTGTCCTTTATCGAGCCCATCTTTACATGAAATATTCCCTTGGTATCTCCAGTTTTCTTGAAGAGATCTCTAGTCTTTCTCATTCCGTTGTTTTCCTCTATTTCTTTGCACTGATCGCTGAGGAAGGCTTTCTTATCTCTCTTTGCTATTCTTTGGAACTCTGCATTCAAATGGCTATATCTTTCCTTTTCTCCTTTGCTTTTTGCTTCTCTTCTTTTCACAGCTATTTGTAAGGCCTCCTCAGACAGCCATTTTGCTTTTTTGCATTTCTTTTTCATGGGGTTGGTCTTAATCCCTGTCTCCTGTGCAATGTCATGAACCTCAGTCCATAGTTCATCAGGCACTCTGTCTATCAGATCTAGTCCCTTAAATCTATTTCTCACTTCCACTGTATAATCATAAAGGATTTGATTTAGGTCATACCTGAACAGTCTAATGGTTTTCCCTACTTTCTTCAATTTCAGTCTGAATTTGGAAATAATGAGTTCATAATCTGAGCCACAGTCAACTCCCAATCTTGTTTTTACTGACTGTATAGAGCTTCTCCATCTTTGACTGCAAAGAATATAATCAATCTGATTTCAGTGTTGACCATCTGGTGATGTCCACATGTAGAGTCTTCTCTTGTGTTGTTGGAAGAGGGTGTTTCCTAAGACCAGTGTGTTCTCTTGGTAAAACTCTGTTAGCCTTTGCGCTGCTTCATTTTGTATTCCAAGGCCAAATTTGCCTATTATTGCAGGTGTTTCCCGACTTTCTACTTTTGCATTCCAGTCCCCTATAATGAAAAGGACATCTTTTTTGGATGTTTCTTCTAAAAGGCCTTGTAGGTCTTCATAGAACCGTTAGAACTTCAGCTTCTTCAGCATTACTGGTTGGGTCCTAGGCTTGGATTACCGTGATATTGAATGGTTTGCCTTGGAAATGAACAGAGATCATTCTGTCATTTTTGAGATTGCATCCAAGTACTGCATTTCAAACTCTTTATTTGACCATGATGGCTACTACATTTCTTCTAAGGGATTCCTGCCCACAGTCGTAGATACATGGTCATCTGAGTTAAATTCACCCATTCCAGTCCATCTTAGTTCACTGATTCCTAGAATGTCAACGTTCACTCTTGACGTCTCCTGTTTGACCACTTCCAATTTGCCTTGATTCATGGACCTAACTTTGCAGGTTCCTATGCAATATTGCTCATTCTAGCAACGGACCTTGCTTCTATTACCAGTCACATCCACAACTGGGTGTTGTTTTTGCTTTGTCTCCATCCCTTCATTCTTTCTGGAGTTATTTCTCCACTGATCTCCAGTAGCATATTGGGCACCTACCGACCTGGGGAGTTCATCTTTCAGTGTCCTATCTTTTTGCCTTTTCATACTGTTCATGGGGTTCTCAAGGCAAGAATACTGAAGTGGTTTGCCATTCCCTTCTCCAGTGGACCACATTCTGCAGTCCTTAGTTTTAGTCAATTACACAACTCAGTTTAAGCTGGAGATTAGCCAACAACAATGTATCCAGCTAAGGGACAGTTTCTTCTTCCTGCAAACCTTCTGATTAATCCTGATATCTTAAAATGTATATTATGGGAGTAGGTCTGGTTAAGTCTTTACAAGAATATAAAATAACAATGTATTCTGCCTGAGGACAGTCTCTGGATTAAACTTTCTGGATAATCCTGTTATTTTAAAATGTAAATTATGGGAATAGGTCTGGTGAGGTCTTTACAACCTCCAGACATTCTTTTTTATTCAGTATATAACTCTACTGATAACTCTAGCAAGGGGATACCCTTTCTGGCCCATTCTGATGTCTATGTCAGAAGCTTTCTCTATCCCTTTTATACTTAAGTTCTATTGCACAAAAGCTCTGGGCGATCAAGCCTCGTCTCTTGCCTCTGATTGAATTCTCCTCCGAAGGCCAAGAATACCAGCGTCTCTTCATGGTTCAGCAATGACCATTCACTCCCCCTAGCCTGGAAAACAAATCCGTATTCATCATTCAATTATTCCCTGTAGATTTATAGGCTTTGAATCAACATCTACACTTCCAGTCTCTCACCTAACCTACAGTGTATTTATTTTCCTTCCACTGTGATATACCAGTGAGGTTGTTTGAGCATTCTTTGGCATTGCCTTTCTTTGGGATTGGAATGAAAACTGACCTTTTCTAGTCATCTGGCCACTGCTGAGTTGCAAAGTAACCAGAGATCAAATTGCCAACATCCACTGGATCATCAAAAAAGCAAGAGAGTTCCAGAGAAATATCTATTTCTGCTTTATTGACTATGCCAAAGCCTTTGACTGTGTGGATCACAATAAACTGTGGAAAATTCTTAAAGAGATGGGAATACCAGACCACCTGACCTGCCTCTTGAGAAACCTGTATACAGGTCAGGAAGCAACAGTTAGAAGTGGACATGGAACAAGAGACTGGTTCCAAATAGGAAAAGGAGTACGTCAAGGCTGTATATTGTCACTCTGCTTATTTAACTCATATGCAGAGTACATCATGAGAAACACTGGGCTGGAGGAAGCACAAGCTGGAATCAGGATTGTCGGGAGAAATATCAATAACCTCAGATATGCAGATGACACCACCCTTATGGCAGAAAGTGAAGAAGAACTAAAGAGCCTCTTGATGGAAGTGAAAGAGGAGAGTGAAAAGGTTGGCTTAAAGCTCCATATTTAGAAAACTAACATCGTGGCATCCAGTCCCATCACTTCATGGCAGATAGATGGGGAAACAGTGGAAACAGTGGCTGACTTTATTTTTCTGGGCTCCAAAATCACTGCAGATGGTGATTGCAGCCATGAAATTAAAAGATGCTTACTCCTTGGAAGGAAAGTTATGACCAACCTAGACAGCATTATTAAAAAGCAGAGACATTACTTTGCCAACAAAGGTCCGTCTAGTCAAGGCTATGGTTTTTCCGTTAGTCATGTGTGGATGTGAGAGTTGGACTATAAAGAAAGCTGAGCACCAAAGAATTGATGCTTTTGAACTGTGATGTTGGAGAAGACTCTTGAGAGTCCCTTGGACTGCAAGGAGATCCAACAAATCCATCCTAACAGTAAACCAAGACTAATTGTATCAGCATGAATACATGTTCAAGGCATAATAGTGAGAAAAATTCAAGTTGCAAAGAAATATGCATAAAGATTTTATGTGACATTTTAAGGCACAGAAAATAATACTATATATTATAGGACCATGCAATTAAAGGAAAAGTATAAAAACCTCCACAGGCGAAGGATAACAACACTCACTTGAGGACAGTGGTTACCTCACAGGGAAGAAGGAGAAAAATGAGATGGAGATGTTGGACTGTAGCTGTATTTTCAACACTTTATTTCTTTAAAAATATCTGATGCAAGTTTGCCAACATGTAAGCATTTGTTAAATCTTGATGATGGGAGACTTAAGCATCCATCATCTTGCTTACAATACTTTAAATAGATTTAAAATAAGATAAGGATGTAAAAAAAAACAATATGACTAGATTTTTTTTTCTGTATTCCTGAGAGAATGCTTTTTCTAATTTTCATGATTGCTTTAGTGGCACTAGCCTCCCAGACTTAAAATATTTAAATTTTCCCTCTTTTTTATCCCTGGGGACTCATTCAGTCCATTACTTTCAAAATTTGCCTTTAAAACATCTCTTTTTGAATGAACCTATGGTTGAGGTATGAGGTGGGAGGGTAGAATGGGAGTTTATAATTGACATGTACATGCTGCTCTGTGTAAAATAGATAATCAATAAGGCCCTACTGTATAGCACAGGGAATTCTGCTCAGTATTCTGTAATAACCTAAATGGAAAAAGAATTTGAAAAAGAATAAATACATGTGTATGTATAACTGAATCAATTTGCTGTACACCTGAAACTAAGACAACATCGTTAATCAACTATATGCCAATATAAAATAATATTTTATAAGTCTCTGTCCATTTTTATTGCATCATTATGGCACACATGCCATCATTTAACACTCTCATCACCTGCCACATGGTTGACAACCTCCATATTCCCCCTCTTCTCCATCCTGTGTAACACAGTTGACTTTTTGTTCATCACATCATTGTTGTCCTCCCATGTTCACAAAGCAAATTCAGCTTCTTTTCTTGGCGCTAAGGTATCACCAGATTTGACTCCATCTTAGTTTATCAAGCATATCTCCCCCGCACAGACATAGAGAATAGATGTATGGATGCTGGGGGCAGAAGGTGGGCTGGAAGTGGAGTGGGATACACTGGGAGATTGGGATTGATGTATATATACGCTGCTACATATTAAGTAGTGAGAACCTACTGCATAGCACAGGGAACTCTACTTAATGCTCTGTGAGTGACCTAAATGGGAAAGAAATCCAGAAAAGAGAGGGTATATGTATACATAAAACTGATTCACTTTGCTATACAGCAGAAACCAACACAACACTGTAAAGCAAATATACTCCAATAAAAAATTAATTTAAAAAGTGTCAGTGGAGTGGAAATCTTCCATCACATTCTAAAAAGAAAAGTAAGACTTCTGGTGAGTCAAATCAGCTCTGGTCCCAGAGAGGGAGAGCACAGAAAGAGCATGTGAGCCTGGACCCCAGTTCATAGGTGAGATGCTTTCCCAGCATCCACTGTGCAAAGTAAAGTATTAGTTGCTCAGTCATTTCCAACTCTTTGTGACCCCCGCCAGGCTCCTTTGTTCATCAAATTTTCTAGGCAAGTATACTAGAGTGGATTGCCATTTCCTTCTCCAAGGGATCTTCCCAACCCAGGGATCAAACCCATGTCTCCTGCATTGGCCCGTGACATCTTAACCACTGCAACACCTGGTTTGTTGACTTTACTCATTGACAACCCAACACTACCTGCCCAATGTCAGTTAATTTTCAAACTCATGTTTTCTCTCTTCTGCTATGAGTATCTGCTCCATGATATTCAAGAAGGCAAAGAACTTGATTTCCTCCACAGCCCCTGCTTTAGGACTTGCATATTAGTAGTGAAATAAAGACTTGCTTCATATCATTAGACTTTTCATTAAGAAAATTTTTCCCCTTTCCCCACAAATAAAATACTTCTCTTCCATTCAATTTGAACATGCTACCCCAAACTCCTTTTGCTTCTTAGTATTTTAATTTTTCCTACAATCAGTTCCAGATACCACAACCTTTGCTATGAAACTTTTAAAACACAATGCACATTGTAGTGGGAAATGGATCTGGGTAGCCCCATGTGCTTCTAATCAGGCACATGTATGCCTGATTCTAATATATTTTCTTTAAAAAAACATTGTATTCAGAAGTGATGGATGATATTATTTACTTTAGAAAGAGTGAGTAAAAGCTCTCCTCTCTCCTCTTTAAAATTGTGTCCGTAGAGGTTTCTACCAAACAAAGGAATTTTTTTTGTTCATTACCCAGTATTATACAATTCTGCTTAACGTGTTGCCAGAGAGCCAGGGACTGGTTACAGGCCTACGGATACAAGCCTAATGTGCTTGTTTGCTGTTTTCCCTCAATTAGTCATGGTGTATTAAAGTGAATAACATCTTCTAAAGTCTTGTGGCAGCTATTTTTGTAGAAGAGCTCATATCCATGCCTTTTAAAAAGAACAATAATTGTGAGCATTCTGATTTGGAAATAAAGAGAAATTGAAAATGTTTGGTGGGGCGAGCTAAATGACGTAGGAAGAAAAACAGTCCCTAGAGCAGAACATAATAGCACTTAAAGCTTTAGATTTAGGAAATAATTTAAATTTTGCTGATGCGCCTCCTCCAGCCTCTGACTTTCCTGGGCTCTACAGAATAATTCTAGAATATGAAATGAGTTAAATATCAATCCTGCTTTAGAATAATCCTTTCATCTATGGACTGTGAATTTAAGGAGATTAATGGATGTATTGAGTGAAATTCTAGGTTTCTTTTTATGGTGCTTAATAGTCCAGAGTTGCTACACCACTCATTGTCTGGAAAGGGTGGAATCCAACAAAACCACAAAATATATGTATCCCAATGGGAAATGAATGTTCTAGCGGTAGTAGCTGGAGGATCTAACAGATGTAGGTAATATATGCTAGCATAAACTAGGAATAATAAAAATAAAAACTGCTAAGTATGTTTCCTGAGCACTTTGCCTGGAATTAGGCATTGTTCTAAACATCACCCATATTGTCCCCTGTAATCATTGTAACAGTGCTCTGAGTCAGGTATTATGACCATATTTCAGAGATGAGGAAGTGTAGGGACAGAAAAGTATTTTGTCCAAAGTCATGAAGCTGGTTTTGAAACTGGTCCATGTGGTACCCAAGCCCGACTCCTGACCTCTGCTCTGTATCACCTTCCTACATTTACATTAGATATTTGTTGAATAAATGAGGAGAAAGCGGCGTTTAATCCTCAGGTGCATAGGAGATTGCCAGTTGGGTTTGTAGAAGAGTGTTATACAGTACTGCAATAAGCCATTACTCTGGGACTTCCCTGGAGGTGTACTGCTTAAGATAAGACTCTGAGCCTCCACTACAGGGGGCACAGTTTCCATTCCTGGTCAGGGAACTAAGATCCCAAGTGCCATGTAGCAAGGCCAGAAAAAATTAATAAATGCAAGACTTTTTAAAAATCTGTTACTGTGAAATATTACGTACTCAAAACTGCAAGACCCAGGGGACACACCAGTACATGTTGATACCCATTATATGCTGTGTACCAAGTTGCTAGCCGACAAATCTTAGAGTATCTTTAATATGTAATGTCCTATGTGTTTCAGACATTGATTTCTTCTTGAATTCTTTCTCAGTGGTAAAGATCAGCCTATGATCTAAGTGACAGTTTGTATAAACTATCCTTCAGTGAAGGATATTTTCATACTGCCTGGCAGATAAGATGATGTGTGAGGTTTCTCCGTTAGCTTCCTTCTACTAAGAAAAAAAAAAAAATGAAGTTGCTTCGCTCTGACTATCTTTTGCTAAAACTCATATTTCAAAACATAGCATATTCGTGGCTTGCTCTTTGAGGGCTCAAAATTTCCTCCAAAGAAGACTGACAACTGATAAGATAATATCTCTCATAAAATGTGCTTTTGGATTACTTAGTTTCTTGAGGAGCCCCACAAAATTAACAACAGGAGACCTGTTGTTTCTTATCTCCCTCATCATCTTGAGATCTATAGGTGGACCTTGTCCACTGAGATATCCCATTGGCTAGAGGACCCAAGCAGACCTGCAAAAGCATCAGTCTGTGAACGACATAAACTGAGGTACTGATTTTTGAGTGCTGCACAGGTGGGATGGGATACTCTCACTTGGATGTAAAGCTGACCACAATGGGGTGCAGGGAAGGAGTGGCCAGGAGAGTCTATACTGGTTTCGCTCAAATGTTGGGAGAAAAACATTCAAGCAAGAGATGCTGGGATGTGATAGAAAGAATATGAACTCTAAAGCTTTAAGTCTCAAATCTCTCATTCAGTACATGTATTCCCTGAGAGCATTCTAAAAGCTTTCTAAGACTCAGTGTTCCTTTTCTTTAAAATTGATATAATACCTAACCCTAAAACTCACCACTTTGCTCCATATAGTGTGGGATACAGTATCTCCAGCCTTTTCTGTCTCCATCTGACAACCCAAGAAATTTGGATCTACCCCTCCATCTAAGTTATGGTGTGGTTTTTCTATTTCAGTGTCTTGTGATTTTGTTATTCTTTCTTCCTAACATATCCATTTTCCTCATTTCCATGGGCCTTTTGTAAGTCTTAGTTTTAAGTACTGTGTCTGAAAGGAAACTTTCCCCTGTTCCACCAGACAGAAGTCATTTCTCTCTTTTCTGTGCTCCAGCTGCCCTTGGGCAAGGCCCTCGATGGCATTTAGTGAGCCCTTCCTTGGGTGATTCTCATTTATATGCTGCTTTTATCCTTCCTGCTGGACTTCAAGCTCCTTATGAGGGAGAGAACATTTAGCCCATCACTGTATCCCAATCCAGGGCTAAGTGCGTCCCCTTGCACACTGGTGATCAATAATGGTGTGTTTAATTGAGCTAATGAAAGAGGGAAACTGAACTTTGTGCAAATCTCTGGACCTTTCTCTCTGCTGTGGCTTGAGGGATTCACTGCTTTGACTGAGTCTAATCTAAAGTAATAAGGGAGACAGAGCTGATAACTTATTTTACTCCTCTTACGCGTAATTTTTTTAGAATCAGTTGCCTGGTGGTAGATGGATTCACCTTGAGGATTTTATGGATTGAATACATTTTTAAACTACTATCAAAGAGAATCAAACCAGGCCAAATTCAAACATAACATCACCAGGGGAAATATCTGAACAATCTGAATTTTATTTGATTTATGGTTAGGAAATGTATTGATTCTTTTTTCTTAGTTATTGCATATGGTATCCTTGCTTTTTATTTATTTTTTTTATTTTTTTTTCTTTACATTATCATGTTGGTTTTGCCATACATTGACATGAATCCACCATGGGTATACATGTATTCCCCTTCCAGAACCCCCCTCCCACCTTCCTCCCGATTCCATCTCTCTGGGTCATCCCGGTGCACCAGCCCTGAGCACCCTGTATCAAGCATCAAACCTGGTATCCTTGCTTTTTAAACAAGAATGATCATCCCTTTCTTTGCTTAGCCTCTATGAGTCTATAATGATAAGAAACTTAGAGAATGAATTTGCTCATTGCCATGTATAATTGTAAAAGGAAAGTCACAAAATAAACCCAGATTTATAGTGTTCATTTATTAGGGTCATCAACATATTTTATACATTGAGTTTTCCTATATCTTATTTTAGAAATACTTAGTTATCAACTTTTCCTTTACAGTGTTATTCATGAAATTAGATGATACCAAAAAAAAAGCCTTTAAATGTCTAGTTGGAACTGGAGTTTGAACTGTTAGTACATATTGAACAGTCTGGTGCTAAAGAGCTACCATAAGTGAACCCAGCATGGGTAGCAGTCTCACCAGCTCTCTCATTAACTTCTTGCTCTTGGTGCATTTTAGACCTTCTCTCATTGAGTCCTTGATTTAACTACATTATTCTATTCACCTGTTTTGTTGCATCTCAGTAGCTACTTATAAAGCCAAAGGACTTCATCTTTCAGAGCATTTTCACAACTGCAATAATCACACAGGAATGCTTTATAGTGAAAGGAACATTTTGACTGAAATTCAACAATCACCTATCGAGCAACTGCCATGGGCTGGAAAACTGGGGTTACCACCCATTCCTTATTTTGCTTAAACTTAGAGAAGCAAGAAGACACCCAGCTATCATCTAAGTCAAGCCACAATGCATATGAGAGTGGAGAGGCCAAGCACCAAGGATGGGGAAAGGAAAAACAGCTTCTCAGGGGTCAAATTCAAAACATGTAGCACTCTGTATGTCCAGACACTAACCAAATAGATTGGGCATGAACCATAGCCTGGAGCAGAGTCCTGCAGGGTAAGGCGGTACCCCTTCAGTTGCTGGATCATGGAAAGATCTGAGGACTTCTGGGAGAACAAGTTTAGAGGTGGAGTAGCAAGAAGGCACACTGAGGGGTATGGATGCAAATGAAGGACAGCAGCTTTTTCCAGTTGTTTTGAAATTATTTCACCATGTTACCCCTGATGTGGCCATCCTGGTAAAAACAGCAGAAGATCAAAAAAAACCACCTCATGGGCTAAGTGTTACTAAGCAGAATTTAAAATTTAAAATGATATACAAGAGAAAGGATGGAGGCATAAACTCATAAAGGATAAAGCTGAGATTAACCCCCATCTCCTCCTTCTAAAGCCCACTGTCTGTAATGGTAACTAATTGTGCTGTGTTGTGTGCTAAGTCACTTCAGTCATGTCCAACTTTTTGCAACCCCAAGGATTGTAGCCCACCAGGCTCCTCTATCATGGGATTCTCCAAGTAAGGATAATGGAGTGGGTTGCCATTTCCTTCTCCAGGGGAATGTTTCCCACCCAGGGATCAAACCCACGTCTCTAAAGTCTCCTACACTTCAGTTCAGTTCAGTCACTCAGTTGTGTCCAACTCTGTGCAACCCCATGGACCACAGCATGCCAGACCTCCCTGTTCATCACCAGCTCCTGGAGTTTACCCAAACTCATGTCCATTGAGTTGGTGATGCCATCTAACCATCTCATCCTCTGTCATCCTCTTTTCCTCCTGCCCTCAATCTTTCCCAGCATCAGGGTCTTTTCCAATGAGTCAGCTCTGTGCATCAGGTGGCCAAAGTATTGAAGTTTCAGCTTCAAAATCAGTCTTTCCAATGAATATTCAGGACTGATTTCCCTTAGGATTGACTGGTTGGATCTCCTTGCAGTCCAAGGGACTCTCAAGAGTCTTCTCCAACACCACAGTTTAAAAGCCTCAATTCTTCAGCGCTCAGCTTTCTTTATAGTCCAACTCTCACATCCATACCTGACTACTGGAAAAACCGTAGCCTTGACAAGACGGACCTTTGTTGGCAAATTAGTGTCTCTGCTTTTTAATATGCTGTCTAGCATTTCAGATGGGTTCTTTATCTCTAGCACCACCTGGAAAGTCCACTGATACTGACAAATCCAAGGGAGAGGCTTCCTTAATGGCTCAGATGGTAAAGAATCTGCCTGCAATGCGGGAGACGCTGGTTGGTTCGATCTCTGAGTCACGGAGATCCCCTGGAGAAGGGAAGGGCAACACACTACAGTATTCTTGCGTGCAGAATCCCATGGACAGAGGAGCCTCGTGGGCTACAGTCCATGGGGTCACAAAGAGTCAGACATGACTGAACGACTAACACTTTCACTTTGTTTCAATCCAGAGGAGGAGGTAAAGGAGGAAAATGACCATGGCCATGGTTTACAAAGAAAGAGCATTTTGAGCCGGGCCTTTAAAGTCAAAAGATTTTTTTTATCATTGTATTTCCAAGAATGTTTAATATCAGATTAGTTTGTTCCACCCCTGGTAAGGATCTTCTGATCATTCTTTTCCTAGCTGTCCTTCCTTCCCTCCATTTCTTTCCCCACCAATCACTTTCTTTAGATGGAAGTTCTTAATTTAGAATTCATGGGGCCAGGGGGCATGCATGAGCTTCAGGAATCCTAGAATCCATTGTGTTTGTGTTTACTAATGTGCATTTTTGTGGGAAGATGATCCATAGTTTTATTCTGGTTGTCAAAGGCTTCTATTTAACTCCACGACATTAGAGGAAACTAGAAAAACATTCCACAGGTGAAAATTGTAAGTATTATGATGTAATATAATATAACATTCTGAAAATTCAGCATATCCACTTGAATTTCAAAGACTCAAAAAGTGAGTACTCTCTCTTTGACACTTATGTATGTATTCTTATCAAATAAATGGCATTTCCCCTTTCACACACCAGTGACTACTCTCTAAGCACTTTAGAGAAATAAGAGACCTCAGAATTTAGGTACCCAACCTTGGTAGACCTTGCTGGCACATTAGATGTGGCTGACATTTAGAGATTACAAGTTACATTACAGGTTACACAGGCCGTTTCGGCACATGTGAGGCAATGGTCTGGTAGTCAAGTGCAGTGGTTAAGTTCAACCTGGGAACCTGACTGCTGAAGTTCAACCTTGGCTGTTAACCTTGGCTGTTGCTTCCCTTTAGCTTTGGACAAGATACTTATTCTCTATGTGTTACTATAATCTTATTTTGAAAATAAGGGTACTGCAATGCCTGTTTTTAATGTTACTGTAGAGAGTAAGTGGTTCATGCAAGATGATAATAAAGAGGACCACAGCTGCTAAATTCTTACACTGAAGTCAGAGTGACAAGGTCACAGGACCCAATACCCACACTAAATCCTACTCCTTTCCACACTCACATCCCCTTGTTCCCTGGTCTCTGCCATCACTGTTGTGCCAGGGCCCACTGGGGCTGTCTTCTTGCCTTCACATGCAGCTTTCCCTGCCTCATCACTGTGGTGGGAACAAGTGTATGGGATGAAGACTCATGATTCTGAAGGCTTGTCGTGTCTTCATGTGGCGAATGAATTTATCTCAAGATTCCAGAACGACTTACACAGTTGAGCAAAACTAAACACACAGGAAGCCAAGCCCTCTGTTTTGTGCTTTCCCTAACAAGGCTTTGATTCTTAGTTCCCTCATGTTTCTAAAGTCCAGTTCACACTGTGGCCATGGCAGTGAAACTGTCAGTCAACAAACATTGCTTGAGGGTGTACTATTCATAAAACATAAAGAGGAATAAAAAATAATATCATCTATAAAAAAGCAAATATATAGGATACAAACAAAGATTAGCAAGGATTCTGTGAGTATTATCACCCATTCCTGTATTAACTGAAATCATATATACCTTTTTTTATGTCTAGAGATTTTTGGAAAATGAATGGACCTTGCAGCCCATTTGAGAAAGCAATGGCAAAGTCAGTTAAGAAACATCACTTTAGTACTTCTGAATCTTCTGTTCCAGCATCTTTAGTCCTCAACAGCATCGCTTTTAATGTTGATGGTTCCATCCAATACAAAGAAAAGCCATATTATTCTGCCTCTGAAGCCCTAGAAGCTTACATTGATGATTTCCATTTAAGCTGTGAGCTTCCTGAAATTAATGATACAATGGTTAACCTGGATCAGAGCCCTCTTGAATTTCTTGCTAAACTAAACATGGGTAAGCTTTCATTATTCTCTGACTTCAATTTTTATTTTATCTGTAGAAAGCTCTTGCTTTGAGAAGATATATGATCTAAAAGATATTCTTCCTTGGGAAATAACTGTCTTACAGTATGTGGGTGTTTTTATCAGTTTGCTATATAAATTTAAGTTTCCAAAACTTTTTCAGCAGTGGATTCCTTCAAATTAACTAGAAAAAAGCACAAAAAACACATCCCTGTCTTGATTTCAGAGGGAGAAAGTTCTGGCCTTGGTATAAAGCCTTGGGCTTATATTTCTCATTGAAAATTTTGAAGCTGAAAAAAGTTATATACCACGGACTTCCCTGGTAGTCCAGTGGTCTAGACTCCACTCTTCCATTGCTGGCAGCACGGATTCGATCTCTGGTTGGGGAGCTAAGATCTCACATGCGGTGGGGCACAGCCAAAAAAAAATGCCACTATGAAAGCAATACTGGGTGTGATGCTGAATTGTGGCTGATTGACTGAGAAACCCTTGGGAAAAGGAACTCTGATAGTAAGTTTTTTCTGTATAAATAGAAATAATAATAATAATAGTAAAGATGCCTGCTTCTCCACTGAGCATGGTTTGTTGGAGCCTTTAGATTATGTGTACAAAAGAATATTGTGTTGCAGAAGTAAGGTGGTATTTATTGATTTCAGTCTTAGATTATTATGAAAAAGATATCTACCATATTAGTGCTTGATATGTAAAGTTAGAGTACATGAAACAACTTCTTATTGTTTCGTAAGTGAATAAACAGAGTTACATGAGGATTCCTATGAATAGGACATAGTCCCACACAAGAAAAAAGCATGTTCCTCAAAGCTAAGTTGTACTGGCTATGGTATTTGACATGGTTTGATAAATGGGCAGACATGATGTGGGGATTGCTTCTGAAACTGTGGTTTGAGTGTCTACATTATCTGTGCAATTGAAGTGCAGAATATATTGTAATTTATTCAGTAACGCTGCTGGTTTTCATGACAAGGATTTTCATTCCTCTTTTGAGGTTCAGTAGTAGAAAGAGTTGTTCTGTGTCAGTTTTTCTCCTTGAATCCAGAGAGGAAACACCATCTAGCTGGCACTTGTCAATGACTGGGAAGGTGATGCAGGCACTCTCCTCTTGAGTTATTAACTCCATTCTCAGTGCTGTTCTTGACACTTCTTTGCAAAGGGAAATAGAGTTTGTACTTTTCATGATAATAAAAGTAATATATACTCTTGGCAAGAAAATTTCATAAAACACCTAAGACAGAAACAGAACCCAACCATAATCCCAAAACCGGAGAAAGCAACTGATAGTGAGTCTTTGTAAATTTCTCCTTTCTATATACAAAGAAATAATAGAACTGTAATATCCACATAGTACCACAACCTGTTAATTGCCAATATATTATGAATGTTTCTTTCATGTCATTAAAATAATTCTTTACCTTTACATAATTTATTGTCTCGCTCATCATATTTTAGTGATCATTAATATCTTTACTGGGCTTCCCTGATGGCTCAGTGGTAAAGAATCCACCTGCAATGCAGGAGAAATGGGTTTGATCCCTGGGTTGGGAAGCTCTCCTGGAGAAGGGAATGGCTGCCCCCTCCAGTATTCTTGCTTGGAGAACCCCACAGACAAAGGAGCCTGGCGGGCTATAGTCCATGGGGTCGCAAAAGAGTCCGACATGACTTAGCCACTAAACAGCAACAATATATTTATTATTCAAAATATTGTAATTGCTACCATTGTATATACATGTTTGTGTGGTTATTCAATTATTCCCTTAGGATAAATTCCTAGGAATAGAGTGTCAGGGTAAAATGGTATATTTTCAAGCAAATCTTCCAGAAAGGACATACCAATTTTGTATATTCTCACCAGTGGAGCAGAAGCATCTTTATTTCCCTGTAATCTCACTGTCTGTGGATATGAGCTTTTTAAATCACTGCCAGTCTGCTAGGTAAAAATTGGTATCTGTGTTTATTTAGCGTTTGCTTTTCTTCTTTTGTGAATTGCTTAGTAACTATTTTTACCTTTTTTTATTCTGTACCTATTTTAAATCTTTACCTAGAGTCTATTTTGTTGTTAGATATGGTGAAATCCTAATTATTTTTATTTTTTCTAATTATTTTTTAGAAGGAGTCTACTTGCCATCTTAACACTAACCTAAATTCCCATTTATACTTAGGCTATATCTTGACTTTTTGTTCCATTCATCTGTCTATACCACTTCAGCACTTTTATCACTCTATTTTAATTACAGTAGTTTTAAAATGGATTTTGTGTCTTGACTAGAATAGAGAGTGGAGGGCTTAGATGGAGTCATGCCTCCTGTTCTCATTCATTTATTCTTCCAAATGGACTTCAGAATCAATCTTGATGATTTCTAAATGCTGGTTTTCAGATTATTTAGATTCCTAACCACACCCTGGGCCTTGCCTATTCTCCAGCCTATTCTCCACCCTGCAGCTAGAAGCATCTTCTAAAGCACAAATCTGCCTCTGTCGTGTGTGTGCTGCAGGAGCTAACAGTCTAGCTTCAGTTTTTCATCTCTGCTGCCACCACACACATACCGCAAAACATATACATGCTATACATCATACACACACCACACCATATGCATACACCACACACACAACACTCACATACATCATACACAAACACACCACTCACATGCATCACACTCACACACTCACACACACACTTGCCTGCACATTGCGCTTCTTGTCCCATTGTGAACTGCCTCGCCACTTCTTGCCTTTATACCTTTCACATGCTCTTACCTCTTGCTAGAGTTCTCTCCTCCCTCCCCTCCCCTTCTTGTGGTAAACTCTTCATTCTGACCTCAATTAAGATGTCACTTTTCTCTCTCTCCTCCTAAAGTCCAGTTTAGTCGCTCCTCTTGTGTCTTCTCTTAGCACCTGCAGTATTACCCAGGGTGGCATTTACACTGTTTTATCAGACCCTGTTCACTGCCTGGTATCCCCGCTGCTAGACTGGCTTGATGTCTTATCTACCATTGTCAGCCCCCCTTGTAAGCTGGTGCTGAGGGTGCAAAGTCACTTCTTGTTGAAGAATGAAGCAGCGGATAAAGTACTGCTGCTCTGGTTACATCGTGTATCATCTATGACTCCATGAATTTTTTTCCTTCCAGTTCTAGGCTATACCTGTTCTATCTACAATATGGCCCCTATAGAAACTACTGCCCTCCCCTGCATCTTTGTTGTCATTAATCTAGTTTGTGACTTTCTTACTCAGACTAGAGAGTGGTACTATTTACTTCCTCTTCATCAGATCAACCTGAACACTATCTACACATTGCCAGGGCTTGAAGACGCTGAGAACCTTCTATGGTATGTCTGAAAGGAGGGAGAGGGATGGCTCATAACATCAACCCCTTTGAGAATCCTTTTGCTTGCGTGTGTGCTAAGTTGCTTCAGTTCTGTCTGACTCTGTACAACCCTATGGACTGTAGACCACCAGGCTTCTCTGTCCATGGGATTCTCTAGGCAAGAATACTGGAGTGGGTTGCCATGCTCTCTGCCAGGGGATCTTCCTGACCCAGGATCGAACCCATATCTCTTACGTCTCCTGCACTGGAAGGCTTGTTCTTTACCACTAACGCCACCTGGGAAACCCCTGGGAATTTTATTAGGTCTTATAAAATTCTCAACTGATGATATCTTCGGGTCAACCTCTCAGAGACCTATACCCACCACCTCTTCAGGCAGTGGGATTCATCTAGGCTCATCATGTAAGGCTCACCTCACATGTTACTGTGTAAGAGTCACTTCTATGTTTACGTGTAAGACTCACTTCACGTGTTTCACATGTAAGACTCACCTCTTCATATATTTACATGTATGACTTACCTCAGGTGGTTCACATGTAAAACTCACTTCACATGATTCACGTGTAAGACTCCCCTCATATACTTTGCAGTTTCCTCAGAGCCCCCACCAGCTGGTGGTAGGACCTGTGCTGATCTTTGAACTCACACGTCTCACTGTGGTGTCTGTTTCTGAGTTAGTTCTGTGAGGCATCAACACTGTCTCAGTCATTACTGTTTCACAGATCCTGGCAGAGTTAAGTGACCTGAACAAAACTGACAAACAGCCCTAAAGGAGTTCTACCTTAATGTGTCAGATAAAGCTGTGTTTGTCTAAAAGGAGAGGGAAGATGGGACTGTATCTGCTAGATACACTTAGCCTACTCTAGCATATCTTAGGTACAGTACAGAAATGTGGATGATCCTCTAAAAAAAGTTATTGCCTCTCTTTGCACTGGCTTTTTTCATTGCACAATTAGCTGTAATGGTCTTCTATTGTTAGAGTATTGGACTGGCCAAAAAGTTCACTCTGATTTTTCCGTAAGATGTTATGGGAAATCTCAAATGAACTTTTTGGTCAAACCAATATAAGGACCTTTTCCTCCCAATGAGATTTGCAACTATTTCCTGGCAATATTTTGTCATTTTTGCCTTGAAATTCAAGTAATTTTTTTTCCTTTGCATGGAAAATGTGCTTTGGGAGAACCAGAGAGAAGCTTCTCTTGAAAGATTAATGGCAAAACTTTCCATGGCTTCTTTCACTTGAATCATTTATCCCTTGAATAGTCCTCTTTTAGTTTTTAATGCTCATATGTGGGGAAAATGATCCAGCAGTGCTTGTAACAGACTATTTCGTGGATGAAAGAGTTGTCCTTTCACAATAATGAAAAATCATAACTATTGATTTGAAGGTAGTCTGATTGGGAAGCCAAAGTAGAGCTTCAGTGGACAGAAAAAAGAAAAATTTCTTATTACTCCCCACAGCAACTTTGAGAAACATTGTCTGGAATTTCTGTCCTACTTTGCATGTCTCAGGGCATTTTGCCACATAATCTATTTATAGTTTTGAGGTGGAAAAACAAGGAATCTGTTTTTTAAAGTCTCTTGTTATTCTAAGAGTGATACATTTATTTTTCAAACTATGCTTGTCTGATGGTGAATCTATTGGAATTTATTTGGTGTCAAATATCCTCTAAGTAATGTAGTTGGAATTAGGGCTCTCTGATATAAAGAACCATAATGCCTATCTTCAAGAACATTATAGTTTATTGGTGATTCAAAAATAATTGTACTTCAGTGTGGCTAGTACTAAGATAAAAAAATGCATTATGTCTGAGACCAAAAGAATATGCAGCAAAAGCAGGTTGGAAGATTGGAGAAGGCTCTCAGAGAAAATGATCTTTCAACTGAATTTTGAAGGCCAAATAGAAGATATCAGGCCAAAAAGAGTGAAGGGATAACATTCTAGAGAGACACCCATGGGTATGTGGAAAGGCACATCACATATTCAAGAGGTTACTGGTAGTTCAGGACTGACAGAAAGAAGAATGACACTCTTTGATTTTGTTTCCTTAGAGTTTGTCTCAACTTCTACTTTAATTCTTACTGATATAACTATGCTTGTACAAAATTCACCCGATTCCTTGTGTCACGAGGAAACAGATTTTACTCATTCTCATGTGTGGCGATTTTTAATAGAAAAAAGGCAGTGTGGATAATTGGTGCAGATGTTTTCTACAACTTTTCTCTTTGAAGCTATAGACTTTCATAACTAGAGAATACAAACATTTAAAAATTAAGAATTGGGTCACAGTTCAAGTGGACATTTTATAATGGATGATTTCTCAGTTTTTTCTATGGTTCTAACTCCTAGACGGAGAAGGCAATGGCACCCCACTCTGGTACTCTTGCCTGGAAAACCGCATGGATGGAGGAGCCTGGTAGGCTACAGTCCATGAAGTCTCAAAGAGTCGGACACAACTGAGCGACTTCCCTTTCACTTTTCATTTTCATGAATTGGAGAAGGAAATGGCAACCCACTCCAGTGTTCTTGCCTGGAGAATCCCAGGGACGGGAGAGCCTGGTGGGCTGCCGTCTATGGGGTCGTGCAGAGTCAGACACGACTGAAGCGACTTAGCAGCAGCATCAACTCCTAGAACGAGTACTTAATCTCTTCACAGTCTGCCTACTTGAAAGAGTCATTTTCTTCTTGCTACCCCGTCCCTGTGGACCCACCTCAACTTGATCTCCACTTCAACTGCTGCACTGTAATTGGTCCCGTGACACTGATATCCTGCCCTTAGCCCACCCTGTACACTTTGCTGTTTTGTGCTGTGCAATTTCACTAATGCCATTCTCTCTTGCCTGAAATACCCACACTCCCCAACACACATGCCTTCTTTGTATATCTGACTCCCACTCACACTTCAATACCCAGTTCAAGCCTCGTCCAGAAAGTCTTCCTAATTCTTTTCAGCCCAGATACCTTGTTGCTGTGCTCCTGCCTTCTCCCACATTGCCTGAGTACACTGATAGTGGTATCCTCAACTGTTAGTATATTATCATAAGAGTATAAATACTAATAAATACTATAGTAAGTACTAACAAATAATATGAATGCTAATAAATGCTAGCTATGACTGTAGCTAATATACTAGTGACATAACCATATTACAAAATTATTATTGTATATATAATGATAATATTTAATTAATAATTTTAATAATACAAATAGTTGTATATATCATTAGTATATCAGTCATACATTTATTAGTATCTATACAATTGAATAACATCACCGACTCAATGGACATAAGTCTGAGCAAGCTTCAGGAGTTGGTGATGGACAGGGAAACCTGGAGTGCTATAGTCCATGGGGTCACGAAGAGATGGACTCAACTGAGCAACACGGACCACAGCCTTGTCTAACTCAGTGAAACTAAGCCATGCCATGTGGGGCCACCCAAGATGGAAGGGTGATGGTGGAGAGGTATGACAGAATGTGGTCCACTGGAGAACAGAGTGGCAAACCACTTCAGTATTCTTGCCTTGAGAACCCCATGAACAGTATGAAAAGGCAAAAAGATAGGATACTAAAAGATGAACTCCTCAGGTCAATAGGTGCCCAATGTGCTACTGAAGATCAGTGGAGAAATAATTCCAGAAAGAATGAAGGGATAGAGCCAAAGCAAAAACAACACTCAGTTGGGAATGGGACTGGTGATGG
>ML663563.1:8548160-8570855 GCA_007570785.1 Antilocapra americana | reverse complement strand
GGGGGGTTCTGGAGGGGGAGCATATGTATACCCATGGCGATATCATGTCATAGTATGGCAAAACCAATTAAAAAAGAAAAAAAAAGAATCAATTAGCTCTATGAAACTGGAAAAAAAAAAAGGACTTAGAACTCTGGGGCATAAAGAGGTCTAAACACTCAAATGTTGGAATTAGCACCTAATTAGATAGAGAAATAGGTAGACCTAGATATCCATTTATATGTCTATATATCCATAGATATCCATTTATATGTCTATGTATCCAAATCTATCCATGTGTGTATGTGTATGTATGTGTGTGTGTGTGTGTGTGTGTTAGTCACTCAGTCGTGTCTGACACTTTGTGACCCCATGAACTGTAGTCCATCCGGCTCCTCTGTCCATGGAATTCTTCAGGCAAGAATACTGGAGTGGATCCATTCCTTTCTCCATGGGATCTTCCCCACCCAGGGATCGAACCCAGGTCTCCCACATTGCAGACAGATTCTTTACTGTCTGAGCTACCTGAGAAGCCTGGTTCATCTATATAAAGAGGTGCTAAAAAAGGGAAAAATGGTTGCTAACTAGACAGAAGCATCACTTGTTCACTACCGCCATCTATCTGATTCACCCCTTCCTGACTACACTGTGAACCCTGCTACTGTCACCTTGACTCTTTTAAGACACCTGGGAGCTATTCAGTAAATATTCTGAATTTTTGTTGAATTAATGAGTGACTAAGCAAATGGCCTTGTATTTTCCTTTTGTTTTACATGCAGAATTCTGATGATTGAAGACAATCCAGGAAAACCAATTAGGAGCCTGGTGGTCTAAGACACAGCTTTGGCAAACTTTGGTCATTGTGTTGAATTTCTGAGTTGCAGTCTCCTTCCTAGCTTAGAGCATAAGGTTAGACACTGCTTTCTGCCATGAAGAAACCATTCGATGAAGAGCCAATAGTATTACAGTCTTCCTAAAGTTGGCGTTGAGCTGCCTTGAGAGATGAGGAAGAACATCTAGGTGTTCTTTGTCGAAGGAAAAAGTACAGCTGTCCTCATGCTCACAGATAATGGCTCAACAGCCAGTGGCAGATTGAGCAAGGGCCTGATCTGTGATCAGAAAATAGAAAGGCACACTGTGCAGTGACATTTGAAGCTTAATATCCATGCAAATGAATTACTTGGATCAAGCGGAGATGGTCAGAGAGCGTAAGAGTATGACTTCTGGCAAAATAGCATCCGTGCCAAGTCCCGGGGTGTCCCCACTCAGTGTCCTTTCTTTTTTCCACCTGCAGAGTCACCTCTAGAAAGAAGTACATCTCTCACTCATTTCAGAACAGTGAAATGTGGTGTTGTGATGCTGCTATACCTGCTTTGAATTGCAACAGGAACACCTTCTCACCTTCTCTAGCTCCCAGGAAGAAAGGACAGAATGTAAGCCGGTGGCACAGAGAGAGGCCAAGAGAAATAAGGGCAAGGCCAATATATTAGGGCAAACCATAAGCAAATGTTTTCAAGATACGGGTTACCCAGCTATTCCTAGCTTCTACTGGCTTATATGCAAAACATTGAAGAAATACAGCCTCAGTTTTCTTAATAGAAATACTATTATGTACCTCCATTCAGTATATACATGTATATATGCGTGTGTGTAATTACATGTGTATACACATATGTTTATACATGTATGTTGTAGGCTTTGCAGGCGGTGCTGGTGTTACAGAATTCGCCTTCCATGTAGGAGACACAGGAGACACAGGACACTTGCCCTGAAGTAGGACGTGTCAATGCGCTTCAGTATTCCTGCCTAGAAAATTCCAGGGACAGAGGAGCCTGGTGGGATCATGGGATTGCAAAAGAGTTGGATACAACTGTGCCCCCCCACACACATATATATGCTGTTAGAACACAGTATATATGCACCTTACTTATATTAATTTGTAATTGAACTTTTGTTTGACTCTTTTAGCATGTAGCTTAAAAATAAGTATACTTTTCTTATACATTTGAGTCTAATGTGCTTGCTCTGGCCTCTGCCTGGAACCATGCACCCCACAGATGGTGCTGCTTCTTGCCCTCTGAGTCACAGCATTTCCTCACTCTTAGCCAAGAACTCTCGGTATCTGAGATTCTTAGTAGACATGAAACAGATATTTGTATTTGGAAGATAGACTTGTAAATGTCTCTGCATACTCTTTATGCTATGTATATTTTTGGCAGAATTCTTATCTAAATAATCCCTGACTCCTCAAATTCGATAGGTTATCTTAAAATTATTCCTTTCTAGAAGCTCCATTTAAAACTTATGCTTGCAGAATTTTTCTATCTCAGTAACATTTCTATCAAACTGTAACATTTAGAGAATTGCTTGCACAAATTTAAGTTAAGATTAATTCCATCATTTTGAGTTTCTTCATTTTATGCAGATAGTCAGAGGGTAATTATATTTAAAAAAATCGCTAATACCAATTATGTTTTTCCTTATGTAACAGTACATATGACTATATTTTAGTCTAAATTTATAAATATTTTGTCATTTTATTGAGTCCCTTTGAAAATTACTGTAGTAATTTATAATATTATAGTTATTCATAAAAGAATGTTATAAGACCTTGTTGTTGTTCAGTCACTAAGTTGGGTCTGACTGTTTGTGACCCCATGAAGTACAGCACACAAGGCTTCCTCTCCTTCACTGTCTCCCAGACTTTGCTCAAACTCATGTCCATGAGTCAGTGATGCCATCCAACCATCTCATCCTCTGTCGCCCCCTTCTACCCTTGCCCTCAATCTTTCTGGTCATCAATTCATATGGCAAAGTATATCTCTGAAAATCTGTCCATTTGCAAATCTGATGCATGAGCCAGATCAGGGGGTCAGTTTAGTTTTGGGTAAAATACATAGTAAGCCATCCACAATGAAAGAATTATAAGATACATAAAAGACAACTTCTGAGCTATATTGGTTAACAAAAAATGAAGCTAGTATAATATCTGTGACTTGGAGAACATGGCTGCCGTCTGGCCCTTGGAAGACCTGTCCTCTAATGGCAGATTTATAAGTACAGGGTCATGACAGGTGAACATGTGTCTTCTCCTCCCTGAGACCTTCCTGCCATGTGTTTTAAACAAAGAATAACATTACAAGCTTACCACCTACAACAAACATATTTTTCTGGAAAAGGATCTAAAATACATGCTCTAAAAGTAAAATATAGCCTTGTCTTGGCTTTTATTTGCATTCGGCTTTTAAACATGGCAAAAAAGCAATAATGGGTTTTCACTTTGAGCGATTTCTGAATGTTATGTTGGAAACTAGCTGCAAATGTTACATTCTCTGGAACAAGTTAAACTGGAAGTGTTGTCCATGCTAAATGAAATATACCCACTAGCATTCTTAACCATGAATGAGAATTCTTGAAAGAAAAATGTACTTTTCATATAACTTTTAAAGATTCACTGTACAATATGAGAAATTTCACATAAGGAAAACTAAATAATAACCACTGTCTTTCCTTGGAGATATATTTAAAAGGGCAAGAGGTATGAAAATGAATGTATGTGCTATTAACCATCAGCCTAGTGCTTGCTGCAGAGAATAATTTTGCTTCTTTACTGTATGTCTTTAGTATAAATGATTATTTTACAGGCTTTATTTCTAAAATACATTCAGAGAGAATCAATAAATTATATTTATTAGTCAGATGCAAGAGATATTTTGCAATTTATCTAATGGTAAATCTCTAATGCATCCATCTTGCCTTAAAATGTTACTGTACTTCTAAGTTTTTCTCTTTTTTAGGGGATTAGTTCACAACTATGGTACATATTATAAACTTTGACTTAAATCATTTTGTAAATCATTTTGTTATATATTTTTGTGCTTTCTGAAATGAGGTGTTTTGGTTCATTTTTCAAACTAAGGTAATGAGATTGACCTCTATGTCACTGTATTCTAGCCTTTTGAAAGGGCAAATATGAGTATGGAAAAAGAGGATCCAATTGAAATAATTTTCTTATAATTTTTTCTACTATCTCAAATCATATAATGGCTTAATTTCCTTAATATTGAACACACCTTTTTATTTTTTTAATGGAGGATTTTTTTTTCCTTGTTTGTTTGATCTTTCGACCACATGGCTAGGCATGTAGGAACTCACTTCCCTGACCGAATATCAAACCCGCACACACTGCATAGGCAATGCCAAGTCTTAACCACTGGGTCGCCAGGGAAATCCAGACAAACCTTTTTAAATGGGACAGTACTGAGGGTAAAGGTACTGAAAAAATGATTGAATGAATAAATGAGGGAAAGAAGGAATAAAAGAAGGAACTGTGTTTGTAATAATAATAATAATGTGGCTGGATTACTTTCATTGAAGGCAACTGAAAAACAATAGGGGAAAATAGTTCAAATATTCCTTAGGGTAATAAGCTGAGCTTCTACCAGCTAAAATTGAGAAAAAGATCTAAGGGTCATTTTAGATAGTTATTTAAAAATCAAATTTAAAGTAAAGAAGTATCAAAAATCAAGTAAAAAGTTTTATTTTAAATTCTGAGAATGAGTATGGTCTATCTGTACTTGAAATGCTCAGTGCTTCCATCAGCTGAGCCTCCGGAGGGAATGAGGAAATGAACTCAGGTTCTGAGAAAGGAAGTTCAAAGATTTAAGGGATGAAAGGTTTGTAAGCCCCAGTTAGAAAACGTGGGACTCCCCAGAGATAAAATCAACCCTAAATCTGAGGGAAATGTGAGCCAAGTTTAGAACATCATAAATATTATGAACTTGACCTTCCTTGTAAGTCTGAAATATTCAGGTATATATTGTTTCACATTAGGTGGAACTCATCACGGTCAAGAGATGGTACAAGCAGACCAATTGTACAAGCTGATCAATTCTAACTGGGCTCAAACCCAGTTAGTAGCTGTGACTATGGGCAAGTTACTTAACATATCTGTGCTCTTGTGTCATTCTCTGAAAACTACAGATAATAATGGGACCTACCTCATCAGGCTGTTATGAAGATTAGATGAATTAACATTTATAAAGTGCTTAGTACCTCGATTAATGGTCTGTTAAATAAACTTTTCAAAAATAGAAATCTGGGAAATTTACGATGTATCTCTAAATTATATACCTTCCTGTGAGAGCATGTAACTACTACTAGAAATAGAACACTGGGTTGGCAAAGTGTTTAGTCTGCTTTATTCATTAATTCATCAGATATTTACAGAGCATATAATGTGCCAGGAATCATTCTAAATACTAAGGATATAGTGATAATAATAAATTATAGAGTCACTGTCCTTGTGGATCAAGAGTGTGAGACAGCTAAATAAATAATAATTCTGTAATAGACATCATATGGGATATTATAAGATCTCAAAACTAGTATATTAACCTTCTAGCCAGATGAATACTGGGTGGAAATGGAGGCAGATCATGAAACTTCTTAAAAGTGCTGACTGACTTAAGACTGGAAGGATGACAGAAGGCATCCTTCAAGACACAAGACATGAATAAAGTAGGACACCAGGCATATATGGGATATTCCAGAGACAGGAAATTCCAGATTACTGAAGTTAGCTGACAAGGGAGGATGAGACTAAAGAAGTAAGGTGAGGATCAAGTCCTAAAGGAAGACTCATGTCACAGAGTTTGAATCTTAAGGGTGATTGGAAACCAATATGAAGTCACCCACGCATCTATTGCTTTTTAAACTATCACAACATAATTGGAATTTATTTGGGAATAAATCAATTTATTGTAAGTAGCTTATAGAGTAACCAAAGTGCTACCTAAAGATGATATTGGAGGTTAGTCAACTGGAATCACTACAATGATTTCTAGAATAGGACATCAAAAGCCAGGCATCGAAAGAGATAAATAGATAAACTGGATTTCATCAAAATTAAAAAATTTGTAGGATATTGTTGACAGAATGATAACACAACCCATAGAGTGGGAGGAAATATTTGTAAATCATGTATCTGATAAGGAATATATTCCAAAATATTTAAGATCTCGTACAACTCGATAGCACCAAAAACAACCCAATACAAAAATGGGCCAAGAGTGTAAATAAAATTTCTCCAAAGATGACATAGAAAAGGTAGATATGCACAACAGAAGATAAAAGGTACTCAACATCATTAGTAATCAGAAAGTGAAATTATAGAGACATTTAACTTCACATTCAAAAAACTAAGATCATGGCATCCAGTCCCATCACTTCATGGCAAGTAGATGGGGAAACAGTGGAAACAGTGGCGGACTTTATTTTCTTGGGCTCCAAATCACTGCAGATGGGGACTGCAGCCATGAAATTAAAAGACAATTGCTCCTTGGAAGAAAAGCTATGACCAATCTAGACAGCATATTGAAAACCAGAGACATTACTTTGCCGAAAAATGTCCGTCTAGTCAAAGATATGGTTTTTCCAGTAGTCATGTATAGATGTGAGAGTTGGACTATAAAGAAAGCTGAGCACCAAAGAACTGATGCTTTTGAACTGTGGTGTTGGAGAAGACTCTTGAGAGTTCCTTGGACTGCAAGGAGATCAAACCAGTCAATCCTAAACAAAATCTATCCTGAATATTCATTGGAAGGACTGATGCTAAAGCTGAAACTCCAATACTTTGGCCACCTGATGCAAAGAGTTGACTCATTGGAAAAGACCCTGATGCTAGGAAAGATTGAGATCATGAGGAAAAGGGGACAACAGAGAATAAGATGGTTGGATGGCATCACTGACAAAATGAACATGAATTTGAGCAAGCTCCAGGAGTTGGTGATGGGAGGCCTGGCATGCTGCATTTCATGGGGTCACAAAGAGTCAGACATGACTGAGAGACTAAACTGAGTCACTTCATACCAATTAGGATGGCTATTATTCAAAAACAAACACAAAACAATGGAAAATAATAAGTTTCAAAGATTGGCAAGGATGTGGAAAAATTAGAACTGTGCATTATTAGTAGGAATATGCAATGATGCAATCACTGTGGAAAATAGTTTGAAGGTTCTTCATTAAGTTAAAGATAGAATTGCCATATGATCCAGCAATTCCACTCCTACATGTATACCCGAAAGAACTGAAAGCAAGGCTTCAAACAGATACTGTGCTACCTTAAGCGGGTAGTTTAATGCTTCTGAGCATATGTCACTATATATTATCTGTACTAAGGGGTGATAATATCAGTTCATCAAATGAAAAAAAATCAATGTAAAATTACACTGAAATTGTAAATGCCTTCTAAATAAGAATTATTTCTGCTAGAGGTTGTAAGAGACAGTAATTTTTGCCCCAAATAATGAATTATTCCTCTTTGATAATCAAAACTGTATAATGCTAAGCCAGTATTTCTTAAATCTCATTCTTTTTTAATCCTCTGTACATGTAGAATTCTCTTTGAATGTGTGCTCTCACTGGAGAATAAAATCAGGTGGACAGTATCCAGTCATCTACTTTTTGTAACCATTTTGAGAAGGTTATTCCTATGTACTTACCCTCAAATCTCTTTTTCTTTCTCTTTTTGGTTTTCTTGTATGGGCAAATAAACATAGAAAAAAATGTGTGTTTGGTCATTTTATCATCTTCATTGATTTCACCTTCCTGTTCCTTTATTATTCTTTATTTTGCTCAAAGCATGGCAAATGCTAGAAGCTTACTTCTCTGTTCCTGGGCCTTGGGTACAAATACTGTTGTCCAGGATGCCCCCAGGAAGAAAGCAAATATCGCCTGATGTGTACTGTGATTCAGGGAGACCAAGGAGAACCGCCTCTTAGTGGCTGCCACTGCTGATACCCACTTCCTCTTCACTAGCACATTAGGCCCAGTGATCTAGTACCCAGTTCTCAATGCATCATTTTAAAGTTGTGAATATTACGTGCCCATCTGAAAATACCTTATGTGGCTTTCTGGTTGCCTTTTTTTTAACATGAGAATTTTCTTTTTAAATAAAACTTTAGTTTTAGAGTAGTTTTAAATTTATGGAAAAATATAACAATGGTACAGAGAGTCTGCATATACCCCACACCCAGTTTTTCCTGTTGTTAACGTCTTACTTTAGTGTGGTATCTTTGTCACAATTAATGAAGCAGTATTTTATTTTTTTATTGGAGTATAATTGCTTTACAATGTTGTGTTACTTTCTGCTGTACAACAAACTGAATCAGCTGTATGTATTCCTATATCTCCTCCTGCCTGAGCCTCCCTCCTGCCCCCTCATGCCACCCTTCTAGGTCATCACAGAGCACTGAAAGAAGCTTCCTATGTTGTGTTCCCTTTTAAAAGAAAAATATGGCTTTTATATTGTAATACTATATGTATTATGTGCCCTATGGCTCCTGAGCTGTTTCTCTAATCATAATGTTTCCTTTGAATTTAATGTGTACAGATTAGTTTGTACACAGTAGTTTCTTGTTTTGTCTTATGTCTTCATCTCGATACCTAGATTTCTTTAATTTTAATTATCCAGTCAAGACTTCAAGTAGCTGCAATAACAACAAACTTGGAGGAAGTGCCATTTATACTTTTACCTGAGTATTTTAAATACCCTTGGCTCACATCTGCCTGAACATCATTTTTAAGAGTAATAGGAAGTGGCAACCCACTCCAGTGTTCTTGCCTGGAGAATCCCAGGGACAGAGGAGCCTGACAGGCTGCCGTCTATGGGGTCGCACAGAGTCGGACACGACTGAAGAGACTTAGCAGCAGCAGCAGCAGCAGGATAAGAGATATTTTAAGCAATAGGTTAACTTCTTCATATTAGAAACCTGTAAAAAACAGACAGATCCTTTATTTGTCTAACTAAGATAATATGTGAAAGCAATAGCTACTGTTTCATTCTTTGTCTTATACTAGAGGTGATAATGGTGCTTGTCTTTTTTTAGCATTTTCCATCTGATAAGCTTCAGTTCGCAATTATTTCATAAGTAGGACATTTAATCAATGCTAATTCTCAAGAAATTTAATTCACTACATGCATTAATGGATCTTTAAAAATGTTTCATCATGCACATGCATTCATGTAATCTTTAAATGTTTATGTTTTAATATTTCTTAGACTTCCTTGGAAAAGAAAGCTGCCAGAAAGAAATTTCAGTATGTTCAGGAATATATATGCACTGTAGTTTTGGGAAATCCAGAAATTGTGACGTCTAATCAATAATGCTTTATTTTATTTTATTTTTTGAAGATGTACATTCAGATAAGCTGGATTCTGGTACAACCAGATGGTTCAATACACAGAACATATAAAAAGGTATAAAATGAAAAGATTCATTCTCTTCTGCATCCCCCAGCAAGCCAGTTCTCACCACTATGTATACAAAATGAAAACCACGTTTATCCACTTCTTAGGATTCCTCCAGATGTTCTTTATGCAAATATAAATTCATATTCATAACTTTCCTTTTTAAAACAAAATGTAGCATTCTATGCACATTCTTCTGTATGTTGCTTTTTTTTCCACTGAAAAAATAAATCTTGAGCATCTTTCCATATTGGCACAAAGGTGGTTCATCATTCTTTGTTTATAGTTGCATGATGTTCTGTTGTAGGAAGAGATTCTAATCTATTTAACCAATCCCTCACTTGTGAATATGTGAATTGTTTCCAGGTCTTTATGATCTTTTGAGTTGTTTCCAATATTTTGCTCTTATGAGATTGCTATAATGGATATCATTTTTCATGTATTATTTCATACATGTGTAAGTATATTTGTAAGATAGTGAAGTGAAAGTGAAGTTGTTCAGTTGTTCCGACTCTTTGCGACCCCATGGACTGTAGCCTACCAGGCTCCTCCGTCTATGGGATTTTCCAGGCAAGAATACTGGAGTGGGTTGCCATTTCCTTCTCCAAGAGATCTTCCCAACCCAGGGATTGAACCCAGGTCTCCCACACTGTAGGCAGACGCTTTACCGTCTGAGCCACAAGGGAAGTCCCATATTTGTAAGATAAATCACAGTAAAGGAAATCTGGGTCAGAGACTGTATGCATTTGTATTGTTGATCAGTATTGCCAGATTGTCCTCTTTAAAGGTTATCTTGGTTCATATTCCTACCTATAATGTATGACAGTACCTGTTTCCCCATAACCTCACCTATATGTATGTCATTCAACTTGTAGATGACACTTCATGTCAGACTGAACATCTTTTCTTCCTTTTTTTTTTCCCTTTTCTTACTTTTAAGAGCCATTTGTATTTCCTTTTTTGTGTGTGAATTCTTAATATCACAGGCCCATGTTTCTAAAGGATTGTGGCTATAGTGTGTAAAAAATCAAGTATGTATAATATCTCAGTTTGGGGCAAATCTTAGAAACTGTTTTCTAACCCAAACCAGTCTTTCTGTGATCTATCAGACTCTTGTAGTATGCCCACTGTGGGTTGAAAAGTGAAATATGTAGGTCATCCCTGAGATTTTCTCTTTCTTTGGAAAATGATTCTAATTAATACTGAGAGAAATAAAGAGAGAATGTGATGAAGCATTCATACCGCTAAATTAATTCATACGATGATTCAAGTACCCTGACATCATTAGCTTCGATTAAACATCAGTCTTGTAAAAACAATTAAGAACTAAAGCTTATTCCATGGTAATGTCACTAAAAAAGACAAATAGAACCACCAACACAGTAATCTACCAGCATCTTTTTTTCCTTTTTGCTATGTGGAAGAAAGAGCCAGACCGGAGATGGGGTCTTTTTGGATAATTAGAGCTGAGTTATCCTAGCCCCGCATAGAGCTGGCTTTCTGAAGTTGCATCAGACTTTAGGCTACACATTGCTCCATCTTCCCCAGAAAGACAGACAGATGGATGGACAGATGGACACACACACACACACACACCTTTGTACCTATTGCTTGTCAAATTGCTCCCTAACTCTTGAGGACATGAGTTTTGTTTCTTTCTCTTAACAATTGCCTCTCAGAACCCAGTAGACCTTTCAGAACAGACTTCTGCAATGCCAATAAAATCCTTTGGGATTCATCCTAGTAAATAGATATTTTGCTTTGATTTCCATTTATGGCTAGAATTGACAAGTCAGGATATGGCTACAGCCAGGGAAGATTGTTCTTATTCAGGATTAGGCCACAGTAACCACTAATCCCAAGTATCAAGAGAGGCAGTGGATTGAGAGAGATGAAAAGAGTCAAGTCAGTTATTTTTACTTGTTTGGTTGATTGGTTTTCAAGTTCTAAGACCAGAAAGATTCTGTCCCTCCTCAACTTTTCGTGCACTGAATGTCAGCTGCCTTTTGATGGCTAAGCTCTCTGCCATCGCCTGCCATCCTCTCCCTGTTACTGACCAGTATTCTTGGCCTCCTTAATCAATAGAAACTGATCAAAGACCAGGCAGGAAATTCTGTCTGGCTTTATTGGGGCCCCTGCTGCAGGAAGGGAGAGTGAGGACAAATAACAGGCTCCCTTGTTTGCTTACTCCCCAAGGCGGGTCGAGCTTGTTCCCTATATGGGTTGAGGATAGGGATGTGTCCACGGACTGGGCCTGAGGGGTGACTTAGGGGTGATGCCTGCAGGGGGCATGTGTAGTACCTGCTTTTGCTCCTGACTCTCCAGAAGTGGCATTAGGTTTTTTGGTCTCTTTGTATCTTTGGTCAAGAATGTGCCCTAACTGCAGCACGCTCACAGTTATTTTTAGCCTCATATAGTTTCTTTGTACTTTTTTTGCTCAAGGAGAGGTGTGTCCAGGCCCAAGCACTGCAGCACTGGGGCAAAGGGCCCCAGGACCCAGGCCGGTCCCATCCTCACACCACTGGCTACGGTTGGCACGAGGCAGAAAGCAAAGAGAATCAGACACACAAGATCCATCCTGGGTGCTAAGAGGATCACTTGGCCCAGATTTCACCATCATAAATAACTGTAATCTTGGCTTTTTACCGTTATTTGAATAAATATGCCCTAGAGTGTCACAGACAACATTACAAGAAGTAGGTGTTCCCTTAAAATTTAAAAATGTGTTTCCCTACAGTAGATCGTGGAGCCTCCAGTACATGAAGAATAAGCATTTAACAAAAAAAATCTATAATAATAAGGCACTCTTGGGGTTTAATATGTTAATATATATAATGCAATTATTTAAAATATTCCATAATTTTGGTAGCTTCATCTAAATATTTCTTTATTTTTAAAAATACCTATTGTCTCAAACATTTAAAGTGGTCCAGGCCTCTCTCAACTTCCAGGGGCTCCTTGAGCATGCAATAGGGGTGTATTATATACATATTATATACATTATATACATAGTAGAGACATAGTTAATGAAATGCAGTTATGCAGATTTTTGGAAGTGATGCTTATGGATTGTTTTGGAGAAAAAATATAAAAGTTAGTTAAAACTTTACTGGTTATATTTTGAAGAGATGTGCCATTCAGTTGTCCCTGAAAAACTTTCTAAATTCTTTTCTATTGGAGTATAATTGCTTTACAGTATGTTTCTACTGTACAATGGAGTGAATCAGCTATATGTATACATATATCCCCTCCCTCTTGAGCTTTTGTCCGACCCCAGCTCCATCACACCCCTCTTGGTCATCGCAGAGCACTGAGCTAAGCTCCCTATGCTATACAGCAGCTTCCGACCAGCTATTTTACACATGGCAGTGGGCTTCGCTGGTGGCTCAGATGGTGCAGAATCCACCTGCAATGCAGGAGACCTGGGTTCAGTCCCTGGGTTGGGAAGATCCCCTGGAGGAGGGCATGGCAATCCTCTGCAATATTCTTGCCTAGAGAATTCCAGGGACAGAGGAGCTTCACGGGCTACAGTCCAGGGGTTGTAAAGAGTCGAACACAACTGTGACTAACTCTCACAGTGTATATATGCAAATCCTAATCTCTTAATTCATCCCACCCTCCCTTCCTCCTATGTCCACATATCCATTCTCTCTGTCTGCATCTCTATTCCTGCCCTTGAAATAAGTTCATCTGTATCCTGTTTCTAGATTCTGCATATATGCATTAATATCAGTATTGTTTTCTCCTTCTGACTTCCCTCTGTATGACAGACATTAGGTTCATCCACATCTCTACAAATGACCCAGTTTTGTTCCTTTTGTTGACCGAGTAATATATCTTTGTATATATGTATTGCATCTTCATTATTCATTTATCTGTCATTGGACATATAAGTTGTTTCCATGTTCTGGCTGTTTTAATGCAAGCATACTATTAAGTAAAAGGTTACCATTTATTATGAATACTAACATATTCATTTAAGATAAATCAAACTTATGATTCAAAATAATATTTTTATTTGCTGTGCATAATGAATTGCACTTTGGTGCTGGATTTGGGCTTCTTTGTATAGTCATCAAGTCTATAAAATCACCCATGTGTGCTATATAATAAGGGCAAACAGCTGTATTTGATGCTGTAGGTGAACCTGACCAGGCCTGACTCGGTCTCTGTTTCACTTTGTGAACTGTTTTTGGCTCACTGCCTCTTTCTAAGCCTCATGACTTGTAAAATTAGAGGGTTCATTATAATTTCAAGACCTTTCCCAATTCTTGACCTCTCTGACCCAAGAGCATGATTTTATTATTTTAAGTTATTATAAAGAATTTTAGTTGTTATGTTTGAGTCTAGTATCTAGTATATCTATACTACGTTAGATATATGTGATGGTCAGGAATGCATTCAGAATATTCATTCACCACTAATTTATTGCATATCCACTATGTGCCAAGATATATAGACAACATATGCAAGGCCCCTGGCTCTTATGGAGTTTGTATTCTAGTGGAGGAAACAGGTATTAGAAAAGCAAATAAATAGACATTTCAGATAATTATAGGTGTTGGGACGAAAATAAGAATAAGTTAATGGATAGAGAATGACTTGAGAGAACTTGGGAAAGGATGCTCAGGAATGATAAAGAGATGACATTTTAGCAAGATCGGAAGAAGAAGGGACTAGTTGTTCAAAGACCTGGTAGACTCAGGTTACAGTTAGAAGGAAGAGCAAAAGGAAAAGCTCTAAGGTGAGAATGACCTTAGTTTGGTAGAGGAGCAGGAGGAGTGCCCACGTGGCCAGAGTGGACAGGAGAAATATACAGGACAAGGTGAGAAAGATGGCAGAGGGCAGATTATACCTGACACCATGGTCAGCTGTCTGGATAGTTCTCTAAGTACAGTGGGAAGCCTCTGGATTACTTTTAAGCCAAAGAGTAACGTGATTTTAGTGGGGAGGAGGTTAAAAATTCTGGCAGCCATGTGGACAGTAGAAAGGCAAGTTACAGGGTCTGTTTGCATAGTGCAGAGAGGTGATGGTGGCTTAGACCAGAGTGGTAGCAGTGTAGGTGGTAAGAACTAAATGAATTGGGAAAACAGTCTGAAAATGAACCAGAAGCATTTTCTTGGAGATTCAAAGTAGAATGGAAGGGCAAGAGGAAATCCAAGATAATTCAGAGGTTTCTGGCCTGAGTACCTGGTTGAACAGGGATATTATGGGGTTGGAGTGAGGGGGATCAATCATTCTGTTTTGGACAGGTTAAAATTAAAATGCCTTTTTGATATTCCAGCAGAGATGCCAGATAGACAGTTGTGTATTATGAGTCTGGAGCTCAGGGGGAGGTCACGGCTGCAGATAAAAATGTGAGAGTCATTAGCATTTTAGAAATGAAAGAGTTAAGGAGAGAGGGGTGGAGATAAAGTCAAAGAGGGTCATATCCAATTTCAAGGTCTGAAAGAAGGAAAAATAAAAGAGAAGGAGGCACCAATAGAGGCTGAGAAGGTGTGGTCACTGAGGTAGGGGAGTGACTCCAGTAATGCTGCCAAAATGTCAAGAATAAAGAGATCAAGGAATATTTTAAAAATAATACCAATGCTAATATGTCTTAAAATGTGATTTCTGGAGAATCTTCCTAGCAGAAGTGAATGCTACCTATACTCATTTTAAGTGTGTGCTAATTCTATAGTTTTAAACTGCAGGATGCAGAAGCATTTTTTAAACTCTTGTGCAAAGTAAACCTAAAGCCAATGAAAAGTAATTGCCCCTAAATAGTGATTCAAGGAAAAGAACATATCTGTGTGCCCTGGGCAGCCTTCCAGCAGATCTCTTTTCCTAGCTGGGAGAGAGATGATTTATAATACCCAAGAGTACTAGCTTTTTGCCATATTTCACTTTTCAAAATAAAGTTTTATAGAAAGAAATTTAAAAGTTCTTTTTTTTCCCACAGTTGTTACCAAACTGGATAAGAATTTCACTCTGTTCTTTGTCATCATTTATCATGTGAAGCAAGGAGTCTAGTGCATATTCATTCTTTAAAAGCTGTGGATTCTTTGCTATTGGATTGTTTCTCATCTACTTAATAAAAATTTTGAACTGAATTATAACACATTGGAAACTTCCTATATGTAGACCGAGTGTGCATCTCAGAGTTGGGCTGTGTGCAAAACAGTGTCATTGGAGGTACTTTAATGCAACAAATACAAACCTGATTTGTGTAGTTTGTGATAATTATGCATAAAAGATCAGATGAGCAAATCATCTCCCTCATTCTAACCTAAACCTTTACAAGGAGCATTAGTTCCAAGCCACCAGGGTGCTCTCTTAATAAATGGTATCTTAGCACCATAAAAGAATTGGCATTTGCCCACCTGATATGTCTGGTTTAGGGCACTGAGTTATGCCTCTGGGAGGATTTACCCTATAACACTTTAAAGACATGTTTTATACTTAATAGGTTTCTTATGTATTTTTCGGATTATTTAACTAAGCTTTTAAGGAGCCGTTTTTAGCACTCTCAGAGCTCATCTCTGATTAATTCAATTATGTGTGAACAGCAGTGGTTTTGTTTTCTGTTACTGGCTTCTGTCTTTTCCACATCAAAAAATAAAAACATATGAAAAAATTTTAGGTTTTTAAAAACCTCTATTCACGTTATTTTTATTTCTACCAAGTAAGATCAAGTAACATGTATTGAATGCCCAAGAGGTCCATGAAAACATACCAGGCCAGTGGCATGAGAAACTGATTTTATTGCATGAGATATATACCAAGGTCTTTACATGCATATTCTCCCAATTAATTCTCATAAGTGTGAAAAATAGATATTGTTATCCTGGTTGAAGGGACAATAAAATCAAGGCTTTTGTAACTTGTCCAAAGGAAATACAGAAACTAAGGGGGAGCATATGTAAACCCATGGCGATATCATGTCATTGTATGGCAAAACTAATAAAAAAAAAAAAAAGTAAATACAGAAACTAAGCATTTTTTTAACTTAATGCCTGGGGAGCTGGTTGATGGACAGGGAGGCCTGGTGCTCTGCGATTCATGGGGTCGCAAAGAGTCAGACACTCCTGAGCAACTGAACTGAACTGAACTGAACTGAATGCCCGTAGCGCTTTCTACTTCGCCATTTTGTATGTTATGGTCAGTCTCTTCAGTTGTGTCCAACTCTTTGCAACCCTATGGATCATAGCCTGCCAGGCTCCTTTGTCCATGGGATTTTCCCAACAAGAATACTGGAGTGGGTTGCCATGCCCTTCCCCAGGGGATCTTCCCGACCCAGGGATCGAACCCATGTCTCTTATGTCTCCTGCATGGGCAGACTGGTTCTTCACTGCTGAGTCACCTTAACTCGCCTCTCTACAAAAGAATTCCCATTCCTCTGTTCAGATTGTTTGCAGTTCTGTTAGCCAAGAAACATTAGACCTTGCATGCATTGAATGAAAGCATGGTACCCCCACCCCCTACTATAAACTTTAAGAAGAAAAGCTTTAGATGAAAGATAGAGAATTGCCTCTCTCACCTGTTTCCAATTGGCTTATCTTTGTTTTTGGCAGGAAAAGCAGATGTGGTCAATGATGTCTCCTTTCTATTTATAAAATTTGTAATAGACTCGTGATTCACATTGATGATAAGAGGAGGATATGTATCCTCGTTTAGAGGATGTGTATTCAGTCCTGAAGTTTAGTAGAGTTACTCACAGCACAGTTAGCCCTCAAATGATTCTGAGGGCTTATAGGATGAGAGTTCAGCCTTTGCTTTATATTTCGTCTCAATTATGCAAAAATATGCGATACAGAAAGGAAATTCTGAGGTCAGAAGAATAAAAGATAAAGGAAATGAGAAAAAGATGTTTTAATTATGCAAATTGCTTGAGGCTTTCTGGTACTTCTCCAACTAGTCTTTTTTCTTTCAATTAAGTTTGTAGCTATTTAAGAAAGGTGGAAAAGCTTTCTACTTGGTTAAACAAAGAATTTTTCTGGCCAAATAGATCTTTAGCTAAAATTTCTAATACTTGGAATTTCCCTTGAAATTGTTTCCTACAGAAAAGATGCTGCCAGGAGTAAGCACCAGCACTGCTTACATATTTCAGTTTTATTATATGTGTTTGCATAAATGGAGTGTTTTTCAGATAATGCACAAATGCTTGCAATACACCCCTAATTGTCAAAGAAGCAAATATCTGAGCTTTATGGTGCCCAGAATAGCCATTATGTGTTGTTTACACTTTCTATCACAATAAATATCAAATGTTCTGTTAAGCTTGTCTTGAGCAAACTAGAAGCCAATAAAAGCTGCTGTTATACAGTGAAGAAATGTGAAGGCAGGCTGTGCTTGAAATCAGTATCCAAACTGTGCACTAGATCTACGCACACATGCATAACCTTTCTAAGCTACTTTATGCAGTCACTGTGTGGATAGTGCTTGTCTGTTGGTGGCCACGCCCACCTCTACAATGCCTGCTGTGCTGTGCTTGAACTACTCACTCTGGACCACCGAGATCAACTCATTTCTCACATAGCTCTTCTGTTCTTCCACATGCTGTGCACCTTTGTTACGTACTTGTAGGCTGTCTCCAAGAGAAATGACAGTTTCTCTGAAAGCATCTTTTGCTAGAATGTGGCAATCCTAAAAATAGAATTTCAAAGTCCATGCATTATATAAATTAAAGCAAAAGTTTGCATTTATTTTCTGAAGATTTAAGTTTCTGGAATATTACAAAAGCTTTTCCATCTTGGGCCTTGCCATTAACTCTAAGCTTCTTGTCATTCTACTGCAAGGCTAAATAAGAAGTCACTGGGATAAAGTTGGTGGTCTCCAACTTTTCCCTATTTTATTGAATATTTTGCCCTGCAGAACATGAGATAAGGGGTGTCATTAGGTTGGGGGTCCTTCCAGATCTCTTGCTATCATGTGTTCTTATTCCTAGTAGTACTCATAAATAGATACATTGGAAGAAAATTCCCACCTAAAGGAGTTCTATAAAGTATGTATGTGTATATGTATGTATGCATCTACAAACATATGCATATGTTTGTAGATCTTTGTGTATTTCTCGTGTAGCATTGACGTACACTGATCTGGAAAATGTAAACAACGCTTACATTGAAAAACGCTGAGTGATTTGCCTGTCAGTATTCAATTTCATAAAACATCTCTGTTTCAAAATGTACTGTGGCTCAGAGTTAAATGCTTAGGAGTACCCTTCTAAAGCTTTGACAGTGTGATTTTAAAATACCTTAAGGTGAATTACATGATAGATGAGAGTGAGTCAGAGAAAGTTTCAGTTTTCATAAATGAGCCTCCTCTAAGGTCTTATTGCTAATAGAATCCAATATAGTTTCACATGATTACTTTCATGATTGGAGTGTCCCAAAGCAGACCCAAAATTCAATAATGAAGCTGACAAACAGTGATGGAAGGAAAGATTTCTTTTATTCTAGATGTTTGTACATGTTAGTAACTCTTTAATTGGAAAATTGGAAGAGTCCTACTGAGTATAATGCTACAAAATCAGTTCAAAATTAAACATTCACATTTTGTAGAGTTGAATTGCATTTTCCTTGTTTGTCCTAATTAACTATGAAAGCTGAATCTTTGCTCAGGAAAAGATTTATGGGGAAGAGTCGTGAAGTTGATGAAGTAGACATAACCCAAGGAGAGTTAGACAAGCAAGTAATTCGTGAGGAAATTGTATGTCTGAATAATTGGTCTCAGAAACAAATGAAGATAATTTGATAATCTTTGGGCTATTAAATCTAGGTACCTAGGTTTTAATTTTTATTTTGCCACTGACAAATTGAGTCATAATAGACCATTTAATATCAGTGAATTTCTCCAACCAGAAATTAAGCAAATAGTAGCCCATGGCCTTGGAAAAAAGATACGTCAAATGTTCACAGCTTTATTATGGTAGAAGGTGGAAGGAAAGGTTTGGGCAACACTCCGACTGGTTTGTTGTGGCCCAGTAACAGACTTTCCTCACCACTAAGGTCTGTTTGTCATGCAGACTCTTTTTATTAAGGCAGTGGGACACTAATGGGAAAAGAATGGTCTTTCCTGTCAGGTAGAATCATGTCTGTGCACTTATTAGCTGTTTAGCCTGAGATTTTTAACTTTCCTGAAATTCAGTTTTCTGTAAAAATGGGGATAATAATATCCATGACTGTGGAAGAAAATTCCCACCTAAAGGAGTTCATACCTTGGAGATAAGCAAATTGATTATTGCAAGATGGTGCAGTAAGTAATGTCTTGGGAATGTGTATTTGTTGCTGTGTTGTTGTTCTGTGTTGAACTGAAGCTTTTGAACTGTAGTGTTAGAGAAGACTCTTGAGAGTCGCTTGGACTGCAAGGAGATCCAACGAGGCTATCCTAAAGCAAATCAGTCCTGAATATTCATTGGAAGGATTGATGCTGAAACTGAAACTCCAGTACTTTGGTCACCTAATGCAAAGAACTGACCCATTTGAAAAGACCCTGATGCTGGAAAGGATTGAAGATGGGAGGAGAAGGGGACAACAGAGGATGAGATGGTTAGACAGCAACACCGACTTGATGGACATAAGTTTGAGTAAGCTCCAGGAGTTGATGATGGACAAGGAGGCCTGGCATGCTGAAGTCCATAGGGTCGCAAAGAGTCAGACCCTACTGACCAATTGAACTGAACAGTTGTTGTTCAATCACTCAGTCATATCCAACTCTTTGTGATCCCATGGAGTATAGCACACCAGGCTTCCCTGTCCTTCACTATCACCCAGAATTTGCTCAAACTCATGTCCATTGAGTCAGTGACGCCATCCAACCATCTCATCCTCTGTCACCCTCTTCTCCTCCCGCCCTCAGTCTTTCCCAGTGTCAGGGTCTTTTTCCAGTGAGTCAGCTCTTTGAATCAGGTGGCCACCGTATTGGAGCTTCAACTTCTGCATCAGTCCTTCCAATGAATATTCAAGGTTGATTTTCTTTAGAATTGCCTGGTTTGATCTCCTTGTAATCCAAAGGACTCTCAAGAGTCTTCTCCAGCACCACAGTCTGAGAGCATCCATTCACCAGGGCTTCCCCGATGGCTCAAACCGTAAAGAACTGTTGCTGTGGGATCCTTTTTAACCCTGGTCTATCACTCTGCTTCTTCATTCACCAGATAAAAGGGATATAACCACCCCCTCTTGCAATCAACTAGTCCTGGAGCTTTGTTTACATAATTTAATTTAGTCCTCACAGCAGTTCTATGAAATAGGTATTATTTCCATTTGATAAGCAAGGAAACTGAAGTTCAGAGAGAAGGGACTTGTCCAAGACAACATAACTAATAAGTGGCAGTGCAGTATGAACTATGAAAATTGCTTTGTAGTAAAATTCTAGTGTATTAAAAATAGGTTTTGTGTTTTCCATACAAAAGCTATCTCTCATCTAATACCCTGGTAAGGTTTTGTCTGTGTAATCACCACCTCTCACGGTAAAACCAGAGAGTCTCTAAAGTACAGCTTTAAATAATGAAAATCACAGGCTTCCTGGCTTCTGACAGGCATGATAAATCCTGCTTTAATCATGCATTAAAAATATGTCATCTGTTTGATAAGCAGTCATCTGCTATTGCTTGACCTAGCAATGAATTAATAAAGCAAAATATGTGACAACTCAAGGCATATGTGTGAAATATGTTATTCCCAAGGCATCTAAATGTGATTCTCACCCCGACCCTGGGTGCAAAAAGGTGTTGGTTCTAAAATAGTATATAGCAACACTAGCTCACACCTAGAAATTTGGCTTAAATCTGGGAATTTTCAAAACTAAAAATTATCAAAACGGGAGCTCAGAGATAGGTCCTGAAATGAGCCAAAGCTAAAAGAGACGACAGTCTTGGAATGAATGGCCAATGGGTATTCATCTGGTTTCCAGAAGTTCTCTGTGAAATTTAGTTTACGAAAGAGTCTGCGCCTATCTACCCAATGACCCTGACACACAGAGCCTCTCCTGAGTCTGAGAACAGACATCGCAGCCTCCCTACTCTGGAACCCAGCTATTTGTAGAGGTAGGCTGTAAGAGCCAGAGGGAGAGGAAAGACAGATTCAATCTTCTCTGTTGCCAACCACACAAGTCATCCCACCATTTTCTTCATTGCATTGCCCCATGTCACCTGGTCTAAGATTTATGTTACCCCTCTAGCTGCAGGAACACTAATGAAAGGCTTGAAATACTGTAAGCAGCAGGCTCTGAACATGCTGTCTGGAATACTAAAGGAGAAAAGAAAGGGTCCCACTACTGATTCATTTTAAAGTGATAAGCCACTTGTAGGAGCCAGTTCATAATAAATACTCTCTCAGTGAGCATGGTGGGCATAGAGAAGGCATTTGAGAGATAAATTCAGCCAAATTTCATCTCCTAAAATGCTTCGAACTTCCTGGCTAAAAGACATTCTTTCAAGTGATTTGTTTATGTTCTGGAAAAGAAAACTGAATCTTATAAAGTAAACCAAGAATTCATGAGAAGGAAGTAGATTATAAAACTTCTAGACATGATACACTGTTTTCTCAACTGAAATTTTAGGGACACTTCAAATATAATTCCAAGTGCCAACCCTGTGTCAGTGGTATGTAGTCGCCCAAAGTACATCCAGGAGTGACCACTTTATGAAAATGTGCCTTCCTTTACACACACACACACACAAACACTGTAAAAAGAAAAAAAGATATGAATCAAGTTTGGATGAATAATATATCATTGTGGTAAAGAGCGTGTAAGTTAAAGCTTTATTTCTACCCTTTGCTTCCTGGGAACATTTAGGCACCTTATTTCATCTCTCTAAACCTCTGTATCCTCAGGTTTTCAGAAGTGTTAATTCTACCTGTAGCTGTGCAATTACATTGTCATAAGTACTGACAATGTAAAGGAAGTACTAAGCACAGTGCCAGGCATGTATATGTATACCCACATTATTCAGCAGCAATATAATAGCTATGCCATTTAGAATTCACCGTGGAATCTACCATTAGCCTGAGCAGTGGCCAATTCTTCCTTTAAGCCAGGACTGCCTTTGTAAAATGAATTTATCATTTTTCTTTCAATTTTAAATATTATTGAGTGGTTGAGATGAAAAAAGGTAGACATACATATAAAGGACTTAGGTTCATGCTGTCACACAGGGAGTCCTCAGTAAGTATTCACCATCATTGTATATAGGAATATCAGTATTACTGACATAAAAAGTCTTCTGGTTGACTCAGGTTTGCTTTTTCCTTCATGTTATTTGAAGCCTTCATGTACAACCCAGGGCTTCAATCTGAGGTTTGCTTTTCCTTCCCTCTACTTTGTGCTCTGATAACTTCTGGCTTAATCTATTTTTTCCATTACCACAAAGTCTTGTCTCTTGGTGTTTTGATTATTAATGAAAGTAGAATCTCAGTAAAAAATGTTTCTTCCCCTCAGCATATTGGAGCATTCTTTGGAGTATTCATTCTTTTTTTTTTTAT